>OZ001353.1:9850742-10502940 GCA_963924055.1 Drosophila limbata
ATCCAAATCCACCAGCAATCCGGCCAAAAACCGGCGTTGCCAGGAAAGGATCGACCCATTGCAATGGCCAGCTCAGTCCCCGGACCCAAAGCCCATTTGAAACTTATAGGGGACATCAAAAGCAATGTCTCTAAACGATTTGGGTCTTCTAAGTCTCAGGTTTGGCAGGTTGTTGAAGATAAAAGGGCGAAAATTCCGCTCAAGCGTTGGCAGGACTTGGGCGACTACATGCTGCGTAGGTGCGAAGCTGTAATAGCCAATAAAGGATATATAACCAAGAGTTAGGGCATAACCAAAATGTTCGTTAGTATAATTAAGTTAATTAATGAGTTATGTTTGATTTTTGAATTTTTTTTGTTAACACTCCTATTTCAGTGAGCGGCACAGTTTAGCAATATTTTTTTATTATACAACAAATTTTAAAAAATATTGACTAAATAAAAAAAAAAAAGATGGTAAGTTATGAGAAAATAAATAGATTTAACAATTATAAAAAGTTTTCGTCCCATAATGGTCTCTATAATAGGATTAATCGATCTTAAAGGTGCAGGTCATCTGCACTCCTATTTTCATGAACACAACTGTATGTATATTTTCCAAAACAATTAAAACGACTTGAAAAACTGATTCATGCAATAAAATTATAAAACAACAAACACAAAATGCAAGAAAAAAACTGTAGCAACAAACAAACAAGACCATTATATGTTGTTGTTGTTATTCGCACGGTTTCAAATTCCAATGCATTGGCAACACTAATGTTAACTAGCAACAACAAACACACGCTCACATTAAGCAGAAGTAACAACAAACAACAGGCGAAAACGTCAGGCGCGCTCTCCCTCTAATGCTCTCTCTCACTCTCTTGCGCGCTCTCTTTCTCCCTCTCTCTGTTGGTCGCTCTCAAACATTCATTCACAATTTACTGTCGCCGACAGCGAAAGAGCGCACAAAACGGAATGCGCGGCAAACGAAGCAAACATATGTTGCTGTCTTACGTATATATTTCTTAAAACAATACATTTAAAAAAAGTTTGAAAATTAAAAACAAAAATGAAATTTTAGAAACTTAATGATCTTCGCAACCAGTTCACAAATTATGTTAATGCTCTCCGAGTAATTTGTCACTCGCTCTCTCAAGGCGAACTTTGCAGAACGCGAGCGCCACCTGTTAATTAACAGAACTTTAACATGCACAATTTGAGTCAACATTACTCTCCGGCAGTTGGCGCCAGTGCTAACAGTTTTTTCTACAGTAACAGAACGACGTCGCGCCGCATAAGATGTAAAAGCGAATAGCGAAAATCGTGAATTTTTTCATCTGTACGCGCCCGTTAACTAAAACGCCATGCTAAATAAATAAATAAATTATTAAAAATAAGTGTGTGTGGAAAATGTTAAGCAAGTGCAATAAGTGCAAAGTTCAAGCATCGCAATAAGCAAATCATAGCCAAATCAAGTGTAAATGTAAAAGCAAATGCAAAAGCAAAATCAAAAAAAATAAATACGTAAGTTGTGTTTATTAATTATTTATGACAAAGAGCTATAAAAACAAAGCGTCACAATTGTCGTTGCCGTCGCCGCAAGTAGAGCAACGCCGCGTTACCGCCGCCTGCCGCCCCCTGTTGTCCAACGGGCCAACTAAACACGCATACACTGAAATACACACACATACATATACATAAACACACACACACATTTACAGTGCATATATAAATGCGAATTATTTTTATTATTATCGCTCTCCCTCTCACAGACTTTGTCACTCTGTAACGCCTTGCAAATGTTATGCAAATTAATTAAAGCAATAGGAACAACAACAATTAATGAAATAAACAGCAGCCGCAAGAGCATAAAATACAAATTTCGCTTTCGAAAAGACGACAACAAAAAATAAAAATAAAATAAAATGAGAAGACGGTACAGAAAAAGTGAAATGCGCATTGACTTCAAAGTTGGCTTTTTTTTTCTTGTAAAATTTTCAAACGGCACTTGGCGCTCAAGAGCAATCGCGGACTCTCGCTCGCACGTAACGGAACTGCCGCCAAGACAGTCTTATTGCTATCGTTATTGTTGTTGTTGTTGTTAGGCAGCGTCAAGCACAAAAGCAAACGCCAAAAAAAAAAAACGGGTATGCGTGCGTTGCCCTTTGGGTTGAGTTTGCCTACAACACGAATAATAACAACAACAACAGGGCGCAACATAATGAATGAAATACTACAAAAACAACAGCGTAGGCAATTTTCTGAGCTGTCTCACACATGCATACACACACAGACTCACGAGCACGAGCATATATACATAAGAATTTAGCGTCTGAAACATATGTACATAATATGTATGTGCATTGTACATATGAAATCATTACACGCTGTGTCGTTTGACTTGTGTTTCTGTTGTTGTTTTAATGATGTGTATTTGTAGTAGGTTTTTTGATTTTTATTTAACACCTGCTGTTTTTCCATCATCGCGAGCCATGACACTCGAAAGTCGCAGCTGCTACGGGGAGAGAGTTGGCAACATCTCGTGCCTTACTTACAATGTGGTTGGCAACTCTGTCGTAAATGCTGCTGCAATTGCGATCAACAGCTGTTGAAAAGAGAGCAAACTGAGAAAGAAAGAGCGAACTGAGAGCGGGAGCATGAAATTCCCTTGTGTGTTGTTGTTGTTACTTAAACTTATTATTTGCTGAATTGGGAGAGGAGAGAGAGCATAAAATTACCACTATTGTCCTTGTGATTGTTGTAATTGTTGTTTTTACATTTGTGTACTATAAAGTTTTGAGAATCTGGGCACACATATTTATGTTGTCGATTGGCTGAATATTTTTTTAATTATCAATTTCACTTTACAGCCCAAAACCCAAACAAATCGAAGAAAAGAAATAATAAAAGCGCCTCAACAAAAAAGCAATAAATAATTAATAAATTAAAAGTAAATAACATACAAGAAAATAAGAGCATAAAGTGAAGAATATATAAATAATTAAATAACAAAAAGTAGCCATTAGCTTTAACGAAAATAACAAACGCATAACATTTATGAGCCGAAAACTTATAAAGCCTATAAAAGTACGCCTTCCAATAGTTATTATATATAAAATATACCGTTATATATACATACATCAATACATGCATAACTTACAAATACATTTACATATTTAGCACGCAGACAGATAAAGAAGCTAACGAAATTCAGCTAATTAGTTTATGCAAAGTGTGTTAAATTCTAACGATGCAATCAAATCTTTAACTAATAAATTAAATAACAATAAATTCAATCGTATATACATTCATATACATATATACATATATTTCATATAACAACGAAAACTAATAATAAATTATTATCAGCTTGCTTAAAAAAAAAAAAAAACAAAAACAAAAACAAATCAACGCAATTACTTTAGCAAATTTACTTTAAATATCAAAAATAATTAAAAATTTATATATAGATATAAACAAGTGCATATTCTAATATTAAATAAACTAATACAAAATATAAAGTAGTTTTTTATGAGCCCAAAGTGCTTAAGCCACATCAAAAACAGCTAACATATACATAAATCTCCCAATAACAACAACACAAGCAACAACAACAACAAAGAAAAAAAAATGTAAAAACAACAAAAACCTCAATTAACACAGAAAATCGAGCAATATTACTCATACAAATTATTAAACTTAATTGTTAAATGTTAACTAAACAACCACAGAAACACCAACAACAACAAAGCCAGCAACCTGCCAACAACAAAAGTAACAGCAACATCCAGAATATCAAGAACAATAACAACAACTCATGCGGTGCTCAAAAGTTGCCGCCAACTTTAATCCCCCCGCAACAGGAGCACAACAACAACAACAACAACAGCTGCAGCAACAACAACAGACCAAAGCTAAAGAGAGCAACGGCGCCCTTCGCCGACGCTCTCTCAATCTTCTCAGGAGTTGTTGTTGCACACATTGGATTATCCCCCCACCATCCGCTAAGGTACTCATGTAGGGGAAATACCAGAAATCGCGTCAATAACAACAACAACAACAACACCAACCACAACGTCGACAGCAACGGGACATGGATATTCATATGAAAAAACTAACGAAACCACGGTGAGTACAGTCTCAATTTATTTACTGTATCGATTTGGGGGAAAAACAAAGAATGACGGGAAATCCATATTGAAATTCACTAAACTATAAATTGTCCCTTAAATATTTATGTATCTTCAAGTCAGTTGTTAATTTTCACCAAAGTTTGTGATTTTATAGTCGTTAAAAGAAAGCCCGTAACACCTTGACCCCAATTTGTACAGCCTTGGGTGTAGATTTTTACTAAAATTAGTTATTCAAGCATTTATTTACTTTTGTAGAACTTTATAAATAAGTTTAAAGACAATCGCAGAAATAGCAAGAGAATTTTAATATTTTCAAAAATTGGCACCCAAAAGGAAATATTTTATATAATAACTATACAAATTTAGTTACATTTTATTGAAAGGTACTCCGAACCTTATAAAATTCCTCTATTTATACCATAAATTTTAGAGCGATGTAATACATTTTTAATAGACACTTTTTATAGGCGTCAATATTAATATTTCTTGAGTATTTCGTATTCGAACTATATGCCATAATACTAGATTGATAATCTTTAGAGTGCTTAAAACGCATGTTCAAAATTAAACAAGTCTGTATGTTCCCTATACGCTTTGTAGTACGTAAAGATATTCAATATAAACAGGACAAGCTGCTTTTCCCAAATACCACATTACTCAAACACGCTCGCATGCATACATATAAGAGACACACACACACACACACACACACAATGAGAGACACATGGAGACACAGAAAATGAGGCGGAAATTCGCAGACGCAAGTTTTCATTTGCTTTTGGGTTCCGTGTAAAAAACTTTTCTCATTTCAACGTATGGCCGCCACACAACTCTTTTTATATTCTTTACATTTTACTTTTCTTCTATTTTGTTTTTTTTTTTTCTTTGCTGCTTTTGCGCTTCTTTACTGTCAATGAGCTTCGTCGACCACTAAAATGTATAATTGAAAATTGTACGCCCACATTACGACTTAAAATCCTTAAGCTTAGAGTGGCACAGTGGGAAAGAAAGTGACAGAGAGAGTGAGAGGGAGAGTGCAGAGGGTTAAGGGGAGAGAGAAGTTTTAGTACCAAAAATGTTCCCAAGTTGCTTTTAGCGCCATACAATAAACAGAGCAAAAGCAACAACTAGAGTATGAAGATAACAGCAATTGCAGTAGGGAAACCGAGAGAGAAAGAGAGAGGGAGAGAGAGTTGCCAAGTTTTGCGGTTTTCTTAACTGCCATGCCTCTCCCTTCCACTCTCTCCCGCTGCAATTTAGAGTGTGCCCACCTTGACCAAAGTAGAAAAATCTAAAAGTTTTTCGTTTTTCATTTATTTTTTTTTTACGTACGAGTTTTGTAGTATATTTTTGCCGGCGTCGCCACGCACTGTTACGCTTTCTTCTTCTTGTTCTTCTCCCTACTTGTTCTTCTCTGTTTCGTCTTCTTCTTCTTCAGCGAGTACGACAAAACCGCGCAGAAAGCATTGTGTGCACTTTTCGCTGCAATTTGTCGAAAAGTTTTACAGTGCGCTAAAGTTTAACCATAACAGATTTATTTTTTTTTTTTTCTTTATTATTTGCTCCAGCAACGTCCATTTCTTGAGGGCCGAAAAACTCGCAACTTCTCAATTTGGCTGGCTGCTCGCTTCTTCATCTTCTCCCCCTAGTTTCTCCGGCTAGTTAACAACCGAATAAACCTGCATACCTAATTTGACGAGCTCATACCGATTCATTAGATATTTTTATTTGTAAAGCAAAAAAAAACTTGTTCTGTTTGTTTTTCTTTCCTAAACAACAAGCTGTTGCTGAACGGATTTTCGGATTTTCCCACGATTTTTATAGCCATATCAATTCGTTTATTAAGAATCAATTTGAAGTTAATCGCGGGAAAAACAAGAAATTAAAATAAATTTATCAGTTCTTAAAAAGAATTTTAAATTTTAAAAATTGATTTGTTTTATTAAAACCAAATTTAAAGAAATGGAAAACAAAACAATATTTCTTGTATTTTTGATTTGCATTTTTTATTATGAATTTGGAAAGCATCGATTGAATGCAATTTTTAAGTAAACCTTGTAATAAGAGTTTCACATTACAAATATCCGCCAAAACACAAATATTTTCAAAAACAAACTCATAATAATCATTATCATAATTATCAAAATGATTCCTTAAAATTAATGAGCAAGTTCTAGGTTAAAAATTATTTACATTTTTAACTAGAAATAACTTTCTCATGTATTTAATTGAACATGAATTCTTGATGAATTTAATATCAATATTATTGTTTATGGTTGTAAAAAATAGAATATAATGAACTTACTTTTGAGTGCAACAACAAACTGTATCAAACTCTACTCAGATAAAATTTGAAAATTGAAATTTTAATGTATGCCTAACGCGCGAGTTGCCCGCAATCTCTGTCCGCCATTCCATTCCGCCACTCAATTCCTCCCTTTCTCTTCCTTCCGTCGTTTTGTCCTTGTTATGTCCTGCCTGAAATGCCCTGCGGCACAGACAAACTCACACATACACGCATACCAAGGCACACACGCAGACAGGCAACTGCAAGTTTCTGGTTTTTGTGGCTTTTCTCTTCCTCACCTCATCTCTCTGCTCACGCTCTCTCTCTCTCTCTCTCTCTCTCTCTCTCTCTCTCTCTCTCTCTCTCTCTCCGCCTCCCATTGCTCTCTCCTGCTCAGCTTTTGGCATTGACTAAAAAGCGAATTTCTTTCGTTGAATTATTTAAATTTGTCGGTGTGTGAGTAAGTGTGTGCGTGCGAGAGTGTGTGTGTGTGTTTGTGTCAGTTATGAATAGTTAAGTGAGTGCAAGTGCTGCAAGCTGCCTTTTCATTTTCATTATATGCAGGTCCCACAAGCCCAACGGTCCGTAATGATAAATGGTAGCACATCACAAGCTCACAAATTCACAATCCAAATTTGTATTTCTAAATGACCTTTCATCCATTCTCTAGTTTATGAAACCCGATAATTAGCTGCTATATCTAAAGATCCAATCTGATTTTTAAAATAAAATAAATAAAAATCAAAGCAAGGTTTCATTGTTAAATTTTCTATCAAAATATTATATTGATTTTTTATAAATACTTAACATTGCCCAACTACATTTTTTTAATTTAAATTAAAAAAATGTCACTTTCAGAGTACATGTACAAATCTCGATATTATAATTATATATTATATTATTAGTGATTAAAACATCCAAGTTGAAACTTTTCAAGTCTAAAATGCAGTATTTAGTAATCGCTTGAAATATGAATTGATCTAAAGTTGATTAAGGATTAATATGGTTGAGCTACAGTTTATTTGGCTACCTTTCAAAAAGATGTCAATTTATTGCGGGTAATATAAATTTAAAAGGGTTTTGTTCACGTCGGAAGTTTCGGAGCTTTTTAGTTAATAGGATTGTAATTTAAATAAAACTTAAAATGTTAAATGTTAAATTGCAGTTGTTACATTTGTGGTTGTCTCTTTTGAATTCTTTATACAGGCATGCCACATAAATCTCTTTCACTTGAGTTTCACGTCAATTTCATTTCTCCGTGCCACAGTCTCAATCACCTGCACAATTTTTGGTGAAACGAAATCATCGCTCAATTCACTGGCATCCGATGCCATGAGAATAATGTCACATTTTTGTTCCGAATTTTAAAATTTAGAGTTGTCGAGTAACTTTTATTGTTTGTCGCGCCAATAACTTTTAAATTTTTTTAGGCTATACAATATCAATTATTAAATAAATAAATTAAATAATATTAATTAAAGAAGAAATAAAATAAAAACCTACTTTTCAGCAATAATAAACTTACAAAAATTGCTAAACAAACCCTTGGGAAATTTAATCTGAGAAGGGGCCAACCCTTAGCAGCCTAGTACGAAAAGGTTGATGAACATGCTTAAAAACCTAAATCACACGAATTACTGTGGCACGGAGAAATTTTCGAAGTGGAATTGCTTTTTTCTGAAATCACATTCACTAGTGTTTTTTGTGGCATGCCTGATAATCTTGATATATTGTTAGATTGAGAGTTGAATAAAGTTTAAATGAGTAATGAAAATATGTATATTACAACTGTCGCTTACAAAAATGAATAAAGCTTGTTGCTATTTAAGAAATTCTCATTATTAATTGATTAAAAGTTGATTAAAGCATCATCAAGGAACAAAAGTTTAATTAGCTCTGTTGGCATTTACTTTATCCCTGGAGCTAATGAAGCTTCTCCCCTTGGGGTACGTATCCAATAATTGTCACTATCATTAACCAAAAGAGAGAATCTTCAATTACGTGTACACATGATTTATGTATGTGTGTGTGTGTGTGTGTGCGTCTCTCGGATTGTGTATACAAAAGGCAAACAAGTTAAATGCGAATCCCAATGCAAGAGGAAAAACCCCAGAGCAAAGGAAAAAATACCATATAAATGTTAAGGGAAGTGATTTACTTTATCGATGGACGTACACATAAAACAATTTGGCAGCCAAACTGTGTCTCTCTCTCTCTCTGCGTTTCTCTCTCTCTCTCTCTCTAGTGCTCTCTGTCGTCTGCATCCCTCAAGTGACTGTCGAACATCTGTCATGTTGGTTGGGTCCAAAATCCTTTTTATTCGCACAAAAATCTAACAGAAATGTTGTGTCTCGCATTTAAAAGGTATAAAAAATATATATGTATACATACAGAGTGGAAAACTGAAAATATCCTGAAGGAGAGTAGCCTTGGAGTATCCTTGGAGTATCCTTCGCATCCTGACAGAGTCATAAAACTTGTGCCCACCAAAGTTTTTGTACACTGACTCCTCAGCTTTGGCTTTACCTTGTCCTGTTTTACATCCTTTCAAACTGTTGCTGATTTATGATCTGAGCGGGGCGAGGTGGAAAAATGTAGGTCTTTAGTTTACATTCTCTCTTTTCTCCCTAGAAAAGACAAAGGAGACGGAAATAGGTGTCTTTGTGTAGCATTAAAATGACATAATAAAATGTATAATTTCGACATAAAAACTGAAATCCCCAGAGAGATTTCCTATTGCCAGAGCAGGATGGGAGAGTGGGAAAGAGAGCACTCTCAAGGTCTCCCAAAAAGTGTCCTAATTCGCCTCTTTCTCCGTCCCCGCCCTTTTGATTGTTGACTCTACGAGCGGCATGTCAATTAGGTGTGTAGGTCAATAGTTTAAGTGTGTGCCAAAGGGGGAATGTGGGGAGGGGGTAACTACACGATTGGTCTCTACGCTTGGCAACATGGCCCGCAAAAATAAAAAAGGGATTTCATGGGTTTGGTTATTTGATCTAGAAATTGCACATGAATCATGAATTCAGTTTGATGTGTTATGTGTTATGTAAAGTGGAACGAACTTCTATTTCTTCCAATTTTAGAGTGAATGAGTGTCTGAGTATGTGTGTAAACTCACATGTATTGTAAACAGTAAACAAACATTTGTAATGTTTTTGGTACAAAGCAATTTGTTGCTAAATTTGTAAATGAATCTTATTCACAAAATTTGTCAACTAATTTAAAGATGATTTCCCATGAAATCAAGACCTTGCTAAAGTAATTAAATGTTTTTTTATTTTAATGAATAACTTGTCGATTATTTAAAGCTGTGTCAATCCTGGCACCTTTATGTGTGTGTGTGTGTGTGTGTGTGTTTGTGAGTAATGCATTTAAGCTGAAACACTCCTCGTTGTCGACCTGCTTTCTGTCTCTCTCTCTCGTTCTCTCTTCAAGGTGTCGCTGGGTACTTGCCACCACTTCTTGGTCCCTGTTGCACCTTGCCACACTTACACACAGACACACACACACACCCATATATATATAAATGATTAACTGTTGCATGTGCTGCGCTGCCACGCCCATCAGTCAGCTGCAATTCAGTTAACTGAAGGACACGGGACAACGCTTTTGTTCAACACTGTATCTAGTTGTTGTCGCCTTTACGTTGTCCCCACACACTCTACTCAAGTGTCTGTCTCTGTGAGTGTATCTGTGTGTGTGTGTGTGTATCTGTGTGCCACTTGCAAGTCGCGACGGACAAGTGTTTGCCACTTTAAGCCCACAACAACTGAAACTAAGACTCAGACCAAGAATGTAACGGTAACGGTAACTGCAACTGATTCTGAAATAACTGCCAAGTATTTAACTGCTGTTTGGCATTTGTTTCTGATACCCTTTTTTTTTTAGGCACTCGAGTTGGGTAGATTGAAATAAAATTATCTGGATTCTAAAGTTAATTTAAGTAACAGTTGAATCAAAACATTAAAACTAAAACAGGTCGAATTTCGCAAACGCCGTTTAATTGCACCTTAAAATCCACACTACATCTTAGCTGTGTGAAAATGTGATCTTTCTAGGTTTAACCGTTTGGCCCACACAATAATTCTCAGTCAGTTAGTCCAGTCAGCACAAAAATTTTTATATATTTAGATTTTAAATGATTCTATGAGCGCAATAAATAAAAAAAAATTTAAATAATGTGACCATGGAGGTTGTAAATGAAATCAAGATTATGAGTATATGCAGATAAAAACTAATCAATAAAAGTAGATTTGAAATAATGTTATTAGATGTATTTATGCTCTAATGCACAAAAAAAATTTAAAATATTGAATAAATAGTATATTAAATCGATCATAGAGGAAAACATGTCCTTAAAACCCTTAAACTAATTTAAAATAACAAAGAACAATATTTAAATTAAAAAGCATAAAAATTTAAAGTGATAAAGAGTCTTTGCTGGGAAAACTAACGTTTTTAAGGGATATATGTAC
Organism: Drosophila limbata; assembly: GCA_963924055.1. Lineage (NCBI taxonomy): Eukaryota > Metazoa > Arthropoda > Insecta > Diptera > Drosophilidae > Drosophila > Drosophila limbata. The sequence continues at coordinate 9,861,622 of OZ001353.1, forward strand.
AATAAAAGTTACAGGCTTAAAACTTTTCTTTATATTAATCAATAAAATTTAAATTCACCTATTGAAATAAACAGAAAGTAGAAAATGGATAAATGTGAAAAGCATTTTCAAAAGCAAATCAAAATCTATGAGAAAGAATTTGAGAAAACGTGGAAAAATCGTGGGGATTTTTCAAAAAGTAAACATGGCTGCAATTAATGAAAAAAATCGAAAGTAAAAAGAAAGAAAAACGAATCGAAAGTGATTAAAGGCAAAATATTGCGAATCTTCAAAGGGAAAACGCAGTTTATGTCTAAGGGGAGTTAGTCGGTACGGAATGGGGGGAGGGGTTGGGGGTGGGAGGACTTCAAGGCTATCAATATGAATATAAACTTAACTAAGACTTTTCCATTGTACTTGGATTCTTGGGTCTTTCATCTACTGTATTCCCCCAAAGACGACGCGGAAACAGTAAATAAGTTGCACTTTTCCGCTGACAGGGAAAGCGGCGTTGCCAACTAAACTGTGGCTTGCTGTTGGAAAGAGAGAGAGAGAGGGAGAGAGGTTAAGTGGAGGGAAGGAGGATTGGGCCAAGTTAGTGTCCTTCGTGGCTTCGTGAACTGCAAATAAAAACAAAAACTTATTTGCCATTTATTTTCAGTTGACGTTTTTTACTTTTCCCTTTCTCTCTCGCTCTCTCTCTCCCTCTCTGTTATTAATATTGACAGCAAAAGGGGGCTGGCAATGAAGGTGTGGTGAGAGAAAAGGGGGAAAGGGGGGGGGGGGTGGTTGAGACAGGACCTCGACTTGGAGAAGCCTTTGGGGTCGCTCGCTGTTGCTCTGCTTGTTTGTTTGTTTTTGTGCTTAATTCGCTGACCAGAGACTCGCCTTGAGGGCCACTCTTTCTCGCTCTCTCATTTAGTCTCTCTCTCTCTTTGTCACTTCTTTCGGTCCACACTCAGGCACTTCCGGTGTGGGGATAAATTTGTCGTGGTTGAAATATTGTAACCTGAAGCTTTATTGAAGGACTTTTTAATGAATGTTTGTGTTTGATTGTTGGAAGCAACGCGTTGAGGAAGTTGTGTGGTCCATCGCTGTTTATCTCGCTCTCACTCAGTCTCTTGTTTACCCCTCTCTTTCTTATCTTCTCGTAAGAAACGTGACACACTGGAGCAGAAAGTAAAACTTCCCACAGTTTATAGAGTTTATGCTTAAACTTTGCCTTTTAACGTGTCATCGATACTATCGATTATTGTTGTTATCGATATTAAGGAGTGGGAAAAACGTGTAGGCAATAAATTGATATTGAAATGGCTTATAAAACATGAGTATTCATGAGCACTCACGAACCACTTTTATTTCACTTTTATGAATTTCTCAACCCTTGTTGTCAGCTCTTTCTAACTTTCTTACACATCTACCCTTTCTCTCTTTACCCTTCTCACTCACTCTTTCCCACGTCACGCAATGGTTAACTGGGAAACTTTTGTCAATGCTTCCTTTTTTTCTGTACCCTTTTCCATTAAATGTCGAATATTCCGTTTTTTCATAACTGAAAATGTAGGACAACCCTCAGAAGGCTCTGATTGCATTGGGAATACCCCGAGTGTATGCAGTCAGGTTGATAATTGTTGTTGGCTTTTGTTTTCACTTAATTGCGAGTATAAAAACATTCATTTTATTCACTTACAATTGATTCCTAAATTACGTATCTTTTTAGATTGTGTAAATTGTAGCTAGTAATTTGCTTTTAGATTGATTCTTATTATGTGAATTTGAAAATTTGTAGACCCAAGAGGATAACTTAAAAAAGAAAAGCAGTTTTTATTAAGTTCCTTAAAATTAATATATGATACCTAAAAAAATGTAAACAAAATAGTCTTTTACAGCACCAGTAATTCCTGACTAAACCACAAAATCTTTTATAATATCTTTACATCTTTATATCTTTATATCTTTATCCAAGCACACAAACTAATCACAGGATCTCTTATTCTTCTTTCATCGTGATTCGTCAGTTTGCAATTGCCATTTGTTGTTGCCTTCATTTTGTCGTAGTTTTGTCATTCATATATTTGCCGGCAGCAGCAGCAAAAGCAACAACAGCGATGCCATTGAGAAGCGCAACATTTGCATGTGTCTATCCAATTTTAAGGCTGTCTCTTTGATGCTCTCTGCGCTCTTCTGCTTCCGCTCCCACTCTGATTCAGTTTGCTCTCTCACTCGTATGCCACAATTAGATGTTAATACGACATTTTACTAAGCAGCACCACAGCAATAAGAACAACAAAATATAACAAAAATAAAATATTTATGCAATGCTTGCACATGAAATATTTATGTGTGTGTGCCTGAGTGTCAGTGTGTGAGTTAAGTTGAGCACCTCACGCTCTCGCTCTTGCTCTCTTTTATTGTGTTGCTTTTATGCCAAACGATCGATAAACAGTCGTCTGATGACAACGTCGACGCTGACGCCGCTGCTCAATGCTCGCTTCCTGCTGTGTGCGTTTTGTGTGTGTGTGTGTGCGTGAATTTGAGAGAGTTTCTGTTTGCATGTATGTGCCTGTGGATTACATTGTAAGTTTTGTCTCTCGATAGGCTACAAGCAACAACAAAATGCCGCAACGTGCAAGCGTCCCCTCACACTCACACTTATACGCACACACACACAGTGTGTCACGCATTTGCCTTGTTTTTGTTTATTTTATTAGTTGAGTGGCTTTTAGTTGAAAATTTCTGTTACGTTTTTGTTGCTTTAGCTATTGTGTTGTTATTGTCTATTGATTGCTGTTCTGCCTGCAAAAAAGGGGTGGGGGGACAAGGAAACAGCACTTGCTAGCGGTAAACCCCCAACCCCCCATTTGACAATATGTACTATTCCAAGTACATATAAACACGTGTATGTACATACATACATATTGCAAATGAAAACATACATAAGTGATATTAAAATGTTGCAAAGTGTACATTTACTTTGCGTGTTTAAAGCTAATTTGTTGATTTTTATGAATTGCAATTATTAATAATATTTATAATATAATTGTTTGTGTTTGTGACAATACATATGTACATTGTTAAGAAATAGTTATAAAAAATCCTTATGAGCTGATTAACTTATCAAATTAAACCTCAAATGCACTACAAATGAGTTATTTGAAATTGTTATGTGTTTGTAATTTATATTTTAAATTTTCAACTCATTATTAAAGGTAAATGTCCATATTTAAAGATAATTATTAATTCAACATTTTTCGAATACTCTGTTTCCTGCTTTCCTCATTCAAGTCAAGGAAAATATATGTACACATTCCCATTATGCTTAATTAGCAGGATGTGAGTGAACCCCATCAAATTAGCTTAACGCTTTTGATTGCCAAACAAAATAAATTAGGCGACAAGGCGAAACAAGTCAAGACACAAGGCAACAAAAGATAAACAACTAAAAAGTATGACATTATTAAAATACTCTTGCTATATAAAATCATTAGACGATTTTAACAATATTTTGTTAAGCTGAAACTTGATAATTAGCAGGGATTCAAACCTTAACCATTAACCGATTTTGACAGATTGATTAACTGAAACCGTAACCGAAAAAAGACTTATTATATCGGAACCGAAAAACAGAATTTTCCCAACCAAAATTTCGGGTCGGTTAAGAATGAAATTTAATGATGTTATTATTAAATTTTATTTTTATTTCTAATTTGTATATTGATCTCAATAGAAAGTCCTTAGTTTTAGATATTTTTTTTTTAAGCGAAATGCAAATTTTTTTCGAAACCGATGACCGAAACCCCAAATGGGAGCCGTAACTGAAACCGATACTCACTTCGGTTCGATACCCTGATTTTTAGTGCTTTTTTTTAATGTACAGTAAATTTTTTTTTCTGAATTTTTCATCAAACTATCCCAAATATAGTCTCGTGACTTCTTCAAATGCGTTACACTTTTCACGATAAAATAATTATAACCCCCAGCTAAAGTGTATTAAAATATGCGAATGTAATGCATAAAGACGAAACAACAACAACAACATGAAAACCAAAACAACTGTTTTGCAAAGCAACAAAAAATGAGATGAAGAAAAAGAAGAATAAGCTGAAAAAACCGCAAGCAAAGTGGGTTAAAAATAGCAAATTGCACAAATACGACGGCAATTATAAGGCCATAAATTGTGGCCACAAAATTATATTTAGATAAAACAACAACAGAAATAATTTAAGTGGCTTGAAGAATGTGAATGTGTGTGAGTAACTAAAGTGAACACTGCCAATATAAACACCTGATGCGTTTAAGCCAAGGTACTTTTTGTAATTATTTGTCTAATAATAGCGTTTACAACAATTGCGACTCTAAGCAATTTTCATAAATTATAAATAAATTCAAATAATGTAAATAGAAACAATAAGAATTTTTAAAATAGATACACAATGTTGCAATTCTTTTCAAGCTCGACTTAGAAGTGGTTTAGCTTATTCTCAGCTCTCTTTTTGCCTAGCTTTCTTTCCACTTCAAACATGCTCTCTCCCTCTGTCACTCTTTATCTGTTTACGCTCTCTTGTCGTTGCCTTCGTTGTCTATTTTTGATTCGGCGTGAGCTGCGAGCAGCTTGTTGCCGTTTATTTATAAAACAACCGGCGGCAAAACCAACAACAACAACTAGAGAAAGAAAGAAGCAGAAGAGTAACAACAACTATAATACAGCAACAACATGTGCTGTGATGCTAAATTTACTTATGTATGTACATATGTATGTACGTCGCCGCCTTTGCGTATCCATTTGCTTTAAGTGGGCGTCGCTGCTAACGTCGCTGTCGCTGCGCTGCCGCTGCTCCTGTTGCTGGAATTCTCTTTGCCATTGAATAAAAATTTGCATTGAAATTAAATGCGAATAAAACTGAGAAAAACAAAAACACACATACAGAGACAGTAAATAGAGCTGGAGCAAGGACATGTGTGTTTGTTGATTATTGTGTGTTTAGTCTTGGGGAGGGGAAGCTGTATTACATTTATAACGGTTACTATGGAATTGAAGAAGAAAGAAGAGGAATGCAATTAGTTCGCTTTGTGTATATCGAATAATGGCATTCGACATTTATCGATGTAAGGCAGTGAAGTGTAATCGAGAAATCTAGTTTATTTATCTACTGAAGAAAAAAAAATTACTGATGATTAATAAAAAAGGATGTAGTTAAGATGCATAATTCCATTGCCAGTTATCAACTGAACTCATATATACAGGCATGCCACAAAAAACACTAGTGAAAGTGATTTCAGAAAAAAGCAATTCCACTTCGAAAATTTCTCCTTGCCACAGAAATTCGTGTGATTTAGGTTTTTAAGCATGTTCATCAACCTTTTCGTACTAGGCTGCTAAGGGTTGGCCCCTTCTCAGATTAAATTTCCCAAGGGTTTGTTTAGCAATTTTTGTAAGTTTATTATTGCTGAAAAGTAGGTTTTTATTTTATTTCTTCTTTAATTAATATTATTTAATTTATTTATTTAATAATTGATATTGTATAGCCTAAAAAAATTTAAAAGTTATTGGCGCGACAAACAATGAAAGTTACTCGGAAACTCTAAATTCTAAAATTCTGACAAAAAAATGTGACACTATTCTCATGGCATCGGATGCCAGTGGATTGAGCGATGATTTCGTTTCACCAAAAATTGTGCAGGTGATTGAGACTGTGGCACGGAGAAATGAAATTGACGTGAAACTCAAGTGAAAGAGATTTATGTGGCATGCCTGATAATGAACTAATTAATAGAGGAAATATAATTAAATAAATGTTTAAAACAAATGTCCGAAGAGGATTAGGAAGAGCAACAAGCTGCGCTCCACAGCACAGCGTAACGCAAAGCAGAGCAGAGCTGCACAGCTGGCGCATTAACGCCGACGTCAGGTCTCAACATCAGCGTCAGGGTTTGACATGAATTGCTTCTGCAGCCAGTGGGTAATATGATGTTTATGGCATTTTTATGTTGGCCATTTCCATTAAAACTAATGCGCATAAGGCAAAAACATGTGAAAACGTTTAAAACTAAATAAAAACCAATAGACATTTTTTAAAAAGCTATTCTTGTACATACATACACTGCCGAACATATTTATTGGCACAGCAAACATTTTGAGATTTGGGGGCTTAATTGTTCCCTGATCGTTAACATGTTGGTATCAATGGAAAGGTCATATAAATTCCTTTTGAATGATATAAAACATTTCTTAACCCATTAAGTACCCTTCGAAAATTTCGAGTTTATGTAAAAGTCCTTTTTCGAAACTTTTTTTCTCGATTTTTTACAAAAAATATTTTGATGCAAAAAAATTATTCAAACAATTTAAGGAGTAACTGCAAAACAAATTTTTCAAAAATATTTTTGCTAGTATTTTTTATAATTTTTTGAAAATTGCTAAAAAGGCACTTTTTGTGTAAAAAGTAGGAAAAAGGGGTTAAAATGGTCATTTTTAGGATTTTCAAAAAATTATAAAAAATACTAGCAAAAATATTTTTGAAAAATTTGTTTTGCAGTTACTCCTTAAATTGTTTGAATAATTTTTTTGCATCAAAATATTTTTTGTAAAAAATCGAGGAAAAAAGTTTCGAAAAAGGACTTTTACATAAACTCGAAATTTTCGAAGGGTACTTAATGGGTTAAGAAATGTTTTATATCATTCAAAAGGAATTTATATGACCTTTCCATTGATACCAACATGTTAACGATCAGGGAACAATTAAGCCCCCAAATCTCAAAATGTTTGCTGTGCCAATAAATATGTTCGGCAGTGTATGTACATATGTACATTTAATTTAACATAAATATGTAAGCACAATAAAGCGTAGCGCATATGTATGTACATGTAAGTGCGAACGAGATAGTAAATGTACGACTCGAAAGCACGGCGACGACGCGTCGCGACGTCGACGTAGACGCGCCAAATACCTTTTGCTTTGTGGGTGGTTGGTTGGATTCTGGTTTTGCTCTTGTGTTTTAAATTTTTTTGTTTTTGCTTTTGCTTTTGTTTTGACTGCTTCTGTGCGTTGACATTCATGGCGCACATGCATCGACACGTTTTTCACATTCTCCTTGTTGCTGTTCTTGTTATTCTTGTTGTTCTTGTTGTAGTTTTAGTTCTTGCTGTTGCTGTCGGTGATTGGAAGTTTTTGCATGCAAAATGAAGTGTTAATAAGCATGTTGCTGCTGTGTATGGAAAAGAGAGTGTGAGTCTGTGAGAGAGGTTTGGAGTAAGTTAAATGATAGCGGATCTCCCCAGACTTTTAAGTTATCATAACTTTGTGAAAACTTTACCGATTTCCATGCGAAATGTCTTTTTGTTGATGGTGTGGTGTAAAAATGGCAACAGTATGAATAAATGGAAAAAAAATTAATGTATTTTCCATCTGAATTAAAAAAATTATGAAATCAGTGTTACATTTTAATGAAAATTTATAAAAATACAAAAATTAACTTTTATTTTAATATTCAGTTGAACTTCCATAAGTCGAACTTCTATACCTCGAATTTCTCTCTAACTCGAACTAAATAAATGACCGTATCTTCATAACTCGAATATCGATAATGGTCATTCGAGTTAGAGATGTTCGACTGTAGTTTGGATTACAATTTAGTCATCGGCTGTTATTGTTGACTTAGTATTAATTTCTAGTAAAAATCAAATCTTCATTTGCATAAAGTTACAAATGACTGCTTTGCCCAATTTACCATGGGGTATATAGGTTATACAGTAACATAAAGCACTGAAGCAGACAGAACTTGATCCTTTCCGCCCATTGCGCTGTCTTACATATGTAGAAGCAAGCTATTCTCATAATTTTCAGTTTGTATTGGAAAGTGTTATGTGAAAGGGACGCTCTCTTGATACAAAGTCCATTCCGATGCCGACTTACGGACATTTATTTCATACACTTTTTGTATTGCAATTCCATTCGTGCCAATCCTTAACGAACAAACACACGCTCATACACAAGCATAGAAGTATAGGGAGCACGTGTGTGAGCAACTCACGCGTGGGCGGCAGGTGACTCTCACGTCAGTCGACTCTCACGTTTCTTTTTTGTTTGTCTGTCTGTCTGTCTGGCATGCAATGTGCAGCTGAGGACTTTGGCATTTTATTAAATTACGTGCCTCTCGCTCTTCTGCTCTCTCTCACTTTCACTTGCCTTTGCTCTCTCTTGCGCTGTCGCCGTCATCAGTTGTGAGTGGCTGTAACTTTGTTACTTCCCATCTAGCTCTCGCATACTCGCTCTCTTCACTACTCTTTGAGTTTTTGTGAAGCGTGCGTTGAAAAGAAATGAAAATGTGTTAAAGTTTTTGGTTGCGGTTGGTTGTGTGAGTGTGTAAGTGTAAGAGAGACTGTGTGTTTGCTGTGTGTGTGGGGCAGCAGGTGAACTAGAATGTTGTTGATAATATAATATGAAAGGTTCTATGACAAATTGCTTATCACGGAAAGCGTAAGAGCAATAGACACAGATGTCCATTGAATTGATGAGGAATGCGATAGAGATGTGATAAGTGCTGCTAATATTCGATTTGTGTTCATAACTTATCGATTACTTGTAATCAACATACATAAATGAAAAGCAAACCACATCAAATTCAATTGAAAGCAGATTATAATAAAAACTCAAGAAAGAGCGAGCCACTGATAATGAACAATGTCAATGAGATAAACTAAAAGAGAAGTGAAAGAAAGCATAAGAAAAATAAAAAGTCGGACCAACAAAAAAAGTGAGTCGAACGTGCGAAAATGTTAAAAGCATCTCTTTCAAACAAATACAGATAATATAAGAGGCGAAACAAGTTCCCCTCTTATCAGGTCAAAAAGACTCGAAACTTTGCGCTTATCAGTGCCGCCCCTCTCTTTCCAACTCTCTCACTCTCATGTCAACAAATTAATCAGCGTCAAAAGTTGAACTATCAGGCAGATGAAACGTGCGCCAGCACCTCAAAGCTGTTTATGGCTTACAGATTATTAATAACTTGGCTAACTTGCAGTCTTCAGAATCATCACCTCTCTATCCCTCCCCAGAACCTCCTCTTTATGCGAGACAATTTGATTTCAATACCAAAACTTGTACAAAATGACGACTTGCTAGTGGGAAATATGCTACTGATTATGATTGGAGATTATGATGATGATAAAGCTGTTAATAATGACGAGCACTCAGTTCATAAAGTTCCTAACCAAAAAGTATCCAAGTGACTGGACACGTATTAAGTATACGACTCATGGGCTAAAACTCAATGATAATGGGTAAATGAGCGGATTTACGTGAGTTGTAATAGAGCTAAGAAGTGCAGGAAAAGCAATGATATCGACAAATATATAACCGATTATCGATAGGTCACATCAACTGTTAATTAGCATTTGTTACTGACTATTTTCTACTGTTTTTTATGTACTTTTTTAATTAATAGTTAGGCTCTCAAATAAACAATTGATAGATATTTTTTCGTAAAATGTACAATGAAATTAATGTCAAACTAGAGATGGGCACGTGCCTCTTCGGGCTACGTGTCCCGCGGGCCTCCTCAAAAACTCCCCCGGCCCGAAAATTCAAGATTTAGCGCATAGTTTTATACCGAATGATAAACCATTTTTTATCAGAAGACAAAGAAAAGAATGTGCAATGCTCTTCGAAAATAATTTTAATTTGTAATCAGTATCTGACTTTTCAAAGAAGAGAAAACTACAAAAAATGTAATTGATATGGAAATAGAACAATACTTGGCCACATTTGTTGCTTTCGAAACACAAATTTTAACATTTTGGCAATATGCGAGCGTGCTAAATTTATTGCTAACATTGGTGAGAAAAGTTTCAGCCTTTCCAGTCAGCTCAGCAACGAGTAAGTGCATTTTTTACATCGGGAAATATTTAAAAAGTGTAAAATAGTAATATCGGGCTGGGCCTCAATGATTTATTTCGGGTCTTAAGGAGGAGGTCCGTGCACATATCTCTATGTCAAAACCAAATAATAAAAGCCTTAAATTAACAATACAATTAAAGTTAACAAATTTTAATTTGAAAAAGAGAAAAATTTAAAATTTTGGAAAATCTGAGAGTGTACAGAATTGATTTATTTTTATCTACTTGAGGTGAATTAATCGAAGCACAGTTCACGTCTTATTAATTAAATGAACAAATCATCTGTTTATCGATTATTGTATCGATTGCACAGGCTCATAAAATAATCGATTTGTGTCGTTTGACGTTGCAACAACTATGACGGAATACTTATCGATTATGCCTATCATCTATAATAATTCATTGAATAATGATTTATTGCTATTCATTATTACTTATTGGCAGTTAAACTATAGCTTACATTGATTAGTGTTTATTCAGTTTATTAAATTTATGTAACATGTTATCGATCAATACATTGATTAGTGTTTATGCGCTTTATTAAATTTTTTTAAATAACATGTTATCGATTAATACATTGTTTAACGCTTGGTGCTTTGAGATACAAAGTAGGAAGTTGTGGTAAATGTGTCTTATCTCTTGGCATTCCACATTCCGCCTCGTGGCTTGAAGTGCACGCTCAATTAAAGGGCCCAAACCGAAGCGAAACTGCCGCCAATGAGGCTATAAAATATCAGCAGCCAAGCGACCAGCACATAAACAAAACTTCAAAGGACTCGCCAAGTGGGTGTAAGAACGGGATAACCGATTGGGGTGGGGAGTAACCAACCAGCAAAGCAAGAAAACCACGCAAAAGAGTGTGAGAGAGAGAGAGAGAGGAGCCACAACACGCCGAAAAGAAACTGCCAGTTGAAGCGAAAAAAACAAAAGGCTTTGCAATGAAAGCCAAAAGCAGGACGAAAGATGAAGTATGGAGGACGACGGGTAAAGTCTACATATATATACATATACATATCTATATATAGAATATATATGCTGGCGAGGACAACTTCAGCGTCAAGAAGGACACAAGCTGAAAAGCAATGATGATTTATGTACGAGGCCAAGTCGGGAAAGGCAACTGGACTTTGGGAACGGGGGCGAGTAGGAGCCAGAGAGGCGGAGAGAGATAGAAAGGAAGGGAGATACGAGGATGGAAGCACTTGAGTATTCATGCAATTTCTGGGTTATAGCCGCCATTAAACTTGCTCCAAACTAAGCGTCGAATCGCCCTTTTTCCCCCCTAAGGACGAACATGTAAGAACGCTGCAGTTGAGCGTGCTCGACGGTGAGATACTCGGTAGGGGATTGCATATTAAAAAAAATAAAAAAAAAAAAACAATTTAAACATGTAATGTATAACAAAAGTAGAAGTTTTAAAAAAATTATGTTCAAAAAAAAATTTGAGATGAAATTAATTTAACGAATTATGGACAAAAACGAAAGAAATTGCGAGACAAATTATAAAAAAAAAAAACTTATTATTAATTATTTTTTATTGAAAGGAGCAGTTAGCTGCTACTACCACTACAAGCCCTTACTCAAAGATTTTCATCTAGTTTATTATTACGCAAAATGCAACGTTGCCAATTTTCATAATAATAATGTGAAACTGAAACTTTTGCAAATCCAAAGTTGTCAATTTTCACAGCAGTATAGTTTTGTTTCTTTGCATCTTTGGGAATATTCACTTCAGTATCGTTTTTAATACAAATGCAATGTTGCCCCACAATGTTGCGTACACAAAAACGAAAGAAATGCGAGACAAATTATAAAAAGAAATATATTAAAACATTTAATAATTTGTTTTGGTTTGGCGACCTAACCAACATAAAATCTCAATTATTTTTTATTAATATCACATTTGTTTTTTTTTTTTTAAATATTAAAGAAGTATAAAAATATAAAGTATTTTTAAAACAATCAAAAAATATTAAAACAAATATATTAAAAATCGCTTGGCGGATTTGAGCCCGCATTGAAAGCCTATGGAACAGACTCGTTTTGGTTGTAAATGCTGATCAGAAATATATTCTTTAGTTTATATTTGTGCGGTCGCTTCCCCGTTACATACATGGGCAAACATTTAAAACACTTCTCTACTCGTTGGGTACAGAGTGTAAAAAAAACACCAGCAAACAATATGCAAGCCCTGGAACTTGGAAAAGATGCGAAGACTCAACTCAACTCAACTAGACTCGAGTTGAGTTGAGTTGCGGGGCAAGAGGAGTCCAAGGGAAGGGGATGGAGAAGGAGACGCCTTTCCCCCCAATTGAGGCAGACTGTTGTCTGTAGGCTTTTGCTTAGTTCTGATGTTGCATTTGGAAATTGCATGCCAAATGCAATGAGGATGTAAATGGCAGAGTCGGAGAAGGGGCAGGAACGGGGGCAAGTAGGAAATGTGGGTTGTGGCACAGCAGTTGACAGTTCAATGTTGCATTTCAAAGTAAAAGGGATGTGTCGGATTGTATGTGTGTGTGTGTGTGTGTGTGTAGTTGAAGCGTTTTAGGCGCTGAACTTAAAAGCGTGTGTAGAGCCACATTAGAAAATGCACAAAAGAAAGTGCAGCAGGGAAATGGAGAAAATGCTACATATATAGAGGACAAGAGAGAGAGAGGGAGAGGCTGTCGAGGAAGACTCGAGCTTATGCAAGGATTTGTGCCGCAAAAGTAGCGCCAAACGAGCGAGTCAACTTGAGGATTTTGTTGTTGTTGTTGTCGTTGTCGTTGTCGCACATGCAATGCAATCTGGGGGCAACATCAATGGAGGCGTGGCCTAAACAGAGAATGGAGTGGGGAAACATACAAAGAAAAAGCAGAACTGTGGAATTTGTTACAAGTCTTTGAAACTGCAATAAACAAGTAAAATGTTAAAAAAAATATATTTTAGATTAAATAAATATTTAAACAATAATAATATAAAATAAATAATTAAAAAATAATAATAAATATATAATTAAAAAAAATCTAAACAAACAATTAAAAATAATAGAAGTCTTTTTTAAGTGTAGTATACGCTATTGCCAGTCAATTTAGTTCGAGTTGCAGAGAATTCGAGTTATAGACGTTCGAGTTATGGAAGTTCAACTCTAATAATAAATAAATATATAAAAAATAATAAATAAATATATAATTAAAAAATAATAATAAATAATTTCAGTACAGAGAACGCAGTTGAAACTGCAAAAATATTGATTTTTTCTTTTTTAATTTTATAAACTCAGCATTCTCATTCATTTAAAAAATATAATTATTTTATTCGTATAATTATTTTTAAAATGCAATTAAAATTAAATGTAACAGCTATATCCAGCCGGATCTATCCCAATTTATCAGGAGTCTCCAGTGTATATAAAATTTAAAATAACTAAAAATATTCATTCTATTTAAAAATTTCAAGTTCTAGGACTATTAAACTAAATACGAGGTTATTAAAAATTTATATAAAAAGCTACAAATTTGCTCTTCAGTAATTTTCCGCATAAAACGTTTAGTTTTATTTTGTTTATTTTATTTTATTGTTTGCGCTTTTGCCTTATTTCGTTGTTCTCTGTTCGCATTCTCCCGTTGCGCTTCATTAAACAAGCTGTTTGTGCTCGACACACTTTGCTTAATTTATCAATACCAATTACACTCACTATTTGCATCTTTCTCTCTCACACTTCGCCTTACTTCTCTGTCTCGCACTTTTGCAGGGTGCGTTTAAAACCGCTTACATTGATTGATTACCTCGGAGGCGCGACTTTCGTTGCGTTTTTACACGCGCGCGACTTAAAACGCTCGCGCTTCTCCAAATGTTTGTGTGTGTGTGTGCGCGTGTGCCTTTGTGTGTATGTGTTAATTGTTGTCAAGGTTGTTTTGTTGTTGCTTTCAGTGTTTTTTTTTTTCTCGATTGTTGTTGTCGTCATCGTCATCGCTGCACATGTTTCTTGTTTTTCTGGCTTTCAGCACATTTTGCTTTCTTTTCCCACTTTTTTTTTTTTTGCTTCTGCTTCTTCTCCTTTTTTTTCTTGCTCTCTTCATGCTTCAAAAGTTTTTAGCTGTGATTTTGGCTAATGCAATTTGTTTGGTAGCCGCTTTTGTTTGTCTTTGGCCTACATTTTCTTTATTTCTTTCTTCTTTGTTTTGAGCTCAATTGCTGTTGTTGTTTTCTGTTTGATTTGATTTTTCAATTGTGTCGATTTTTGATTTGTGAAATTGATGCCAGCAAATGGCACATCTGTCACCCAAAATCCTAAACAAATATGTCGGCCATTGTTTTTTGCATTCTCACTTTAACTATTTTAATTGGAAAGTTAAGAATATTTTTGGTTTTCTTAGCAGAGGCAACATTGCTGTTAATGAACGTAACTGGTCTGCTTGTGAACATAGCATTCAACTTCCGCTTATTAACATAACATGCAGATTTAGTTCTATCTATCACTGTTACTTAAAATAGAACTAAACTTAAGTCTAGAACTGCTATTCAACATAACATAGCGAAACGCACGATCTTGAACAGAGATAGCACCAGCCACACACAAGCACACACGCACATTAACATTTCAATGTTAAGTAGCTCTTTAGCTTAACAGTCGCTGTTAAATTGTTAATTTGCAAAGTCTCGGTCCGCATTCAATTTAAATTTGTTTTAAATATTTAAAAATAGAAAACTATAAGCTAATAATAAGCTATATTGTATTGATAAAACAATTATAGCTTATTCTTAACTTTCTCATTCAACTCAGCTTAACAGCTGTGACGTCAGAAGTGTTCACAAAAATGCTAATTAACGACTTGTTAAATTGCAACTACACTTTTGAAAGTGTTAGAAGAGAATTTACAATAAATTAAATGCAGCTGATTAAAAGCAGCATTCAAAAAATATTGTATACATTCTTTCTCATTAACCATATCAACATTTTAATTACACCTTTTAAACCAGCTCATTAAATGCTTGCACAGAGTATTAATAAAAAAAAACTTCCCATTGACACACCGAAATTCCTTTGCTTGCATGTCTCTTACCTTTGTTGGCAGTAAAATGGGAAAAAAATACATATCTCAAGTGAGAGTAAAAAATATGAACTCAAAACAAGGTCACAGTAAAGAAGAAGAGGGCGACGAAGAAGCAGAAGCAGACGGAGAGGAGGTGTGAAAGCGAAATAAATATTTTCATCAACAATGCAAAATAAATACAGAGCAAACTGATCACAAATTCCGAATTAAATTAAATTCAAGTATATTATAAACATTAATATGATTTTATGCTCTGTACTAGATTGAAATGGGTTAAGGGTATGATAGATAAATGAATACTGGGTATCTTACAGTAAACCACTGACTACTGCAATATTCTAACTTGTTTATACATATATGTATATGTATGTATATAGACAGCTATAAAAACGACAACATTTCATATTATAAAATCATGGAAAACACAGACTTTCTACCAGACAAATGCGATAAAAAGAAACAGAGAGAGTTACGACAAAAGAGAGGCAGACGGAGAGAATGAGCAAAAGTGCAGAGAGCATAAATTGTTATGAATTTGTTGCTGCTTTTCATTTCGACTGTGAAGTTGATTTGTCTGTGAATGTGAATTTGAATGTGGAATGCACACGCAGTTTGATCGATAAAATTTAAAATAGAGCAGAAATACATGCGACAAATCGGGCAAGGGTGCGGTCCCAAGGTCCCCACCAGCCCACAAATAAAGGGGTGTGCGTAGGGGCAGTTAAGCTGCTTTTGAACTAAAACTACAAGTCCGTACTCTTAGATTTTCATCTAGCTTATTATTATCCCAAATGCAACGTTGCCAATTTTCATTTCCTTATTGTTAATTAAAGTGTAACTAAAACTTTAACAAATGGAACGTTGTCAATTTCCACATTAGTATAATTGTTATTATATTTGCAACGTTGCCAGATTTCACTTTTGTAAAGAAACTTTGTGGATATTCACTTCAGTATAGTTTATATTGCAAATGCAATGTTGCCAGTTTTCATTACACAGTATCTGCAAAGTTGTGCTATAAATTCAACTATTTACTAACTTATCTTACTTGCATGCAAATGAAATGATTGAAAATAATTCTTCACATTGCAGTCGTAGCTGTAACATTGCCAATTTTCAGTTAATTAACACATACTCGAGCTAAAAATAAAGTAGAAATTAAAATTCAAGTCAAATTTGGGTCGAATCCGAATCGGAGTCGGAGACATTTAGACGTGTAAAGACAAAGTCCAAGGCAACAATTTGACTCTTTTCGTTTTCTTGTTAAAACACTGGCTAGCTTTCTTAAATGTATATATGTATGTATTACAGTTATAAAGTTGTACGGTTGTACATACATACTTATATAGCTGCTGTTTGTTTGCACATGCTGATAAGTCGTCAAGATTGCAGTCCGAATTCTAGTCTCTGGGCCCTCCTCACGTATTGTATAATCGCTTATCAGTTCAGTTCAGTTCGGTAAGCGTAAGACAGAAATAAATGAAATGTTTAGATTGGAAACAAAATAGCTTATAAAATATACTGTACTAACATTAGAAAACCGCGTTCAAATCACAAGAATTCAATTTTGTTGCGGTTAACCGCAAAGTATTCTGAATACAAAAGTTGCAGTTCCCACTGTCGATTCCCTCAGCTGCTTTTAAATTCTGTCTTTCTATCTTTGCTGTTGTCGTTGTTGTTGTTTTGCGCCCTTCTTTTTCTGCTGCTGAATTTTTGGCACTAGTTTTATTTGTTTTTTTTTTCTTTCTTTCATGCCAAATGAGTCAGCACACGTATTGATTGTTGTTGTTATTGTTGCTGCTACCTAAATAGTCTAATTAGTCTAATTAATTAAATGTTATCTTTATTGGGGGAGCTTTGTGCTGCTTCCTGCTTGACATGCTATTTAGAATTTTAAGTGTCAGTTGTAATTTGAATTCTTGCCTATCTATAAAAATAATATAAATGTGCCAGATTAAGGGATACCCTGCAATTCGAGCTGACTTATCTCAACAAGTATTTACATCCGCGTACATAATTCTTTACACTTTAAAAGATATAATAACAAATAGTTTGCTAAATATGAATAAAGAATGTTCGGATAAAATAAATAAGATATTGTTTTACGAATAATTTGAGTGCTTATTATGCGATTGTGTTGAAACTTTTGGGATAGATAGCGAGTATTTTAAGGTCTATGTACGGCCAAGAAAAAAATTTAACTTTATTAAATAATAATGATTTTGTTAGTGCTCTACTTTTTTTTATCGGATAAGAAAACTGAATACTATTAATATTATGGAATAGAAAGAAGCTCATTATAGAGAATATTCGGCTGTAAATACCAAAGTTCAAAGTTATATCTATGGGAAAAGAAATCAAAAATTATAATATTATTTTTTATGTTGTACAAAGAAAAAAATTCGATGTGTCTAGCTGTTAAAAAAATTATTGAGATCGGTCGATCAAACAGCTCAACTAACTTATTAACCAGTAATTAATATATTTTATAGGTTCGCAAAAACCTTTATTCTACTTAGTGTAAAATTTGTCCATATGTTAACGATCTGGCATCCCAATGCCGACTATTTGTACGTTAAGTTGGCTGCGCCTCTTTAATTCATTTCATGTGAATCAAAAATTCTGAGCTAACTTTACAGTAAACCAGATATATATATTTTTTTGGAACATTTTCTGACAACAAATAAATCATAGTTTACTAAAATTGTAATTTATTGTCAACTTTTTATTTTATATTTTGGAAACAATCTGGCAACGTTATAAATGTGTGTTATGTTAAAAATCTTTGATTCTGATTAAGATTGTTTAGTTTTCTCAACATTTTCAATAATTTATGTGCGCTTTGTTTTTTATTTCGTTTTTAACCAATTTGACAATTCAAGCAATCATGATAAATGTGTGTAAAGTTGGATAGTAATTATCTCTTTGATTTATTGCATAACATTAAAGATAGTTGTTCAGTTGAGAATTGTCTTAGGTTCTTCATTAGCATTGGCAATAATTTATGATTCCCTTTTTCTTTTTTGCAACTTTTACTTAAATATGCAACTTATTTTCTCCCTTCGTTTACATAACAAATCAGCCAAAACTTCCTTTCACTAGTATAAGCAAAGCAGAAAAAAAAACATCGCCATATAAAATATTTGCATAATCGCAAAGTTTAGACATATCCAGCTTTGAGTTGGAGTCCGCGTAGAAACCCCATCGATAGAGTCACAACTTTGCATGTAACTTGTTTTTTTAGCAACAATGTCAATTAATTCTCTCTCTCTTTCTCATGATACTCCGTTTCTCCACATTTTCTCATACTTTTTCTCTCTGTTTATCTCTTTGCAGGTGAGTCATAAACACAAACATATTAACGACTTTGCAGAGTAAGTAAAAAATGGATTGATAGATAAATGAATGTGCGTTTTATAGGGTATCATTCGTCAGTCATGCGAAAGTTATGCACAAAATACCGTTGCGTGTCGCATTGATAAAGTAACTTGAGTGGAAATTTATGGCCAAGTCACAAAAATCAGGCTAAGGAAAATTACAATTTTAACTGCCTTAAAACGTGTGAAAAACTGTGTGTGTGGCGCTTGATAAAGCACGGGAAAATGCTGAAAATGTAAACGGGGTTGGGAGTGAAAAACTGTAAAGCAAGAAAATTTTATTATAGATTTCACTTTTGCTCACACACACAGCAAGAGAGAGAGACAAACAAACACAGCAAGAAAAGCTTCCAAGTTTACGATGACGTTTTATGACATTTTGACCCGATGCCGGGAAAAAACTGAAAACTGAAAACGGAAAACTGACGACGATGCTTATTAAAAAGGGTCGAGAGGACAGGTTCCTTCCATTGAGTGGATGATGGTCAACTAGATCTTCTCTTTTTTATGGCCTTGCTTGTTGTTTTAACGCATTTAGCTAACAACTTTGTAAGCGCCAATTGAAAGTTGATTAACGATCTAACTCATAAGGAATTTAAGTTCAAACTGTGTGGAAAACTTGACATATGTATGTCGCAATATTTCATTTCTTCATGGTCCTCCGTGTTAACTTTATAAAAAAAAATCAAGCTAAACTTATTATATTTCATGTCCTCCATGTTCACTTTGTGAACTCATCCTGCTGCTCCAAAAACTTGTCCTCCATGTTCACTTTAAGTAGCTAAAGCTAAAATTCTTTTGAATTAATGTCATTTGGCTTTATTCCTAACAAGTAAAATTGGCTTAAACTTTGAACGCATTTCGAAATATGTCGTAAATATGTCAATTACAATTTACAATTCATTTGTCCTCCATGTTCACTTGTGAATACACTTGAATGTAAAGTATTTCGTCTACGGCACGACTTTTTGTGACTTTCTGTTGTGTCATCAACTTTGACCTTTTGAAAACAGACTGTCTGCCCTCTCACTTTCAAGCTCATGCTCTCTCACTCTCACTCTTTTTTGTGTTAACAGTTTGACAGTCATTGGGCTGCCATCCTCCGCCTCTGTCTGCCACTTGTTTGTGCCGCAAGTAAACGTCAATGTTGCTGCCTCTTATTATTGGTTAACTGGCAATGATTAATGATGTCTGACAACAATAGCAACAACAACAACAACATAATCGCTCTCTTTCTTGCCCCCGCTTTCCTTCTTTCTCTTTGTCTGTCTGGCAAGAAGTAGAACCTACAAATTGTTGGCATTTCTGTTTTGCCAATGACCCAGAAAGTATTTCAAAGTTTGAGAAAAACATCAACTGTGTGAAGTGATAAGAATCTTGTGCCGAGTTGAGAATGAAGAGAATTTCATGTATTTGCATCTTAATTAACCTGTCGATGAATCGATTAATCGAATGAAATGAAATGTGCACAGATTTGAAGGGAATTTCGAGAAGAAAAGATCCCAAGATTTTACATACCTTTGTAGTTAATTTATTTTATCTTAATTTTATAAATCTTGTCAATTTTTTTTTCTCTTGAATTTACAATGTAATCATGGAAATAACTTTAATTGTAATTATAATCAACTCTTGTTGATTTTCACTCAGAGATTTTCATACATAATTTTCTACCTCATAATAACTACAACATACAGTTGCAATCTTTGCTGAGGCTTATAGTTTATTATATTACATTTTGTTTGCCTCTTTCTTCATTTTCATTTTCCTTTTTGTTTTGTTTTATTATTTTATTTCATTGTTTGCTTTTTTTTGCCGCGCCTGCTGTGTGTGTGTGCGTGTGTGTGTGTCTCATGTGAAAAACCTGCCTCAAGGTTATTGGCTTCTTTCTTCTACCCGAAAAAAAACGGTGCCAAAAGAGAGCGCAAATAAGAGGGAGAGCGAGCTAGCGGGAGAGGCAAAAGCAAAACGAACAATTTCTCCATTACACAGACGGCGGCTCTCGTTTGTTGTTGTTGTTGTTGTAGCTGTTGCTGGCTCAGCTGAGTTCATTTCTGCTGACTGCGCTGCTGCTGCGCTGCTTAAATAGACAGACCGCAAAAATGAAACTTATCGAGTTCATTATCTTTTATGCTTTTTATTTTGTTAACACCGACGCGTCGGGGCCCCCAACAACATAATAATAATAATATTTATAATAAGGTCAAGGATTTTCATATATTTCTCGAGTGCTAAATAAGAAAGAGGAGAATATTGTTGTTGTTGTAATAGATTTCTCAGTGCTTCTGCTTCTTCTCAGTCTTCGGAATGTGCTGTTAATTTACAGACACGCACAGACTTGTTTACGCTTGCATATTTTGAGCAAAAGTGTGAGATGAAGATGTAAAGATTGCAATGCATCTGAACTATATAGATACATATAATTTTCATCCAATTAAAACTGTAACTGAAGGAGTTTAAATAGCAAAAAAAAAAGGGGAAAGATGGCGAGTAAGAGCTTTTGGACTGTAATCAAAAGACGTTTAAGAGGTGGGGTACGAAAAGTGAAGTTTTTCTCATTCACATTCTATTGCAGTTGAGTTTTACTTCATCGTTGCAAAGAAACTTGCACAACTTTTAGTCAACAGCTGCTCGTCGTAACTTACCACCCCTCGTCATCCCTTCCCCACGCCTATCGTCGTCGTTCCGTTCGTCGTCCAGTTCCTGACTTTTCAACTTCTTTAACCACTTAGAATCATCAACTTGTTTTGCCAGCTACTTCTTGTGCCAGTCTTTTTCCCACTTTTGCTGCTGCTTTTTTAAAACTTTTTCTGCATGCCACTTTAATTTGCGCAACTTCAACAACAACAACGAGAGAGAGAAAAAAGGTTGCAAAATGTTACCACAGTTTGAAGCCGCTGGTCAGCAAAGTTTACAGTTTTACATTCGCAAGCACATATACAAACATTTACGCATATGGCATCACATTCATAATGAACTTCAACAAAGTGACCCAACGAGCGAAGAAAGAGACAGCAAACGCACAGCCGTAGAGCACTCTTTTCTTGTTTCTTTTTGTAACACATTTTTAGCGACTCCAACTGCGATGCAGCTTCCAAAGCTCTGCCAACGCTGACGGCACGACGCGTTCATTGCTTTTCAACGCGACGCCGGCGTCGTCACGTTAGCAGCAGGAGAAGCAGCAGCAATAGTAACAGCAGCAGACGCTTGACGGCCTGGCCACACTCTCTTATTTTGGTTTACTTTGTGATTCACTATTTGTTGTTATTGCTGATTTTGGCTGCTCCAAAAACAGTTTGACTGCTGCTCCGGGTCCCTCTCTTTGTACTGTCTGTCTCGCTTACACGTCTGGCAGCCAGCCTGCCTGGCCATTGCTCTTTGCTGTGGTTCATTTTTTGTTGCTGTATTTGACAAATGAGCAAATGACAGCGGCCAAGTCTGTGCTGCTGGCGCTGCCGTTCTGCTGCTGATGTTGCTTCTTCGACTGCGGCTGCTGTTGACACTGATGACAGTTTTGCCGTAAATAACAGAAAAGAAAAGAAAAAAAAGCGCCGCACTCTCTTCTCGCATTCATTCCTTGTAACACTGAGGCAATTAAGTAAATACATCTGGTATATACTGTTTGTATGTATCCAAAATTACTTGTCGTTGTTAATTTAATCAGATTTTGCTTTCAATCTGCATCAATTTAAAGTTAAATTTTATTTTGTCAAAACAATTTCTTGACTAACTGTATGTAAGTGTGTATGTGTGTAAGCTTGAGTTTACACAAGCTTATGCTTGCTCAAAATGCCGCATACCAAACCCAAATGTTTGATGAGTACCTTTATTATATTCATATAAACATATAAACTTTGTTCCTAGTACATCTTGTAAGCTTAGCTTTTCCTACCGCATAAGCACAAAAAAAAATGGAAAGATAGCAACAACAACAACTACCAATTAAAAACTCATCAAATTGCTCAGCATAAAACTCCCAAAGCGAACGGTTCTTTGGCTCTCTGTTTCTCTGCTGGCATCGTCTGGCTGGCCACCCACTCCCACTCATGAGTTCAAGAGAGAGGGAGTGTGCCCAAGGGAGTCGAGTAGTCGCAAAACATTTGGCAACCCATCGCGACGACCTTATGTTGCTTAGCAAGCCCGCCTCTCTTCAGTCGTCGCTCTTCACTCGTTGCTGCCGTGCACTCTTTTAAAAAATTGTTATTGCTGGCAAGAGGAGGCTGTTGCTGCAAGTTGTTGCTGTTCGCCGGCAGCCAAATTTCGTCTGCTGGCTGCCAAAGCTTGTTTCGTTTCTCCTCTCTTTCGATCTCTGGGCGTCAGTGTGCGTGTGTGTGCATAAGCAGACTTTACATTGCCTGTTGTTGTGTTGTGTTTTGCTTTCCATTTTGTTGCTGTTGCTGCTGTTGCTTTTGTTATTTTTGTAGTGAGCGCTCTATTTGGCTTAAGTGTAGCTTGTTGTCGTTGTAGTTATTGTTGCTTTCTTTTAGCTGCTTTTACTGTTTACTGTTATTTTCTATTTCTTTGTGTTATGCTGTGTTGAGCATTAAAAATTGCAAACGGCAAATAAATGAAAATAAATATAATGTGTTTGTTTTGGGCGGCGTCATTGCCATCAGGAGTTTAATGACATTTACCAACGCTTGTGGGCATATTTCGTACCAATCTATGCGATACTTAAGATAATTAATAACAGTTTTAGTCAACACTCTAAATGCTCATTTACCAACACTGTGCCAAATATTGATCCAAAGGAGCACTCGTCCATCTTCCTCTCTCTCTTTGGCCCAATTAGCCCAACTTTTTACATGTCATAAGCATTTGTGTCATTGTCATATACCGAAAATCCAAACCGTAAACCTGCATTGCCATAGACTTCTCTTTCATCCCTCCTTTTCTAGGCCATCTTAATGATGTTTGGCTTGGCCACTTGACGTTAATATGAAGGTAGGCAATTTGGGGGTTGGGGTTGAAGGGGTGTGAAATACATATTATTGACCATCAACCACACTGAGAATTCAGTTTGGGCCTGGACTGATTCGACCTTTGGTCAAATTGATATGGGTTATTTCCCATTGTCGTTGTTGTTTTTTTTGTGTGCTTACTGTACTCGTATCTATGCATCTGCCATGATTAATGATGGGTTTTAGCTAAAAATTGTATGTCTCTTAATTTTCTATAGCTATTAGACAGCTTTAATTTCAGTGTTAGTTAATGCGAGGAAATTGAAGCTTGCTAGTGTTGTAGGAAAGCTTGGTAGTGCTGTAAAATATATTTGAAAATTATATCATTTAAATCTTATTTGTCCAACTATTTTAAAATTTCTTTAAAATTTGAAATATTTCAATTTAAAGGCAATTAAAGTCTGGATAATTATTATTATTATCTCTGAAAATCATCCACAGTTTAAAGTTGCACATGTCTTTTACTTAGCTCAATTTAAAGCGAAAATTGAGTTTGATTTGAACACTAATCAGCTTAAAATCAGATTGAACATGCACAATATAACTATATACTTAAATATTTATAATTAGATCAGATGACTTATTAATATATAATTATTATTATCTAGGGTATTTAATCATTCTATATCCAGAAATTTTGTTGTGTCTGTGTGCATTCACTTGTAAACAAGAATGTATCTTGTTAAAAACAATTGCATTTAATTGTTATGACATTTGATGAACGTAATTTATTTGCTTGGTGCACACATTAAAAGTGCGCATTTTGTGTAAATTTTAATCTGTGTCAATAAAATAAATTGACACTTTTAATGCCATTCAAAACAGGCAACATAATTGACGACTGTCGTTAAAGCCATCAGCTTAAGCTTTGGTTACAGAAATGTTGCTTGTTTTTGTTTGTATTATTCAAAATTTTGATTGAATTTGATTGAATTTCAAGTAAGATAGGTGGTAAAAACTAGTTAAACTTTAAGTATAAACATCTATCAACTACATGTAACTATAAAAGACGGTTTCTTAACTTTGTTTAAATGCAAAAGATATCTTTGAGTTTATATTTTAAATTTTTCTTATCTTTACCAAAAGGCAAAGTTTTGAGTTTTGGCATTTATATACGTTACCATGCTCTCTAACTATCCTGAAATTTTTATCTCGATATAGTTAAATATGAAACTAAATTCTTAAACAGGGCATCTTCTAGTCGAGTACACTCATAAATTACAGGCAAGGAAAGTACCTGGATTGCATGTTGAACTGCAATTTCCCTCACTTTGATGTTATATTGAAAAGCAGCCACAACACATAGAAATTACCTCAGAGTATAATAATTTTTCACACATTTCTTTATTTGTTTTTTTTTAATAAACTTTCCCAAAACGGTAACTTTGATGCCGTTATGTGGAATTCTGGAACTGGGAAACTTGTCCACAATTTCACAGCTGCATTTAATGCCAACTTAAATCAATTGAAATGTCATTTACAAGAAAACATGAAACGAATAACGTTCAAAAGCGCAAGACCCAAAGACGAAATAAAGTTTTATTTTAGAGAGAAAGAGTTTTTGAAGAGGTTGGAAGAAGGGGAGCATGGTGGAGGAGGAGGGTTAGGTGCAGGGCCTTGCGTTTTCCCAAGTAATTGACTTGAATTGAAGGTGAGCACAGACGATGACAACAAAAACGACAAAATCGGCCAACACACAAGCACATACAAGATGAACAGTGGTGTGAGTCAAAAAAAATAGGAAAAAAAATGGACAAAATATATATAACAATACAATTAGTATTTTTCTAAGTCGGTTGAATTTTCTCAAAAATATGAGTAAATACATAAATTCATGTTTGGCGGGAAAAAGCTAAATTTAGCGTAAGAGTCCAGATTTGGCAATAAGATCTAATCTGTGAGTTTTGTTAAGATATCTCATACAACAAAAAAGCTTTTCATACTAAAAGTTAGCTAGCATCCGATTGTTCCTATGGCAGCAATATGATATTTTAACCCGACTTTGACCGAATTTGGTCAGGATGTAAGAGACAGTTCCAAACATTCAATCTATGAGTTTAGTTGAAATATCTTAAGAAACAAACAAGTTTTTCATATTAAGCAATTTCCTGAACTTACAGGTCGAATTTCGCAAAACGCCGTCTTATTGCGCAAAGAAATGGTCTCATCTATGTTGTGTAAAAATTTCATCTTTCTACGCTTAACCGTTTGGTCTACACGTTGATTCTCAGTGAGTCAGTATATAGATTTAAATTGAATCAAGAACTTTGGATGTGTAACCACTGTGCAGTATATTGACTGGGGGCACCTTTTATTTTTAGATACAGGTGGGACACATAAAAGCAGAAGTAGTTGCGGAGAGAGAAGAGTTGTTTAGCAACATATTGGCTGGGGTTGCCTTACTCACTCTCCATCTCTTTTATACCGAGTCTTCTACTCTGCTTCGGTTCAGTTCAGTTCCGTTCGGTGTCAGTTTGAAAACAGGTTGACATACAACTTTAGCAGTTCAAATGTCGCCAACGTTGAGGGTCTTTTCAAACAGATGCAGATGCGGATACAGACGCGGATTGAGAGATGCAGATACAGATACAGGATAGAAATTGAGATACACAGATGGATTTACAAATTACCTAAATGAATAACATCACGTGGCTGGAAGAGAATTAACACAGAAGGCAAACCATTTGGAAAAAGAGTAGATGGATAAACAGACAGACTGATGATGAAGCAGAAGTCAAAGAAGGGGAAAAGATGAAGGATGGAAGGATAAAGGCAAACAAACAACTTCAATAACATTTACGAACTTGCAATTACAAAACTCTCGGGCAAGTGCAAAAAGTTTGTCAAAGTGGTCGTCGATTTGTTTATCAGGTTTTTGTGCAGTTGGTAATCCCTTTATTTTCCATCAACTCTTTTTCTCTATTTCTTTTACTTTTTGCTTTTGCAATTCACTTTGCCAATAGCTTCGTCTTCACCTGCCTTCGTCGTCTTCTATCTTTAACATTGCCTTCGTTATGCAAAAAGTCATCTCGTTTGAGGGGCAAATATTAAGTCGACATTCCTTCATTTCCCCCCTTGATTGTTGTTTTTGTAATTGTTTGCCAAGTGGCAAGAAAGAGAAACAACTACGAAAAGGGAGTAGAGAGAATGGAAAAGCACAAATTGTAACCAGTAATTAGAAAACTTGCAAGTTGAGATTTTGTCCATTTATTTGGAATCTTTCCTTATTACAAATGCACACAAGAATGTTAAGCGTTTAAAGAGCGAATAAAATAATTGAATTAAAGTCGATTACATGCATTTCATTTATTTTATTCGATAACACAGATTGTTTAGCTATTCCTTTAAGAGATTTTAATATTTTGTTGCTCAAATAAATATTTTTGTTTTAAGAAATTTATTTGCAAATTGATTATCAATTACCTTTGTATATCCAATAACTCAAAAAGCAGATCTTGTATAAAAATTTAATAGATTGAGCTGCGCATATAATTTTCTTCTTATTTTTTTTATAAATTTTAAAACGACGAATCGATTACATATAATCGATAGTTTTAATTTTAATTACTAAAAGACCCCAATTATTTTTTACAAAATCGATGACATGCATTCGATAAAATGAATTTTGTTATTTAATCTTAACTGAATTTGTTCTTTTTAAAAAATTCTTTGTTCAATTGTGAATTTTAACTCATATTCTATTATACCGAATCTTTCACATATTCGATTACCTTGTTTGATATTTCCTTGGTATCGTCTTTTTTAAATTTCCATTATAAATTACTTATGACTTCTTTGGTATTTAAACAAAAAATTTTCGATTAAATGTAGTCGATAACACATAATAAATAATAATAATTATCTTATACACATGTCTGAATATATCAGTGAAGAACTCTTCATTTTAATTTCTTGAACGATAATTGTTGGCATTAAACGACTAGAAATAGCATTTAATAACTTTTGAATTGAATATGAAATCAAACTGCGGCAAATCAAAGGGGAAAACTCGATTGAGAAATGCGCTAAAAGCCAAAACAAGCAAGCAATTAACCGTTCACTAAAGCCCAAAGCAGCACCAAAATGTCAGCTCGCTGGCTTACATTCACTTAGCCATCATCAGAGTCAGTTAGTCAATGCCGCAGGCCAAATTACAGGGGAAGCCATGAAAAAGACATCCCCCCGAACTGCCCCGCATTTTCCGCTCTCTCTCCCCCTTTCTCTCTCTATTAATCTAGGCCCACGTGCAATACGTGTAATCACGGCTCATATAATCATAATTATGAGCGTTGCCTACTTGCTGCCACGCCTACTTTTGTATGTATGTATATGTACATTCAACGGTCCTTAGTTCCTCTTTTGGCCCGCATCCGTTTCAACGTGCAACGTGGCGTATGAGCAATTTGCCTGAAACTCAAAGTGAAAAAAGCGAACGCATTTTGCAAATGCCAAGAGGAGCATATGCTACAAGCCACGCCTCCTCCGTCGCCTGTCCGCCCCTGCCCCTCCCCCACACTCCATTTCTGACCTCCTCTACCAAAAGCTTGTGTTAGTTCAGTGCTCATTATGAAATTATGCAAAGAGATATATATACATATATTTTTGTATGCTTTTTTTGCTACGCGCAAAGTGCAAAAAATAGATTTTTTCACTTTGGTTTCCCCCTAGGATCTTCTCACCTTCCAGATGAAGTAAAAATATTCATGCAATTTACACCAAAATGAAGAAAACTGCTGCCAAACTATGAAAATATAAGTTTTTTTATCTTGTTTCTCGCGAGTTTTGCTTTCTTTTGCTGTTTAATGCATTGAGTAAATATATTGTGGTCGCATATTAAATGTAGCTACCAAAATGAACGGAAGTTTATGAAGAAGTCAACTCAAGTTTTTAGAGTGATCTGTGAAAACTTGCAAATTATTTATAGATTTCTTGTTTCTTGTGGTTCTTTCTAGAATCTAGAATCTCACAAACAATTTACAAACTAGATTTTTAATTAAATATTTAAATAGAAAGTTTTAATTTTTATAATTCTTGAAGACTTTCGATTTAATATTAATGTTTCAATTATATGAAGCAATAAGTTGAAAATATGTTTCTCAATATATTTATAAGTATCCTTTAATCCTTGAATATGACAGACAACAGGCAGAAGTAGATAGCTCCGACCTTAAAAAGTGTGTATATTATTTGGTCTGTATAATTTAAATAAATATTCGATCTATAAAATGTAAAAGAATCAATTTAATTTTTTAGTTTTCAATCGGATAATAAACAGCAAAGTTATTTGGAAAACTATTTGAATATTATTTCCCTAGTTCCTAGTACCTAGTTCCCTCATACAGGGTATTTCGTAGTCGCTTTCTTACTTCTCCTATTACTTTGTTTTAAGCTATTTGTTTAAGCTTTTAACGGTTCTCTCAGTCACAAACTCATTACAGTTGCACACTGGCAGGCAGTCAAAGCTTAAGTAGAAAACTCTTCTTCAACTAAATACACGGCCTACATTTTGGTACTGCCCTCAACCCAAACCCCCCCACGTTTTTAACCCGATTCGTAAAATACGAAAATATCTTTAGCGAAAAGTTCAATAAATGCTCCCATTTTCCATTTTGGCTAACAGTACCAAAAAAATTACGCGTCCATCAACCCAATTGCCACAGCAGCCAAGAAGAGGAAGATGCGGAGGAGGAGTAAAGCAAAGGGCGCAACGAGATGACGAGATGATGGGAGCTTTTCATTTCATTCGCGAATCCTAAGAGAGCCTCTTCTTCTTCTTCAGCTGCTCCCTCTATCCTAGAAACTAGGAGAACGATTTCCTGGCATCACGAGCGCACAGTAAAACCGGAAAATTTTCTACTTCCTGACTGGCGAGTGACGACTGACTGGTAAAATGCACTAAAAGATAGAAATTAAAAAAAAGAACATGTAAAGAGTTGGGTATTCTCGACTAACAGATACCCTGTAGTGAACAATAGTGAGACATTTATTGTTTTATTATTTTATTAGCTCAAATATGTGTGCAATGGCAGTCTATAATAAATGCTCGACTTGGAGATACCCTGTAGCTAAGAAAAATAAGCAAAATCGACTATCTCATTTTGCATTATTATAACTTACTATTAACAATTTGCTGGGTATGCTCGACTAGCAGATACTCTGTAGTAACATAAAAAGCTTTAAAATGCAGCCTGATATGCCCGTGTTATGTGTTTCATAGAGTATAAATAACTAGCACAAGGAAACCAAAGCGAAATGAAATGAAACAGCGAGTTGAAGGGTCGCAGAGAATGGGATAGGTATAGTGAAAGAGAGGGTAGGTGGAGGGAGGAAGAGAGTGAGGGATGTTACCAAAAAAAGAAAAAATCTCATGAAACGGGCCTAAAACCAGAAATCAGGCAAATAACTATATCTATGTATGCGTTCTGTTTCTGTATCAGAGTCTGTGAGTGTGTTTGTGTGTGTGTGTGTGTGTGTGTGTGTATATGTAGTATTTGGCCAACTTAAATTTTAGTCCTGCAGCCAGTGCTGGATTCTCTCTCCTTCTCTCCCTCTTTGCATGCCACTCTCCGCTGCCACTCAACGCGCATAAAACTCTTGAAAATGCTTTTGGTCGTAAATTTTGAAGCAACTGGCGAACGGATAGCAGGATAGCAGAGTAGAAAGAGATAGAGAAAGAGCAGGAGATGCAGATGGATATAGAGATGGAGAAGTACAGAAGTGAGGAAGTTGTTGGGTGGTTATTTAGCCCACAGGCAACCACAGTACCACGGTGAAGCTGTTGCTTTTTTTCATGTTGTTGTTGTTGTTGCTGCTGCTCTTGTGCTTCTTCTTATTTTTCTGCTTGTTGTAAATGTTAAAGGAGTGTGTAAAAAGGAAGTAGAAGGTGAGGGGAACGTGGGTAAACCTAGCTGGCACAGGACATTGCCGCAACAATTGTTGGCTTGCCGCCGTCGTCGTCATCGTCGCAGCTGCATGCAAATTTATTTTCAAATGCAACGAGGGAGCAACAACAACAACAACAACAGTGATGGAAAGTGTGCAAGAGAGGGGGGCGCAAGTTAAAGAGTATAAGAGTGGCAAAACGTAGAGAAGTAGAAGGAGAGAGCAGTCTGTTTGCACACATGGCGACGTTCACTTTATTGTCCCCCTTTTTACATGTCATACATATAAACGTGCAGGCAATAAAACAAATTTTGCGGAAAAATATTCTCTTCGTAACTGTGTATGTGTATTTCTTTATTGCATAGAAAAGAGTGTAAAATAAAGAAATCAGAGTCTAAAGTGCCAGCAAGAGGACACATGCTGCTTAAAAAGGATTAATAACCAGTCGCTCGCTCTCTGTCTTTCTTGCTTGCACTCTCCCACGCTCTCCCACTCTCACGCTCTGTTTGTGTTTGCGTCTGTCTAGTTTTATAAATTGTTTTGCATGTTTCGACGCTCGCGCTTCCCACTCGCATCTACTCTCTTCGTCTCTTCTCTTTTGGGTTATAACTCAACATCGAAAAGCTGATAAGATTATATTTGAAATATGACTTTGAACCCACACACCCCCGACGACCGACTGACTACATGTTGTTATTGCTTGATGCATTCAGAATGTGTCTGTATGTGTGATTGTTTGTGTTACTTTATTTATTTGATCACGTAGTTTCTATGAATTGCATAATCTGCCTTGGTCTTACTTTTAAATGCAGAGTATTTGCCAGCTGT
Source organism: Drosophila limbata (assembly GCA_963924055.1). NCBI lineage: Eukaryota > Metazoa > Arthropoda > Insecta > Diptera > Drosophilidae > Drosophila > Drosophila limbata. The sequence continues at coordinate 9,892,577 of OZ001353.1, forward strand.
CCTTGCTTTTATGATGAATTGAACATTGACCTTGTCATTTCACCCCACCTCCATGATGTTTCAAATATTTTACTTTAGCAGCTATAAATTAAAAGCAATTAACAAGCAAATAATAAATAAGGAAACATGTGTCAACGAACCGCAAGAAAATTGCAAACCAGGTGACAAATGAACAAGATACTCGTCGCTCAAAAATTCGCACCATGTAAAATGCCCAAGAAAAAAGATACGAAAAGTAAAGAGAAAAATACCAATAAGAAAAATAAATTTTTCTTACGTCTGCTTCCCGATTCGTTGAAGGCACAGAAAATACGAATTTATTTATTTTTATTTATTTACTTGTTTTCACTGGTAATTTACGGCAGCCGATGACGTCGACAATGCGCTGCTTTAAATTGCATATAAAGAGTACGCTTTTGCGGAGTGAGGGAGTGGATGTGGATGAGGGAGAGCAAATGCGCTTGCAATAACGTCAACGCTTGATATATTGATGACGATGACGTCGCGGTCTCTGTCTGTAACGGCATCGTGTTGTTTTGTTTTCGAGGTCGCATTTGTGTCGAAACGAAGTCAGCAGCCGCAGCACCAGAAGTGCGTCACTTAATGAACCGACAGTGAGCATCACATAAGAGACTTGCGGTAATGAAGAGAGTAAGCAACGATATAGTTTTTGCATGTGAATGCGTGTGTGTGTGTGTTTATCCTAAAGAGAGTTATTCATTTGATTTAATTGAACCGATCTATTATAAATATAAGTTGGATTGCAGAAGCACTTGCAATGCTCTCTTAAATAAGCAACAGATTAGTATGCAGGTTTTAGGATGTTTGCAAGTGTGCTTGACTTACACAATTAGAAACACCTACGTTCGACTCCCCCACACATACTTATGTATATGTACGTATGTAGACTGCATGTCACTAGTTCGCCTGCTGTCAACGCCACGGTGTTTGTCTTTGTGCATTGTTGTTGCTGTTGTCTTTTTGGTGGGTTAGGCCTTTTTTACAGTGACTCAGTCAGTGATTGCTGGGTATATGGTTCTGACACTCCATTACCATGCAGAAAAAAAATGAGAAAAACTAAAAAAAAACTGGAGGCAGCGAAACTTATTTAGGTTGTTAGATGAACGACCGCAACACATCAGACGAACTAACCTCCCCACAGCATCTACTTCCACTTCCCCTTTCCGCCACACCTTTTTACAGCCTACTGTCTGTGTTGACTATTGCGTTTGTTAAGCAAAAGCGAAAAATGTGACCGAAAATAAGAGAAAATGTGAGGAATAAAAAGACACATCTACAACATAATCAACGGTAGTGGCAATAACAATAACAATCACAATAACAACAAACAACAAGTTTGTCGCATAACAAAACACTCACACTGCTGTCGGGCACGTTAAAACTTTGTCACTCTCCCACTCTCTCACTCGTTTTCGCTCTTATATTGTCTAAGCTTTTTGCGCCTACTGTTCTCGCTCTTTGCTGCCGTTGCTGCTGTTGTGTCGGCTGTGAAGCCGCGACCACAGCCGCGTTATTCGGCGCTTTTTGTGTCACACGTTTGTCATAGTTTTCTTGTTTTGCCTTTGGTCTTTTTTAGCAAGTCTGTGTGTATTTGTGTGTGTGTGTGTAAGGAAGGCAGCAACCGCTGCTATTGCATGATAAGCGCAACGGAAATGCAAACCACAACAGCAACAACAACAACAGCAGCCAAAACAAAGCATGTTTGCGAGTATGTTTGTGTGTATCTGTGTGTGTTTGTGTACTTAAATGCAATAAAAAGTGCAAATGCTGTAAACGAAAAAAAAACAAGAAAAACAAAAATGAAAACTGAAATGAGAGAAAAAGTGAAATGCATACGGAAGGAAAAAGTTTGATTTGAACAAAAGAGAGACAAAAGTCCATGGGACAAAATTGCAGACCGAACAAAATGAGCTTGTAACTGAGCCGGTGAAAGGGAGACAGACAGTGAGTGCGAGAGAAACAGAGATGAATCGTTGCTATCACATTCAAATGATCACGATTATGGTAATTTAATGAGGCGACTCTCTTATATTTAGTGACGTCTAGAGTTTGACGCTAACAAAGAGAGGAAAATATCACAAATAATAAAAATAATATTAGTAAATTTTTTAAAAGAATGAAATATCCATCTGCAGGCTGTGTTTTTATTGGCATCATTCTAAAAATTAAGATTGCCGATAAAGAGATGCAAAACCGCCTTGGGAAATTAAAATATCCGTTTGGCACTACTCTCTTTCTTTAAAAAAGAGAGCGATACATCTCAAAACACATTCAAATGAAGCTTGCAAAAAGCTGAGGATCATTTAATGAGAGAGCAAGAAGGGAAATTTGACGAATTTTATCACTGGAATAAAAATAAAGCTTGCAGAGCAAGGACATTCAATTATAATTTAATGTTGTATTCTCGATCATGTATAAGCGGGAGCATAAGAGATTAACTAACAAATTTTGTGCACTCTCTTAATGTATTCCCTGACGTTTTATTCACATATTTACAATATGTAAAAAAATAAACAAGATTTTCAATTACTTATGCATTTTATCCCTTCAATCAATCAAAGCGTATCTTTTGTTTCCCCAACCTACAACAATTTAAATGATGTTATTCAATTCAAATGCAATTGAAATCAAAAATCCTCCAATATTGTACAAATGTTCAGCACACAAACAACAACAAAGTCAACAAGCCAAATATTTCGTTACATATTTGCCAATGGGGCGTGGCATGCCAATTTTTTAATAAATAACAAAACAAATTTTGGGAAGGTTTCTCCATTTCAGTGTCGTGTGTGAAATAAGCCGTAAAAATAAGAGTAAAACAAAAAATCAACACGCAAAAATCAACAAATTGACAAGGAAAACGAAGGGACATGGAGAGAGAGAGAGAGAGGGAGGATGTGGAGAGGTAAAGTGCAAACAGACAGACATAGGCTATCAATAAAACCTAAATTGCAAATACATATTCAAATATAAATATCGAAAACTTTTGCAAACACGTCAATTTATGTTGTATGCGACGACGACAACAACGACAACAAAAACAAACATAATAAAAACAACACAACTAGCTGAATTTTCATACAGAGAATCTCGTTTACATTTGGAAAATGGAAAGCGGGTGAACAATAAATCTTATAAAAAAAACCTCTTTACGAGGTAAAAGTCTAGTGACGAAATCATTTTCATGCACCAAAATTTCTGATATCCAATTTTGTGACGAATAATATTAAGGTTTACTTATAAATTACTAAAAAAAAATATTGTCACTCGGCACATTGCGCTAATTTTTTCATATCTAATAAATATTTATTTTTTGCGCAGTGCCGAGTGACAATATTTTTTTTTAGTAATTTATAAGTAAACCTTAATATTATTCGTCACAAAATTGGATATCAGAAATTTTGGTGCATGAAAATGATTTCGTCACTAGACTTTTACCTCGTAAAGAGGTTTTTTTTATAAGATATCAGAAATTTTGGAGTAATATATCAGAAATTTTGAAAATTGCAATATTTGTTGACGGTACAACTTTGTCAAAAGGTGTTTATTGTTTGTACAAGCAAAAACAAACTGTCTGGCAACACTAGTTCCTTTTACAAACATACATGCAAAATTAGAAAAAATCATTACTAGCGTTTTCTCAAAATCGCCAAAATGTAGGAAAAAATACCTTATTTCACCTGTAGCTGTTTACCTTTTAACTTAAAAAAGTTCAAAGTATGCCTAACAGCCCTTTGAAATACCTTTTCAACGATATATAGATCACATCTGTAGCTTTTATCGCTTGGATGCTATGGGGGTTTCAATTTTAGCGTTTTTTAGCGATTTCCCGCTAAACTAGCGATTTTTCGAAAAAGTCGTAAAACAAACGTTTCTATATTTTGATTATAAAATGATTTATCTGCCGCTAAAAGAATTCACCACTTGCAAGCAGTTTATTTCCGCATTACCCTGCAAGCCGTGTACATACTGCATATGTACAAGCAGTAGTGTAAAGGTAAAAGGTATATTCAGTTAATATGTAATATCTTGCCCAAACGAATTTTGACAGATATGTGTTATATGTCAAAAGACACGGAATAAAATTGCCTATAACATATAACATATTTTGAAGTGATTTGATGTGTAGATTTTTCTTAAATCGCTAAAATGTGGGAAAAAATACCTTATTTCACCTGTAGCTGTTTACCTTTTTACTTAAAAAAAAAACTTTGAAGGTATGACTAAAAGCCCTTCAAAATACCTTTTCAACGATGTATATATTACATCTGTAGCTTTTATCGTTTGGATGCTATAGGGGTTTCAATTTTAGCGGTTTTTAGCGATTTCCCGCTAAACTAGCGATTTTTCGAAAAAGTCGTAGAACAAACGTTTCTATATTTTTGGGCGGGAACAAGTCCTCATTCAAACTTTTAAGCTAAATTAACGATTTGATCCAAACAAACAAACAAACAGACAAACAGACAAACAGACAAACTGACTTTTCATCTCATTTTCGGAAGGCCACTAAAAATTTCAAAATTAATTATCTTTTGAACCAGTGGTCGGATTTTGAGGATCGAGGTGTCATTCGACGCGTATTTTTCATTAGAATAGTAAAAAAATATAAAAAAATTCAGAAAGGCTCCAACGGCCCCATTTGCTCCAATCATTTAAATTTTGCCCCTCCCACTTACACCTGTTTATCTCACGAACCAGGTGAGTTTTCAAAAGTCTTAGTATGCACATTTGTTAGTTTTATTGATACCTTTCGATCGGTATATAACTCGACCTGATCGGACAGTCATAGCAAATTTTCCATTCTTCCTGTGTATATATGCTAGTCGCCTTTCGCACCCTTCGTGCTGCTTTCGTCACTAGCGCGGACTGCCGTCCGCAGTGATAAAAAAAGAAAAAACTAAAGAAACAAAATGAAATTGAAGTAAGCGTGCTGTGCGAGTGAAAAACTTTTATTGTTTTTCATGACAGAAAAAATCGAAAATATACCCTGTACTTAGTATGTAACAGTTTAGAATAAACTAGAAATTAAAGTTAAAATGAATATACATACATATGTAGCCAGAATATAAATACTAGGTATGTATTCCAGCGCGCAATGCGACTGTCTACTTCAATTGCCAAATCCAGAATGTTCTACTTTTGTGTGCTCCGCCTATGTTATTCCTACTTATGCTTACTGACAGAGTATGTTATATTTATGTTATTAACAGTGTATGTTATTAAACAGCGAGATGCAAGGGACCGATTATTACATTTAATTATTATCTAAACTCCCAGTAAAACTTTGCTCTTTCCAAAACCTACTATTTTCCACGTTCAAATTCCGAGTAGAACTAGTTGCCAAATCTGACTTTCCCAATTCGTTTTTATACAGGGGCGAGACAGGAATAGAACTAGGTTTTTAGAAGCGACTTTGGAAGGGGCTCTGTTATTGCACTGCTAACTAACATTTTCCTTTCCGATACTCACTTCCAAAATCTTGTGTCCAGAATGTGGAATAAAGAAGGCAAAAAGGCAGTGGCTCTGTTATTGCACTGCTAACTAACATTTCTGTTTCCTATACTGATTTCCAAAATCTACTGTCCAGAATGTGAAAAAAGAAGGCAGAACGGAAGGTTTCTTTTGAAAGGTTCCAGGAATGTATTCCAAAAGAAAATATTTTACAGAAATTTTAATAATCCATTACAAATAAAATAAAATACGTATATATATTTACTTTATATTATGTATATTTTTCTTTTTATTACAAATTTTTTTAAATTAAGTGTTAGTGTTATTGTTTTTGCTGTGCTCCTCTTCAGTTGCCTGCCGCTTAATCTTATTTTCTTTGCACGTTTCTTTTTAAACGCAGTTTTTGGCTTTGGCGAAGGCCGCACGAACGTCTCTTCTATAATCTTCGAACGCATATCCTTCTCTTTTAGTTGCTTCTGTGAAAACAAAATGATTCCATTAGTAAAATATCTCGGATGAACTGATTGTTTTTAATTACTTACCATAGAGAGCGACATTTAAATTCCTAAACGAGCTTAGCTCCTTCTTGGAATATAAGACCCCGTTATTATATTTGACGACATAAATAATAAATTGAAGAGAAAAAACTATATTAATATAATTTCAACTGAACAAAACACATTAGCACTATACTTACGAGATTTAATTGTAAGAATTTCACAAATATATTTATTTTTCTTCTAAATGAAAAGTTTGCAAACGCTTGCTCGGTTTAACACTCAGCTCAGGAATAAAAATAACAGAGAAAAAAAGAAAACAACGGTGACTGTTATGCTTTTCTGCTAGTTAACAGATGTTGTGCTTCTGTTTACGAAAGCAGAGGCTTACCAGAATTACGAAGCATAGCAGTCTGTAACGAATGATTTAAAAGTGCTGACATTTAGCCTTCCCAACTCATGAAATAACATAGTTGCCTTTATCTCATGTTGGAAACAAAATTGTCACATGGAAAAGGCACATACTGCTTTTTTAGCATGAAAATGAATGCTGACAGAACACGTTGCCTGGGAACACACCTTCCCAAAAGTTTTACTGGGCTCTTATTCCTGCAACATATTTAAAGGGTATCTTCTAGTCTACAACTCATTTGATTTTTCATACATTTCATTGTCGTCGTTGTCGTCAAACAACAGTAACAGACACCTGCAACAAACGATGTCACCCAAAACGGAATATTATTTGGTTTTGATTGAATGTCAATCGAATTGTCTGTCTCTCTGTCTATATGTCGATCTGGCCATCTGACTGTCTCTAGGTCTTGTTGTCGTGACTATCTTGTTGACTATGTTGACTATCAATTTTACATTGAAAGTTAAGTTTTTTTGTACCTTATTCATTGTTTGACATTTGTGACGAAACACGCGAAAATTTTGACTTTTAAAGCTATTTTCTGATTAAAAGTGAAGTTAAGAAAGTAATAGAAATTAAAGAGGGTTTCTACTTTATTCTTTATAATCTTTAAACTAAACTTCTTCATTAATTTAATTAATTTAAAATTTAAGTTACTTGATTTGTTACTTGAAGTTCCATTTCAATTGAATCTGTTTACAGTTGGTAATTTTAAAGTATTTCTTGAAAATGTCTGCAGCTTAAATCTATTTAAATGTAAATTGAAGTCGTTCAAAGCCGTTAAAAGGTTTAAGAACTTATTAGGTAGCCTTTCTTTTTCAAGTTAGATTTGAAAATTGGCTCAAATTATTTTAAAACTAATCCAAAGTCCATTCTAATTACTACCCCAATAAAGGATTATGTTTTAGATTCTCTGCCATCTTCTTATATTAAAATGAATGTAAAGTCAACTTTTTAATCAGTCCCCAAGGGTGAAAAATTAATTGAGATTTCTACCAAAATTTAATTTTATTCGAATTTAAATTATGTTAACTCTAAAAACTATTTCTACAAGTGGAAAATGTGCTAAGTTGCTGAACTAATTCAAGGTATTTTAACAGCTCAATTGATTTCCACTGCTGAAAATATGAATATATATATTTCATATACTGTTTTGATTATAATATTACCTTTATCATTTTCATCGAAAATTGTTTCATTCTGTGAGTTAGCCGCCAAAGTTTTTCTTAGCTCAACAACTGTCTGCACTTTTCCTCTCTCTTTCTCTATCTCAATGATTCATTAAACGTCGCCATAGCTGTGGATTACCCCCATTGTCGTCTTCGCCACCCTGTGCATAAATTATACGCCCTGTCATCAGCTGTCTGTCTCTTGTCTCTCTGTCCAGTGTGTCGAGCAACCAGCCGAGTGACTTTTCCCCCTCTGTTTCTCTCTATCTCCTTCTCTCTAAGCATTTGCCACTTTATAAAGCTGCGTCGCTTCATTTGTTGCCTTCTGTCTGTCTGTCTCCATCTGCCCCCAATTTTCCCCTTTCCCACCTTTCCCACTTTTCCTCCCACAAAGTGAGCAACAGCTGCCCTCACAGCCAGCATCCGACGTGTCTAGAAAAAATTTCAAAAATTTATTAAAAGTAATTTGCATTGCAAATTAATTTTATTTTGCTCTTCACGTTTTTTTTTTTGTTTCCTTCTGTCAAAATTACTATTTTATTTTAGTGGATAGAGTAGGAAAATGAGAGAATATTGAGGGGTGGCTAATGTTGGGGATTTGCATGCAAGAAAGTAAACAAAGTTAAGAACTTTCAATCTATTTTTCTTCCTTCCGTTTTCCTTTAACAATACTTTGCATGAGGTAATTCAAAGTTTGTTTTTTATTTTTGGGCGTTTTATTAGAATGATGCGATTACACGACATTCTATTAGCTAGATACAATATTTGTTTGCAAAAATTTAATATTGTATTTTTTCTTTTTCTTGAAAGTCAAACTTAATAAAAGCTTGGAAACTAAAATATTTATTGTTGTTTATATAATTATAATGTAAGCTGAGAATTTGTACAGGAAAATTGCGTTTTTCCCATCAAATTTTCATTTTCAAAGCTCTATAGTTTCTGATTATTTTTTGTAAAATTAGCTACTCTGTGTGAAAAATAAGTAGTTCAAGGTTGTAGGATTGTAATTTAAATGTAGGTTCTCTTTATGTAATAAGATAATTAAAATGGTAAATAAAAAGATTATTTGTACAATTTAATTTAAGTTGAGATATTTTATTTAAAAGATTGTTCCTATGTCAGCTATATGATAAAATTGTCACAGCTATGTTGTGTGAAAATTTCAGCTTTCTAGCTTAAACTTAAACTAAACTAAATATCTTAAGATAAACTTTTGTATTTTTTAATCCTTAAAGTTTCTCTAATAAAACTAAAATTAAGGAAAGTTCATGGCAAAATGTTCAATGATGTAATTTGAAATGTAATTTTGTATTAGTTAAATTTAAGGCTGTACAAGCAAATCTAATTTTATTCAAAATGATCAGTTTTTTTTAAATTTGTTATAATGATATAAAATTAAATTAAAACTAGTGGACGGTGCTACAGTCGAGCATACTCGACTGTCGGAGACCCCGTACTTACTATGGAAAAAAAGTTTTTCATACTAAGACTTGATTTTTGACTGATCATTCCTATATGATATAGTGGTCCAATTCCAATCAAATTTGGTCGGGATGTATATGATCATCACATATGCATATACTGTCAGATTGGTTCAGATATCTCAAACAGCAAAAAAGTTTTCCATACTATGACTTGATTTTCAACTGATTGTTCCTATGGGAGCTATATGATATAGTGGTCCGATCCAAAATCTAAAACAAACTCGATCTGCTTGCAATATAGACGAACCTACATACCAAGTTTGGAGTCTCTAGCTCTTAAAGTCTCTGAGATCTAGGTGCTCTTACAGACGGACAGACGGACATGGCTATATTGACTCGGCTGTTGATGCTGATTAAGAATATATATACTTTATGGGGTCTGCCACGCCTCCTTCTGCCTGTTACGCACATTTTTTTTTGTGACAAAGTTAATAGACCCCTTTACTTTTTTAAAGTACGGGGTCTAACCAGTCTAAATCAACACCAAATAAAATGTTTGAAACTATAGTAAATAACTAAAAACCTCGGACAATGTCATACTACACCTTTGATTAAAAAAATCGTAGCTAACAGTATTCGTGACTGACCACGCCCACTGAGGGCGTAGGCTTGCCATATTGGTCGTAATATGAGGACTACAAATAACGTTAACAATAATCACAAACAGTTTATGGGTAATTTGCAAAAGTTATAAAGTAGTTAAAAAATACTGTATCTCGAGGTTAAATGTAATGAACACTGAACAAAGGATTGACTAACTTTATTCTGGTTAGGTTATATATAAAAAGTATATAAAATAAACTAAAAATAGTTGATTCCCTTTAATTCCCACTTCTCTTCGAATATTATCAACAATTTATCGATTGTATTTAAGTATGTATAGAATGTACAGTTACTGCGATAACTGCAAGTAATTTGAATTACTTTTTATAATTGCAATGGAAGTTATTTTTTATTTTATGGTCATTTTTATAACCGCAAAAAAAATGTGATAATTTATGATTAATTTTAAGCAAGTTTGCATTGGCTTTTTAATACACTCACTAATATTTTAGTGAAGTATGTGAGTCTAGAATGTTCGTTTTACGTAGCTAGATACAATTGTATCTCACAGATATGTATCTGTGAGATCTATTAGTTATTTAGTTAAAATAAGAGTATTGAGACTTCGACTTAACAAAATGGAATTTTCTTTTGCATTTTTCCTTCTCTTTTGATGCGTTTTGACGCTTGAAATATTGTTATTGTAATAAATTTGGTAGATAAAATGAAATTTGTTTGCACCAAGTGAAATGATTAATGATTTATGTGTGGATAAAAGCCAGGCCAACAACTAAACAACAATTGGTCAAAGTCGAACAAGCGTCGAGGCGTTAATGAGAAAATAAAAAAACAGTAAAATAGTCGGCGCAAAAATTTAAAGGCCATTAACAACAACAACAAGAAGATAAAGTAAAAAAAATAACAAAAAACAAACGTGCACAAAATAAATAGCAAAGAGAAAAAAAAACAAAAACAACAACAATAAACAAATAAATAAAGCAAGATAGCAACAACAACAAAATACGGTGCTGAGTAAATGCAATTATTTGTATATGCGGCAAGAAGAAGCAGGAAAAACAATTGAAAACGGACGAGCGAAACAACAACAATAACAGAAACAACAACAACATCAAAAGTTATTAGCAAGAAAAATGGAACGAAAAGAACGAAATGGAATAAAGCAAATGGAGAGTGGAGCAAATAGCGTTTTAAGGGGGCTTAAGAGAAATGTAGGAAAGGGAGGGAAGTGTAAGTGATAGGAAAATAAGGGGGGGGGGGGGGGGTATGGTGGAAATGTAGTTCTCCAGCTGGCACGCGATGTCATCAGAAATAATCATTAAAACAAATTGTTATTAGGTATAACTACATTAATACTCGTACTTAAAATTTCTCATGTCTTTCGTAATAACAATTCTCTACAGCGTATTACGACTGTACCTATGGGGATTAGAGAGATTCCTTTGTTAATTGCTAAGATCAGAGTCTTAAATAATTGAGGTCAACTTGCTGAGAAACGTAAAAAAGCACTATGAATTGAAAATATATAAAATACTAAAAAAATTAAAAATTATTTTTGACAAATCGAATCGAACTGTCAACACATTTTTCCAAAGCGATCGGCTTACTGATAAAACGCTCTCTCACTGAGCCGAACCCTTGTTTCTCTTCGCTTGTGCTCTTCGCTCCGCATTTGCGGCTCTTAAACAGTGATGCCAAACATTTTCTGAAAAAAAAAGACAAAACGGCAAAAGAAAAAAAGGGAAAAAGCTGAAAAACTAAAAAAAAAGACTGAAAAACAGGCCATCGTTATTTTCCTATTTTTTTTTAAATTTAAAAGTTTTAAACCATCTTCAATCATTTTTTCTTCGGCATTTTCTTTGTCAATGAACTTCGCCATGGCGCCAATCATCTTTAGGTATTTGCCAGGCAATTTATACGAATGGCAACAAGTAATACATAAGCATAAATTTAGAAAATGTTTTAATATGTACATTTATTAAACTTTCAAAATAGCATTTAACGTCTCATTTCTCGACGGTTCCTCAGTTTAGTTTTTACCAAACTAACTTGGCTAAAAACCCTCTACTTCTGCATCCGACCATGGCAACGATAGAAGAGTAAGAGCGAAAGTGACCACTTCTGAAAAAGGGCCTGCAGAGTCTCGATATTTGTTTGCTTCTGACCAAAATTTTGACGTATTTTCAACATTCTCCCATTTTAAGACGTGAATTTTGGCGTACTGGGTAACTGTTTTCGTCTTAATATCGTTTCCAATTTCAAAAAGTTCCAAAATTGGCAGTATAGAATCCTTTTTGGATGCAATTTAATGGAATCTAAAAAAAGCCAGATTTTCGGAAAAAACGTTTGACATTTTTACCGGCTGAGGCAGTTAAAAACCAGACAAATCTATCAGAAAAAAGGCCAATTTGGCATCACTGCTCTGATCGGTCTCTCAATAAAAATTCAAAAGACACTTTTGAGCGTGCGCTCACTACGAAACTGTTGCCAAAAGAGCACTTTGCAATTAGTGTAAGCTAAAAGTGTCTTTATTTGTTGTGTGCGAGAAAGAGATAGCCCGAAAGAGACAGTTTTTTGCGAGCTCTGGTTAAATGTAGTAAAATATGAAGAAAAAAAAATTAAAAGCAAGTTTTTCTTTTTTGCAAAGTAAAATACATATTTTAAAACAATTATAAAAACGTAGCTAATTCCTTGTATATTTGTTTTGAGGTAAATTGTTTTTTAATAGGGAGACATTAAGTATAATAAGACTATTGTACTTAGAATTGGTGCACTTACGTATATGAGTGCATGTTCAGGGGTACTTAACAATTCTGTTTTTGGTTAAAATATTCATTGATTTCAAGTGCATTTGGCAAACATGGCCAACTTCAGAGGCCTTCCTCTCAGGCTTAACGCGCGTGTTAACCCTATAAAGGCCCCCGCCCACCCATATGTATGTAATTACATTACTCACATGTCAGTCTCGTTACGAATGTGCGCTAATAAATTAATTTATATTAAGTGCATTAACAACAACAACAACACAATAAACGGCAACTAAAATGGCAACAAATTTGTTGGTCTGCTAATTAAAATGCAGTCAAGCGCGCAGCCAACGTCGACTGCGACGTCAGCGTCAGCAAATAGAACTCAAAAATACATTGCAAATTAAAGTTAAAAATCGACACAACAACCAACAACATAGAACGCAAACAACAAGCAAACAGACAGTAATAAAGGAAATCTATAAAACAACAATTTAAATATGTATGTATATGTTTAATTAAAAATACAAACACACTGTCAAACAAAATTGTGAACCTCTAGCTCGCCATCTCTTCCCTCCTGCTCTAATTAATTACCTGATGCGCTGCTCTGCGTTTCATTTGTCGTTGTATCTTTGCCGGTTTGTCATTCTCTCCCACTCGCAGAAATATGCAAATCAACTGCGTGCTCTCTTGTCCTTGAAATTTAAGTGTGAGCTGCGCGCGCGCTCTTCTAATTGCAGCAGCTTGGCAGTGCAGAGCGTAAAGAGAATGAACGCGCGTCACTCACCTGACAAAAGCTTTTAGTGCTCTTCTCTGTCTCTCACACACTCTCTCATTCAGTTGCTCTCTGTTGTTGACAGTGTTGCTTGGTGTCTATGATGTTTAATTTGGTTATTTTGGCATTTTTAAGTTTTGATTGGTTGCTTGCTAAACTTCTCTCTTCAGCTGTCATCTCGCTCAGCAACAAAAATATCTGCTTTCGGTTCTGTTTTGACTTTAGTTAAAGTTTGCCATTTTGACTTGAGCTTCTAGTTTTAATACTTAATCATTTTATTGTTTGTTTTGTATTCATGGCTTGATAGATAAGATCTGTTGTTATTATTGGCAACAGATTGTTAGATTTGTTTACGGAAGGTGAATTTGTTGTTAATTACTTTAAATGTAGCTTTATTCGTGCATAAGGTTGCATTAGGATGAGTCACTTTTTTCAGATTCGATAAAAAATTCATATTTATTATTAAAACCGCTTTATATAGTTCATAAAAAATAAATATATTAATTTGAAAAATAAACCTAGTTAAATATGAATATTTACATTCTAATGAAAGACAAATTAATATAAAAATGTTAATGTGGGTCAAGCAGTGCATGGAATCGATATTTGATAGTCGAGGGCATTGATTGTATTGCAATCCTGACTTGTTATCCCCTCTTGAGTTGTTATCATGAAATAATTAACCCGAAGCCTTTCATCAAAATATGGGCGACAATTACTTAAACATGAAATTTCAGCACTGAAAAAAGCGTAAAGCTGGCGAGAGCAACACGCGTGTTGAGGTCCTGTGGTTAACGAAGGCGTGGCAGCAGTTGTGGGCGTTTTAATAAGTGTCAGACACCCAAAAGTACATATACATATCTATATATATATACATATATATATATGTGTGTGTGTGGCTTTTGGCCTCAAATGCCGGACATGGCCACGCATTTTTGCGTGTGTCGCTTTACACGACACATTCATGAGAATCAGCAGCAACGGCAGCTGCAGTGGCATGCGGATTGTGGCATATGTAGTACATACATATACATACATACACAAGTGTCCTGCTGCTGCCTTTCAACGTGTTGCACGAAATGCCATCGCTTGTCGCATTAATTTGCCACACGCATGACAGTTTTTAGACGCGACTCCTGTTGCTTTTTCTTCCCTCTGCTGCCAATATTTTTGGCTCTCATTTTAATGGCTTAAACAAAACTACGCTAATTGGTTGGTTTTAGCCAACATCATGCACATTGAGTGCAGCAATCAGAGTTGAATAGCAAAACGAACATATGCTGGCAAAAGGATTGTTTTAGTGCCAAAGTAAATGCTTAAATTTCGTGTGAATAAAGCAACTTTAATTATTGGTTTTAATTAGTTATAAGTTATTGTCATAGATTATTCTATGGGGTCATTCAACCTATGTAGTTATGACGAAAATAACCGAAATAATATTATTTGAAGGGGTCAAAAAACTTAAATTGCGGGATGCGTGTACTGGCAATTTGACACGCAATGAATTGAAATGTAGACAAAACAGCTTGACAAAAGGATACCCTACAATTATATACAGCAGAAATTTTAATATTAGAACCTGACAATAAAAATCAAAAAATTGTTTTCCGATTTGTAAGCAAATTTCTTTGAAAATAAGTAAAATGGAAAGAAAATTGCATTTATATGTAATTGAAGAAAATTTAAAATTAAGAAATAAAAGTTGAATAAAATGAATAATTGTTTTGTAAAAATGTAATAAATAAATTATAAATAAATAAATAAGTAAATAAATATAAAATTGTTATATAAAAGATACAACAGTTAGACTTGTAGTAAATAGTTGTTCAATTTTAGAAGAATGCAATAATTACTCATATAAGACTTAAAGAATAATTAATTTATCGTTGGGCAAGTATTTTGCCAATGGAAATATTTATCAGCAAATGCGGCTCACTTTTTAATTGTTATATTTCTCACTCACTCCCATACACACACACAGACAGACCGTCAATAAGCGCTGCTCTGCCAGCATCGATCACTCTTAATAGCACGTCACACGCGTCGTATACGTAATCAACGCCTCAGTGCAAACTCTTGACAGACTCGCGTCAAACTCATTTGACAATCAATAGATGGCAATAACAAAAGCAACACGCTGTGTGCTTAACATGCAATAATTTAACAGCCCCTCCTCTCGCCACCGCAGTCTCGTGCGTTCATTCTCTTACGCGTGCTCTCTTGTTGCTAGTAACGCTGCTGCTGCTCTTTCTTCTTCTTCTGTTATGCCCCATTACTACTACACTTTTAACATTTACTTGGACTTGTTTGTACTCTTGCTCTTTTTATTGGCTTTGACTCGCTCTCTCACCGCTCTCACTTGGGTGTGTTAGTGTGCTCCCTTTGAGTTCCACTTTGTCATTTCGCCTTCGCTCTGCGCTCTCGTTCTACTTATTGGCTTATATTTTATTTTAAATGTAGATTTCTGCCTGTCCCACTGTCTCTATTATCGCTCAGTTGGTTTAATTAAATTTACTGTGTACATATACAGAATTTTTATGGTGATTATATACATACATACATATCTTTTTGTCGCTTGCCTGTCAACTAATATTTGCGTTTCTCTCTTTTGTTTGCTTTCTTTACAGGTGAGTGTCACTGATTAAATCTTTTTGGTCTAATGGAAATTAAATCTAACAATTGCCTTCTGGAATTTCGTTTATTTTTGGGGTGAGTTATGAATGCTTTCAACGGAAAAAAGATTAGCAATTTACGAATTGTGTCGAAATATTCGCGCATTTTTTAAAAAAGATAGTGTTGACCCCAATATTAAACCACATCAGATCTCTGGAAACCGGAAATGCTTCTGCAAAAATGATATGTTTGAAAAGTCACACAGAATGTCAAGCTAAAAAGAAAAGAAGACACTAAACTTAGTGAAGATTTGAAAAAGTTGTAAAAAAGACAAGTAACTTAAATAAACTACAAGGATAAAATATCTGCATTTTAAAGATTCTTTTTCATGTTCTCTCAAAAAGGATACTCTACGTTAAATGAAGTGCTACCATGAATATTCTCCTAGCTAGTTATGAAAGTTTCAGTCCTTCAAAGCTCAAAGAAAATGTCGTAATCGAGGTAAAACAAAGCGTTTTCAATTACTAGTCAAAGGGCGAACTATGAGAAATGTTTAGAGTTCTTGTAGAGAAAAGGATTTTTTACAAGAGTTTTCTAGTTTTTTCAGCTCCAACTGTTAAATGGGGTCCTTTAAAAAAAGTCACAAAAAAAAAAAAGAAAAGAAAAACAGCAAAAAACCGATTAAAAACAAAACCAGCGGCTGGCAAAGATATGACAAAATATTGCAAAACTGACATATGCCAACAAAAGGCAACTGTGTTTACTGGGCAAAAGGGGCAGGAGAGGAAACGAAACGAAACCAACTGAGTAGAGTGCATTAAACTGCGCCAAGTCAAACACATACAACTGATGGAAGCAAAGAGAGGCAGCCCCATAAAGAGAGTGTGGAACGAAAAGCAGTGGCTGCAGCTGTGTGTGTGTCAGTGTGGGACGCGGGTGGCGTCGACTGCGACTGCGACAGCGACGTCGACGGTGTGTGAACAGCAAAGTCGAGTAGCTTTTGTCAAAGCACAAGAGACAATGACGACGACGATGGCGGCGGCGAGCAAATCCAATCCACAGGCGGATTTTCAGAAAGCTCTTCAGCTGCAAACCAAAAAATAAAAATAAAACACACACAAACAAACACTCTCTTTCACTGGCATAAACACACACACACACACTCACACTTATAGAGCTGAAAACAATAATAAATCTCGGCAGCTCAATCATAAAAATAAAGTAAAAAGTAACAAAGGCAGTCGCAGGCCCATAAAAAGCGCAAATATCACAAACGAAAAGAAACAAGTAGAATAAAAAGAGAAAAATATACATATGTACATATGTATATACACAAAAATGTATAAAATAAAGTAAAATAAAATAAAATAGTCGGTAGTGGCTGCTGGCAGCTGCTGCTCATCGCTGCCTACTCCCGACTCTCCCGCTATCTCGTTTAGCCTCTCTTTTTTTGCACAATCGAAACGTATCGCATATAATCGAAGAGCAGCAGATAACAAGACAGAATTGCCAGCTGATAAAGAAGCAGCAGAGGCAGGAAAAAGAAGAAGAGCGTGGACGGGGAATGCCGCTTTGTTATCGGAATGATAATGAAATGTTGTAATAAGCACAGAAACGAATATAAAATATCCTATCTCGATCGATCTTTCCTAAATGTCATTTTAGCAGGATACATAGAGAAAATATAATATCTTTTTATTCCACATTTCATGGCAAATTCAAAATACCCTCACATAGAGTATAAAGGAAAATAAATGAGAGAGTCGCTCAATAATATAAATGTCAACAAATTGTAAATTAATTAAAATTCTGACTCTTGATGCTGGGAAATGATATTTCCGCTCATATGTTCGGAAATTGTATATTGTTGATTTTCATGTTGACATGTTTAATTAGTTTTAAATAGTTAATTATTTGAATTGGTTTTATAAATAAGTCACTCCCTTGTTTTGGCAAGTGTAAAACTGTTTGGCGTTGCTTTGAAATTCCCGCTAGGAAATCCGCATAAAAACTGCAAGCGGCATATTCGCCGTTCAAATGGCGGGTTGAGGGGCGTGGCATGTAGTGTTAGGCAATGGAAATGTACTAAACAAAAGGAAAAGGCAGGCAGGCAGAGAGAGAAAGAGAGATAGAGGAAGAGAGGGGGAATAGAAAGAACAGTTGCAGCAGGAAAAAGATACAAACAGACAGATACAAAGATGTACTTATGTACATATGTGTACGTTTAGTTATTATATTTGCAACTGTATGTGTGTAAATATGACCCAACTCATTTAGCGTACACCACTTACAACAGCAACAACAACAACATTAACAACAAAAGCGGCAACACAAGTTTGTCATTACACCGCACGGCAAAGTCCACTCACTGATTTTAGAGTTCTCCATGTTATTCAACGGTCGATGATGATGAACAAGGGCAAAAGGGAAAGGCGGAATGAAGGGGAGGGGAAAGTTAGAGAGACTTGCAATTATGACCTGTTGTTTGCATTGCTAATGGCTGGACAGCCAGTTGGGCGTGGCAATTAAAGCACCTGTAATTTTAGGTTGTACGAATGTAGAGCTGGGATTTCATGGGAGACGGCAAAGAGACAAAAAGCTCGGACAAAGGGGAGCTTTTAAAAATCGGAAATGCAGTTGCACTTCCATAGCTCGAACTTCTTTAACTCGAATTTCTTTCTAGCGCAAGCTAAATGAGTGGCAATAAAATTAATAAACTCAAGAAAATTAACTCTATAAGTGGAATATCTCCATAACTTGAAGGGAAGTTCCACTGTAGTTACTTTTATAAGAAGAAATATATTTAAATTATGTCAACGTTTAATATTAAGTTTTACGACAAAGAACTTTTCAAATAACTTTTACAATTATGCCATTTTAATAATTTTTTATTAATATTATTTACATTATTTTTGTATTATTTTTTTTTAATATTTTTTGTATTTTTTTTTTATAAATTAAATTTTTGTAGTAAATATAAAAGCTTTTTAAGTTGGTAGAAAATTGAATCAGGAGTTAGAAAAAAAATTAAAATATTATGAAATACATCTAAATATTTTTAGATCATGTAACAGTTGAATGTATGCTTTCAAAAGCAGATAAAGCTCTTTGATCATGAATTTAATGTTGAACCAACTGATGATGTCATCGATGATTTGCTGCCGTTGACAACATTTACTGAGAAACCAAGCAATTTCCCATGGTGTATTTTAACAGCACTTGAATTGTGCCAGCTACGTGTTGAATTCACTTTATCCCCCCTCGGCAACTACGCCCCTGGCTTGTTGAATGTAATGCAAACAATTCTCGATTACAATGTGAAAATCGGGCAATGAAAAGGAGTTTTTGTGTAAATGCCTTTCGGCATACTCTCTCTCTTTCCTTCTTTCTCTCTTTCAGAGTACACAGGAAATGTATAGAAAAAAGTAGAAAAACAAATGAAATACAGCAGATTTAAGTATAAGGGCGAAGAAGAAAGATAGGGAGACAGAAGAGGCAAAAAGAATAAAAGCCAAAATGGCGAAAGAAAAATATGTGAACTGCTTCAAAATTAATTCACATTGTATTTGTTTGTTAAAAATAATCAAAATAAAAAGATTTAAGGGTAAATTTTATATACATTTTATAATATTTTAAGTTGAACCTTTTATTTCATACATATTTTGTATACATATTTTTGATCATCATAACTATCCAAATTGATTTAGATTTGAACTTTTCTTAAACCGTTTTTGCAGACATTTTAAATAGTCTCATTATTGTTTTAAGCTACTTGTATTATGAATACAATCTTTGCTGCTATGTAGTTTTGCCAGAATCGTTTGAAAAAAGTCTTATAATGGAGTTATTTACGTTTGTCGTATGTCACAAATAAAAAACTGAAAGAAATGGTGTTTTTTTTTTATTCAATCAATAAATTTGTTTAACATTTAAAATTTGATATTCGTATATTTTCGGCAACTTCTTTAACTGAAAAACTAATTAAGTAAAAGCACAGCATAAGAATATTTAGGTATATATTAAGTAGTCGAATAAAAGATAGTTAGTTGCTAGTTACTGGTTATGTGTTGTGTTCAACGTTGCGTATGCGTGATGTGTGATTTGCGATGCGTTACGCATACGCCTCATGTGCCCTGCAAAATTGCACAAATACAGCACACATTACTCGCATATTACGAATTGTTGATAATTGTTGTGTAGTTGCAGCAATGATTGTTGTTGTTGTTGCGTTTGGTCATCATCAACTTGTCATACTAATTTCATGGGTTACCCCAAAAAGCGCCTTGAGGCGAGTACTTGTGTTTCCTGTCCTTTTGTTATGCTGTCTGTCTCTCTGGCCAGTTTACGATTCGAGTTGAGTTCAGTTGAGTTGACTCGAGTTTGAGTATGAGAGAATTCTAAAACGCACTTTGTGACAGCATTGTTGTTGGTAAGTTGCCAGTATTGAAGACCAGGCCGAAATGCCTGCAGATTGTGTTTGTTCGACTGTCGGACTGTCGGTCTGTCTGTCCGTCTGTCCGTCTGCCTCTTGACTGCTTGTCCTGTGTGCTGCCAGCCAAAGCAGCTTCCAAGTGAGTGCACACACAATCCCACACATATTTGTATTCGCAAGCACTCACGCACACACACACACTCGCACACTCACTTTACCCAATGATCGGCCACAAAGTGTGCTATAGTTTTGCTCGTTTCACATCGTTGCCAAAACTCGATTGGTTGCCATATGTTTCTGTCAGCTTTTGGCTACGCTTCCGTAATTTTTTTTTTCTTTTTTTTTTTGGGAAAACTTTCTTTAACTTTTTTTTTTTGCTTACTATTAAAATAGTTATCATGCTGCGAGTTACTTAAATTCGACAATTGATTAGCTAAAAATAACGGTTACTGCTTTATAAATGAGTCACTAAAAAAACATATTTTGAATACAATTTTATTTGTGATTATTTGTGTTAATTATAACTCAAAAACAAGCCTTTATACTTTGAAACCATTTTATATACGCTGAAAGCAAAAAAATTTAAATTTTCACTTCTAATTTGCAACAAAATGTTGAGAATTATATTTTCTGCTTTGTTTTTTAACATTGTTTTAACAAAATAATGAGAAGCGCATTTCTTAAAATGCTTATACTACGTTTTGTGTAGGCAAGCTCCATTTTGTTTCAAAATATCATGATATATGGGAGTGAACAATTCAGATTTTAAAACTTTTCACATAGTCACTTCTAAATAATGAAGTTGAGGATTACTACCAGGGTATAAAACCGAAACAAATATCGGTATGAGTTAAGGTTTTGGGTTTGTTTTGTTTTCGGTTATGCAAAATATTTGTAAACCGGTTACGATACCCGTTTTTTTAAATGTTTTGATTTCTAAATGCCAATCTGATTTCGGCTCACAAAAAAATATTAAAAATGTCAGAGATATGTAAATTTGAAAACAAATATCTAAAGCTTTCAAAAATGTTAACTTTTTTATTTAGATCAATATATAAATTAAATTAGGGCAGAAATAAAAGTTACATGAAACTTTTAAAAATGATGGTTACACTTTAACAACCTAATTAAATATGTTCTATGCTTGACCAAACGGAAATTAACCGAAGTTATGCATGAATCGGTTTCTTAACGGTTCCGTTTAAATAATTTTCTTTTTTGGATATCAGTTTAGCAAAAAAGTTTGTTTCAGTTACGGTTACCAATTTCCATCGGTTCATATCGGTTAACGGTTACTAAGTTATTTCTTGTAAAAGTCGTTGCTACAGAGTATCTTCGAGTCG
Organism: Drosophila limbata; assembly: GCA_963924055.1. Lineage (NCBI taxonomy): Eukaryota > Metazoa > Arthropoda > Insecta > Diptera > Drosophilidae > Drosophila > Drosophila limbata. Next base: position 9,914,085 of record OZ001353.1, read on the forward strand.
ATCCCTTTTCGGCTTTTTAGCTTTTCAATTAAAATCAGCTAATAAACGACATCAATCATGAATGAGAACTCAGATATTGGCTGCATTGTGTGCTGGCGGTAAATCAATCAGTTGAAATGATAAAAGCAGAGAAAAACTAAACGAGTAAATTGACGTTGGGAGGAGGCGTCTAGGTCTAGGCCTAGTTAAACGGGCCTAAATCTCTGCTCTTGGTCAGCTTCTGCTTCTTCTTCTCCTTCATTCGGCTTTTTTATGTTTTTTCGCTCTGCAATTTTTTATCGTCAAGAAGATTTATGCGGCTTTGTGTCATAATTCTAACGCGAGTCAGGTAAACAGAGCAAGTGGGCGGAGAAATGGGAGGAGTAGTAGTAGAAGCGAAAGAGGATGGAGAAGACGACAAGAAACAACAACAGCAACAGGGGAGAAGAATTCAAGTCAAGTTCCTTTCTCTTTTTAACAACTTTTATGTCATTCGTCCAGTTGTTGTTGCGTCTCTTCTTTCTCTGCTTCTCTCTCTACTCCTTGATATTCTGCACATCATTGTCCTACCATTTCTCTTCCTTCGTCTTATTACATTTGTTGTTTTGCTTTTGGCCCTCTTCTAAATATGTTTTTTCATTGTCTTACCGTTTTTGGCCGGCTTTTGCTTTGGCTTTATGCCTCATAAATTTAAACACAGCCCGAGATGTGGCACAAACATGTTGTTAAAGAGTGGGAGGGGAAGTGACGGACGGGGGGAGGGTGGCGTAAGCACCTTTGCGTCGCGTCATAAAAGTGCGAGAGGTCAATAGCCAATCCCATATTCTCATCAGCTAACTTGGCCATTAAATTGTGGTCCACAGCGATGTTTTGGCTTAAGCCGGAAACAAAAAAGTTATCGCTAATTTACTTGACTTGGCTTAAACAGTTACACATGTCAATTATATTGAAAAGCATTTGTAGAATTTGTATAGCTTTGTTTACTACTAAAGTGTATAGTAAATCCTCCTGACTACTATTTACACCCAATGCAACTTTAACCTACTACTATTTTCAAGTTACCATTTTGAAACTGCGTTACAATTACTAAGAATTGGCTTCAGTTAAGTAAATATAATTGCTTAGCTACTTCTTCTACTACTTAGTAGTAGCTCCAAGTACTAATTGCAATATTAGTAGACGACTTCCTTGTAACTGTGACTACTATTTCAACAGAACACAATTCATTTACCTTGTTTTAGTAATGCTTTAAGCCTTAATACTAACTACTCTTTCATTTGAATACAATGCTCTTAAGTACGTTTTACTACCATCTCAATTATGATGACTAACATAAGTGTTGTTAAGTGTGTAAATAGTTCATTGAGCATATTGAGTGCCAAATAAATATTCTAAACAAATTTCTGTTGATTTCTTTCTCAAGCATTTTCCTGGTATTTTTGCTCGAATGTTGCTTGGCATTCCAAATGTTGGTTAGTTCCCCCCGGAACTCCCAACTCAATTCCAACTCAAACTCAACTCGATCCCAACTCGATCCCAACTCGAACTCAACTCAACCCTAACTCAATTCAGACAACACGCCCAACATCTCAATAGACTCAGCTGCAAAATGTTGGGTTGTTTTTGGTTATGGGTGGTGAGGGCGGAGGGAACTCTTCTTCGAGTTAACCGCCATTGAGTTGCCAATTATAACAAGCCACACATTCACGCACACACACTCACTCACACACACGAAGATCTGTTACACATTTGGCGATAAAATTTCATCAAAATCTGTCACGTACTTGGACAAAACAGACAAATATACATATACTATATATAAACATGTCTCTGTATGTAGAGGTACTCAAATACTCACACTCATGGTCAAAATTATAAGTTCAGCAGCAACTCTTGTTTATCATATTTTTAAACATTTTCCAACGTTTTTTAAGTTAAAAAAAATAACAATAATGAAAATTGATTTTCGCCACTTGATAAAAAGAAAAAAACAAAATAACATTTTTCTAAACTTTCTTTGAAGTTATGTTTTAGAATTCGTTTTTTAGTTTTTTCGTCTTGTTTTTTAACTTTAAAGCTTAAAGCCATGAAAATATTTAGAGATTTTCTTGACAATTTTAAATGTATCACTTTGCTATGATGAATATTAGTGAATTTATTTAAAAAGAATTTTGCAACGACTTTAAGAAATTAAATTGTTTAAAGACTTCGATAACATTTTATTGATAAAAAGAGTTTTTGCTGATTTTTGTTCAGCACAAAACTACAGTTTTCAGCAATAATTAAAAAAAAAAAGTTTTGTATTGTTAATTAAACTAAGAATTTTTAAAGCTCTGTAGTAATAATTATTAATTTTACTAAATTTTGGAAGAGTCTAAAATATTTGGAAATAACTCTCAGAAGTGAATTTCATTAATTTGCAAGTTTATTAAATTAATGCTGGTGAAGCTATTATTTTGACTATGAGTGTATATCACTGCGGACGGCAGTCCGCGCTAGTGACGAAAGCAGCACGAAGGGTGCGAAAGGCGACTAGCATATATACACAGGAAGAATGGAAAATTTGCTATGACTGTCCGATCGGGTCGAATTATATACCGATCGAAAGGTATCAATCTAACTTAAAAATGTGCATACTAAGACTTTTGAAAACTTACATGGTTCGTGAGATAAACAGGTGTAAGTGGGAGGGACAAAATTTAAATGATTGGAGCAAATGGGGCCGTTGGAGCCTTTTAGATTTTTTTTATAATTTTTCACTATACTTATCAAAAATACGCGTCGAATGACACCTTGATCATCAAAATCCGACCACTGGTTCAGAAGATAATTAATTTCGAAATTTTTGGTGCCCTTTTCAAAACGAGATGAAAAGTCAGTCTGTTTGTTTGTTTGTTTGTTTGTTTGTTTGTTTGTATAGATCAAAGCGTTGATTTAGCTTAAAAGTTTGAATGAGGACTTGTTCCCGATAAAAAATCTAGAAACGTTTGTTCTACGACTTTTTCGAAAAATCGCTAGTTTAGCGGGAAATCGCTAAAAACCGCTAAAATTGAAACCCCCATAGCATCCAAACGATGGGAGCTACAGATCTGTTCTATATGTCGTTGGAAAGGTGTTTTGAAGGGCTTTTAGGCATACCTTCAAAGTTTTTTTTTTAAGTAAAAAGGTAAACAGCTACAGGTGAAATAAGGTATTTATTTCCACATTTTGGCGATTTAAGAAAAATCTACACATCAAATCACTTTTAAATATACTGCATGTTGTAGAGAATTCAATTACGCGTTTTTTGACATATAACACATATCTGTCAAAATTCGTTTGGGCAAGATATTACCTATTAACTGAATATACCTTACACCTTTACACTACTGCATGTACAGATGCAGTATGTACACTGCTTGCAGTGCATGTGGAAAGATACTGCTTGCAAGTGGTCAATTCTTTTTGCGGCAGATTAATCATTTTATAATCAAAAATATAGAAACTTTTGTTTTTCGACTTTTTCGATAAATAGCTAGTTTAGCGGGAAATCAGTAAAAACCGCTAAAATTGGAACCCCCATATCATCCAAACGATAAAAGCTACAGATGTGATATATATATCGTTGAAAAGGTATTTTAAAGGGCTCTTAGGAATACCTTTAGTGTTTTTTTAAGATAAAAGGTAAACAGCAACAGGTGAAATAAGGTATTTTTTCCCACATTAAGGCGATTTTTGTGAAAACGCAAGTAATGATTTTTTCTAATTTTCAATATACTGTAGTTTGTAAAATTTCGATGTGTTTGGAAGATATTACCTGTTAACAGAATATATACGTTTTGCTTAGAATTGGAATAGGACAGCAGCAACAACGTGTCGTAGCAGCCAGAGCTTGAGAGTTCTGTTAGATTTTGACAAAATTGTACCGTCAAAATATATTGCACTTTTCAAAACTTTTGATATCTTACTCCAAAATTTCTGATATCTTATAAAAAAACCTCTTTACGAGGTAAAAGTCTAGTGACGAAAACATTTTAATGCACCAAAATTTCTGATATCCAATTTTGTGACGAATAATATTAAGTTTTACTTAAAAATTACTACAAAAAAATTTTTTTGTCACTCGGCACATTGCGCTAATTTCTTCATACCTAATAAATATATATTTTTTGCGCAGTGCCGAGTGACAAAAAAATTTGTTTGTAGTAATTTTTAAGTAAAACTTAATATTATTCGTCACAAAATTGGATATCAGAAATTTTGGTGCATTAAAATGTTTTCGTCACTAGACTTTTACCTCGTAAAGAGGTTTTTTTATAAGATCTACTGTCAGACACACACACACATGGCAACACACCCACACAGTTAACCCGCTGATGATGCTGTCGTCGTCGTCGCCTCTCACACACTTTTGCTTGCTGCACATTAATTTTGACAAAAACAATTCCATTTAACGACATTTCCGGCAGCGCAAAGACAGACAACAGAAAACAGAGAAAAACGACGACAACAAAAAGAGCAACAACATTTTAACCGAATAACCAAAGGCGCCAACTTTAACCCCCCAAAGGCCAGAGTCAGAGTCCAACCTCAGAAATCTGGCCACCCCAACAAATTCACCACACCCCCATTGTTATGAGGCACAATAACTCCCCATACGACCCTCAACTTGACACATTCGCAGACGGCCAAAAACGAGTTAACCAGGCGCAAAACTGTTTAAGTATGTGAAACAGCAACAACAACAACAACTGTAAACAATGGCAGCACAACAACAACAACAACTGGAAGCAGCTGGTCAATGCATTTCAATGTGTTCATATGCCACGCCTTTTTTGACAAACGCCTCCGCGTGCAGACGCCAATTGTGGCTACAGTCGCATCTCTCTCATTGTGTATGGCCAGACAATTGTTGTTGTTGTTGTTGTCAGTGTTGTTGTTGCCCTTTTGGGGTGAATTGTATTGTGATTATCAAGGGTGCCACAGAAATCGCTTTCGCTTGAATTTCACTTCAATTTGTATGAAATTTAAGTGAAATTCAAGCGAAAGCGATTTCTGTGGCACCCCCGATTGTCGCTTTTTTCACTGAACTTTTGTTGCTCGTTTTTGGTAGTAGAATATTAATAATTGGTTTAAATTTTATTTAATTACTACTACTTATCAGTTAAGAACAGTTGACAGAAAGATTTTAATGTGATTAAATATGTGACTAAATATTCAGATAATAAAATGTGTGTGTTTAGTAATAGAATGTTAATAATTGGATTAGTTTACTATCAGTTGAAAGAATAAATTTTAATTGTAATTTATTTACTATATTTATTTTAATTTTTAATTAAGTTATGTAATTAAAAATCCATTTTTGAAGTTAATTGAATTAAGCAAGCAAAAGTAAAGATGAAATTTAAAATAAAAGCAAATTTAAATACTGACAATTTAGGGTTTAATATTACAAAATTAAAAATCAGATAAATATTTAAAATATAATTGATAACTCGTTAGTTTTTTAATCATCATTGATTTAACCAGTCAAGCTGTCAATAATTCAATCAATAAGTCAGTTAATTAAAGAATTACTTAAGAAAGTGTCTAAAATATAGTACAAGTATTTTTAATTATCACTTTCAATTTTTTTTTAAATATTTAGAAATGTTTAGAGATTAGTTAATAGAATTCAATACTTATATAATACTTAATCAAATGCTTTTGTTTTGTTTTGTTAAGGCAAGTGTTGAATACACTTCAAATCAAACAGTGTTGTTAAGTAACGATTTGGCTATATATGTACGCTGACTTAGTCAATTTTGCAACACTGTAAATTGCTTTTGCCATATTGTTGACTTTTCTTGTGCGCTCGCCAAATTTGAAATTCTCATTGTGTGTTGCCAGTTGTTGGTTGTTGTTGTTCCTCTAGTTGTTGTTGTTGTTGTTGTTGTTGTTGTTATGACTGCCTCCTGTTGTCACACACACACACACACATACAGAGTCATTGTTGTAACGGGAAGTTGCGTCTAACACGCACGTACATCCAATGCCATTGCCCATGACAGGCAATCCTCTGCCCCAGACACGCCTCCATTTTCTACGCCCCCGTCTCCTTCTCCCCCTCTCTCTATCTCTCTCTGGCAGTTCACTCAATATGCCAGTCAGCCACTTGGCCAGACGAAAGACTGTCGGCAATTGTGGCCAAGAGCTGGAGCTGAGGGAGGAAGTTGAGGGAAAAACCAAGTTCTGTAGACATTTGGCGAAATGATTTTCATATTTTGTGTTAGCTAGTGTTATGCTTACACATACTAATGCCTTGTTAACTTGGTTGAGTGGAGAGGGGGAGTGTGTGTTTGTGTTTGTGTGTGTGTGTGTGAGGGAGAGAGGGAGTAAGAGAAAAGTGTAGCATTCTTTTCATCTATTTAAATTAATGAGGCGTGTCTCACTTATGCTTATGCGCTCATAGACTTCTTCTCATCTCCTTCTCCTCATCTTCTCCCTTTTCCGCCTCCACCTTCCTTTTCCTCCGCCTTTTCCTTCTCTTTATGCGCGTCATCATATTTTCCATTTTGATGTTATTGCAATTTATTATTATTATATTTGTGTCATAAAGTGCCACGCCCTCTGCCTGCCGCCTCTTTCAACTATTGCCATTTCTGGTCATAATTTATTGTTGTTGTTGTTTACGTAAGCTGCTTAAATAATTAGTTAATTGATTTTATTTACTGCTACGTAGCTTTGTCAAAGGAAAACAGCAACAAATTTTGCCTGAATTATGTTAATTTTATTTGATTTAATCCAAACGATATGGTTGCAGTTCAAATGTATTATTGCTGGAAATATTTGTACATATGCTTTTCAAACGGGAACTGCAAGTGAGTTAATTATGCGAATTTGTGGATAGATTTGTGTGTTTCAATTGGCCAATTAGTTTGCAATTAATAAATACTTTCATTTTTGTTTATCTACTATAAAATATTGTTATCAGAGAGAGCAAGTTTAAGTTTATTGATTAGATAACCTCTCCCAAGTAATTTAACTTTAACATTTATCAAAATACAGTTGAACTTCCATAACTCTAACTTCTATAACTCGAATTTCTCTCTAACTCGAGCTAAATGAGTGGCAGTTAAATTAAAAAACTTTAGAAAAACAACTCTATAAGTCGAATATCTCCATAACTCGAACCTTTCCTCGACTGTAATTTTCAACAATCAGCAAACAATTTTGCAATATTGTTATGTAAAAAATATATAAAAATCTTTGTTAATGATATCAATCAATTAGTTATAATAAGATTTTATAAAAATCGTAACTGAAAAACTTCATCTGGATTAAAGGAAAAATCCCAGATCACTTCTTGAGACATTTTATGTGGGAACTTAAGGCTGGCAGTCGTGTTCTTTGTTTTTAATTACCCGCTAATATCGTTTATTTATTTAGTTGCACTTTGACACTTGATTTCAGCTGCCTTATGTATCTGCTTCCACTTCACATCTGTCTCCACTTCTTCCTCTTTTACCTCTTGCACTGCTTCCTTCTACATTTGCTGACCAACGCAGAGAAACCGTTTAAAGGTCCACGGCAAAGAGCCCAAAGGTGTTTATCAACTGCCACTCGACTTAAGCTGTGGCACAGTGGTCCAAGGGTTGTGGTATTGCCATCGAAAAGTGTTTAAATGCTATAATGTTCGATTTTTGCAACATGTTCAATAAATTTGTCAACATTTAATCTTTGTTCGCCCTTGCACTTTTTTAAATTTGTTTTTTTTTTTTTATTAGGATTTTTACCACTGTGCAACTTAAATTTTGTTTACGCTGTGCCTTGTGCATACCTCAACCTCTCTCTGTTCCTCACACCCTCTTTCCCTTCAACTTGGGCACATTAAAAGCTGCCCACTTTTTATTTATGGTCATCAATTTTTTATGACGCACAACGCATTTCAAGAGAAGAAGAAAAATGGTGTATGTAAAACGGGAGAAGTTGCCTTTCTCTCTCTCCACTTCTCTTACTTTCGGTCTCCTTTGCCCTGTAAGCAATTACCACAAGCAAACCCAAGAGAAATGAAGGAAAAAGCTTGGGAAAGTAAATATCACTTTGCATTTATTTATTTAAATAAAATAATGAAACAAGTTATTTAATATATAAAATATTAAAACAACATACATTTGAATAAAAAAAGATTATTTGATTGCACTATAAATAAAATAACAATATTATGTTAATTTAAAGAGCAATTCAAATGCAATTTATATTCAACAATGAAGAGAAGTTTCAACAGAAAACTGTTAATTAATTCTCTGTTAGCAAACTGTTAGCGTGGTTAGCAGGTTAATGTTAACTGGGTGCTGTTAACTTTATTGCTCAAAGCATTCGTAAATAAATACGCAGTTCGAAGAGATAATTGTATTTAATTTACGTTTGTGTTGCTACAGAAAAGTAAATAAATTAACAAATAGCTGAGTAAATAAAGCGCGCAAAGAGAAGGAAGAGAGAAAAGCGGAAACAAAAAGCGAACAACGCAACTGTTTAGCATAATTTGCGCGTAAAACTCGAAAAGTAAAATAGAAACAATAATAAACAACAACAATGTGAATAAAAAGAGAGGATAATCCAAAAAAGCAGTTTAATTAATATGGACGCTTATTTACTTAATTCCTTTTTATAAAGTGAAAATGAAATATAATTATTTACTTCTTCTCAATTGATTATAATCTTACTTATTTAGGCTCTTAAAAATGTCTCTTAATAATACTTATCATTGGGTAGCATGAACAACGCGAGCAAAGCAAAAGCCAAAAATAAAATATATACAAAACAAAACAAACTCTCTTCGCCATGTGTTGGCTAAGAGGGCGTATACTTAATTTTTGTTGAGGTTTTTTCGCTTTTATTGAGTATTTGACAGAGATAAGGCAAGAGAGAAAGAGAGAGAGAGACAGAGAGACAAACGGCGAGCTGCTCAAGTATCGCAGAGATAAGACAAGCCAGCAGATAATAAATAGAGATAGAGATACATACATACTTACAGATACAAATACAGATACGAAAGCCAATATCAGTTATTGCTGCCGCTGGCACGTGCTGCACTTGCAAATAAAATGCAAAAAAAAATTAAATTGCTTTCATTTCTGTAAACAATTGAAATCTACTTACCAAACACAGGGCGTATGAGTAATCAAATTTTAAATTTCCCTCGCTTCAGAGGTCTTTTATTGGCGGATGCCGTTGCTGTTGATGTAATTAAAAGACCGCCGACCTATTGGCCGGGCCGAAAAGCACAAAACAGTAACAACAACAATGCACAAACCAGCAAATATGTAAAATGGTAGAGAAAGGTGGTGAGAGAAGAAATCAACGAGTGAGAGAGGGGCAATGAAGTGTAGTAAACGCAGACGCATGCCGTTAACAAGGTTACATTAAAACATGTTGGTATACTGCAAGCTATAACCAGCTGATGACGCGTCATGACGTTGAAAATACCCTATGTATTATCTATATAACTTGATAAAAACATTATTTGATTGTCTAGTCTTTTAAACGAATTAACAAAGTTTGCAACAAATCAATTAAATTAATAAACAGTGACTGTCAAACTGCAGGCATCCGTCAACATGTGTTAGAGCAGACTTATGGTGCATTTACACTAGTTGATAAACAAGTCAACGTTGATATCAACTTTATCAATCCTAGTGTGAACAGCTGTATTTCAAAATACCTTTTAATTTATTAATATTTATTAAACGATATTTCAATATCGAAAGTAGACCTGCTTCGGTTGCTGGCGATTGCTATCGATTAATGATATGTTGTTTATTAATGTTTTTTGTGCATACATAAATTGATTAAAATCAGTTTCGATGCATACACAATATCGACGTCAACGAAAAATGCTAAGCAACGTGAATGTCAACGAATGTGAATATCAACTGGTGTAAATTACTCTCAACTTCAATATCAACGCGTTGGCATCTTGCGCGTTGCTCAACTCGAAAATTAGTTGGCAACCTGCTTTTGTTGTCAACTCAATCAACTAATGTAAACACAATAAATGCGTTGACGTTGGATAATAATTGTTGATATAGCTAGAATTGACGCTGCATCAACTAGTGTAAATGCAGCATTAGTAAGCATATTGCTTTCCACTGCGTTGTTATGTTAATTAACGGCGCTGAATTTAACCTCTTACCTGCGCTTACTTTGTCTGTTGTGTTTATTCTTTTACTTTGAGCAAAGAATTATGCTTTTAAGAAAATATTAATAGTCGCTGCATAACATACTTCCTTTGGATGTTTAAATGTTCTAACTTCGAAAGAGAGAAAAAATGCACAAGGGGAATAAGCTGTTAAAATTCCTTTCAGAACTTGCATTGCTGTCGATCAAAGAATAGAATTGAAGCAAAGAGAAAATTACCTATCGCTGTCCTAATAAGCTGAACTCTCTCTTAAGCAGATGAGCGTGCAGTCGTTTCAGTTTAGGAACTTGTAGCACTGATTGAGCAATTAAATGAGAGAGACCTTACCTCTCTGTTCATTTCTGAATCAATGTGTATTTCCCTTATGATATGTTAAGCACTGGGTATAACATCGTTATAGGGACACAATGCATAAGGGGCTTGGGGGAGGCTGACGAGGCAGCCAGTCAAAGAGACACTCGAAGAGAGTGGGAGAGAGTAAGGGCGATGGACAGTGTGGTTGCCAGATTGTTACACGTTGCACGGGGCAACAAATGAATCGTAGTTTGTGTTCAGTTTAGTCAGGCATTAAGGCTAGCTTTATTTCGGTACATAAAAAAAGAGAGTTTTGAACTTTTGCCGACAACGGACAAAGATAATTAAGCGTAAAGCGTATAACGTAAATGCAAAGAGCGAAGAGCAAAAAAGGCGCATTGCGATGCGATGGCAAAAACTAAAATTGCAAACAGCTAAAATTTTAGAAATGAGGTAATGAAATAATGTTGGTGGGGGGAGGGAGAGAGGTGCTGGGGCATTAACCTTTGTGTGTGTGTGTGTTTTATTTGCATTTAATATAGAATACATGTAGAGAATTGTAGGATATGTTCAACTGGACAGACTAATGAATCACGTTAAATGGAGCGTTAATTTACTTGCACAGAAGTCTTTATCACAATAAGCTCTGACAATGCATCTCTAAAATTCATTTTAATTGAAAAATCATTTTGAATGAATATTCAAACAATTCTTAAAATTGTCAATGCATTGTTAAAGCTAAAATAAAAAAAAAATAAAAAGATTAAAAAAAACATTGTTAAATAACTCAATTAGAAAGTTCTTGCATTAACATGCCAATATTTTCTTAATTTTTCTGAAAAAGTCTAAAATATAATGTGTAAAACTAAAAAAAAAAAACAAAGAACTGTTTTATTTTTGACTGATCATTCTCAATTCCTTATTAAGCTGTATTTAACAAATTAGAATACCACCGAGCTTCCCTGACTCGTATCACCATTATCAAAGAAAAATTTCGAATTATGGAGACTTCGACTTATGGAATTCTTTTTCTTTTTAAGTTTAGTATAACCTATTGCCCCTCGTTTTAGTTTGAGTTAGAGAAATTTCAAGTTATTGATATGATAGTATTGTAGGGTATCTTTCGTCTAGCACTCTCCATTGCAGCATTTTTAACAGCTGCAATTTGATCTGTTGTAAAGCGTGAGCTTTTATTGTGGATTTGAACATGTGGTTGAATGTTTTTTTTTTCTATTTTGCAATTTGTGTTTCATTTTGTGTATTCTCCAACGAGATTCTCAATTCGCTATAGAAATCTTGAGACTTGTTTCAGCGCTTTTCTTTCGACACGTTTATGTGATTTTCACAATTAAATTGAATGTAATTGATTCAACGTTTATATTGCCGTCATCGATGTTGTTGTTGTTGTTGCTGTTGTTGGAGCTGTCAGTTGCCAAGTTGCTGAAAGTTTTCCTAGCGCTCGATGAAAAAGCGAAATATTAAGTTTTGCAAGTAAATTGTGGGATAATTTATTAGCTGCTGCCACGCCCACAACACTTGACAACAACAGCAACCACAACAACAACAGCTTGCAACATTTCTCATGCCCCAAGGCCATTTAATGTTGCGACTTTATCATTAGGTTGTAATTATGCCGCAGAAAGCGACCCGAAGACAAATTAGCACATCTTCTATTCTGACAGTGGCGCGATTTGTGGTCAAAAGGCAACAGCAACAACAACAACTTCATACTCTCTTCTTGCTTCCACTCTCTCTCCCATCTTTTACTATGGTTTTGTCTGCAACATGGAAATTACAGTGGAATTTCCTTCGAGTTGTTTAATAAATATCATTAAATATTCAACATTTACACATGTCACGAGTTCATTATTTATGAAACACTCAATAATCCAACAGGCGAATACGGCAAACGGAAACACACAAAAAGGACAACATTCTGCCTGCCTCCTTCCCATCTCCTTTCTCCCTCCCCCACATGCTAAGAGTTATGTATGGCAGCTGGGGACCGAATGTCAAAGAATTTAACTTTGCCTAAATTTCATGTGTTTCTCTTTTGCTCTCTTCCACTCTTATTCTCCCTGTCTCTCTCTTTCGACGGTGTCAAGTGAATATTTTAGTAGCTGTTGTGCATAACTAAACACTTTTCATTAACTTAATTGATTTGCCTGCCTTCCATTTAAGGTCCTAACTCGTATAAAGTTGGCTATAAGAAATTGTTTGAATGGTTTGAAGGGAGCCAAGCAAATAAAAGGCTTCTATTTAGTTTTAAAATAAGATTATTTTGACTATTTGCATAGTATGATATACGAAATGAACTGCAAAAAAGTTATTCAAGTTGAAATGATCAAAAATAGTTCATGTGTTATTTAAATTGTTTCCCTTTCTATTTATAAGTAATTAGATAACATACCAATGAAAATGGTACCATCTAAAAAGGATCCTATTATATTATACAGGGTATCTCCTAGTCGAACGCTATCAATCAGGGATTCAGTTTCTTATGCCTCTTCAATTAAGAAATGCTTCGCATTGCTATTAATTAGCTAAACACAAAATTTAATTAGTTTACAATTCTCCTTTATAGAACTTCAACTCAATTTGCCATTCACCCACATTCTCAACCTATCAAAGTTCAAATTACATTCATGTCTTGCTAGTAAACTCATAAAACGTAGCCACAAAACGTTTATTCCCCACTCGCCCTTACCCCCGTCATATCAATCAATACAGCCTAACAACAATTTAAGAACCGGAGAACTGAACGAAAAAAACAGCAAATTTAATGGGCAGCATCAGAGTCTGTAAGGGCAGAAAAGGAGAGAGAGAGAGTCAGAGAAGGACAAAGGGATATGTAGAATTTACCAGTGTTGCCAGAGTTTCAAGGGTTAAAATAGCTAAATTGTTAATGTTATAAATAAGAAAATTCAGATAAACCAAATTGTTTTTATGTATTGATATATTTGTTGAATAGCAAAAAATTTTTTACATAATTGAACTGAACAATCTGAATTTAAAAAGCTATAACATTTTGCAACAGATAGACAATAGATTTTATCGTAAAATTTAAATTCCTCAATTAAACTTGTTCAAATTCTTTAGCTTTTAAAGAGTTTTTTTTTTTTAATTTTACAATTGCAATTAGAACATAGCTAAATATAAGCTAAAATGGCAACACTGAAAAACACACGCACATGCTCAGACAGACAGACAAACTCACATGCTTCCAAACGCGGCTAACAGATAGAGAAATACAAAAACAGTTAACTACGCTACGAAGAGAGCTTATGTGTGTGGGAGGGGTACAGACAGACAAACATCTTTACACACGAGCGACGCGTCGACGGCGACGTTGCGTTGCACGAATAAGTTGTCAAAAACAGCGGCGACGGCAGCGCAGCAAGCAAAAGCGCCAAAAAATTTACCAACTATCAAAGAGAACTTTTGTCAGAGCAGCTAGAGATTGGGAGCGAGAGAGAGAATGTGCAAAGAGGTGGGGAAAGGAATGTTATAATATAGATTACACAAGCACAAACACACACATGAAGACACATTTAAAGTGGAAGAGGAAACGCAACAAGGCAAAAAAAATCATATATGAAGAGAGTTAGAAAGAGGCAGAGCCAGGGATAGCATTGAGTAGATAAAAGAATAAAACTCGCAACTAAACTTTGAAACACATTTATTTCAAATGTAGCCAAGGCAACTGCGAGTTTTGCCACAATTGCAACAACAGGAATTTTAACCAACAACGTTGTTGTGAATGCCCAAAGTTCACTGAGGCAGATCAAAAAGTTTAGCCAGCACTGTATATGACACTTTATTCCACAGCAATTAGTTGGCACTTTGCAGTTATCAAAACCGCAGTCTAGCAGTGGCTGTAAAACTGCAAAAATAATAGCAACAACACAAAGTGTGAGATTTGAGCAGAATTTTGTTTTCTGCTCTAAAACAAATGCTTTTTTGATTTAAACTGTTAGTTTTTGATTTAATATACAGCTGTCATTAATTAATGTTGTGTGTGTGTGTGTGTCCTTTGCGTGGTTGTATGTGTGTTGTGTATTTATTCATGTTTTCTCTTTGCACTTTGTTGTCAAGCTATTAGCAACATGTTGCTATAATGCTGATTGGTACATATGTATGCATAAGATTGGCGATCAAAACTGAATTAATATCAATTTAGGTCGTTAAATCTAAAACTAAAATATCAATTAACGATGCTCCAGTTGCTTTACATTAAAACGAACACTTCTTCAACATTAAAAATTAAATAGACTTAAACTTTAAAATATAATATAATACGAAGAATGTTTATTCATTTCAATGTAAAACAGTTAATTTTATTATTTCTCAATACGCTTTGGACTTATAACAATTCAATTCACAAAATTACAAAGCAAAGAGATGAATAAATAACTGTGCTATTTATACGATAAAGCCAAATTTTCTAGCAAATGAAAAGTTTTTCCTCTCTCAGTTTGATAAGCAGCTTAGAGTTGCAGTTGCCCAACAAATTTCGGCTTATTTTTGCTTTTTTTTTTGCTGCTGTTGAATAAAATGACTTCAAAGTCGGGTTTTTGGTCTTAAAAATGATTATTTTATGAATTTGCACTTCATCAGGCAGCAACAGGATCCACGGCAGGTCCTGGCCAAGCGCAAACTGACGACGGTTAACCACAAGCCGGAGGCGTGGCTTCTGCCTTCCGAGCTTCTCTCTTTCAGCCTTGTTGTGTATGTGGTTTAAATTGTGGGCGTCGTTTAGGCGGTTGCTTTTGGCCACCGACACGTGGCCCTTAAAGTTGGCCAGAAGCTGGGCAGCGAGAAGCGAGTTGGCTAGGTAATTTAAGCACACTAACCTTTTAGCCATGTTTTAGGCCAGTTCTCGAAGGACACAACAAAACAGCGGCCACAATTTCACTAAAAAGAGGCCACAACATGGCCAAAAAGAGAGCAAAGAACAAATGCAGCAAATTTTATGCAATTTTATTAATGGAATTTTTATGTTGCAGTTATTCTCTTATCCTTTTCCTTCTTGTTCGTTTTATTTTTTGCTCTTTAAAACTTACCAATTTGTAGCAAGGAAATGAGCAAAAGCGACGGAGAAATGGGAGAAAATGGAGGAACTGGTTAAAGAGAGCCATGGTCAAGGGGTAGGAAAGTGGGAAGAGCTAACCCACATCAATTTAAGTTAAGTCCCAAAAACTATTATCATTTTAATCAAATCAAGCCGCTGGGCAACAATAACAACTCTAGGAGGGGGGCAATACACGACGGAATACCGAAAGCAAAGCATAGAAACTGTAAAATTTAAACAGAAGTTAAAAGTTGACTCGACTAAGAAAATATCTGTATTGAAATTGTTTAAAAAAATAACTAAAAAAACAGTGTCATAAAGTTTTATGAAAAAAAATGTGCAACTTACTAGAAAGATTTACAAAAATTATGCATACTAGAAAAAAATGTTAAACACGAACTAGATAAAGATGAAGCAAAGACGACAAAAAAAAAGTTCATGGAAATACTAGAAAAAAGTGGTAAAAATGTATAGTGAAATTTCCTAGATAATCTAGATGTCAGAAGAAATAAAGAATTAAATCAAAAAAAAAAATATAGATGAATACTTAAAAAAAACGTATAAGATAGCAAATCGCGGTAAAATAATCTTAAATGAAACCGAAGTATTTTCTAGACTCTTTTAACACTAAAATATAGATTTATTACAAAATTAAAACAAAAGTGAAGAATTCTTTAAGAGTATTATTAATAAATGAAATAAAGTATATCAATAAAGTTAAAGTAAAAATCGAATTTTAGTTAATAAAAAACTTGTTGACTGTTTGCAGAGTATTTTTTAGTTGATCAATCAATCAGTCAATTCCCTCAGAAAAGTACAATAAGATATTTAAAAGTCGAAGTTTAATATTTAAATGTTTTACAACACTGGTTGGTAGATTGGTTGAAAATCTGTTGTTACAGAAGCTTTGAGCAAACATGACTGTGGGTTCTTGACTGCTGGCTTTTAACGCTTATCAGCTGCGGGCTGAGTGCAGGGTATAAAGCAGAGAAATAAGAAATGTAAGGAAATGAGAAGGAAGAGCGTAAGAAAAGTCACGGGAAGAATAACAAACAAGAAAAGTGACCAAGGAAGCAGGAAGACAGAGCAAAGTCAGCTGCAGGGAGGAGGAAGGTCCTTGCCAGTTAAAGCATTGACAGCGACGTTAACTAGACAGCAGAAGGAGGGGGGGGGTGTGGCAGGTGAGGGAGGTGAGGGAGGGATAGGGACAGGATGACAATGATGGTGACGGCTCGTTAAAAGCAAACGGCAGGTGAAATAAACTGAGGAGTTGGAAGGGAAGAAATAGAAAGACAGAGAGAGAGAAAGAGAGGAGAGTTAGACGAGAAAAAAAAACAGAGAAAAAACGCATTGCAGTTTTTTGTATGCTCCTGATTTTTTTTGCTTGCCCCCAAGTTCAACATTTGTCGTGTTGCATGTTCGTGTTGCATACTTTATGGCGGCGTTGTACGTAATGAAGCAGGAAATATGCGTCAGCCTCAATATGGGGCCCAAGTGAGAAAAAAAGATACAGGTGAGAGAGCAGGTGAAACGGTGCTTGGGTGGAAGGGGGGGAGGGGGTATAGGTAAATGGCAGGATGTTCAACCGAAGCCGGGCAAGTGAAAACAGGGAGCAGCAACTGCAACTGCAACAGCTGCCGCAGTCACCACAGTTAGATAAGCAGCGTGTGCATCTGCAGATAATAGATAAGTGCCAGATAAAGCAGGCCTGACATAGAAACGGCAGCAAGAGCAGCTTGGCTTAAACCTGTCAACTCTGTATGCACCTCATTGAATTGATTGCCCAACAGCTATTGTATCTTCTACTTTAACTTTACCCTTTTAAAAGAAACTTGAAAAGCAGAAAATGTCAATTGTTTGCAATTGAATACTAAAGTGTTTTTACTAAGCAGATGTTACTAAAAAACTATAATTAATTTAAAGTTCTTTGAATACTTTCAGACTTTTCAGCTTGTTTATCTTTTAAATTAAAAATTTATTATTCAAAATTAAATTTGTAAATTCTTGTAGCGAATAAAAATTTGTCATTTTCAAGAATTTTTTTTACAAAAATTACGAAATTTTTTAAAGTACATATGTACATTAAACATCTTTCAGTAATTTTTTTATACAAAATTTTACACAATTATGTAACAAAATGGTCTGAATTTTAGCGTTTTGCGGTGATTAAAACTGTGGTGAACAGGATCATCTTAAAAAAAATATGTCGATAGATTTAGTTTAATAACAGTATAAACTAGAATTTGATTGAAGGATTTTAAAAAATATTCATTTTGCACAAAATGGCGGACACTCAAAGTCAAAATTTAGATTTATACTTTAAAAAACGCTAGTTTTACATACTTCAATTTATATACGACTGAATTTAATTTTTATTAAATGATAAATTACTTGCCACTGCCAAAGTTCAACTTTACAAATTAAGGAACTCAAGAGAAAATGTTGAAAATGCTCAACTTTCATTTAAAAATTAGTTGTTCAGGATTTAGTAATCAGTTTATGTCAAATATGAGTTAAATTGAGCTTATTAAGCGAATTTGATACAAATCTGATGGAGATTGTAGTTTACTCCATACAATCTTAAATGTTTAATTCTCCAAGCAAAAAGAGTAATTTAATTTACTAAAACTATACTACACTTGTCCTAAAGAACTTTAAAATATATTTTTATGCCCGTTACTTATTAAAAATAAGTAAAAGGGGATATTGTATTCGTTGCAATGTATGTAACAGGGAGAAGGAAGCATCTCCGACCCTATAAAGTATATATATTCTTGATCAGCATCAACAGCCGAGTCGATATAGCCATGTCCGTCTGTCCGTCCGTCCGTCCGTCCGTCTGTCCGTCCGTGTGAGCGCCTAGATCTCAGAGACTATAAGAGCTAGAGCAACCAAATTTGGCACACAGATTTCTATAAACCCCACGCAGGTCAAGTTTGTTTCAAAATTTTGCCACGCCCCTTTCCGCCTCCGTAAATCGCGAAAATCCACCACACGCACAGTTTTCAAAATATTAGGTTTTTTTTTAAACGGTGAAAGTTAGCTATTGTTATTACCTATCATCCTACTAAATCCCAACAAGATCGGACAAACAGAAAGGTGGTACTGGCTGATTAAAGCTTTTAAGCAATAAAAGTGCCTAAAAGCATGCAATAAAAAAAGTTTAATTTATTTAGCTATAGCCTTTCCCACTTGTTTTATATACATTAAAAGGGATAACAATAAACTATTTAAATTAATGTCTAATAGCGCTTTGCACTGAGGTGCCAGATTGATTTTATACACAGCTTCAATGCTAAACTGAACAGTTTAATTAAATTTAATTTGAATCGGAGTAAGTACAAGGCAAAGCAAGAGAAGTAAGGGAAATGAGAAATGAAGGCACATTTAAAGAAATGAATTAACCAGACAAAACTGAAGCGAGTCCCCAGGTTGAAATCGGAATAGGAATAGGAATAGGATTCGGAATGAGAATGATAATGAGAATGGGAATCGTAGTTGGAGTCGTGTCTCTGGCGCACTTTGCTGAAAGAAAGTTTAATGAGTGCCATAAAATTTGTTGACTCTGTGTGCAGGCAAAACACAAGCAAAGACTGCGACACGGTCAAATTGAGGAAAGAGGAAAGACTAGAGGAAGTGATGAGAAAGAGAGGAAAAGCAGGGGAAAGGAACTCTGAACTCGGTTTGGAACTGTGGCTATGGTCGTTAGTCTATGGCGCCCATTTGATAATAAATCCTGTCCATGTATACAGACACATGGAACGCACACAAGTAAATAGACGGACGGACAGGCAGACGGACAGACATTCAGTGAAACCATCTAGCAAGTGGCAGCTTGGGCAATTCCTGCCTTCTCCCTCTCTCTTTATCTTTATCCTTACACATGCTTCAGCTTTTGTTTATGCACTGCCCAACAATCGTGGCCTTAGAGATGAGAACAGGTCGTGTCACGACTGAGAGAATAAAGATGTTTGTGATTTATGCTGCCTACAATGATTTATTCATTTTTGCAACTTTTAGAAAATATTTAGAGGAATCGACTCTTTGTTTGAATTCCATATAAACTTAATTATATAGTTAATTTGATTTAATTCTGCTTAATAGCTAATAAATTTATCTAAGCTTCAAAGTAACTTATTATCGTTTATTTTGTAGATTTCAAATCTCAATTTATTAGTTTTTTTGCGAACTGTTCACACGTATAATTGAATTTAAAAACATTTTGAGATTAAAGACTTTTTTGATGATGTATTGAATTTATCTAAATTTATAGCTTCTTTGAATTCATTTTTAGTTTGAGACTAATTGAAATTATTTAATTTAATTAAATTTGTTATTTAATAATATTACCTAAATGTGACTTGAATATAAACAATCAACTACAGACTTCACTGACTTGTTCGTAATAATAATATAAATACTTTTTATCTTCTAAACTATTTTATTATTTATTTATTTATTATTTTAATTGGCTTACATGGCCATCTCTACCTTTGCACTATATATACTGTTATCTTGCCGTAGTATTGTCCCCTCTCGCTCTGGCTCTCTCTTTTTGTGACCTGCTGTCTCTATCTCACCGTGTGTGTCTGTGCTCTCGTTCAACACTTGGCGGCTTAACGTGGCTGCCCGCATGTATTTTCCATTGGGGAGTTAAGTAGACTTTTGTGTTATAAATTAGGCGTGCCAATGTGCATGAAGTCGTCCTCGTCTGCCTGCCTTTTGGGTTGCTTTACACGTTCTTCTTCGCTTACCTAATTCTTTCGATCTTTCTTTCTCTTCCCTTTCTATACACTCGACTGCTTACGGGACACGGTAGTTAGTCTTAATATGCATATGAATATGAAATTAGTCGCATGTGTTCTTGGCTCCTTGTATATCCTACGTCCTGCTTCCTCTGTCCTTTGTGTCCTGTCTGTGACTCCGCCCTGTATTACATTGAATTGAATTGAATTTTGTATGCCGGCAACTTTGGCGAGGCTCTCTGGTTGACTCTCTTGTTAAAAAGGATTCGCATGCGTTATTCAATGTTTATACAAGTTGTTAAATGATTCATGATTAATCCCCGAACAAAAGCCTTCGAAAAAGCAAACTATCACAGATTTAGGTGACCTTACAAATTACAATTTGCTTCATCTCAATATAATACTCGTGTAAAGTAAACATTACTTGAGAATCGTAATTATTCTTATGAGTTCAATATGAGGAAATCGTATTACATTTTTTGATTGTTTTAAAACCCAAACCAAAAGCTATTTAAAATTTTTTTAAAGTGGCAAACACTGGGAAAAGAATTTTAACGCATCGAATTTTCTGCAACTTTTTGCATATGTCAGACGAGAAGATGGAAAAGAGAATATTGTGTGGGTGTGGAGGGGGCAAGTGTGGGAGAGAGAGGGGTAATGGGTAACGAGAGGTGTTTCAGCCTCAACATATTTGCATAAAATTCATAACATATGCCCCAGTCTCAGAAAGAAGCCTCTGTGGTTTGCCAAACTCGCTACGATATGAGAGAGGGGAACCCCCATAAGTAGGCAACGAATGAACCAAAAGAACCAACGGAATTGTCGAAACGAACGGTAAACAACTGCACCACATCATCGTCATCATATTTGCTTTTGTTGTTGTTGTTGTTGTCTGCAAAACGAAAAGAAGCAAAACGAAATCAAAGTAAATAAATAGACATGTGTGAAAGCGGACGAAGAAGAGCTCGTGAAAATGCTTAAGCTCACAAGTTTTCAGTGAATATTCTCGAAATAATTTATGTTTGGTAACGAAACGAAGTCAGCTGAGAAAACGAGTAGATTCATTTCATTTACTTTTAATAATGACGAAAGCGAGTAAAGAGTATGGACTGTGAAACATGAGTAAACTTCTGAAATCAGTGTTTAAAAAATATTATTAATCCATAAACTTTTTCAGATATGGGATTTTCTATTTTAATATCGTAGGAACGTATAAAAATTAGCCAAAAAAACAATCAAAAACTAATGAAAAGAAATATACAGCGAAATATAAGGAAATATTAAATTTAGTTCATATGTAGTATATTCATCAACAATTTTAAACTTTTAAGATCTACAGAACTTAACTGAATTTAAATTCAATACATATATTCTTCAAAAATTTACAACTTTTAAGAACTGAACTGAGTTGAATCTTAATTGAACTAAACATAACTATTCTTCACTATAACCCTTGACACATTCTCTATTTAGGACTGATCCAACTATTATAACTGTACTATCCAGAACATATTCTCAACCCCTCCAAACCCCATCCCTTCGACTGTGTTGGCAACGCCTTGACGTATGCAACGCAATTTTATTTATTACAAAAAATGTGCTTTTTATTTTTGGAATGAAAAACGTGTCGGTTAAATTAATTTTCTGGTCACAGGATATCACAAACGACAGCAGACGCACAATGTTGACCCTTTTTCAACACACCACAAGGGGCAGAAAGAGACACAAAGTGAGAAGGAAAGAGAGAGCGTGAGCGTGATACAACCACAAATCTGCTGTTGGGATGTTTTTATGCTGTTGCTGCTGTTCAAATTTATTTGTCTTATAAATTTTGTTAGCATCTCAACTGAAGAGCCAAAAACAGAGTCAGACAAGCATTTAATTATTTTATTTCTCTGCCAGTTTCTTACTGCTAGCCATTCATTCACACTGCTTACAAATAGTTTATGCACACAGCTACTACAACTCGGAATGAATGAAGACGAAAAGTCAGCAACAGAGAGACCAACAAAAAAGTTTGACAAAGTTTTTAACTTGTGCCTCTTTGGGCTATGGTCTAATTTATATGCTTGCTATCTGCCTCTCACTCTCACACACAGTCTCTCAATGTCTGCTTGTGCTCGCTCCTATGTAAAGCTTTAATGTGCGGCCATTTAATCTAAAGCTACAATAATTTGTCTTTACTCTGTCAGTTTTGTGTATTTGTATTGTGACTTTTTAACTGTTGATTTTTGGATTTATTTGATATTATTAAATGTTCATTTTTAGCCTTGTTTTTGTCGCCTGTTCTTTAGTAATGCATATTAGATTTCAAGTAACATTACTTTGTATTTGCCTGTGGCTTAGTTTTCAAGTAGAGTTCAACTCTTTCTAACTTTGGCAGCTTTCGGCAGGTTAAGTGAATCTCAGCATTGAAATTCAAGCCAAGCAGTCGCCATTTTGTTGTTAGCTCTCTGTGCTCTGACACTAACAGTGCTTACTCTTACTGTTGCTGTTGTTGTAGTTGTTTTTTTTTTTTTTTTGTTAAAGTGGATAGTCGTTGAAATAAAAGAGATACGTGGACAGCGTTACAGCGACGCCGAGGCAAAGCTCATAATCCCTGAACATGCACATGTTATAGTATGACTATGTGTGTGTGAGTGACGCGGGTGTCGCTGCTCTCGCTCTTTCTACTCGCATAATGAGCAGTATCATAACTGAGCGTGGATGATATTTTCTTCTCTTCTACATTTGTTGTGTGAAAGATTGTGTGTATTACAGCTTACGTGATTGTGCACATGTACTTAAAGGTTATTTTCTATTTTAATAGATACGTACGATATATTATAATATATTTTTTAGTAATTTTATTTAACGACTTAATGAACGCAACTAATTTGTATTTCTTCGTGTTTTGCTCTGTTCTTTTCAGGTACTGCAACTTTAAATTTAACATAACACTTACACACTGACACACGCATACACATACACAACACACAAAGCAATATAAGTGACTTGAAAAGTAATCAAGAAAGAGCAACAAACCACAGTAACAAC
This sequence comes from Drosophila limbata, assembly GCA_963924055.1. Lineage (NCBI taxonomy): Eukaryota > Metazoa > Arthropoda > Insecta > Diptera > Drosophilidae > Drosophila > Drosophila limbata. The sequence continues at coordinate 9,937,369 of OZ001353.1, forward strand.
AACAAGCAAATTAAGCATTTAAATTAAAAAGTCTGTTCGTTTCATAATTTTCTAACTACATAAAATGCAAACAAGCAACAACAAAATAAACAACGATCTGAGCTAATAAAAAAATACGCGCTCTTAGTCCTTCCTCAACCTCAATTGCCGGCAGTGTCTAGAAAGAAACAGAAGCAGAGACCAGAGCAGCGGCAGAGGCAGCGGCAGCAGCGCACAACAAATGTCAGCGAAAATGTTGCGGTCACACACAAACGCAGCAACAACAACAAAAGCAAACATAATCCAACCCGAGATCCAAGAAAACAAAAAAAGCAACAGCAAAACGCCGCTGCTGTCATCGCAGAAGCGAAATTACAACGATAAAATAAGCGCTCTGAGCAGACGCCATAACAAAGAGAGCAAAGGGCGCAAAGAGAGAGAAGAGACAAGGCGCGAAACCAACAAACTTTTACAAACACTTTCTGTTAACTATCCCCGCGCACAGGTTTTATTTCCTTGTTGGTGTCTCTGTGTGTGTGTGTTATTTTTTTGTTTTGCTTGTTTGAGTGGTGCGTGGTGCCAGCAAAACTAATTAAACAAATATTTGTATTAAGCGCACGTTATGGCCCAGCAGCAGCAACAACATCAACAACACCAGCAGCAACAACCTCCGCAGCAACAACATCATCAGCAGCTGCAACAGCAACAACAACTACTGCAGTACAATAACAATTTGTACAACCTAAACTATAAGTAAGTTAAGTTTAAGAGACAAATCGTTACGTTGCGCTGCGTTTTCAAAAACCTTTCGCCCCGCTCCCACTTTCTGCACCCACTCTTTCGCTCTCTGTTTGTTTCTCTCTGTGTACATGTATGTGCGTTTATGTGTATGTGTTGGCCAAAAATTTGTTGATTTTAATAACGAAAACACATGCAAAAAGCTAAAGTCCCTATGCAAATATTTATATTAAACATCTGTCCCATTTACACTAAACACATTCTCTGTTGCTATACAATCCACAAGCCTACATATTGTTTACATGCTCATAAAGCTAAGCCTTGTAAAAGTGTTGAACACTTTACAGTGCTGTTAAAGCTTTACACTGTAAAGTTTTTGAGGCGGCTTCAAAATGTTTGTTTATTAACATATCAATGACAATTAACTTGTAATAAAAGTAACAATCAGTGTATAAGCAATTGTTTTTCTTTTTTTTTAAATTTCGTTAATATTAACTACTGTGAAATCCATGCAGAAAAAACGCAGCACAATGCATGTCAAACTGTTTACATAGCACCAACCGCGCAGCGCATGTTAACCTGCTGTCAAGTGTCTTGCCTCTGTTGTTTAGAGAAATGAAAATGTTGCATACACAACACGTTTCACGTCCACGTCACGTCATGTTTGTTGTTGTTCTTGTTGTTGTTCATGTTGTTGCCTGTCATGTTTGTTTGTTTGTTATATTTATAATTGTGTTAAGATTACTACACGGGCAGTCCACAGAGCTCTGTTAATAAATGGTCCCTTCATAAATTTGTTAAACCTCTTGCAGCATGGAGGATCCCGAGCGACGGAAAAGGCGTGAAAGGGAGAAATATGAACGACAACAGGGTATACAGTGTGATGATCGGGAGACTAGTCTATTTGGGGAGCCGCGTCGTCTGGCGCCCGGCGAGGCGGATCCGGGAATAACGGCGGCCCTTGGTGAGTTTATTGATGCCCGGGATCACATGAATAATTCCACGGTGGGAATCTATCGTCAAGCGCCTAGTGCCTCAAATGCCCGACTCCAAGCGCCTCCGAAGGGTTTCGCTGGTGTCGTCGGCGTCAATAGTTCCACCACCGTCTCCACCTCCTCCGCCTCCGTCTCCGCCTCATCATCAGCCTCCTCATCCGCCTCGGTGCCTGGCCAGTTGCCAACGTCACAGCAACAACAACAGCAACACTATCAACAACAACAGAGGGCGCCCACCTATCTGAAGCAAGCGGACAATAAACCTCCCTATAATGGACGTGGCGGATATCCTGGGCAACCGATGAAGAATGATATACCCTCGAGTAGTGGCATGGCCCCACCCCGTGGTCCGCCCAGATCCTCATCATCTTCCAGCAGCACCAACAACTCGTCCAGCGCCACAAACAATGCCACAGCGTCAACGACGTCTGCGTCTGCGTCAACAACATCATCATCGCCCCTCGGTCCGCCCATTTCCACCCAGATGCCCAACGGCCGTGAAAAATCCTACCTGGGACCCCCGGCGCCGGCGCTGCCCAATGGCGGACGCTTTGTGCCGCCCGCGGCAAGCGGTAAGCGGCCCGGCAGCAACTCCGGACTGCAGCCACCGCCGCCAGAGGTGAGTCCATATTTAAGATCTAAGCTCCTCCTTTTTGATATTAGGAATATTATTGCAAGGATCACAATTAGATAAAAGAAATCCTAGAAATTAAACTTAAAGATTCTAAAGAGGTACAAATAATAAAGGGATATAGAAATTAATGTATTTTAGACTTTGGTTCAATTTACACATCAATGTAATACATAATTTAAAAGTTACATTTATAGCCATTTAAATGTGTTTGCCTTTTTCCATAATACTATGAGTACAGGGTCTACTACTGTCGAGCACGTTCGCCGTAGCCTTTTTATATAGTCTTTTTTTTTTATTTCAGTTAGACAAAATAAAGGGCATATTTTCTTTAGGAATAATTTAATCTTTTCCTTAAATGGTTTTTCAATTTTTATGTGTTTGCCTTTTTCAATTAAACAAAATAAAGGATTAATTTAAATATTTTTTCTAATCGTTTCTAAGAATCGTTCTACAATTTTGATGTGTTTGCTTTTTTCCATAATAAGTACAGGGTCTACCATAGTCGAGTACGCTCGCCGTAATCTTTTCAGGTAGTCTATTTTAATTTGAGTTTAGATTTAAGATTTTCTGTGGGAATAAACTGCAAGGCCAATTTCTTTTCTAAAAATCGAACTTTAATCTTTGTGTTTAATATTAAAAAACGTGTTAAATTTTACAATTTTTTGTGCGGACAGCATAATTTCGAATTGATTGTGTAAATTGATTAAATTTCATAACCAAAAATATGCCAAAAAAGACGCATTGTAAAGAAATAGACGAGTTCAACCAGGCCGAGAACACTGAATCCAAGATATAGACCGGCAGTACCGCCCAGGGAAACTGTTTACAATGTTGAATCATTAATAAAAGTAAAAGTGAAAGTTTGATTATTCAATCGAGGTGAAAACTTACCCAGCAAATCCGTAAAGGAAAATATGACTTGCCGCCTGAATTGATTTTTAGGCCAAAACTTAACAAGAACTGAACTTCCCAGACTTCTAAGCAACATCTGAGAGCCTCTCATGACCTTCAAAAATTGTTTTAATTGAATTGTAATTAAAATTAAATTATAAAATAATAACTTACGCTAGCTTTTGTTAGTTTGATCACTGAGTCCTGACAATTCTGTTCACATAAACATTCTGCTGGAACTTTATCATGATGTCCGTTCGCTTCGTAAAATTTCAGAAAATAACCTGGCAAATATAATTGATACTAAGCTGAGATGTCTTAATCTGCTTAACAATAAAGTAATTTACCAGCATGCCTTGGGAAACAAGATTTTAATATTTTGTAGGAGCAAACTCGTTTTGGTTTTGAAACTGAAAATTGATTTTGTCAAAGAATTTATCGATATTAAAACCGATAGGCTTACCTCTGCGATTTGGATAAAAGTGTGGTATACATTTACAAACTCTATAAGCCAGATTGAGCCGACACTCTTGAGAACATGAGTTCTTTGTGTAAAATGGATAATGCACCAGATTCGATTCATGAAAGAAACGGCATTTCCTTTGCGAGACTGAAGTTGCTCTAGGGAATAGAAAATGAAAATTATGTATTCATTTTAATCTTAAAAATATTAAATTATTTAGTTACTTTTCCAAATTCTTCTCAGTTGTAATATGTTCAATCTCAAGTTCGTATGCAGAGCCTTCTTCCGTGTAACCAAAATTGCTGTCCAATCTCATGACATCGTGAGGAGAGTGTAAATAAGTCTATAAAAAGCAGTTGACAAATATTCTAAAAAATAAAATGAATGATAGTCTCCTACTTACATCTATAGCTTTACTTTGGAATCCAATCAAAGTGAAACCCGTGTCCTTCTCAAAGAAGGCGCCATGTTTAATAGGTTGCATCAGGCTCTCGTTTAACACCTCGTTCAGTTTCGGATATTCGCCAAAAAGCATATAGCTCGCACTGTACTCCAATCCCAGGAATGTGTTGCAGACGTAGCACAATCCAAACTCGGTAAGGACCTGAGTTACACGGATCTCATAGCTGCCATCCGTGCAGCGGACTCGTCCTGCATCCGCATTGTGTGTGGCATCCCACGATAAATTGTAGATTAATTCCATATAGTTTTCGGGCTCAATATGCAAGTTTTGCAATGTATTATCGATACTCTCGTATTCTGGTATATTTTCAAAATTTGTGTATGTCGAATTTGCTAAATTTTCAAGAAAGTCCTTAAATTCAGCGCGTTCCTTGCCAAAAATGTTGTTGGCACTGAAATTTATACAAAAATTATAAATAATACATTTAATAAAAAGGACAATTAAATAAACAAAATACATTACACGCAATAGGCACCAAATCGAGAGTCGTTTAGACGTTGCATTGGACATCTAAAATATAAGTAAATTAATAATTTTAATTATTTACACATTATTTTATATGTAGAGTTGTTCATGCTCACATTGTTACGCTGGGCAGGGAAACATTCCATTTATAAGAATTTCGCTCAATTCCAATATGTGTGCTCTTATAATTGAATCGATTCACAGATGATAAACACGAAACTATGCAGAAATATATAGATACTATCAAAAGTATCAGCCACAATAATCTGTAATTGGTTAAAGGGAAAGAAAATATGTTAAAAGCAGGGACTGTAAATAAAGATTTTTTTTTTTTTTTTTTAATTTAAAAAATCACACACTTATAATGGACATAGAAAGAAATGGTTTTCACCACAATCTTTATTTTTTTTTTCAAACTCTTCATTTCCGCCATGATTTTTAAATTCATGATTTTTATGTTTAAAAAAAAAAAATAAAACTCAAAAATAGTGATTAATAATGAATAAATTATAATATCACAAATAAATGTTGTTTTATATTGAGCGAAAAAAAATTCATTAATAATCATTATTTTAGACTTTTATTTGTTTTTTATCATAAATAATGATTACGGTCTCAAATTTATAAAATTACTCAAAAATAGTGATTATCATTGAAGAAAATTGTTAAAAATTAAAGTAAAATCATTACTAAGTAGTTTTTATAATATTATTTATAATGATTACGATCCCTGATTAAAAGAAATAAAATATTTCAAATTCAAATACTGCTGATTGAATTCTGAAATCATCCCAGTTCAGGGAAATCAAATTAATCGAACTATCTTCAGTCATATGTTATTTATGTAAAATAAAAAGTTACCTTTCGAGCAAGAGCAGCGTACCGAGCACAATGTAACGAAATCCATGATTGCAGCAATTGTTCAAATACAAAGCGATGAAATTGAGTACCAATCTTGGCCATTTCCAATTTCTGCATAACTTGTGCGACATGGTTAAAACACTTTGATAAACTGAATGAACGTGAGCCACAAATAGTGGTTTGAAAGAGAACAGACATACCGTAGGCTTAAACAAATAACGCAGGGTATATTCATAACACAGTCTGTATATGTAAAATCATATTTTGAAGTATACAAATATACAAATAATCTGCAAGAGGTATTATATGGTCGAGTCCTTCAATTAAATCTAATGCAAAACGAAAGCGTGACAACTTCAACTTTAACAAAATTAAAAAATAATATGCAAAAAAGACATGAAAAATGCATTTTCACTTGAATTTTTGAGGGATTAACAAGGAAAACAAATTAGAAAACAAATGTAGGCAGATTATAGATAAGGGTATACTATATTATTAATAGAATGTGAGTTCTTATGGATTAGAATACGAATCTAATAATGAATCTAAGAATCAAAGAATGAGATTTTATCAGGTTAACTTTTCCTTTTAAGTTTTTAAGGGGTTACCCCACTTGCAGCGCATGAAAATTTGTCATTTTCATGAATATTTTTAACAAAAACTATGAAACTTTTTTAAACGACATTTATATCAACTTAAAGTACATACATTTAACATCTTTCAGTAATTTTTTAATTAAAATTTTTTACATAATTAACGAAGAAAATGGTCGTCAAAGAAGATTTGTTTTATTTATATAAAAATTATAAAAATATATTTTTGAAAATTTAGATTTTCACTAACAAAAACTGCAGTTTTTTGGATATAAAACGTCAAATCCAACACTACAATTTAATTTTTTTAATGTATTTAATATTTAATATGTATTTCAAGTTTTAAAAAGATCCGTTTAGTAGTTTTTTAGTAATTTTGGTCACCGACTTTGAAAGGATTTTGAGAAACACGCGTTTAAAATTTGAATTTCAGTCGTTTCCTTCAACGCTCATATCTCAGTCAATTTTGTTCAGTTTGACTTGAAATTTTAAGAACGTGTTCTCGGATAGTTATACTAAAAAACATTGGCCGTGTTCACCAGATCAAATCGACAACAGAAAATCGATGAAATTTGCATGATTATTCTGGCGAAATGCAGTGATTAGCAATCATGATTTCAAATTTTGTGATGTATGATGACTGAAAATTCATCACCAAAATAGTACGCTGAAATTCTGTGATTGTGATGCTTTGTTATCGAACAAACAAAATACATGATTACTGATTGATTAGTTCTGGTGAACGCGGCCAATTAAATAAAAAAAATATTTGTTTTTCCAAAGTAACAATTGGGGGTAAGCCCTTAATCTTCTTTTTCTTTTTGTCAGCCACCTTTAACGTTGCGGAAGGCGACTTTGTAACGCCAATTTGCAAAATGTTACAATTTAGGTGTTCTGAGCAAATTTAGCTACTTGCTGTCCAACCCTGAGTAATATTATGGGTTGAACAATCACATTTTGTCAAATTCTGTAAGATTATTAGGATTGCATTGCGTTAGATATTATTGTCAATCTAAGGAAAGATACGGAAGTTGAAGTAAATGTTGCTTTTAATAAAATTCGCTTTATATTTAGTAATTGTTGTCACCTTTTCTTGCCATCTTTTGCCAACCAACAGCAGGACATTAGCAAGATGATCAGCGAGATGACAAACACGTATCGCGTGACGCCATTGACCACAATTGCGGCAACGCCGCATGCGCCGGTGCGCGAGAACTACAACCTGAATGGGCCCAATATGTTTAAGTATGGTCCATTTGGTGGACCAGTGGATCCAATTGGACCCCTCAACTCCCCGCCGCCGGCTGGCAGTGCTGGCTCCGCGTTAATGACGCCTCTGCCGGCGCCAATAGCGCCAATTACATCGCCAATTGCACCGCTGCTAACAACACCGCCCCAGGCGAGTCAACTGCCGCTGGTGTCGCCCCTGGCCGGTGCCACGACAGTGCCGCCCTCCTCCCTGGCCATGAGCTCCGCCATGGCGCCCATCCAACAGTTGTCGCCGACGCCGCCAAAAGTATCGCCAACGGCGCCGGCGATAAAACCGCTGAAAACGGAGAAAAGCTACACGCTGGAGAAGCAGGATTCGTGGTAAGTGTGACTAGGATCACAATCATCCAAATTTTTCCATTTATTTTATAGCCAAAGTACTCTTGAGTGTTTTTGATTTTTAATTTCCAAGGAATGAAACTTTGTTTTCTTTTTATATTTTAAATTTAAAACGGTTTTTTTGACTCTTCAAATTCTACGTCTTTATATATGCGCTATATCGTACTCTTTCTGTTTTATTTTTTAACAAACATTTAACATTTTATCATCATAAAATTGTAGCATTTGGTAAAATTCTTGTTAGGAATTAACCTTTCTCCATTCAATCGAAAGAATTACTGAATTTTTTTAATTTAATTATTATTCCTAACGCTAGATACTTATTTTATTGATTTTTTTTTACCTATTAAATGAAATTTACACTGCAAAAAATGAGGCAATTGAAATTCTCTGCAATTAAACTATAAAAGAGGGTTAATTTAACTTTTGTTTAAAATGTTTGATTTTTCCATGATGAATGATTTAAGGGGTATCATATACAATATTATATACACACAATAAAAATATAATCTTTATTTTATTTATTTATTGTTTTTTAACATTTAAAAACAAGTAAACAAGTTTATTTAAGATCTAGTAAAATTAGGGACAAGAGTACGAGTTAAATTGATTCGGATCTCTGCTCGACCGCTATAAATTAAATTAATAAACTTAAGAAAAATAACTCTATAAGACGAATATCTCCTAAACTCGAACATTTTCTTTGGATAATGTTGATTCGAGTTAGGGAAGTGGAACTGTAGTTGTAAAAAGATTTTATTAAATTGTTAAAGAACATTGGCATTAATTTTAATTTAATTTAATTTTTTATTTTATTTAAATGTTATCTAATCATACTCTCTTTTTTGCAGTCTCGAAAACGATCTGGAGCTCTCTGAATCGGATGATGAGCGCAAAAAGGATGGGTAAGTTGTCTGTTAACGCAGTTTGACAAGCACTGTTAATGTAACTCCATCTCTTTCACTTTGTAGTCGATCGGCGGGCAACAGCAGCAACAGTTCGGAGTCCGATTCCAGTGAATCTGGCAGCGAGGCGAGCAGCAAAGGAGACTTGCAGCAGCAGCAACAGGCGCAACAGCAGCAAGAGTTGCTGCAACAGCAACTGCAGCATCAACAACAGTTGTTTCTGCATCAGCAACAACAACAACAGCAGCAGCAGCAGCGACAACTTGCAGCAACAGCGAATGGCAGCAAGAAAAAGTACAGTCAAACAATAATTGCCAGTGGTCCGAATACCATAAGTGGTTTACTGACCTCCAGTGGATTGGGTGGCTCAAGTGGTGCTGTTAACGCTGCAGGCAGTGCGATCACTGCTGGAGGAGTGGGAGGTGGCTGCGGTTCAAGCAGCTCCGGGACGGGCACAATGAGCAGCTCGAGTTCTTCGAATAAAACTCCATCGCCGACTGACAGCAATCGCTGGACTTTGAGTCGTTTCTTTCCCAAGCCCGCGAATCAGGCGACAACGGAGAGCGTCTCGCCGGGAGTGGCCAATGCCATGGGCAATGTGAGCATGAAGGTGCCAGGCATTTTGCCGGGAGGAGCACAAATCATACCCGAGTCCATAGAGGTCACCACGGCCATTGTGAAAAACGAAAAGTTGCACGACGATCCGCGACAACTCGACATTGATGATGACGAGGACAACTTGGAGCAGCAGCAACAACAGCAACAACAACGTTATGGGGTTGGACTCAGTGTGACTGTCAAAAAGGAAGCCTTAGAGCAGGATCAGCAATTGGGCGCCGCTCTGTCAAAAAACCAAATAAAACGCGAGTCACGTCTCTCGGACTCGGGCAGCAGTGCAAGTGGCAACAGCAACAGTCACAGCATCAGCAACAGCCACAGCGGCGGCAGCAGCAGCGACAGCGCCGGCGGCAGCAGTGAAGTGTTGCCACTGCCGGGACCCGGTGAGACGCTGCAATTGCCCGGCGTGCCGGCAGCAATCACAAGTGTGATGCGTGTGCCGTCGACAATGCAGCACAACAAGTCGCAGCCCAATAGCGTCACCTTGACGCCAATTGGCCCGTTGCCGGCGTCGCCAAAGGCGCGACAGAAGCGATCGCGCAAAAAGAAAGTGTCGGCGGCAACGGCGCCGGCATTGGACTCGAGTGATGAGGATGAACCCCATGCGAGCAGCAGCAGCAACAGCAGCAAGAAGCATGCCCTTGAATTGTCGGCAACGGTCGCTGCTGCTGCCACAACACTGCCAGTTGCTGCTGCTGCGGCCGCGGCGATGCCCGCCATCAAAAAGGGGCGTGGCAGGCCGAGAAAACAAGCGCTGCAACAAAGCGGCAACCTGAGCAGCGCATCGGCCAGCAGCAGCACGCAGGCAAAGGGACCAACGTTGACGGCGGCCAAAAAGCCGTTGGCCAAGTCAACAGCAGCAGCAGCGGCAGCAACGACGACAACCGTTGCTGTTGCAAGTCGCAAGCGTGAGCATTCAAGTCACAGCAGCAGCAATGGCAATACGCCCACCAAAAAGTCGCATGCAGCAACAACAGCATCAGCAACAGTCGCTGCTGCAGCAACAGCATTGTTGCCGCCGCCTGTGTCGGCCGTGGAGAGCAGCGATGACGAGAGCAGCAGCAGCAGTTGCAGCAGCACAAAGTCCAGCAACAGCAGCAGCAGCGACAGCGATACAGAAACAACAGCAGCAGCAGCAACAACAGCAACAACAACAGCTGTAACTGCAGCAGCAACAGCAACACTTAATAATCCTGCCAAGAAGCGTATTGTCAAAATCAATAAACTCGGCAGCAGCAAGGCCAAGCAACGTTACAGCGCCGCCAGCAGCAGCAACAGCAGCAGCAGCGAGACCGAGGAGCAGCAGCAGCAGCAGCTGAAACAGCAACAGCAGCAGCAACTGTTGCTACTACAACAGCAGCAGCAGCAACTACAAGTGCAGCAACAGCAGCAAGCATTTGTGTTGCAGCCACACAAGCAATCAAACGCACAGCAGCAGCAGCAGCAACATGCACAGCAACAACCCCAGCAGCAGCTGCAACAATCACATCATCCACAACACAACCACAACAACAACAGTCAACGTTTGAGCAGCAGCGATTGCAGCAGTTCAGCGAGTAGCGGCAGCAGCAGCAGCAGCGGCAGCGGCAGCAGCAGCGACGAAGACGATCCGCATCGTGGCAGTGGCAAGCGTAAAAGTGATAAGAAGAAGATTTGCACATTGACGCGCATCTTTAATCCCAAAGAAGGCGGTGCCAAGAAGCAAGGACAAGTTGTTATAATCGATCAGTCCGAGGATCAACAGCAGCAACAACAACAACAGCAGCAGCAACAGCAGGCGGCAAAGGCGCGTGCCACGCCCATACAGGTATTGGGCGCCAATTTGGCATCCCCCGCGCGCACCACAACCCCGCATCTCACCTCACTCATGTGCAAAATATCGCTGACGAAATTGGCGCGTGTGTTGCCCGAATGGTATAAAAATAGTTATCGATTGCATGCAACAACAGCAGCAACAACTGAAAATTCACAGCATCAGCTGCAACAACAACAACAACAGGAGAGAAAGACACTACAGAATGGACATTTGAGCAGTCGATCAGCGGAAGGAGCACGTACTCCAAAGGATCTACAAAATTGTACTCCAAATGGTTATGTTGCTGCTGCTGCCGGCGCTAACAAATTGCTTGTTGCTGGCGTCAAGTTTGAGCATGGTGTCAAACCGGAGCCGGAGCTGGATGCCGGCTACGAGTCAAAATATAAGCCGACCAACAACAACAATACCAACAACAATAACAACAACAATAGCGTTAAACAGGAATTTATGCTGAAACAGGAATTGCCATCAACGGGCAGAAGACGCAAACGCAGCTCCAGCTCCAGTTCAAGTCCCTACAAGGAGAAGAAACGAAAAAAGGAGAAAGCCGATCAGCATAGCAAAGAGTTGTTGCCGGTGCCAGTGTTGTTGCCCGCCAACAATCACGAGCGATTATCCCGCGACAAGCTCGAGTTGTTGCAACAGGAGACTTCGAACGCCAACGGCAGCCCCAACAAGTTGTCACAGCTCTCATCGCGACCACAACAACAACAGCAACAACAGCAGCAGCAGCAATCACAGCACCTGCAGCAGCAACCACAGTTGCAGCCACAACAACAACAACAGCAACAGCCTTTTCCAATAGCCACAGCAACAGTTGCTGCTGCTATGCAAACGGTTGCGCTGCCCAGCCAACTGCCAACTACCTGCAGCGAAGCGGTGCAAACGACACCACCACCCGCCGCAGCATTGCCAGCGCCACGCCTCATTTATCGCTCACACTTTGACAACGAGGAGGAGCACACCAGCAATGACCTCATGTAAGTCCAAATAACATTAACAGTCAAAGAAATACACAAAATGTAAGCATAACAGGAACGTTAACAGAGTTATCTATTTAAAAGCGAAAGAGACAGAAATAGAGAACAGCATCTGAGTGGTGAAATGTAACGTCAACAGTAATGTTAACCAAAAAATTAAATTAATTTCTGTAAACGTTGTGGAAAGAGGCTATTATGCTCTGATCGTTATGGTCGAGAATCTCCAGTGGAGATAAATTTTCAGCACTAAGTTTGAATCTTTTTTAATATATGACAAAATGTTCATAAATTAACCGACAGACGAATAACACTCACCAAAGAAGATAATTCTAAAGGGCATCGGCGACAAATTTGTTAAGTTTACATTTGATTTGGAGACGGAAGAGATAACAGTCGGTGTGAGACTGAATAGAAATGCAAACAAGCGAGTTAACAGTTAACAGAGTTAGCTTTTGGATGTCACTAAAGAATATAAATGTAACAGGTCTCTTAACTGTAAGCAATTGATTGAATAAACAGTGAAAGAGAACAGCCACTTGGGAAGGAAAATTACTCTTGGACTCCAAGAAACCGATCTGTTTGTTTACATTCCCCTGTTAATAGAACAACAATTCTGTTAACATTTGAATATGTAAAGAGACCACACACAAACTCTGTTATCATTACATTTGGCAAGTTAACAATCAAACTTAAGCACATGTCTTTATTATTTTGCCTTTTTATTAATAAAAATTACCTTTGATTGCCACAGGAAAACCGATATGTTGCTGCAGGAGGCAATTAGACGAAAGCGTGCTGCGGACTCGGAACGTGATTCCTTCAACCAGATGACGCTGTACCTGGAGGCAATTGTTTACTTTCTGCTAACCGCCGATGCCATGGAGCGCTGCAACAGTGAGGCCACCTGGACCATGTACAAGGATACACTACACCTAATTAAGTAAGTGACATTTTAACTCTTAACTTGAAATATTTATTAATATTTTTTTTTTTCAATTTGATAGATACATTTCCTCAAAGAATCGACCGTATCAGCAAGCAACAAACGGCAAACACGAATCGCACAATATTGTGGCCATACTCAGGTAATTACAAATTAAACAATATTAGATTTATTTAATTAATTTAATAAAAATTATTTTTATTTGCTTACAGTTTGCGATGCCAATCGTTGATATCCCTAAAGCTTTACAAACTGCGACGTGCCAATTGTCGCGCCATCATTGCCAGTTGCTCGGATTTCTTTCGATCTGGCAGGGGGGACATTTTAAATGGCAATACGCCATCCTCCATATCACCATCGAACTCAGTGGGCTCACAGGTGAGATTCTTTACGCCAATCACAAATAAGTGTGCATTAATTAATTTAATAAATTTGATTTTAATTTGATTTAGGGCTCCGGTTCGAATACGCCGCCTGGCAAAATAGTGCCTCAAGACATACACAATCAGCTGTGCAAGCAGAATGAGTATCTCACCTATGTGAACAGCTGCCACGAGCTGTGGGATCAAGCCGACCGTTTGGTGCGCTCCGGCAATCATATAGGTGAGACTTCAAATACAACTCAAGTTTATCTTAAACATATTAACATTGTTTTAACTTTGCAGACTTTATTCGCAAGCTGGATCATGAGAATGGACCGTTGACCCTGCATAGCACCATGCATGAGGTGTTTCGTTATGTGCAGGCGGGTCTCAAGACTCTGCGCGATGCTGTCTCCTATCCACAGTCACAGTCACAGTAGCTGTAACTACAACAACGAGTTCAACAACTAGAACAACTAATTCAATTGAAACAACAACAGCAACAACAACAACAACAGCAACAACAACATAATCAGCATCACCACCAAACGTGTCTAAATGAAAGTCAGGCCAAATTAGCAACTATTATTAAAATTATTTACAACAAGTTTAGTTGGTTAGCTTAAAGAAACCTATCACAAGAACAGCAACAGCAACAATGATTGTTATTAAATTAATTGTTTAGTTATCTTTTATTATTATTATTATTATTATAAACATAAACACACATGATGCACACCATTTACTTATTTTCCTTATGCTCAATTGTCAGTTGGTTACTTTATTCTTGAAGGCATATTAAGCTATATACTTATGCCTAGTTTTAATTGATATTACATACACATACACACATTTTTTTATCTATATGTTTGCTAGATTATAAGTAAAAAAAAAGTCCCCCATTACCTGCCGCACCCTTAAAATTTTAGTTGAATTTTGTTTTTGTTTATATTACACAAAAGAATTATGGCTTTTTAATATTTAAGTTAGTTAAATCTCTAATTTTAATCGTTTTGCACATTTAGCATATTCTCGCTGGCCAAATTGTTAATGCGCCTCAAAAACAGAAACATAAATTTTGCATGTAAATAAGGAAAAAAAAACAAACAAACAAACACAAACTATAATATAATATATAGCGAGTATAAACTAATATTGCGTGAAAAACATGATATAAGTTATGGTTTTTTTATTAAATCTAATTTTAAAGCAAATTTGTACTGTTTCGTAAGTTTTAAATATTGAGTTAACATACAACAACAATAACAACAAACAACAGCAAAGAGCAAAACACTATTTTACATAGTTTTTATGTTTACATTTAATTATGTTTATAATAATATTATTGATTTTTAAAGTAAATTTTTAATAGGAAAGATAATGAGAGAAAAGCAATCACGTTTTTAGAACAAAAATTCATAAAAATATATTACAATATATATATAATATATTTAAAATATATCGCATATATTTGCAAACATTTGTACTTTATTGTTTTATTTTGTTGAATATCATTTCTGGTGCCTCGACAACAACAACAAAAAACAGACGCAACTAAAACTAATAGTGCATTAGTAGTTTTTAAACGAATTCAAACTTAAAATGGAGTTCATAAATTACGCAGCAATTTAATCAATGATCAATAGACTTGCCTCCCTTTATCCCTGAACAAATACATACATATATATACACTGTACATATAGTCAACATATACATACATACTTACATATACATATGCATATATGCGTATATTTTTAATATGCCAAAAAAAGCAAAGCGAAAAATCAAGTTTTAGTCCTTAAGCAACAAAGCGAAATTCGTAACAAAAATCAATGAAACAAAAACGAAATGCAATAAACTAATATTTAAGTCCGTTAAATTCACGCAACAAAATGGGCAGCACTGTTGTGCCGACCGAAATTGGCAGCGTTTGCGAAGTGAAACTCGAAAATCAAAGCGAAATGAAATGCAACAAACATGAGAAAACTACAAAATGGTAAACGAAAAAGCAAAAAAAGTAATATTATTGTACTTATAGTATAAAACAATATGTGGTTCTGGGGAAACAAAGCATTAACTTTCAAGCATGAAAAAACTACCTAACGTTTAATTCGTAGTCAAATTTTAAGTTGTATTCACACAAAAAAAAGGAAGGAAAAATTGAATATGCTTTCGGCACGCCGAATTTAAAATACTCTGGCGGACTAAACATATACTTGATATTTTTTGTGATCAGTTTTTAGATATACAGTCGAACTTCCCTAACCCGAATCACCATTATCCAAAGAAAAAGTTCGACTTATGGAATTATTTTTAAGTTTATTAAAATAAACTACAATTTCTTTAATTCATTTATTTATTTCAAACTGCAAACTTTTGTTGTTATTTTCAACAAAAACAGATTCCAGTTAGTTCAAGGCCTGTCGATATTTTTAAAAATTGGATTTTTAGTTCTTTTGCTGCATTTACTTCATACTTAATTCTCTATTATATAATGAAAACCGTACTCCCTGGGTAACCATATTTTTCACGAGCCTACGCAATTCTTGCGTAGAACAGAAAAGAAAAGAAATTCGAACTTAATTGGGGATTTCCCCGAAAAATTCGACTTACAAAAGCACGGGCCACTTTTTTTGTTCGAGTTATGGAGAAATTCCACTTATAGAAGTTCAAGTTACGGAAGCTGAATTGTAAGTAATTTTCCCAGTAATCCCTATTGCCACTCGCTTTCGTTCGAGTTAGAGAAAATTCGAGTTCGAGATATGGAAATTCGACTGTATATCGAAATATCCCTTCTTATTGCTAATTTTTTTTAAAAATTAAGTCAGTTAGGTTTTTGTTTATATAATTCTTTACAAAAATGTAAAGCATTTTTAATTAATTTTTTCGCTGCCAGGATATTATGGATAATAAGAAAAAAAATAACGAAAGCATAGAGCGCAATTTTATTGTGCAATATGAAATTAATTGTAATTATTACAAAATATATTACATGCAAACGTACATATATGTACATATGTACATATGTGTATGTGTACAATTATTGTTAAACAAAATTCCATCGCTGTAAATAAAAAGGCAACTTAATACACACACACACACACAAACACACACACCGTACATATACATATGTAGAATATCGATAATTATATACATAAATATATATACATATATATATTTTTATATATATACAAAATAAAAAAGAAAAACTTTAAATTATAGTTAAATTTTTTCAAACGACAGCAACAACAAGCTTCAATCTTGCAATAAATAAATAATAATTAAAAATCAACCAACAACAACAAGAACAACAACAAAAGGAAACGAAAAATGCGCCTAGACGATTTAAGGAAGGAGGGAAAGAAGTATAGTTAATAATATTATATTTTGTTAAGCGTTATTGTAGTGCAAAATATAAGCAAAAAAAAAACGAACATTAAAAAAACCAAATGAATTAAGTTTTAAGCTGGATATTCTAATATTACCAACAACAACAACAGAAACATCAACAATTGCTAACATCAGAAAATTGTTCATTAACATAGTAAATCATATATTATTAATTAAAAAAGCAAACAAACACAAGTATATAAATATATATATTTTGTACAAATATAATTAATGACAAACGATCTAAAAAGAAAACAACAACAACAAACCGCAGCTGCAAAAACCAAGTACACTTATTAAAGTTTAAGCAACAAAACAAAATCAACAAACAATTTAATATGCAATTACCGTAACAGTAGTTGATAAATCAAAATAAAAACAAAAACCAAAATTATAAAATTATTAAGAAATGGCGAACGGTTATTTAAGTTGGGCATTGAACAGGGAATATTTTTGATTCTATATAAAATTAACAAATTCTCTCAAGCGTTTCAGTTTTCATATAAAGACTTTAAAAATTTGTCCGTTGACGTTTAAATAACGAGCTTATCTTTGTTTGTAACGGAAAGAAAGGGTCTGAAAATTTGAAAATTGATAATTTACTGTCGATTTTTACTTCGATGCTTTATTTTTAAACATCGAAAACATCGATGGAGGGTAACATCGATTCCCACCTCTGACTGACGAAAGATCTACTTTTAAGACCAGACGGTGTGGCAGCCTTGGCCATTTTTTTCTTAAAAGGATTCGTTTTTGGTTATTTTTTTTATTTTAAAGCTAAAATTTGAAAATTTCTCATTGGTTTTTCTTTGTAAGCTTGCCGAAATGCAAATATTTCATTAAGAATAAATAAAAAATAACATCACGAAAGGGGGATAAAAGTGCATACAATTATTCACCTTTATTTTACCCAAGTTATAAGATAAATGGTTTTATTAAATTATTTATTGTTTAATTATTTCTAAATGAACAAAAATAAATTCACATTTAAATGCGGAGCAAACCGTTGATTGAATTGTTTCAATCGAAGGAGTCAATTGAACGAACGAAACGAACGAACAAAACAACTGAGCAACTGAGCTACTTGAACTTAAATTAGAGACATTGTAGTGATGCATTTTTGGCGATATTTCTCGATGTTCTCCGATGTTTTTGTTGAAATTGATTTTAAGCGACACATCGATGTTTTGCAAAACGTCAGTTGTTAAAATTCACATAAAAATTCGGTCTTGTTGTTAGTTGCTGCACTTTTAATACGATCTTTTCGCCGCCCTGACAGTGCGTTTATAGCAAATTGAGCAGTGTTTGCAATGCCAAAGTAAGTAATATTTTTATAGTTGGGCAAAGATACTATAACTAGAAGAAGTTCTCATCAAAAGGCCTTCTTGAAGTTTTTATTTATACTTTTCAGTTAAAAGCTCCTTATTAAACTAAGAAATTCATTTTTATTTTAGACTTACATCGATGCATCAAAGTTACGCTCCGATGTATCGACCCAACATCGTTTTTTCATCTTTTAAACATCGATGGACATCAACAGCGATGTTTCCACTCAAATTAGCATCACTAAGACTTTGCTACTACTACTTTGAGTAGTAGTTCAAATGAACTTCTTGTAAAACCATCCGATGCAACTCTACAGACAACAAATCTGCGCGGCAGATTAAGTTTCAACACGGTGTTTAATTTTTGTTTGTTTTTGTTTTTTTTTTTGTTTATTGACCACAATCAGTTGTGCGTTAGGAAAGTACATCAAAAAATAAGATCGCAAGCGGGAATAAGAGTATTATAAAACCCGCAATAAATTTAGTTAGAATAACGGAACGACGGCCATCTTCACGTTGCACGTTTATTTTTTGTTGCATGTTAAGAAAATGAAGCAAGAACACGAAATAAAAAATACTTCGGCAGAAAAAAAGATTCTGACGAAAACACAAAGACGCAGGAATCAGCGAAAGAATCAGAAAGATCGCATTCTACAATTGGCAGCTGACTTGGCTGAGACTGTTGAAGATGTGGTAAAAGCTGCAAAGAAGAGCGCAAAACGCAAAAAGCGCCGCAATCAACGAAAACGCGCCAAGGTCGAAAAGTCTCTTGAAAAACATGTGGATGCATCAACTAGCAAGAGTGTCAGCTCATGTGACACACAGGACTCTCTCTTTGACAATTCGGAAGTATTGAATCTGGATGAATTTCCAGTAAAGAAAGATGAGCATAAATATCACAACTCTCAATGGGCCTTCGATGATGCTCTTAATAGAGAGCACCAACCCTGGAGCATGCCTTATCAAGCTGTTGCCTTACAACACGAAGAGCGCATTGAGATGCAATTTCAGTCTGTACAGTGGTCAGCTGATAAAGGCGGCGCGATGCCAGCACAAAGTAGTGGCCCATGGATGCAGCCTCCTCCTTCGCCTTTTCACCAGCAGCTGCGTCAATATATTAGTCTGCGACATGAGGCGCATGAACATGCCTATTACATGGACGACAACAACAACAATACATACTACGAGCAACAACAAGAGCAACTATGTGATCTTCGGTTCTTTCAAAACTGTTGGGAAGAACCGAATTCAGCCGCTGTGCAGGCGACATTTGAATTTCAGCAACAGAGTTATCAAGCACTGTGGTATAAGCAAAAGTAAGGTAAGTCTCTTCTTTACTCTCTCTCTTAAAAAATGAACTCTCTATTTATTTAAAGTTTTGAGACAACAGCTAGTAGCAATAGAACATTGCCAAGCTCTGTAAGCACTGTAGTATTCTTGTGTAAGTTATTTATCTGATATTTAATAAGAGTAAAAAGCTTCAAAACGCTAGTTATTATCAGAAATTAATGAAGGAACTTAAGCTGCAAATTATTCCTGCAATTGTTTGTTATGTGCATAGTTTGATAATCACATTAACAGTTAAAAATAATCCTTGAATCTTGTACTTACATACTTACATAGTACATTTACAGTCATTTAAGTAACTGCTTCGACAAACGACGAAAATTCATTTTTTTAAGAACCACAATCAACTAAAGATGTAATAAAATAAATAAATAAAAAAAAATAAGTTTTTGTTTTTGCACAAAAAAATATATACAAAGCTTTGATTTTGTCAACATAATTATTTGATTAGCTGTACATATTTGCAGATGTATGTATGTAGTATGTATTCCATGTAAACACTTGCTGCTTGCGCTCTACATAGAACAATAACAACAGCAACAAAACAATGCATATTGCTTTGGGGAAGAAGAACAGAGAGTGTGTGTGTGTGGGTGGGCTTGCGTGTATGGGAGCAACTTCCTCTGCGTAGAGTTCAATGGTCTTTTGACACAAATGATGTCAAGTTGAGCTTCTTGGCTGCTTTGGCTGGTGCATTCGGTCGGTCTGGGCGCGTGTTCGGCTTTCGGCTCACGCCACGAGTCAGCTGTGTGTATGTGTGTGTGTGTACGTTTGCAAATCCTTTGTGTCTATGTATGTGTACTTCGGCTTAACTGTTTGTTTGGGTGCCTTTCTGGCTGTTGGCCCAACGATGCTTCGCTGCTGATATGCGGCCGGCATTCTCTCGCGCTCTCTCCCTCTCTCTTCGTCGCTCTCAATCAAGCAGAGAACCTACCGCAATTTGTTTCGTATTCGTCGTCGTCATCGTAATCGTCATTGCTGCATTTCCTTGTTTATGTTTTGTATTCATATGTAGGGTATTCGGCTAAGTGCTGGAGAGTAAGAGAGGATTCATTTGAGAGAGAGCTTGCAGTACCGTTGGATTGTCGATGGACTGTTGCAGCCTTTGCATTGCTATTGGTGCTGCTGTACCTGCGCATATGACGCTGCAAACTTTTGTTATTGTTGTGTCGCTTCATCTTCCGCTTTTACTCCATTACTGGAAAAACTTAGATTTGCTTTCACACTGGGGCAAATCTATGTAATAAATTTAATTATATAGATTAAATTATACTGATTTTGTTAATAGACTTTTCTTCAAGTGTTTTCTATCTTTATGTCTGGTAAAGACAAATCTCACAAATCTGACTATACATATTTCTTTTAATACATATAAAAATGTAAAAGGAAATCTCAAATTATTTGTTTAAAACAAAAATCTAGGCAGACATTAGAATACACTATAATTATTGAGATCCTGAGGATACCTTGTACAAAATATGTTTTTGATGAATACCAAAACCATATGATTTCATAGAAAAGTATAAGCCCATCTATAACGCCGGGAACCACTGTTCACGCGAAAGCAAAAACTACGCAGTTTTGCCTCAGCTTTCGCCTCATTCGCTCTCCCAGCAGCACTCAACTGTACGACCCAATGGGAAGAGTGTAGCTGCAGCAGTAAACTGGGCTTTTGGCGTCGACTTCAGCGGCGACAGCAATAGCGACAGCGACGTCAACGCTGTCGTCGTCCTGGCTGCATTTATCCTGGCGGCAATTGAACACTTTAATCATTTAGTTCTTGCACTCTCCGGCAGCAAGTTGTGTTTTTTGATTATCGTCGTATCGTCGTCGTTTATAAATTGTTGTATATCGGTATAATACACACATCTAGCATACTCACATAATTACATACATATATGCATATACATATACTATGTGTATATGAGTGCATCGTATATTGTGTAAATCGGTTCAAATCTAACATTTTGTGCGTGTATTTTAATACTCATTTGCAACGATTCAAATTTCAAGTTTTCTCAAAAACCAATGCATACATTCTGAGGAAAATAAGTGAAGAATATTTCGGCAGCGCTCTTTTGCACAAGCAAATTCAACAAAACTATCTAAAGTAAGAAATAGCTACATATGTACATATGTATATGAAAAATGTAATGGCGAATTGTTGATGTGGTTGTAGTTGTGGTAGTAGATAAACACACATACGTAGCTGCATATTAGCATGCACAGTGCCCACACCCATGGTCGATTTTTCGCATTTACATATGTATACCAATACACACATACATACTTGCCTGCATGCACACTAACGATAGTAAAAACTTGGCTCAATGGGCGGCCCAGCGTCGCAGAGCATTTCTCTACACTTTGCTGTCAAATGCCGCCTACACACACATAAACACACTCACATGCAGCTGCGTTTCTTGCAGCGCCGGCTGCAGCCGTCGGTTAACCTAAAAAACGCAGTCGACGTCGCAGCTTGCAGCGGAGCGCACTCTCAAAACCCGACGAGCGTTCTCCCTTGCTCTCTGCATTGCATATCTTAAGGGGCTCTCACCAGTCAGCTGCTGCTGTTCCTGCTGCTGCTGCAGCTACGCTCTTGTTCGTTCCCTCTTTTGATTTCTGCCGCACCCAAAAGAAACTTCGCCTAGCTATCCGTTTTGCTAGGTACTTCTGTTGTTTTCTCCTTTCAGTCCATCATACTTTTGTCTTTTGCCGTTGCCCGTGCTGTAAGGTGTGTCACTTTTTTGTTTTGTTCTCGCAGTTTTTGCATACACATTGATACTGTTGATACGGCTACGTTGGTCACAAACTTTCGAGAATTCCTTCGTCCATCAATTAACTGAAAACAAATTAAAGTTATTTATGAATGAAAATTGCCGGTTTGTGTTACACTATTTTAGTGGGCGTTAAAGAAGAAAGGGGCACATACGTATGTATGTATGTAAATACTTTTCGAGGGTAGGGTGCTCCCTATTTTTGGTTGCTTTCAATTTGATTATATCGTTCGCCTCTCGTTGCAGGGGATTTTTTAATGGTATTGCTAAGCTTTGGAGAAGTGGGCTTAGTAATTGGATAACAATTTAAATTTGAAATTAAAATGCTAATTGACATTTATTGAAGAATTTTTAGTACTATAAAAAGGATCAGTAAAGTGTATTTATTGAATGTAATGTTAATAATTTTTAATAAGTTTTTAGATTAAAGGATAATTGTATAACCTTAAATTTGTAATTTTTAAAATTTTAGCAGCATTTATAATATAATTGAGTGCTATAATACTTTATTGATAGAGATGGCACTTTGTATATTCATAAGGTTATTAAAATGATCTGAAAATCCTGATCACATATTGTCCAGACAATGCTTTTTTTTGTCACTGTAAATAGTAATTAATATAAAGTCAATACTTTTTTAAAATACAGTCACATCGTGAGTGTGTTTAATATCTGATTTAACCAGCTGTTTATGTTTTTACGGTGACGGTGATATATATATTTTAACAGATGTCTTTGACAGCCAACGAGTTCTGTTAGTTTCAATGCAAGATTAGGCCATTACATATGATAACTAAATGTATCTTTCTGTTACTTGTTTTCATTCTAACATGTAATCCAATTATTACGCTTTGCTTTCTTCGTTGCGTGCATACGAATGTAATGCACAAAGCGATGTCATCATCAGCTTTTATTTACATATCCATGCATGCGTGTGAGTATGTGTACAAGTACATGCTTTGATCTATACAACCACCCGCTTAGTACGGACAGTGCTCTTCACTCACGCTCACTTGCGCACTCGGACTGAGAGCGCAGCACATTTAAAGAGCATCAGCAAGATGCTCTCATTCTGCTGCGCCACAAATTTAGTTCAAAATTTTCTTGCGCTCCCAATCTCTCTCTCTCTCTCTCTCTCTCTCTGGTCGCTGTGGCTATGCTTCCACTCTTTGTACCGTTTGTCTTCGACGGCAGCGTCAACGTCTGTGGCGACAGCGACGGCATAAAAATAATTTCCATGCCGCTCGCTGAATCAGTTTATTTCTGTTCTGTTGAGTTGCAGGAACGTGTTCTTTTTCTACTTTCCGTTTGATTTTATTTCCTTATTATTATTATTGTTCTTATTATTATTATTCTTATTGTAAAACATTGCGTTTGGTTTAATTCAGTTCGGTTCGGTTCGGTTTGCTTTTAGTTTTTCGCCGTTTTTTGTTCATTTTTTCAAACGCCAATTGTTTAGCACAAGTTTTTGCTAAATTGTTCAGTTTGTTTGTTTAATTTCGATTATTACAATAAACAATAATAATAAAAAAAAAATTTGTACGCAATCCCAAAAAAAAAGTGTTTCGTAATCGCAATCGCAATCCCAAAATTAAACCCAAAATCAACAACACGCTACAAGTTTTATTGACATTTCTCAGTTTTCATTTGAAAAGGTGAAATTTTGATTTTAATTGCATGCTTCTTATAATTTATATAATTTCCAACGAATTCAATAATTTTTCGATGTTTTTGTTTTCGTGTCGCCACTTAACCTCAAAAAATGCGTCGCAGCAGCGACCATGTCTCACAGTTCGTTTTGTTATTTTAAAAATATTTCGAAAATATAACTCTTGAGACTTTCGCCGGCTCTCAGAGATGCTTTCCCAACCCCAGCCCCCACTCTGTCCCTTGTCCCACCCGGCAGTTGTTTGTTTATTTTTAAAATATTAGTTTTTCGCACGATTTGCGGTGCGATTTGGCCCAGCTAAATGAATAGAAAACATTTGGCCAAAATATAGCGAAAAACAAAAACTAAATACGAAAGGTGAAATATGTTTCGGCTCTTGTTTAAACATTGTAGAATCCCATGGAAGATCAGTATGCTAGGTTAAGGCTAAATCTAAATCTATTTACCTATAGATGCCTAAAAATAAATGTGCAATCTTATATTTAGTTTTTATCGCCTGCGGATCTATTAAAACTTTGAGGAATAGCTGAGTGAATGAAGATTTCCTCTTAATAATGGATATGAAACTTCATAAAAAGTATTCTACATTGGTTTCCATTTCCGTGAAGAATATTGAAAAAGATTGAATTATTTCTAATAAACAGAATAATATGGAATGAGGTTTTTCGAATTAGAAAAGTTTTTTTTTTCCAAAAGTATCTCGAAGACAAAGAGATTAAAAGGTTGTGAAAAATTAATTACTCAGCATACTGAACACTAGCTTTTATTAACAGAGTCAAATTTACATATTCGATCGATATGATAAGAGTGTATTGTATTATCTTTCTGCATTTGTTGTTTACTAAGCATGTTTTGGGTGAAACTATTTATTCCTCGTCACTTCAAAGATAAATTCAATAATATGTATCTAATCTTTGCGTTAGTTCATAAATTATTACTGGTTTAAGTAATGAATTCGTAAATATACATAAGTAAAATAGCGGCTGATTTTAATATTCCATTTTGAATATATTTATTACTTTTATTAACTTGAAATTAAATATAAATGGGTAAAAGTTCCCAACATTGATCAATAACTCTTCCATTTTATAAGCCTTATATTCTTCCAAGTTACAACATTGTTAGGATATTTGTTATTTTTGTTCAATTTATTTCAATTGCAAAACTATTTACAATAGCTTTGCCTTCCCTACAGCCCCCTCCCCCTCATCCCTTGTAATTAGCCAACTCGTCATTTTAATTACATCGATTTTTCAGTCCATTTTCGAATCTATTTGTCGAGCGACCCGCAACTAAAATGGAATTGTGCCACAAACAAGGGCCAAAAACCTTTCTACGGCTTCATTAAAATTGTTGGCCATGTTTGCCATTTGGCTGATTACCGAATGTCGATTGTTACCTGCCACTTGTATTACCTGCATATCATTTAAATTAAATTAAAATAATTGATTTTTATTGTAGACTTACACATTTTTCTTATTTCAGTTACACTTTCGGACATACAAAACAATATTACGTATACGTAGTGAATTCTCACTGTACTGAGGCGCACTTTTCCCGCGCTTAAAACTAGGCTATAGTCAACTATTCAAGTCGAATCAGTTTCTGTTTTTCTTTCACTTCTGTTTGCCCGTCTCTTGTACATCGTGCGAGCGTCGAAAGGTGAGCTACATTTAATTGCAATTATCTTTTTAATCATTTTCAGACTAACCGGCTTTTTCTTTGCAGATTTTTGAAACGCAAAACAGCAGTATTATTTAAAAGAGAACTCTTTAAGCTATCCAAATAGTGAATACTTCAAGTCTATTTATCGTTTTTAAATAAGAAAGCAGTAAAGTTTGCCAAATCATATTTTAGCCCCTTAAGATTATAAAATATTCCTTTATCCATTATTATTATATTCTGTAATAATAAGGTATAGAAATATGCTATTTAAGCATATAAGGAGAAGTAAAAGGAAGCTCTGATTACATATATTCTTAATCTGCTTACTAGACAAATTAAAAACTTTTAAAACTGATTTTTTGTAACTAAAACTAAATTCAAATGAAAGTAAATGTAAATTCAAGAAAAATTATAACTTAACTCAATTATATTAAAACAATATGAAAGCTCCTAATGTTATAGAATTAATTTTTATATTTAAAGAATTTACTTGGCGGCTTAATAAGATTTTTTGCACAGCTTTAACGTTTTTGTGTCCTTGACATTTGATTTGGCTCATTTCTAAAACGACATTTAAAATTTAGTTAATTTAATTAATTGAGCAATGAGTTTAATTTATTAGATTAGATTAATTCAGTAATAAAACAACTTAAATCATAATATATCGTCATATAAATTATAAATATATTTCAATCCCTATATCTAAATCAACTTAAAAATATTGATCAACTGCTTTAAGTTAACTTTATATAAATAGTTAGAGTATATTTTGTAATAGATTGTTAATGATTAACCTACTTGTAAGTCTAAGAACAATTAGAGTAGACAGCTAGGAGTATAGTACATAAATAATTAATTATTTAGTTAATTATACTCACTAATTGCAATCGTTTGCCACATTTCACAGCAGCAGCGACATCGGCAACAACATGGTTGAGGGTCAGACAGCGGTGCAACAGCAGCAACAGCAGCCTTCGGGTGCTGGCATTGTCAGTGGTGGCACAGGCACGAGCGGTGGTGCGGCTGGAGCTGGTGGTGCCACCACTGGTGGCACTGTGACCAACAGTCAGGCTCAACAAAATGGCGGCTCCGGCTCGACGTCGACTGCGGCAGCAGCTGCTTCTGCCGTTGGCGCTGGCAATCAAACTGCGGCCAACAATGCCACAGCAAACAACAGCAACAGCAATAGCACCAGCACTGCAGCCACAAATAACAACAACAATAATAACAACAACAACAACAACAATACTAATAATAACAATAATAATAACAACAACAACAACGAACCAGATCCCAAAACCAATTTGATTGTGAATTATTTGCCACAAACAATGTCGCAAGATGAGATTCGTTCATTGTTCGTTAGCTTTGGTGAGGTGGAGAGCTGCAAGTTGATACGCGATAAGGTCACAGGTGAGTGGACAATCGTACATCGTTAATCTAGATACATTTAATAAATCTGTCTTCATGCTCTTAGGCCAAAGTCTGGGCTACGGCTTCGTCAACTACGTCAAGCAAGAGGATGCAGAGAAGGCCATCAATGCATTGAACGGTCTGCGTTTGCAAAACAAAACTATTAAGGTGCTAATCCTCATGAAACTATTTATATTTATAACATGCTATTGTATTAACTAATCGATCTCTCTATCAGGTCTCCATTGCGCGTCCGAGTTCGGAGAGCATTAAGGGCGCCAATCTATATGTATCGGGTCTTCCAAAGAATATGACACAGTCCGATTTGGAGTCACTGTTCAGTCCATACGGCAAGATCATAACTTCGCGCATACTTTGTGATAATATCACTGGTGAGTTGACGTCGCGACGTTAAGGGGAACCTTCTGTAAGGCATGTCTCTTACCACAGATCAGTTTAGTAGAGGGCTGCCAACTTTATTTGCAATTGATAATTACTTCTCGATTTATTATTTATGCCTCGTCATGAGGATAATACATTTTCTTGATTTTAATCACGTTTTACACTAGTTACATATATTATCTGTTAAATAAACAGATCAAGCTTAATTTATTATAAAAGTTATTTATATCATTCAAGAGAAAACGAAAAGTAATCAATCTTTCCTGGTAAATCATTTAATATTATTAATATCTTTTTTTAACATAATTCGTCCATTCTTTTATGTCTCCAAGAAAATACAAATTTTCAATTTATAGTAATATTAAATATATTTTCTTCACTTGACCGAACACTTTTCAGTCTGCCTTGACTTAAATATTTGACTATTTATTTTTAATTTTCTTTATAATGTAACAATTCTTTCACAATTATATTTTTTCATGTGAACAAAAATGTGAAAAAAATCAATACAATTAGATGAACATGCGGCTGGTAGGTTTCACTTTTCGTTTTAAGTAAAACGTTTAATTCGCAATCAAAAATTTCTTATTTTCCATTTTTCATTAACACTTTGCTTGGCAATTATTTACATGTTTCTTTACTTATTCAAATATTGCTTATTGTTAAAATTATTTTACAATTTAAGTTATGGGTAGATGTGTATTCTTTACTTTTTCGGAAAGTGTTTATGGGATATATCGAGTGATTAAATTAAATAATTCATAAGCAATTGAATACAAATATTGTGTTTTTCATAACAATTTCTTTTGAGCCGAAGTTTTAAACTCTTTTTGCTTAAATTGCTATTATCTTGCATAACTGTAATAAATGCAATGTTTATTTATTTTAATTGATTTGTACTATTTTGTAATAACGTATTTTTTTGTATATTTATTTTTATGTTTTGTTTTCATCATAAAAAATTGAAAGAAGCACGCGCTGAGTCCAACAATAGTATGTATCATTAACAATTTCTTTGTATTTTTTTTACAAAAAGTACAGTGTGTACAGTTTGTTGAAGATGAAATTCGCTCAAAGCTGATTAACTTAATCATTTGTACTTCTCCATCCCGTAGGTCTCTCCAAGGGCGTTGGCTTCATTCGCTTCGATCAGCGATTTGAGGCTGATCGCGCCATCAAGGAGCTAAACGGCACCACACCGAAGAATTCCACCGAACCGATAACCGTTAAGTTTGCCAACAATCCTAGCAGCAACAAGAACAGCATGCAACCCCTCGCCGCCTACATTGCGCCACAAAATACGCGCGGCGGACGCGCTTTTCCGGCCAACGCCGCTGCCGGAGCCGCTGCAGCCGCCGCTGCCGCCGCCATTCATCCCAACGCGGGCCGTTACAGGTCAGCAGAGCAAGTAATGATGAAGTATTTTAAGAGTTTAAGAGGAAAGAAGTTCAAACGCGGGCAGCTGGTTTAGGGATAAAGGATTGGGAGACTCAGACTGAGACTGAGAATGATGTAGGGCAAATATAACACTGTGATACTTAATAACAGTGTCATTCGTCACAGTGGTTTAAAATAGCTCTTCACTTACACTCTCGCTCTTAAGTCTAACTTGTATTCCTTGAAAAAGAGATCCTTTTTGCTTCTCGCTCTTTGGTTATATATAAGTAGACGCATTAAAAGAGAGGTCCAACTTTTAACTGGATTTTCTTGAATCGTTCGTTTACTTTTCATCTTAACACCCATTCTAAATTTCCATTCTTTTCCCTCACAGCTCTGTGATCTCGCGATATTCACCGCTGACCAGTGATCTGATTACCAATGGAATGATTCAAGGCAATACCATAACCAGCTCTGGCTGGTGCATTTTCGTCTATAATTTGGCACCCGAAACAGAGGAGAATGTGCTCTGGCAGCTGTTTGGGCCATTTGGAGCCGTGCAGTCCGTTAAGGTGAGCTCTGATTCAGTTGAAAGACAATTCATTTGTACGGAATTCAATATCGTTGCAGGTAATACGGGACTTGCAGAGCAATAAATGCAAGGGCTTCGGCTTTGTGACCATGACAAACTATGAGGAGGCTGTTTTGGCCATTCAGTCCCTCAATGGTTACACGCTGGGCAATCGTGTACTTCAAGTCAGCTTCAAGACCAACAAAAATAAGCAAACGTAATTATTAACCAAGTTGGCTGCTGTTGTCAATGCCAATGCGGCCGCAGCGGCGCTGGCTGCCAATAGTTTGGTGCTCAATCATAACAACAACAATCACAACCACGTCAACAACAACAACAACATTTGCAACAGCATCAACAATAACAGCAACAATAGTGTTGCCTTTCAGCTTGGCAAATATGTAAATCATAACAACAGACAGCACAACAACAACAATAACACAAACAAACAGAAGCAACAACAACCACAACAACAACAACTTGCAACATCCAGTAACAAGCATTCGCTGCCACATTTAGCTGCAACAAAGGGTTCTGCAACAGCAACTAACAATCGTCAAAGCAAAACAACTTCGACCAGCAACAGTTGCAGTAACAAGGCAACAACAAGCAGCAGCAACAACAACAACACATCGTCCAATTCCCCGCCCCACGGCGACGCCTCCCCATCCAGCTCCAGCAGCATTTTGAAAACTTCCACGAAATTCATTTACAACAAGCCGCAAAATCATTTCGAGCTGTTGCAACAACAGCTGCAATTGCAGCAGGAATTTGCACAGTTTCTCACTAACGTGGCCAACAGTGCAGCTAACAGCAGCGGCAGCAACAGCAACAACAACAGTGTTGGTGGCAGCGGCAACTCGGCAAGCGGATCAAATGGTCAACGGCATGCTGCAAATTTGGGCAACAACAACAGCACAGCGACAACAACAGCCGCTGGCAACAAAACCAACAACAATTATCAGTCCTCTCTTGTGCCATCCTGGTCAAATTGGTTCTTGTAAGGAGCAGTCAACCTCCTTATTCTTATTTATATGATTCAAGTTGATTTTCATAACAATTTTCTTTTGGAATTTATAAGTATAAGTTAAGACAAAAGTTTAAATTTGAATTTGTTTCGTTTTGTTTTTTAAGTTTGTTTAAAATGTTTAAACTGAATTTTGTTTTCAACTATTGTTTTAAATCTTTTCATTTGAAATTCATTTGCTATTAGTTGACATACTATGTAATCCTTGTTTTTACTTCTGTACTAAGAGCAAAGTCTAGTCGCCTCACAGCTACCAAAAAAAAAAAAAGTGAAAGAATGTAAGGTTAAGTTTTTGTTTGAAAAAGCAATATACTCTATAAATAGTTAAACAGATTATGGAAAGGCCAAAAACCACCAGAGTATACTTGACAACCAAAATATTTAAGCCTATTTGATAAATGTAAAAAAGTACGTATAAAAACCAAGAAATAAAACAAAAACAGAACTGAACTGAAAGGCGTTAAGCAAATGGAAAAGCGATGACAGATGTTCGATATGTTTAATTTACCATTATATGTATAACTTTTGCTTAAAATAAAGATCGTATGCATTATAATATACTTATAGCTCAACACAACCACACACCTTGTATTCAATTATTCACCTTAACATCATCAAATCATTTGCTTAACTCTGTTACTTGTCCAATGTGAGACTTCCCGAAGAGCAGCTAAAAGAATGTGCAAATACTAAAGAAATGGCAACAACACATAAAAATGTTTAAGCAAATCGAATGAGATAAATTAAAAAAATGAGAATTTTTCGAATACAACGAATAAATGTTTAAGAAAAATTTAAACAACAACAAATAATACCGAAAGCCCGCGTTAAAATATCATTTAATAAAGAGCCAAAACTATTATAAAAAAATAAATTAAATAAATCAACTAATACAATTTTAAAACAAAATTCACCTAATAAAGACAAATAAAATTGCAAGCACGCCATTTCGAAAGTCTATGAAATTTAAGAACAACTTTATAACAAATTCCCTCCCTAGACAAAGAAGTTAAAAAAAATAAAGACAAATGTAATATTAATTGACAAAACGCGTTTCAGCAAAACGAATTTGTTTAAACAAACCCAAAACAGCAATAATAAGGGAACGAACAATTAATGCAAAACAATTTGCCAAATTACATATAAATCAATAAAAGTGAAAAACACGAAAAATTCTTGAAAATTGTATGCAAAAAATGTTGGAAGAACTGAGGAAAACTTTAAGCAAATGATATATTAATGCATTTAACTGAAAAGCCAGGAAAAAGACAACAGCAAAAAGGTTAATAAAGTGAGAAAAACTGATGAAAAAATGGTGCTTGAGAGATTTCCTTGCAAAACTAGCTCAATCAACTAGTCCTCAATATCCTCATAATAAAAAGAGTCTTGTTATTATATATATTTAACCCAAACTGTACTCTCCCTTCATAATGGGTATGACAATTAAGTAGCATTATTCATATTTATATTGTTTACTTTTCAGTTTCTTTAAGAGAGAAATTTCATCCTCAAACAATTTGCAATGTTAAAAAACACATTCTGCTATGCTAATTATATATATATATATATATATATATATCTATATATAAAATCTATAACTATTTATGAAAACAACAAAAAAGTATATTACATATGATTAACAATATATTGATGTTGTGTATTAAAAATTTTAAATGTATAACATAACAGAAAAATATTAAAGAAAAACCAAAAAAGAATACTTATTAACTCATGGCATAAACCACAAACAAAACACTTTCATGTATACGTCAAATAAATTTATTGCATCTATTTAAAAGTAATTAACAAAAGCGAAAGCAGAAAGCAGAAAAACAAAAACAATTATTATATGTATGTATATTTACGATTTCGATTATTAAGTGTGTAGTGCATATTTGGTCCTAGCTTCACAGACATTTGTAGAGCTGAAATGGCTTGTTTCCACTTCCGCAATAACATCCTGAGATAACGAATCAATCGAGACACTCGTATTGCCATTTTCATGCGCAAATGCTTGACTGAAATTTAAAAAAAAAAAAAAAATAAAAAACAAAAACTAAAATTTGTTGCTTTTATGCGATTTATAAGAACAAACCATGAACCTTCCATTAATCTCAAACAATGTCTAGGATAACAAAAAGAAAAAAC
This sequence comes from Drosophila limbata, assembly GCA_963924055.1. NCBI lineage: Eukaryota > Metazoa > Arthropoda > Insecta > Diptera > Drosophilidae > Drosophila > Drosophila limbata. The sequence continues at coordinate 9,969,794 of OZ001353.1, forward strand.
TACAAGAATAAAACACCAAAAGGGATAGCGTTTTTTACAAATGAAAGCACACACATTTTTTTGTGCAAGTGCGATTTGAATAACGAAAAGGGAATCCGGAATGCGGAGTGCGTAATGCAATTGTGTAATCATAGCATAACAGCAACAACAACAAGAACAACAACAAAAAGCAATCGATTATATATACATTTTTTAAGGGAAAAATGTTTTATATATAAATAAATACAAAAAAACAAGAGAAAAAAAACCAAGAAAGTATTTTAAAAATTTAAACATATACATGAGTACTATATATACAATATATTATATTATATATACATATTATATACTTAAAGGTATTGGTAACGAACAAAACACCGCACAATAATATACAAAAAATAATACAAAAAAAAAACGGACAAAAAATCAAGAATACGTAATAACAAAGCGCATAGGATCTGAGAAAAAAAAAACAAATGTTAAACTAAAGCAAAAAGACTAAAACAAAATGGAAACAACTGAAAATGAAAGAAAGCAACTTTATAATTTTTACATGAAAACGCAATAATGTTAACATTTAAAGAAAAAGACAATGACGGAAGACGATGAAACCAAAACGCATATCTTTCAAATGACAAAAAAGAAAAATGAAAAACTATAAAAACAAAGATACGAAAAGTTACCACAAGTTTTAACTAAAAAATGTAAACAAAACGCAAAATATGGTACACTTTTATACTTTTACACCAAAAAATATATGAGGATAGTGCAATACACATACTACGTATAAAGTATAAAGTATAATGTTCTGGCGATCGTCTGAAATCGTCACGTTTTGTTCGTCGTTTCGAGGCACATTCGCGTTTTAAACCAAAAAGGTTGTGCAATGCCTGCAGTCGGAGTTTGGAACTAGATCCGGCCCCTGCAGTGCTCTCTCTCTCTTTAAATGTCTCTCATATATACATACATGCATACATACAAACATACAAACATACCAAGAAAGACACCGCTCTCTTAAACTCACCACTAAAACTCACTTAAACGAATGTTGAATAGCCAAAGAATGTGTGAAAGGAGGAGCAAGAAAATAAGATTATTGAATGCTTGTAGGCAAATAGCTTAATAAAAGGAACTGACACAAGTTGTTAATTGAATGCATGTTAATTAGAGTATATTCACGAATTCGCAAACACAAATTATTTTCGTAATATTCATATATGTATGTATATGTATTCGATCTTATCCTAAATACTCGTATCCGTAATATTTCAAATTGTTTACCTTTGTATTTTAATCATCTTAATCTGAGTATCAAACGATTGACGTCTTTGATTAAACAAAAATAATCACAATTTTATAAATAAATATTACAGTCCCTATCTGTTTTTTATTTTCAAACTCATTCAAACTGGTTTCGATTGAGTTTCGAAAAACTTCTGATTATAACAAAATACCCAAAGTTTTTTCTCCTTTTGACATGTGTTTGAAAACTAAAACAATTTAACTAAAATATATCTATCCAATAAATTTCGTAGTGCATGTCACCAATAAAGTTAAGATCGAAAAATGCTCTTTCTATGTGTTTGCATTAAATGTTAAAGCAAAGCAAAAAAATAAAAAAAAAACTAAAGAATATATATTAAATTAATTATGTATAAACCAATCTTAGTCGAAAACAACTTAGTCAAGTTACTAATTTTAAGCACTCTATGCAACGCAAATTGCATAAACATTTACTTGAAAGAATGAATGAGAAAATAGGAAGCAGGAATCTAACGATTCAGATGGAGTTAATTAAAGAATCGAAATGAAATGAAATGAAATGAAATGGAACACAAATCTTGAGTGACATTAGTTCTTTCAAGATCGAGCTCAACATAAAACGCATAATTTATTGAAAAATATTTAATTAAACATATGAAACGAAATGATTTCTATTATCGTCTATTGTTTAGCTTAAATAAAGTATTTTAGAAAGCATACTACTTAATTGTGGCGGATTCAGAAGCATATAAAAACAAAAACAAAGAGATAAAAGGAAAAACTACTATGAAACGTTTTTTTCTCGTCGTTATAAACATAGTGAAAATATTGGTGGACCGTATCGTATTGTAGTAGCAAATATTTAACTTAATCATGTCAGAAATGAGAAAAACAATTATTCCAATTTAATTAAAATTGCATATTTATCTATTGAATTACAGTCGAATTCTCTCATATAAGGCGTGATACTGACACACACACAAACAAAACTCACACACACCTTGACAAGAATTTTCTTCGAATTTTCATTCAATTAACTTATACGAAAACCAAAACCAAAATACAAAAAAAAAAAAATGATGCAAATTTATATAGCATATTTATGGTATACTCTGTGCAAGATTTATTAAGAATCAATTAAACTTCATTATGGATTACTCTGAGAATTTACAACAGCAAAACACACACACACACGATCACTCAAATGAAGGTAACAACAACAACAATTTATTCAATAAAGCTATGAAATGATGTGTTTAAATTGTCTTTTGGAATTTTATTTAAAGCTAAGTATGTATATAGTGTGTGTGCACACTGTGCAATACCATTTTGTAAGTATGTACACATGTTTTTACAACAAGCTGTAGAGAAGCTTAAAGGGAAAGTTTTCAAAAAAAACTGATATTTTCCAATATTGATTTCGAATAATTTGTGTTCATCTTTGACATTTTCAAAACTGTTTTCTCACGTGTTTAATGCATTTTATCAACACTATTTTTATTATAAAAGACAAAGCTTTGAAAACTTGTCGTTTTCGAATTATTTATGGAAAACAATGCATGTTTATTCAATTGAATTTCTTCTAGCGTATATTGCTTAAATAAATAACTTGAACACAATATTGGAATAAAATTTTACAAGATGTAAGATGATCAAAGGTCGTGGTGGACCTTTTTCTGGAAATGCCCGAAAAGCTTATGTCTGACACGCCATCCTCTGCCTGTTGCAATGCGGCAGCCATAAATCAATGCTCCTGGTGGCAACGCATAAATAGTGCTATCATGTTGGCTGGGCAAACGAAGAATCTCCAACTGTTCCCTCTGCTCTAACTCTGCTCCATCTCGCTCATTCTTTGTTCTGCTTGTCTGTTGGTTTTTGCGGAAAGTGCATTAAGCATTGCATGCTTTCAGGCGCTCATATAAATTGCCAACTGGGCAAGCGGAGTGTCGCCTGGGCGTGTGCTGTGTGCTGCTAAATCTTACATAAGTTGCACAGACAGCCGTTGCGGTTTGTGTGTGTGTGCCTGCGTGCGTGTGTGTGTGTGTGTGTATCACTGTGCATATACTCATAGGCGTGGGCAGGGGGATGATGAAATATTTTTGGATTGTGTAATTAAAACTTCTTTAAAAACCGCACTTTCCCCTCACCTTTCATGATATGCGGATTATTCTTAGCTGACACAAGTTTCCTCGTTTAATAAATCAAATTCTGGGCGGGGGTTCGGGGCAATGGCCCCTACAGCCCCTGTCTACGCCCTTGTGCACACATGCATATGTGCATGTGGGCATGTCAAAATGGCCACAGCCGCAAAGTAAGCAATGAAATGTGAGATTTGAGATTTGTGTAATGCCTCTTACACATTTAGAGAACATTTAAAGCTAAGAACTTGAACGTTTAATTGGTACGGTCGTAATATTCGGCGGGTATGAATATCCAGTTCTTGGCCAGATCGTTAATGCCCTCGACCATGAGACGATTGAGTATCGACAGGATGGTGCTGTAATAGATAGTAGATTAACGTATGTATCTGTTAGATACAATTGCAACTCACTTGTGATCCACAAACGAACGATTGTCCACTATCATGTTTGATGCTTGATTCGCATCGATCACCTGTTCATAGGTCTTGATGAACTTCTTACGTGACCTTTCCGGGGTGATGCGCATAAAGTTCGACTTGGATAGATACTTCCAGAAGAGCTTCTCGAATATTGTGATGCGATGATCAATGGACATGCTGAGCTCAATGATTTCATTGGCATTCAAGTAGCGTTTCGTGGACAGACGCTTCACCAGCTGCTCCCTCTCCGCTGTCCTTTGTTGCTCGTCCGTTGGCGGCACTGCAGGACCATCGCCACCTGCCCCCGCTGCCCCCTCAGTGCCCACACCCCCACAGGGCGCACACTTGCCACCAATTTCGTCACTAATGTCCTCGGCCTTTTCGTCATTACTCCGCGAATGGACACGTATGTTGAGATGCAGAAATACGTGCTCCACATAACTGTCCTCCTTCCACTTGGGATCGTCTATGGACTCAATCTCGGACAACTCCGCCTTGGCAATTTGTGTGGCGCGATCCAGAATGCGATGCACCTCCAAGACAATGGGAATCCGACGAAAGAACACGAGACGCTCAAAGGCACCAACTTTAATCTCACAGAGCTTCGAGTGATGTCCCTTCAGTCGGAACACGGGCGGCTCGAAGGTGACCGCAAAAAAGTCGCTAATTATATAGCTAAGAAGGGAAAAAGACGAGTTAAAATGTCTTAAAAAGGAATTCTGTTAATGTTCCTATGTTATAGGAGGGTATGCATATTATTGACTTTAAACAAACATTTAGTATACAAAAAGCTTTTCAAACGATCATTCCAAAATCAACCTTTGTATAAAAAACTTATAAAAAAAAATATCTCAGCCAATCTCACTAATTTGAGTTTAGGGATGTCTTATAATTGCTGATCAAATTTGTTTTAAATCGGATTACTATATCACAAAGCTGTTATAGAAAGAGGATTCAATCCCAAATAGTTGTAATATGAGAAATATCGGAATTTATGAAATAGAGCATGGCATAATGAACTTAAGTACGATTTTTAAATTCCTTATCCGCATATATTTTGACTATCGGGCCCTATGAGTTTTTTAAGTGATTTGAATTGCTTAAGGCTTTTTTGACTATTTCAACGAGGAGTGGTTGCCATTTAACCGCAAACATGTGTTGTAATTTAACAATAATATACAGAACCATACATAAACAAGTGGGCGCGGCTGCAGTCGAATTTGCTCGACTGTAGGATACCCTGTGCCAGTCTCCATGAAACAGAATATTGGTTATAATAGATAGTAATCCGATTTTAACCAAGTTTGTGAGGATGTCTTGGACCATCCCTTATGCATATTCTGTCAGTTTGGTTTAGATATCTCAAAAAACAAAAAAGTTTTTCATACTGAAACATGATTTTCGACTGATCGTTCATATGGCAGCTATATGATATAGTAGTTTGATTTGAACCAAGTTTTGTCAGAATGTCTCTAGGACCATCCCTTATGCATATTCTGTCAGCTTGGGTCAGATGTCTTAATTAACAAAAAAGTTTTTGGTTATAAAACTTAATTTTCCACTCATCATTCCTATGGCAGCTTTATGATATAGTAGTCCGATCCAAATTAAAAACAAGCTTGATCTGTGTGCGCTATGCAGCAACCTACATACCAAATTTAGTCTCTAGCTATTACAGTCTCTGAGATCGACGCGTTCAAACAGACGGACGGACAGAAGGACTGACAGACAGACGGATATGGCTCAATCGACCCGATCGACTCAAGGATATTTATACTTTATATGGTCTGAGATGCTTCCTTCTCCCTGTTACATACATCACAGAAATCTAATATACCCTTTTTGACCATTTTCAATGGCACAGGGCATAAAAATCCATGCTGAAATCCCGAGTTTAAACTTAACTTGGACTTTTCGGCGTGCCGAATGATCATCATTTGTATCTTGGTCAGAAACCTACTTTTGCCAACGAAACTCCATGCACTTCTGCCCGTAATTGTGCACATTGACCAGCTGGGTGCGATTCTCTTTGATGTTTATCTCGAAGCTCAGTCGGTTCGGATAGATAACGTACAGATAATCGGAGGACTCCCTGTCCTTCGTCGGCATATCGGTGAGCTCACTCTCATCCGTGATGACGCCGCGAGCTTTGATCTTGTACCTGGCCTTGGTATTATCATAGGTGAGTATTAGCTCGATCTGTTGAACAAATTGGGAACAATTATGATAAGCCAGTTAGCCAGTTGAATGACTTGCCTCGTTCTCATAGTCCAAGGGTCGGTATTCCACCAACAGGGGCCAAACACTCTGACGAGGCACCGTCAGATTCGAATTGTGCAGCTTAAAGTTTCTCTCGCGCGAGGCGAAGGCAAATGCCAGATGTGTCATGGTTATATTCTGAACCCAAATCGGCTGAGTGACGTGCTGAAAGTGCTTGATATTTATGGGCAGCAGTTCCTTCGTCAGCAGACATTTCTCCGAATCGAATGCCGAAATTTCGAGCTTAAAATTCCACACAAATTTACGACTATCTCCGGTGCTAGAAGAGCAAAGAGAAAATTCTATTAATTGTCCCAAGTCTTAATGTAATATCACTTACTAGACCTCGTAGGTTAGGTAGTGTTCGCCATAGAGGAAAAAGTAAGCGGTCACAGTCAGAGGCAGCACCTCATCTGGCTGCAGGTTCAGAACCTCTTGGCTCACATGGACCAGACGACGATGGGGACAATGGAAGAGCTGACGGAACTGATTGAAGCCCACTCGGGTCTGCAGGGGCTGGCATTGACAGTTCTGAATACGCTTCAGTTTCAGCTCCAGTGGCTTGGCCGACATGTTGCGCAGCCAGAAGATCATCTTCAGGGGCTGACTTTGGATCTGGCGCACTGGAACGGCCAGGATGTGTTCATGCTCCGGCTTATTGGAGCGCAGTTTCTTGTTGAGGCTATACTTGTATCAGAAATACATACATCAGTCATCACATCACATTGAAGAACTCACCCCGTTATATCAAAGCTCTCCCAATAATATATCTTTAGGATGGGCGGCCGAATCACCGTCAAGTTCTCCACCATGAACTTCTGATAAACTATCGGTGGCTTCAAGGGGCCGAAGCAGGGTGATTTAGCCATTGTTATTTGAAGTGCTCGTATGTGTGTTTCTAATACTATATATGTATACAAACTCTCTATGAGCTGCTTTGATTTTGTCAAGAGTACAAGTTACGATTTAAGAAATAAATTTATATTCTTTAAATTGGTGAAATTGAAATTTGTTTAAGAAATGCCAAAAAGTATGCTTTATATTAAGAAAGAAATCTCATAAAAACGACAGATAATATTTAATGCTGCATATAGCCGGGTCAAAAGTCTATTCATAGGTTATTTTGCTGGACTTGCTTTGAGCATCTGCGGCAAAAGCAACAATCCGAACAAGAGCCAGAACTGTCACGGAAGTAGCAAACAAAAACACATGCATGCATGTATGTATATACATATGTACATATATGTAGATTCAGTTAGACAGAGATAACAATAGGTGCGTACCTGTGTGCATTGCTGTCACTTCTCCCTTTCCCCCCTCCGCCTCCCGCCCGCCTATCCTTGGGCAGCTGACACCAAAGTGCAATTCGTTTTGTTAGTCGATTGACAAAATGCCAAAGGCCAAGTTAGTGTTAGTGTGTGTGTGTCGCTTAGAATATGTGTGTGTGTGTGTGTGCGTGTGTGAATATGTGAGTGTGTGCAATTGTGAGAGTGGCAAGCAAACGAGCAAGAAAAAGACATTAGTGCCAACGCACCAACGTCAAAAACAGGCCACCTTTATTCCTAATCCCTTCGCTGAAGCGACAACCTTAAAGCATAGAGAGCGGGGAGAACGGGGAGAGCGGGGAGAGCGTAGAGTGCATTGAGGCATGGAGGGAAACATCATTCACAGTTAGTGCGCTGACAATTGTAGGCAAAAACGTTCATATAAACGACAATTTGAGATACTCCGCAGTGGGCACAGTGGACTCGAAGTGACAATTTCTGACTCAAGTGGCGGTGGCATATTCACTTAAAATCAGGGATTAAAACCCTAACCGATACCGTAACCTTTAACCGGTAAAAACCGATTGAAATTTAAAACCGTAACTGAAACCGTAACAGAAAAAAAAAAATTTCATTTGACCGAAACCTTAAAACCGAAACTCTGTAAACCGAAATAACCGTTTAGTAATCGTTTTATTTATAAGGGTTTATTTCGGTTTTTCATACATCCAAAAAAAATTATGTCTCATATTTTATTTTGATTTTTGATTTTTTTTTCTTATGTTTAATTTTTGAATTGTTATTTGTCATATTCATGATCGAATTTTTATAGCACTGAATAGGCGCAAATAAAATACATTTGTTAAATGAAATATGAAAATTGTTAAAATGTAACTAATCTACAAGAAACTGAAGAATATGTGAAAGAAATGAGTGAATGAAACATTAAGAAAGTAATGCCTTATTAATTATTATTATTATAATATTAATTTAATTATATTTTTGCAAATAAAAAAATTTTTTTGGTGAACCGAAACCATACCGGTATTTCAAAACCGAAATATACAATAACCGGTTCACCGTTACGAAACCTTTATACAAAGATTTTGATTAACCGATAACCGAAAACCTAAATGCGAACATAACCGAAACCGTAACTGAAACCGATATTCGTTTCGGTTTTAATCCCTGCTTAAAATATTAATAAATTCTTTATATCTACCAGTAATTAGAAATAAAAACAAAGTATTTTATTAGTTTTATTTATTTTTGAAATATTTATTTTTGTATATATTTTTATTTTATTTTTTAATGACGGGACGTACGAATGTCGCATTCGACATGGGAGAATTACCCATATGTAGTTGCAGTATTAATCATCGAAAATATTTGTTTCTCGAATTTTTGCTATTTATTCCACTGTGCTCTTATATTGTGTGTGTGCGTGTGTACTCCGGTTAAAAACATTCTTTCATTGTGGGAGTTTATAAACATTTGATAGTTATACTTTCTGTCAGTGTTTCGTTAACACAAAACACAATGCTTAATTCGCAATCGACAAGCAGTGTATATACATATGTATGTACAGATATATGTACATATGTATCAATCAAACCACTTGACATCGTCATCCCCTTATCGCGATTCCGATGCGGAATAGTCGCAATAAATACTCGCAGCAATGCCACAAATACACACATGTGAATTAAACTTGCTGTCTGTTGTTGAATGTTGTTGTTTTGAGTGTTTTCACAGTTCCAGTTCCACCGTTCCAATGCACTCAAAAGCCTCTCAAACTCAACTCGTTCCCAGTTGTGTTCTTTATCTGGTCTGGGCCTGGTCGACAAAAGAGGGCCAGCATTATAATTTACTCGTAAGGTAGCTTAACAAGTTTTGCTTCTGCTTTTGGTGACAACTTGTTGGGCAATTGTTGTGGTTTTCCGACTCTCAAAGAACTTTTAATGTTCGGTCAAGCGATTTGCGGCTACTTTTGAAGTCAATCAAACAGTTGATTTACCAAAATTACATTGCCACTAAATGGAAATTCGCCTGCGGCATAGTTATGACATTATTAAACTATGAAAGCTAATTAGGTCTTGTAATGGGGGCTTCCCCTAGTCTGCTTCCAAGTCAATTACGAAGTATTTCTATAAAATGTGCTTCCCCTTGGAGCAGAATTTAACACCGCTGTTTAGTTCACCTATGTTGGAGCTATCTTGATTTGTAATATTGAATTGAGTGTGAAGCAGCCTCAGAATTCGAATTATAACATATCAGTCGACATCTACAGTCGTGTCTGGATAAAGTAAACTAAATCCGGCAAGTCCTTTTCTATCCTTAGATATGAATATCGGAATTTCACCTACTGAAACGAAAGTCAAGTTTGCTTAATTAAGAAAGGACATGAGGATTTTTAATATTTATCAACCTAAAGAGTTGTTATTTAGTTTATGGAATGACTTTGCATAAAATTATTATACTAAGAGAAAAAATGTAATAAGAGGAGCTTAAGTTAAGGATAACAGAACAGAAGCAAGCGCAGTTCGTGCCTCAAGGCAAACAATTATTACAGGTATTTCAATTGAAATTCAGCGTTGTGATGCCTCCAACCCCCAATCTGCTGCCTCTTCCCCTTCTTCAAACAATTTCCCATCCTCCCCTCAGTTATGGCTTTTTGTGCCACACTATCAAAATTACACTCCCTGCAGCAATAAAGGAAGGCAGCTTTTGCAGTGGAAAGACCCCCGTGGTCCCCCCTTTTGGGGTAGACGTAGACAATTGTTCCGACTGTTCAGAATGTACTCCGTGTACACTGTACATTGTAATGCAAATTACGTATACGCTACGTTGGAGCTGCATTTGCTGGCCGCGTCGCAGCATCGTTTGCTTTTTAGTTTTTGGTTAAGCCAAAGTGGTGTCAAGTTTGTGGGATTAGTTTTGTTAAGTGTGTGTGTGTGTGTGTCTATGTGTGAGTGTGAGGGCAAAAACAGAACAAAATGGAAAACGGAAAACCCGTTGCTACGTTGTCCAAAAGTTCGTTTTGAAACTGGCCAGAAAAGTGACTCAAAAAAAGCAATAAGATTTTAAGAAAAGTGACCACAAAAAGTCTTTTAAACGTTTTTAATCTGCATGAAAAATTAGAAATAAGGTAAATTAATAAATAAAATTTATTTATTTATTAACATTGATAGTTAAATAAATTGAAATATAAATTGAAAAAAACGTTGTCTATGTAAATTACATTAAATTTCATGGTATGTGTTTGATTTTTTAAGGAATGTTTTGATTTGTTTGCAGCTTTCGTGATTGAGGTCTGATAAGGAGACAGATCTTTTTTTGTTTTTAAATATTTGAGTTCTTTTTTGACTTATTGCTGGCCACTGATCAGGAATGTATTCAATTTGGTCGAGTCTGGTTATATTATTATCTTCAAAAATCGGAGGGAGGTAGTCAGTGATGTTTAGTCCGTTTTTATTAATATTTTTAAATGAGATTGTACCGTATGTTATGTTAAATTAATAAAATTAAATTGACACATTTGCCTTTATTCAAGTTTTAATATGCAAAGTTCTCTGCTTAAAGAGAAGCCCCTGGAAATTATTTCTGTGATATCACACATACGCCTCGTGTTGCTGGCATACATACAAGGGATTGTATGGCTTAGCTTGCACCTTATTGGCTTAACTCTGTCAAAGTTGAACAAATTGGCCAACTTAATCACCGAAACAAGTCCAGGCGAACAGCAAACGAGCTTGTTTCGTTTCCCTTTGCCTTTTGCCTTTTGCCAGTTGCCAGTTGCCAGTTGTCAGTTGCTGCCGTTGATGTCCAGATCGAAGGAAATGCAACATTTTGCAGCAGGAAATGCAGTTGAGCAACTTTTCGTAGGAAGCTTAAGTGGTCGGTGGCTGGGGGCGGGAGAATGCCGGGCCGGACAAAAGAGAGGGATTAAGAGAAAGCAGCTCTTAGCATTCCGACTATGGCAGAGTAAATTCGAGTCGCGTGCCCGTGCCGGGAAATTATCGCTTTAAAATGGACAAGCCATAACAAATATAAACATACACGCCTACAAAAACAGCAACGAAAAAAAATACATTATGTTGACAACAAACGAGGCGGCTTAGCGAAAAACCACAGAGTGGAAACGGAAATCACATCCTCGCTGAGCTCGACCTTTGTGGCAGGTTCGGAGCAGCAGCTAATCCCTCAACAAAAAACAGTTTACAAATTTTAGTAAGCGTATTTGCATTTCTCAAACAAAAAATTCTTATTACACTTGTCTATTTTTGAGCCACCAAAATAATTTAAAATTAATCTGATAAAATACACAATTTCTTTTAATTGTTTTCATCCCGTATTTTTCAGTGTGGCAATATAATTTAAGTCTATGTTCGACAGAACATCTACATAACATCAATGAATCACAAAAAAACTGAAACAGTTTTCCACTTTTACAATAATGTAAATAGACACGATTTCAATGAAAGTTATTATGGGTAAATTGAATTGCAATACATTTTTTATAAGTTTAAAGTTAATATTAATATATTAAACCATATTTTACTTATCCAAAGGCAAGTATTTTTCGAAGTAAGTAAAAGGCGTGTCCATTGAATTTTGACACTGATTTTTAATTTGAATTTGTAGCGCATTAATTGAAAAACATATCGAGCCGTTTTTGCGGTTATAACGCAAGCGAAATTTTTCCGAAATTTGTTTTTTAATGCAAATGTGTTCATAAGTACCAACAGCATCTACATCCAAATTATAAAACTTCAATTGTTTATATTAACGGAGATATTGGCATGTCAATTATAACGTAAGCGACACGAGACATGAAAAATCCACTTAACGTAATCTAAAATACTCTCTCCTGCAAAATTAGCTTTTTGCCGCTTACGTTATATCCGCAAAAAGGGCTCGATATTAAGTGCAGACAACAACAGCTTTCCTAAATTTATGAATTTACAAAATACTCATATGTTTATCAAGCTCACTTTTGACATAAAAGAAATTCGCGTCACTAACTTAACTCCTTTTATCTTCACATAATTTTGTTACTATTTTTAGACTTTTCTGGATATCAACTTAAATTCCAAGCTGACTTTTCAATTCGTTTGTATTAGTTTCGCTGCAGCTAAAACAAACGTTGTTTTTGTTGTTGTAAGTTTTCATGTTCGCACAGTAAAATGGAAATAAACTTTTTACTTTTCGGCATTTGGTGTTTTCCTTTTTGTTTTTTTTCTTTTTTATTGTCGAGTCGCAAACGAAATATTCGCTCTGAATATTTAATTGTGCGAGCTCCGTGCATTTGTCTATCTCTCTGTATATGTGTGTGTGAGAGGATGTGTGTGTTATCGTGTGTGAGTGTGCGTGCGTGTGTGTTGTGGGTGAGTCTCGTTGTGGTCTGTGCGGTTGCATATTTGTGGCATTTTCTGGCTCGTTTCGATTTTCGAAATGCGCTTTTGGATGTTTGCTGTTTGCAGTTCTTTTGGTAGTGTTGTCATTGTTGTTCTTGTTTTGACAACTGGATGCACAAAATTCTTAGTTTTTTGTCTGCCATGCCAGGCTTACGTTCATATGTACATATGCCTCCCCATACGAAGTCTATAACTCGACGCGAAATGTTCCCTTCCCTCCCTCACTGCCTACTTTTCGGCTCAGAAGCTCATCTCTTTTCGCTTATGTATCTTTGTGTGCTTATATACATATGTGTGTGCGTGTGTGTGTGCATAAGTTGACTACATTGATATGCAAATAATGTGGCGCTTGATGTTGACACTGCGAATTGCATTACGTTGCTTAGAACAACGATTGTTATGTAATAATTATGCGAATTTGCATAATCTATACATATCTACATATATATTTCTTTCCTTACTCAGAATTGTTACATTTCCAAATTTCTAGATTCTGTGTAGCGTAATATCTTTCAATTCTGATTAAGTTGTTGATGGAGTTTAATAACGAGAATTAATTGACTTCAGTGGCAATTGAATCTTCATCAAACTATATCTCAAGTATCTTATCTTATCTTATCAGTATTGGACCTTCAATTTGCACTTTCAATTATCGTTTACAAAATGTAATCATAAATACTTAATGCTATAAGTGTGTGGCATGAGTCGTGAGGCATGTGGCATATAATATTGCTATTAATTACGTTCAATTAATGCATTTAACACTTGGCTGTCTGTGAACTCGGCTAAAGTTCTCAGCTCTCAGTTGCCAGCCTCTCCGACAGTTCTGGCAGCTTGATTAAGTTGAATATAAATCAATTATTTAGTTTATGGCCAACATACATGTGTGTAGCAGCTGTCATGCCACAAGCTCTATTCCTATATACTATATATACAAACTAAGAAAATCATTCTCGTACATCGTGAGCTTAGCAACTAAAGCTGCTTTATGATTTTTATGGTCAACTTCACGTCGAGCTGCCTTTTGACCATGATTCGTACTCGCACTCGCACTCGCACTAGTGCTCTTGCCAATGTTACGGGTCATTTCTCCAAGGTGATTAATTATGACATACATATGCTGGCTGTGCTAACCGTTTTCATTTTTAAGCCACAACGTGACCATTTTAGCCAACTCAGACACTTCACACAAACAACATACATACAATGAAAGCGATGTCTTATGAATTATAAATATTTAGTGTGATAAACTAAATATTAGTTCAATTGGTTGAAGCAATTGTTTGTTTTATATTTTTGTTTCTCTTGTGAATTAAAAAAATGTGATTGTTTTAAAATTATAGATTCACAAACTTTGAGTAGAATAACTTGAATAAATTTGGTATTTTATAATGCTGAGAACTATGTTCTTTTTTAGAATACAACAACAACTGGACTCAAGAAATTATTTAAATATTATTGTTGATTAATTCTTAATGTAGGATGGAAAAATAGATGCTAACACTTTGACGTCCGGTATTGTAAATTTCTATCTGCAAATACCTTGAATAGAATACCTAAAAGTCTATACTTCCGGCAGCTCTTTATTTGTACAGGGTTTTAAGTCAGTTGCAGTTGGAAGTATTTAGTTTAGTTTTGTACTTTTTATTGGCCATTTGCTTAGCCCTCAAGTGAATAGTGGCTGCAAATGAATGTAATCCAGCAAAACAACTGGAAAGTTGAAGCTAATTGGAAGCCACAAGATGTACCGCTAGAAATTTGTTGCTTGTAAAACATTTCTATTTGACTTGTTTTTATTTTGGTGCAGAAAACAAAGTTTTGCTCTTGATATTCATCTTCCCCTCGGCAACAGTCGTTGTTAAGCATACCGTAAACAAACCATTATTAAAAGCCGTGTCCTGGCCAAAAGTACTTGGATCCTGTCACATTTTCGGTTTCGTCGAAACCTTAGAACATCGTTTTGAAGGCGTCAAAAGTGCCAAAAATCAACAAGCATTCAATTTAAATGTCCCAAGAGAGGAAGTATTTATAGCTATATAAACAAATATTTTAATATTTGTATACAGTAGCGGACAAAACTCTGCGTACGACCCATTTTTCTTATGTTTAACAATATGAATCAGTATAAAATTTGCAAAAAGAGGGCGTATTAATAACACCTACTTAATAGGTAGGACTTCCTTATATTTTCTTCTGCGCATGTTAAAGATTTTTATCATTTTTTTTCAATTTCTTTTTTTCTGAAATAACTTAAATGATTTTCCTGTTTTAGTGCATAAGATTCTCTCATGCGATTTATTTCCTGTTAAATGCACAGTCAGGTGGATGTCTCGACTAATGTTAACAATCGTCGCTAAGCTAAATATTGTGCTCTTGTTAACAGACTGCTAATTCGGCAACTGTAAAATGTTGATTGCTAACCGTGTAAGCTGTTAAGCGTTATGGCAGATGATAATTACGACTGCAGAATTTTTTTGTGGTGTATGCAAATGCATTGCCTAAGGCTGGCCAAGTCCGGCCAAATGGCAGAAGGAGCTACCGACCTGGTTTTTTAATCAATATGTCAACCATTAGGCAAATACGAGTAGCAAATAATAAACAGATGCCCCAAAGGCAGCTGCACAAGAATTACCGGGTAACAGGCAGAAATCACAGCAGCAGAATCAAAGAGCTGTAGCAGCAGAGAGTGGCAGCAGCAGCTGAGAGAGGCCTGCGAACGAGCGCAGCAAAATGAGAGAGCGAGACTGCGGCAAGAGGCGTTTAACAGAGTTCTGTTAAACCTGTGCTTGTTCTGCTATAAAAATAAATGTGCGCGCCCAAAAGCATGCTGTAGTTTTCTTTTTGTTGTTCTTTTGTTGTCTTTTTGTTTGACCTCGCAGCTTCTTTAATTGTTTGCTGCGATATTTTGGGCAAATAAATATTGAGGTGCCGAGCTGAGCGTCGTCTTACTTTTATGAGCGACTGTTGTAAGTCGGCGACTGGGAGATGCCAAAATATGTGGAAATGTGTTTCCAGTTTAAAGTCTTCGCAATCCATTCGAACGAGGTGTTAAATCTTTTTACGCTCATTCAACACTTGCCAAAGCCAATGCCAAACACGGTGAAAATGTTACCGCTACCAGCAGCCATTGTAAGACGCCCATTGACTGGCAGTCAATTTGCGAATTGCTGTTTCACCTGCCTAAGGGTCATTCCCAAAATCGTGCTGTACCTTTTTCCCGTTTCAGCCCTCAAGTGGCTTGGTCTAAACTCGGAATGAAAAGCTTATTGTGAGTACTAATAAGAATGAAAGGTTTGTTTTTTTGCACACTCTATGAAGTCGAAGATAAGATACCCTTTCAAATAGCTGGGGAATATTAAATTAAAGCAAAATAAACAAATAAAGTTTAATTATGAAACAAAAATTGTTGTCCAAACTAAGAATAATATGTTCAAAAGGTAATTACTACTTCAATAAATGACCTTAGAATTAATAGTTAATTGTAAGAAATTATAAATAAATGAGAAACTGTTGCCTTATTTTATTTTAATATTTGTTTAAAATCCCATTTAATGTTGCATATTCGTTAATGAAATCAAAACACCTTTTCACAACAAAAGGTCAATCAGCTTAGCACGGTAGAATCAATCACGATGCCTGGACAAGACCCTCGGGACGGACTTACAGATACAAGGGACAGGAGGAGAGGGGGTTCTGCAGGCAGCAGGAGAGCTAAAAATAAATAGAAATTATAGAGAATTGCCTGAAGCCAGAAACGCAGTTGGCAGCTGAATTGAAAAGTTTAATTTATTCTGCGAAATTGCCAAAAACTTTTCGACAAGAACATGAGGTACAAAAAAGTGAGGAAAATGGAGCATTATTCACTTAGGGCTTTTAATCTGCACTTATTTTGCATGCTTTATATTTTTAGCATTGAGCCTATGAAGCGTCAATTGTACACTTATTAGTTTAATATGGGAATATAAGAGTTTTCAAAATTGTTTTAATGGTGTTTAAGAACGTAAGAAGAATTTTTCGCTATTTTGGCGCTTTTCAGTACGGACTTCGGGGAGTTTTAGTGAATGTTTGGCGAGAAGTCAATGAGCATATGTTTGAGTTTTTAAAGCCATTTCATAACCTTTTTACCAATATTTTGAGGCATTTTTCACCATAATTCTAATCACCAAAAAAGTATATAAGTATACTAGATGACTTAATACTTGTTTATCCCTACCATGATAGTGAATCTGTTGCTATTTCCACCTATCTTCGTTTTGGATTCATTTGTACACATATTTAATTGCATACTTTTGGGCTGATGGGCAGATGTTTGCCAAAGGGGGATGGGTGGTTTTTGTGCGGTGATTTCACTTGCTAATTGCATTTGCACAACGCGGTTTATTTGTCAGAGTGTCGCCTCAAAGTATGCAAAAGTTATTTAAAGCAGTTTTCCCCGTGCACACTGCACAACACTGGTTGCAGTGAGTGTTGTGAGAGTAGTGAGTGTAGGGTGTTTTTGGGTGTTGACACACTTTTGTGTTGTTCTTGGCTTTGGTTTACTTTTTTTATTTGGCTTGCAGGCTGCTCTTTTCGCTTGAGAGGCTCGACGAAGTACTCGAGAGTACTCGCTAGACTGGCGGAAGTGTATTACCTTAAAGCAAGCACACATACGAGGGGCATTCCGAAAAGCAAATTTAGCTTGAATTTAGCCGAGGGAGTGATACTCGGCACATGTGAATGCAAAGTACAAAGTGTGGAGCTCTCACTCATTTCAATGGCCCAAAACTGGCAGCCATACAATGTAAATTTTCTTCTTGAAAATTTCGCTTTTTAGTTAAGAATTCTCTCTTTTTCAGACTTCCTTATAAGAATTGCTTTATTTAATAATTTAAAATGCTTTAAACGTGTTTTCCTGATTTGCTTAAAGCTTCTTCAAACTTTTCTTGACAAAAGAAATGAGAATTTTGAAACTATCCTAAGATGATTTGAATCATTGCACATTGGGTCAGAATCCCATTTTTTTTGGCATAAAGCATAATTATAAAGCTATGGACTTGAAATTTGGCATGAGCCTTAGGTAAACTAATTTAGAATTATTTTTTCGGACCTTGTCTTCACCCCTCCCTTTTACCCGACTCTGTGAAAAGGTAAAATCCTAAATATAGTATAAAGGAAGATATTTCAAACCTCACATGTTCTTGCAAATCTGCAACATGTTTTTTTCAAAAGAATTCTCAAAAATGATCAAAATGTGTTAATGACAAGTTTAAAATCACAGTTTAGAGTTAAAATTTGCATAATACCTTTTGACAGAAATCGACAGAAATTAGTTTTTTACTCCACAGTACACGATATCTTCGGTTAGAATTTTTCTAAAATAAGACATAACAAAGAGAATCCACAACAACAGCATTGAACACATATTTCGAGTAACTTAATAATACATAATTATATTAGGCATACCTTGAACTTTATTTTCCATAATTTTAAGAAAGATTTTGATAACTGGTCTTGCTACATCAGAAGTGTAAAGTTAAGTAAATGATTCCCTCCAAAAATACAACAAATACAAATAGTGGAACCACTAAAGCACTTTTTTTCATTCAATAAAAAAATCTGAAAATATTAAGTCAAATTTAAGACTTAAATGACAAAACTTTTTGATTTTACGCCAAAAAAAAAGGAATTCTGGCCCAAAGTGCATTGCGTTACAAGTTTGACAAAATGGTGGCGAATTTGTTTTTGGGAACTTGGCAAGCGAAGTGCTTGTTGTGTTCCCTTAACGGCCGTTCGGAGGCTCTGCAGGGTATTGGGACAATCAGGCAACTGTCAGGCGAGTTGTTTGCCTGTTTTTTATGGGCTTCCTTAATTGGCGCCCAACGATGCCACGCCCCGCTGCCCAGTTCGATATGTTTTAGGCACTGCCACGCCCACTACTGCACTGCACAGCCCACATGATTGAGAGAGGGAGAGAGTTGCTATCAAGGTCATCAATGGGTTGATGGGTTGATTCTTTATTCGATGGGCCTGGCTAAAAGCATGGGCTCAGGTCATGGCCAGTTTGTCCAGTTAGTCGAGTTAATAAATTTAAATGCTGCCTGTCATTAGCCACTGTATCATCGTTATATTTTATAATCCCGTCGTTGGCAGCTGTCGTTGCAATTTTTACTCTTCTAAATCAATTACTTTAGCTGATTGATGTTGGTCTTAAAGTTAGAGTATTCTAAGCAGTTTCACACTTTGTTGCTGCCTGTTTAGCTTGTTCTCGTAAATATATTTATCAATAGATTGTTTGCCACTTTGCCCATAAAACTGCAATTCATTTGTAACCTACTCGTAATGTTACTGCAAAAGCTACAGAGGAATAACAACGATTGTGTCCCCAAGTGGCTTCTGATTCTGCTTTGTTGTGTATACCCTGGAATTGAGGTTAAAGATGGGGAGGGTTTATATTTCTACTGCTTTTTTTAGCCCGAGGAAACTGAGAGAAAATAACATTAAATCTCCTCTTAAAAATGCCTAGAAATAGATAAAAATGTATACTTAATGATAACATTATTTTTATACCCTGAGGGTATATTAAGTTTGTTCAAAAGTATGTAACAGGGAGAAGGAAGCATCTCCGACCCCATAAAGTATATATATTCTTGATCAGCATCAACAGCCGAGTCGATATAGCCATGTCCGTCTGTCCGTCTGTCCGTCTGTCTGTCGGTCCGTGTAAACGAAAGGATCTCAGAGATGGTAAGAGCTAGGACCACCAAATTTGGAATGAAGACTACCTATAGTGTCAGGCAGAACAAGTTTATGTTAAAATTTTGCCACGCCCACTGTGGTGGGCGTAATTCATCAAAAACTTTCATCACCTTTAATCTAGGGTTTTAAGTTAAAATTTTAAATTTTTTTTACACCAACGGGTGTAGGATCATGTCCTGAGACTAATTACCAACTTTCAACATGATTGGGCCATAAATAGTGAAGATAATAAGCTTTAAATATTGGCAGCTTCATATGTATATAAATAGAATTATTCGTCATTTAATTGATTTAACATTTACTCTGTCAGAATGGACATCGAGAATGTTAACCGAATTTGCCAGCATCAGTCAAAGAGGCGGAGTAGTCGAAGTGATAGGTGCTAGGCACGCGAAACGGGAGATCGCGGTTCGAGTCCCGGTCTGGTCGATGCAAAAGATTTTTAATTATTTAATATTTTTCGTTTATTTGAATTTTCAGTTTAATGGTAGAGTCACGCGAGGGGCGTGGGTTCAATTCCTGAATAGGTCAACGAATTTTTTTCGTTTTTAAAAATATTTTTACTTTTAATAAATTTTTGAAATTTAAAGATAATGTATAAATTGCCGTGGCCTAGGCTCAGGGTATATTACTGTCGAGTGCACTCGACTGATCCACTTGTTATTATCTTCTTTTCGGCTTTGTTGAGTATGCCTTGGAATGGAGATATTCTATTTTTATTTTTCTGGAAATACTTTGAGACTTTTGTGGTATGATATTATATCATAGAATATTATAAGTAGTTGTACTAAAAAAAAATAAAAAATAATGGCAAAGTGTTCAAAGAATGTATGTAATGTAATGTATTGTAGATAAGGGTTTCCCAACTTTAAGCTTATTGCATATCCTAAATTAAATGAGACATTGTGAGAAGTTTATAGTCGAAATACCTTGTCAAATACTTTGTATTTAGTTCCCTTATACTGAGAAAGACCCATTTTTTTTTAAATCATACTACCAATGCGAATGAAGAATGTTATAAGGTATGGTATATCTGAGCAAGCATTTGTAAATGCATTGTGCTTAACCGTTTGCTTCGTGTCGGCCATAAAGTTGTGTCTTTAAGTGGCCATCATGTTGTGCGTCGAGGCACTTTCAATAAAAAAGGAGAAGGAGCAAGAGAATTGAACCAGTATCTGACATTTTACGATATCTGAAAAGCAGAGCCTAAATAGGGATTGTTAAAATACGAGTTCATCTATTGGATTCCCAACTCAATCTATAAAAAGCATTGAAATATGTTAAGCTTTAATTTTCTCTTTCTCTCTCTTTTATCTGATTTATTTAACAGTTTTAACTGCCAGCAAATGCTTAAAATAAGCTCAAACTTAAACAGATTCAAATGTTTAATCCAACATAATTCTTGAGCCAAAAACTAAGTTAGAAATTAAATGCAGCTTTTTAGAGAAAAGCGGTAAAGTCGGACGACAGGCGATGATATTTTGAGATTCGTCGCTGACTTTTCGCATTATCCAAAGCAAAAAGGGCAGCATGGAAAGCGAAGTAGAGAAAAGAGCAGGAAAAGGAAAATAGAAGATAGAAAGAGAATAAAGAATAAAGAAAAGCCAAGTCTGTTGTTCATTGTAGTCAGAGGCGCCAAAGCAAGATAAATGGCGCAGAAGTAAATACATTCGGTGTGAAAAGCGAAACTGGGTAACTGGGTGAGTTTCAATGGCGCGACGGCCAGTCGAAACAAAAGCCCACAATGTGGCCAGAAGGGGAGAAAGAGAGATAGAAGAGAGGGAGAGAGAGAGAACACGTGAGTCGACAACCAAGAGGTGGCATCTGCAGCTGTTACCGTTGATGTGGCTGCCAAATGAAACACACCACAGCAACACCTCTATTCCCCTCCCCTCCACTTGCCCTTCCCCTCACCCACTTTGTTGATCTCGCTTTGTGCGGCAGCCTAATTTATTTTATCGCATCTTTCACGCACAAATTACGCAGTTTTTCCACGCCCCAACCATGCCCCCTGCCTTTTTTCCTACACCTTACCTCTGCCTCTTTTTCTTCCTCTGCTTATCATTCGATTCGAGAGCATAAATCGTTGGTGACAAAATTTGAATTTTTTATTTTTATGTAGGTGATTTTTAACTTACAAGTTTTGTGGATTAATTTTCCAGCATGCAATCATGTCAATAAATCAAAAAGCTAGTTTCTGTTTAGAAATGAATGTGTCCAGCACAGTTGTGTGCAGGGATTAAAACCCTAACCGAAACCGTAACCTTTAACCGGTAAAAACCGATTGAAATCTAAAACCGTAACTGAAACCGTAACCGAAAAAAAAAATTTTCATTTGACCGAAACCTTAAAACCGAAACTCTGTAAACCGAAATAACCGTTTAGTAACCGTTTCATTTATAATGGTTAATTTCGGTTTTTCATACACCCAAAAAAAAAAATATTATAAAATTTTGATTTTGATTTTTTGTTTAAATTTTTTTATTTTCATGTTATTTTATTTATTTTATTTTCATGATCGAATTTTCACAGCAATGAATAAGCGCAAGTAAAAAAAATTTGTTAAATAAACTATTAAAATTGTTTAAATATAACTAAGCTACATCAAATTGAAGAATATTTGTAAGAAATTTGTGAATGAAACATTAAGAAAATAATGCTTTTTTAAATATTACTACATAAAATATTATTAATCTAATTATATTTTTGCAAAAAAAATTTTTATTGTGAACCGAAACCATACCGGTATTTCAAAACCGAAACATACAAAAACCGGTTCACCGTTACGAAACCTTTATTCAAAGATTTTGCGTAACCGATAACCGAAAACCTAAATGCGAGCATAACCGAAACCGTAACTGAAACCGATATTCGTTTCGGTTTTAATCCCTGGTTGTGTGATTCACATCAATATGATGCTACCTTATTTATTTTACCAAATTGAAAAGAAATCAGAATAATTTATTCAAGTTAGAAATTGGCGACTTCGTATAATAATTGAATGTACAATGTCATAGATGATAAATTTAACACTACTATAAATTTAACTCATCCAATTTGAAGTAAATATATATTCAGGTCTGTTCCGAATTCCGAACGTTTTCAAAAAGTAAAAACGAAACGAAAACGAACGTTTTACTATTTGCTGTTCCGAACTCCGAACGAAATTAACTTGTTTTTACTTTTCGAACTCGGTTTCGAAAACGTTTCGATAGCAGTAAGTCATCGACCGTATGACAAAAATTACAGTGGAATTCAGAACAGCTCGGTTTAGTCATTGATGCTCGGTTTTGTTTTTCAAGCAATATTTTATAGGTGCTTATAAAAAAATTCTTTTAAAATATACTTCAACTTTTTAAAGTTGAAGTAGTAATGTTAAATGATTCTAATAATGTTCAACATAATTATAATTTTCAGTTTATAATTTTAGGTTTTTATTTAATGCTTTAAATGGCATTTACTTTTAAAACCGGTGACTCTAAAGCACACGTTTTGAAAACGACAATTATTGCCGATTTTTGGAATTCGGAACAGCAATCAGCTCGTTTTGAAGCAAATCGACTCGTTTTCGGAATTCGGAACAGGCCTGATTATCATCAAATTTTTTAGTATTTATCGCTCTTCCGTCTATATAATTAAGCGAAGTATGTGCGAAATATTCATCAAATATTATTCCAATCCTAAAATGCTGACAACAATTTTTAAATTTTTCTGCATTCTTTTAAAGTACATACTTTAATAAAATGTAAGAAATATAGAAAGAAAATCATATTCAGGCCTGTTCCGAATTCCGAAAACGTGTCGATTTGCCACAAAACGAGTTGATTGCTGTTCCGAATTCCGAAAATCGACAATAATTGTCGTTTTCAAAACGTGTGCTTTACAGTCACCGGTTTTAAAAGTAAATGCCATTTAAAACATTAAAATAAATACCTAAATTAATAAACTAAAAATTAAAATAATGTTGAGCATTTTTAGAATCACTTAACATTACTACTTCAATTTTAAATAGTTGAAGTATATTTGAAAAGAATTTTTTTAAAGGCATCTAAAAAATATTGCATGAAAAACAAAACCGAGCATCAATGACTAAACCGAGCTGTTCTGAATTCCTCTTCATTAATACAGTCTCTGACTTACTGCTATCGAAACGTTTTCGAAACAGAGTTCGAAAAGTAAAAACAAGTTAATTTCGTTCGGAGTTTGGAACAGCAAATAGTAAAACGTTCGTTTTCGTTTCGTTTTTACTTTTTGAAAACGTTCGGGATTCGGAACAGACCTGATTATTTTTATTTGTATAATATTATTTTAATCTCCATGTATGCCATGAGCTAGTTACTACAACAAACCTTTAGTCGGGCATCACAAAATTAAAATGCAGCTAAAAGAATTTGGTTTTGTCCAAGACTATTCAGCGTTTAAATTCCCAATGCCTGTTCTCCAGTGGAATTCATCGGGCTTGTCGAATCAATTGTAGACAAAAGAAAGATAGAAAAGAATGTAGGAAAACTTTCATCTGCACTGAATCGTTCAATCTTTCCGCTGTTCAAGTGAGTTGAACACTTTGCCGGGTTACACGGAAAGTCATTCGAGGCGAAGGACAAGTAAATTGTTTATCCTTGGCAGACAGACAGACACTCATACACTCACACGCACACTCACTCTCACATATGAGTGTACTCATTGGGGAAAAGAGCTGAGATCATTGCCACTTTGGTAGCTCAGCTCCGCAATCAAGTTAATCCCTTCGTGGAAAAACATGGCAGAAAAATCCAACGCGCAATCCCCCATTTAATTAGAATTAAGCCCAAGTGGCCACACACACATATATACTATATATACATATATATGATGTGATGCTGGAATTAAAAATTTGTAAATATTTTACAGGGTTCACAGGTGCATGGCAGACATGTTCCATCGTTCTGTCGCTGTCAATTACACAAATCGCTCTAAAGGGTTCGTCCGTCCCATTGCCATTGCAGTAGTCAAAAGTTAATCAAATCAATGTTGGCCGGCCCTATCTTAGATACAAACGTGTCTATTTGTTATTTGTCAATCACTAAGCTACTTCAGGCATGTCAATATGGGCCAGGTGCCACCTTCCAACCTTCTTCTTCTCCTTTTCCGCACCCTTTTCAGGTGGGGGCTACCGAATTCACTACTCGCCCAGGCGCCTTCGAGTGCTTTGTTCTTACACTTGACTGGCCACATTTGCCAACTCGCCCCAAGAGAAATTCCATTCTCTCTGACAGTTTGTCTCTTTGTCTCTCTGTTTGTCTGCCTGTCTGTCTGCCTATTTCAGTAGACGGCTTTCTGCCTGTGCTTCATCTAGTTCGCATAACACCAATTCCAATTTGAACATGAAATCGAGCAGGGAGAAAGACATTGAAATTGAAATCAAAAGCACGAATGGGAATGAGAATGTGAATGGGAGTATGAATGGGAGTGCGAGTGAGATGGGGGATTAGCGAGGGGAATAGAAATAGAAACTCGTACTTAGAAATAAGATTGGAAACAGGCAGAAACATGAAAAGCAACTTTGTAGTTTGGCTCCAAATTTATCAATCCATCCTATAGTATGTGCTGAAGGACAATAGAATCCTTTGAAATGACGACAGGTGGCAAATTGACGCAACGAGAGGAACACGAGAAAAGATTTGGAAAATGGAAGAGGCATAAAAGTAAATGGAGTTGAAGTTGAAGTAGAGGAAGAGAAGTACATGAAGTGAAGGGTAGAAAGAGGTAAACAAAAATAGAAACTAAATAATAATAGTAGAAGTTTAAAAAATAGGTGCATATAGTAAGTCGAAAAGAGAAGTAGAATGAGAAGATAAGGAGTGTAAAAGAAGGAGAAAGGACATTAAGGAGATAATAAGAACAAGATTAGAAGAAGATATGATGGAGAATAAGTAGAAGAAGAGGTTAACAACAAAAGAAGAGAAAGATAAGGAGATGAAAAGAGGAATATAAAATGGGAAGAAGAGATTTAAATGAAATGGAAATAAAAGGCAAAATTAAGAGGAGAAGTTAAATGGAAAATATAACTTTAAAGATATAAGATAGATCGTTAAAGATATTAAATGAGGGATAATAAAATGATGAAAGACAAATATTGTAACTGATGGTAACTAACAGTAAATCCATTAGTGCAATACCAAATAAAACAAACAATGACATCTTTTTAAAATTTCCCCCTGGGCAGCAAATAAATAGACTCACAAAGGCCGCAAATTTAACACAAAAATTCAAAGCATACTTTTTTTGGGGTCGTGACTAAACAACCCAAACACTGTCAATTTGTTAAGACGCATCGCGGTGAAGTGAAAGTGAAGAGAAAGTGAAGTCATTAATTGTCATTCGCCCTCAGGCGACTCAACTTTGACCGGAAGAAGCGATTGAGGAAAGCGCGGGAGAAAGGGAGGAAGGGAGATAAGTACAAGAAACAGTTTGGACAAATACTTACATCGAACTGAAGCTAAACTGAGACTTGCTGTTTTATTTAATTGTTTTAACGTTGTGCGTGTTTTGCATGCCAAAGCAGATGGATGATGAGAGGAAGCTGGGAGGGATCAGGTGGGCGCAAACTCTGTAATTTGCTGTAATTTGCCCAGTACACACAGGATGGAAGGGCTTATACGTTTGTCGAGATTTTTGTAAAGTATACATGATATAGTTATGATTATAATTATAAATAGTAAATAATATTAAAATTAAATTAAATTAATTAAATTTTATTTGTATAATTATTAAACCTACCGCCTTGACACTCAAACCGGGTCTTAAAAAGTCGAGCACACTCGACTGTTGCGCTCTTTCCTCTTCCTATTTGGCATTGAGTGCACGTAGGAGAGCTGAGCGACCTGCTTTTAATTAGCCTGTGCCCAGGAAACCAGCAGCTCATGCACTTAATTAACCTGGTCGAGGTCTGAGTCGAGTTCCCGATCCGATTCTGATTCTGATGCGCAGACGGGAATGAAGCGACCTCTGGTATTATGTGGCGTCGTACTGAGGAATTGACTGGGCGTGACAACGATTCTATTTGAACTGGATGCTAAAATTAGTGATGAAAAAAACAACAAAACATCGATGAATCAATTTGGTTGAATTTGAACTGGATGCTAAAATGAGTTATGCAAAAAATAGTGAACAATTAATGCATTTATATATTTTGACCATGAATTGGCAAATGATTAATGTTTATAAAAAATATTATGCTGTTTAAAAAAAATTATTTTTAATAATTTTTATTAACAATTTATTACAGTTGAACTTCCATAACTCGAACTTTTATAACTCCAATTTCTCTCTAACTCGAGCTAAAGGAGGGGCAGTAAAATTAATAAACTTAAGAAAAATAACTCTATTTGTCGAATATCTCCATAGCTCGAACATTTCCTTTGGACTTTCGACTGTATTTATCCTTATAGAGTTGAAATTTTTGGAGTTGAGATTGGCTGAATAAGTGAAATTATTTATTCTCTTATGAATTCTTATTACTTAATATTTATTAATATTTAATGTTCAATAAAATCGATTAATCGGAATCGACAATTTAATGTTTGTATTGACAATGCTAAAATTCCAATTTTAAGCGACATAGTCGGTTGGAATTTACCTCAGCAGCGTAGTTAAAATGCTGCCACAAGGCGGCAAAGTGACGCACCGACGAGTAGGCGTACATATAACTGTGTTAAATGCTTGCAGCATGCATCAGCTAATAGGCAAAAGCCAAACGAGTTGTAATTGTGTTGAAAGCGTTGCCAACAACACATGCAGGGGGACAAAGGAGGTAGGGGGGTCAATCAGGACAGGGGAAGCAAGGGGGACTGTGTGGGGGACTTGACCTCGGGCAATGCTGCCTTCAGTTCGTGCCAACAATCGCCGTTTACCAGGCTCACTTCTCCTCAGTGCAGCAGCCTTTTTTTCGGCTGTTTGGCATCTGGTTTGGGGGTTCTCTTATTGTTTTGCCATGCCACATTCCACATGCCACATGCCACGACTCTGAGCACAGGCAAAAAGCCGTTGCATCCAAAGCTGCGTGAAAAATTAGCGTCATTGCCGTTTGTTGTTCACGGGAGCGTTCGAGGCTGAACGACAGCTGTGGCTATTTTTTCCCTCGGCCCCTTTTGAGACCCTGTATTTGAAAAACGTACAGAGGGTCTTCTAACTTGACAACAAAAAAAACTAAAAAGCTCAATACCATTTTTTTGGCTTATTGCAACTTGTTTGGGAGGGATTCCTAAATGTTTATTAAATTTTTATTTTTTGGGGTAGCAATAATTTTATTTTAATTCAACAAATTTAAATTTTAGCAGTAAGTTATTCAATCAATCAGGTAACAAGACAGACAATAAATCAGCAAGTCTGTCAGTTATTCAGTCAATCAATTCGAGATCACCTCTCCGCGAGTCACTTAGACACTCAGGTGCGATTTCAAATTCTTTTCTTTTTTAAAAGCCTTTTCCAGGGTATCCCGATTGTCGATTGTCCCTCCCACAAATCGCTTCTGGCTGCGCCTTTGTTTTAGCTGCATTTTTTCAGGTGGCAGGCAAAAAGCTGCACAGTTTTTTGCTGATATTCTTTTTTGTTGTTGTGGTTGCTGTTGTTGTTGTTGATTGTGCTGCACATTTCGTGGCTTTTGCGTACTGACACATGTATGTATGTGTGTATGTGTGTGTGTGGGTTTTTACAAGGGAAGCTGCAGCAAGAATTTGGTTAACTAGTAAAATGCATTAAATTGTGCATTGAGTTTTATTATTTGAAAGCTTCGACAACCAAGGCGATTTTGTTCGGTTCCAACCTAAGTGAAATTTAAAATTAAATGCTTTATCAATTCCTTTGGATAGGCAGCTTATCGAACATATGACATAGTACACAAAAATCTAAAGATTATTTTCAAAAATAAATTGAACAAAGTGTCAAATGCATATTCATATTTATATCATCTTCTTTCAGTTGGAGAATTTCCTGTCGGATGAGCCTCCTGTTTTCCTGAACTCATATCGAAAGTTTCCGCAGTTGATTGTGAGCCAAAACCGCATTACCCACAATTCCACAATTCCAGGCTGTTTCTCTGCCACATTCTGTAAATTGTGCACGTGCACGACCCCAAAATGAGATAGCACAACACAAAAGCAACAGTAATAATACGAGACAGCAACAAAATCTACATGTGTGTGCATGTGTTTGTGAGTATTCCGTTTGTGCGTAAGCTCGCAATTCTTAAGAATTCCCTCTCCCACCCATCCCAAGTTCCACTCCAGCTCATCACACTCACGGTCCACATCCCACTGTCTCAGTCCACTTTCACAACGTACCTTTTTGCATACACTTGTGAATTTCGAATATTTCACAAGCAAAATCTGTTGTCTCCGTTGCCTGTGTGTGTGTGTGTGTGTGTCTGTATATGTGTTGTTTTTGCATTTGTCATCGAAAAATGTTTCACCGCCTACCCAGTAGCCAATTTGTAAAACGAAACTCTCTCTCTCACCTTACGCTCTCCGACACATGCCGTCCTACTCTGCCGTATAGTGTCTGTCGTTGGTCGCTGCTTTTGTCTGATGAGAGCACACAAAGAATAAAAACTGTAAATTTATTGTGAGCCACATGAAATTTTCAAATTGTAAACAAAGGGAAATACTTTTGTACTTTTGAGAGAAAGAGTGAGAGGGAGAGAGAGTATGCCATGGGCAAAACCAATTATGATGATCATAAATGGAAATTGCAGACGAAAATTGAGTTTACTTGCGAGCAGCCAACACAATTCTCATTTCAATTAATTAGTTGGCAAATTACGAATAAAATGTTTCATACTTTTGTTGTTCTTTATTATGATAATCTAATCATAAAAAAACGATAAAGAATTCAATTTGCGAATAAAAACTAAATTGCTTTAGGCGGGAGAGTGCATTTCTATATTGGGAAAAACTATTGTTTGAATTTTTAATTAAATTTAGTTGATAGTTTTTTGCAAACTTTTTGCATGCTTTTACACTCTCGAATTGAATTTTGTTTGGCTCGAAATCAGATAAAATAAAGTAATTAAGCATTTTTGAGAAAATACGGCACTGTACATTTTGTAACTACATTTCATTAAGTACGATTGTGCATTTTGCAGCAAAATTTCAAGTAGTTTTTATTTAAATTTCTATCATTTCCGGAATGCATATTTCACTTCAAGCCGCAACGCCAAGCAATTAAAAACGCTCAGCATTTGCTAGTAATTAAGAAAGTTTTTGCTACTTCTGCAACTTTATGCAACAACTAAGTCAGGCACACACACACACACATACAGGCACGCACTAACATTAACATAAATCACACACTTAGATACACATTGAAGAGTCAGGAAGATGTGTCTGGCACAAATATTTATGAAGTGCTCGCACATCATTTCTAACACCTCTCGCATCTTTGACATCCCAGTCAGGCATAAAATTCTAATGATAACTTGGAACGGTCTCTGTCGCTCAGCTGTGAAATGAGTTGGCGTACCTGATAGAAGCTGAATCAGATGCAATAGCTACAAAATCGAAAAATCAGCTGCTAATAAAATCGAAGTCATTTCTACTTTACCCCACGCACACACATGTGTCGCCTCGCCCCTTGAAATGCTCTCCCGCTCCCTCTGCCTGCTATGTAATCGTTTCATAACTTTCCATTTCACTTAACTCAAGTTATACATCCTCTTACTCACTCACACACACACATGCTCTCACTCATCGACGCACACACATTACTCATACGCAGTGGATGCAGCTCTAATATGGATTGCTTCTACTGCTTCACATACTTTATAGAACGTTGTCATAATCGCGTTGCGTTTTTCAATTCCAGCAACTTTGAATGGGTTGACATGATTTTCCTATTAATTTGAAACTAATAAATATAAAAATGATCGCTGATAGTTCATATAATAATAATATTAACAACGATTCCATTTTATAATAGTTTAATATGTTAAGGTTTTTATTTCACTTTATTGACTTAAAAATTAATTTATTTACGGAGTGTACACTTAATTGAGCTTAGTGTTGCAAAATTAAGGAATTAGTGTCCTTTTCAAAAAATAAATCTTCATTTGTTAACTACATATAAGTGTATTGAATCTTCTGCCTTATCTCGTTGGTGCTGTTTTTCACCTGTGGCTGAAAATAATGCAAATTCTGCTGTCGTGATTCGCATTTTGAACATGACAGCGACGGCAACAGCTGCAGGACAGCTGAGTAGGCGTTATACACAATAAATGGGCGTGGTCGCATCACACTTCGTGTCGCTGTTTCCTCCACTCTTGTATATTTGGATTGCCACTACTCAGAACAATCGAGAATCGCTCTGTGTTTGACACGGATTTCAGTGCAGCTTCCATATCGATTTCTAATATTGACGATGTAGATTTAAAAAGCAAAACGGGAACATTTTTGAAAACTGTTGACAAGTGTTTATTTTAAAATCGTTCAACCGTTGCGATCAACGAAAGGCGTCGCATGACATTAGAGGCGTCGCCTGTCTACCAGAATGTGAAGTCAAGCATAAGAAAAATGCGCATAATCGCAAGCTAAAATTAAGTTACAAATTTGAATTTAAAATTTGTGCCAGTTTTTCCTACGTATGTATACACAACATGCAAAACAATTCAGGCAGAACAAAAATCGCTTAGAAGAAAGTACAAAAACTTTGCTGCTGAATCAAATTAAGCACAAAAAGTCGAGAAGCTAAAACTGCATGACATTTTTAATTATCTAGAACAAGCGCACTTAGCACACCACACAGACACAAAAATATATATACAAGTACAAGTGTATAAGTACCTACCTAGACTGGCATAAAATAAAAGATTCGTGGTAATTTTTAAAGATGTTAGTTTTAACATAATAGTATTATTTGTATTATTAAACGATTGAGCTCGATTAGTAAAACTGTATAATAACAGGATACAGGATAATAAAACATATATGAAATCCTAGTTGCTGACTGTAAGAGTGTATTACATATTTAAGTCAGTTAATTACTACTAGTAAATATGTTACTTTGCCCCACAGTGCATTCAGAACTCGCACTTGCAAATGAGTTGCTCACATACACACACAAAAAATCGTTGCATACTTTTGTGGGCTGCTGGGCATTTAAATGAAAATTTTGCTGCTAACTGCATGTGTAGAAGGAAGTCGAGTGAAAACACGTTAACACAAAAACACAAATAGCACATACACTTCTAGGTATAGAAGAGGGAGAGAAAGAGATAGGCAGTATGGAAGATATTCGAAGAATGCGAAAAGCGCATTCAAAGCAAATAGCACGAATTTTGCTTGCGCAAAACTGTCAAAAGTTTAATTAAATATTTTGAAAGATTGCAGACCATTTAATTTGTTTATCGCCGTGCTTTATGTGTTAATTAAAGACCGGGCCTGTGTGAAATTTAAAAAACGCATACGCCATAATTAATAATCGACCTTAATCAGCTATAATTCTCGTCAACAAAAGCAACTGAGGGTGGCTTCCTCCCATCATCCTTCCGTCAATCCCCCATCAACAACATTTTGCTGTTGCAATGCGTGTTCGTTCGTGAGTTGTGTATTCACTGTACATATTTATTTAAAAATTTCATGGAAAAATATATGTACTATAATAATTGGTGTGGTTAATAAATGTTTAAGTACACGAGCTAACGAAAGGATTTATTCATACGTGAGCATAAGTAAGGGAAGTGAGATACAGATGTGTACACTGTACATATACTTCTATATGCTCATTAATTCTCTTATTTTGTAAAAATCTTAAAAAAAGTATAAATTTGCCCCTTGAGGATACAATTTTAAAAGGGCAAAAAAGACAAGGTTCTATATGTTAATTGCCAATCAGTCAGGCGTTAAATTAATAAGGCGGATTTTCTTTATTCGAGTATGTACTAAATATTTTGATTTATTTATATTTCAGCTTCGGAAAACAGCGCTCCCAACGAGATTCTGTTCATAATTAGTATGCAAATGTTTGTTTAACAATTAACCAGCATTAATGGTAATTAGTGGAGTATTTTAGTATTACGATGAAACAAATTTTATTATTCGGTAATTAATGAGTATATAATGAGAATTGAAATGCATATAAATTGGACAAGGTACAATTTTTTTCAACGAGAAAGAAGGATTTTAGTGAGACAGAAAGACCAGTTAACCAAGTGAATGAGGCAAATAATATTTAAATAATATTAATTCGAAGCTTTTCTCCTATTTCGAATTGCTTATTTGCAGAACACTTGGCCATGGGATTAAGAATAGTTTTATTTATTTTTTTGTTTAAATACGAGTATCTTAAGTATTGAACAAATCCAAAAAGTTAAAAGCTTTTCAACAACAACAAGGGAAGCGAATATTTGTGCAGCACTTTAAAGTGTGCCCGAGAAAATATTGAGTGCGGAAAAACTTTTACTTGAAATGCACAAAATTAGGGAATATTTTACACATCTTAAATTTGTAAGCTTCGAACAGAAAAAGCGGCGTGGTGAAAGTCTACATTGATGGCGATTTATAGCCCATATCCGGTTCAGAGAGTAAGTATACTCCAGATTCAAATATTAGCTAGAAGATATCCTGTATAAATTGCTTTACTAAACTTACTTAGTTAAAATATTTATAATAACATATGAAATTAATTTATAAAAAATGGAAGCTTGACATCTCTGATCATCAAGTTGTACAAGCCAGACCAAAATCCCCCTACCCCCTCCAGCATCTTCCGACTTTCCCTTCGATGAAAATGCGCAAATAATAAAGCAGACTTTTTCCAGTGGGTTTAAAGGGAATGTAGGGAATGTTTGAGACGAAGTGGCTTCTGTCGATGTACATTGAATGGCTTGGACTGCGAGTATCGAGGCATCTCAGCCAAGGAGCTGTCACTTTTGTATTATATCTACTCGATACTCCTCTCATATCCGCTTCAGTCGATTTGAACAATGTGCTTGGCTCCCTGTTTAGTTGGTGTCCGTGTTAATGTTTGTTGACATGGAAAAGCCCAAAGTTATTGTTTGCAACACCATTGTGTGACCTCGAGCTGACCCTGCTTGTGGTTCTAACGCCCCAAAGGCTACATAATTTGCCTCTTTGCTGGCCTGGCCTGTTATGGCCTGTTCTGGCCTAATAAGCGGCTCAAGTGTTGGCCTGGAATTAATGCGCTCTCCCCCGCCCCCCCACCATCACACTCATTATCACTGCCACCTCTTGCCTTTGCACACACCCGTCTCCAACTGTCACTGACTGTTGTTGTTTGCTTATGTATTTATCATCGCCCAAAAGTTACAGTCACCGGACATGAAATGGCCATGACTGAGTGCGTGTGCAGTGCCTGTGTATCCCTCAGATTTCCGATTGCAAAGGACAATCTAGCAACTAACAGCGCTTGCTTAGTTATGATTTCCATGCGACTTTAAAAGTTATCTAAATTTCGTTGACTGACTGATTCAATGACTAACTGGCAACTACCAGAACGTCCAAACGGTAAGAGCTGGAAGGCTTACATTTTCACAACTGCTTATAAAGTGTAGTCACAAAAAATAACACTATTTGTGAAAGATTCGTTCTGAATTTGGGTCTATTTAAATTCAAATATCTTCATGAAGGTCAATCTAAACACAATACGCTACAGGAATTTACGGCGTCCATTCAGATATTGAAATATGTGTGACAACAATGTATATATATTAGTGGACACTTGTCACTTGAGCTTAGAGTAGAGCACAATCTCACTTTACGCTCCATTACCTTAAATCAGACAACATGATTTTGTATTTACTAAAGTGTAACGTGGTGCATTTGATAGGCCGAAACAGCGATGAGTAGTGGCCATTTCTTGTGTCACTTAAACGAGGCTTTTGATTGATAAGAGGCCATAATAAATTTGATATTAGTGAGTGTCGGAGTGAAAGCAGCTCAAATGACCAAAGCCAAATGACCAACTGATGCGTAAACAAAAGTCTAATGCGCCTCGGGGCTCGCAACTGAGAATAGAATAGCCCAATATCGTAATATATTAAGCAAAAAGATTGTTTTGCCCGTATTTGTCTATGAACATACGACGAATCGTGCAAATGTTATTGTGAAGTGTTTCATTCATTCTGATTTGATTAGATATGACAGTGAGCAATGAAGAAGCCCAAAGATATGCAGGAAAATTACTGAAAGTGGGAAAGGGACAAGTAAAATAGTTGGCGGCTGATTAGGCTCCCGTGCTATGGTTCTTGGCTCTGTTCCAGCTGCAAGCCATTGCCAATTGGCATCCCCATTATCAATTTGTCCCCTCCTCACCATTACAGCTTGAATTTTATCATGGAACCGCAGGATGGCTGTGAATTCGGAATTGAAGACAATGCCAAATTTGCGGCAACATCAAATTTTCTATGCTAATTTCAATTAAAAATTTCCAAATAAATGTCTACAGTCTGCTCTTGGGCATCTTCCCTGTCATCTGTCAGCTGATTGACGTTCCGCCACAAGAAACTTTTTCTCGGACTTGATGACTTCTGGATCAAATAGCTTGGCAAAAGGTGCATACATTTTAATTTCACTTGATGTATTCACAAATAAAAGCTGCCAGGCAAATGAATCTATTTAAAAGTTGACTTTGATGAGAGTGAGAAAATGAATAAGAATTGAAATTTAACTTTAACTTTAACTCAGCTTTTCTTGATTCAACTCTGTAGTAGACATTATGTTATGTCAGGAAATGTTATGTTCTTCGCATTTTCTGAATGTTAAAGCAATTTTATAAACTTTGCGGTTCGACCTGTTACCTTAGCCACAAGTTATTTGCGGTCCAACTATGTGTATTATATGCAGCTCGCAAGTCAAATAATAAATATTTATTCGGTGTGGTTGTTGATGTTTGCGCAGTAAATAAATACAATGAAATACAGAATTGTATAGAATGAATAGAAGGAGATTTCAACCGTAGAGCCCCGCACTTTGGCTTCCTCCTCTCCCTCCCACTACTAAGCTCCTATTCAGTTTCTGTTTATTATCCAAGAATTGGTCAGGCGTTCAATTCCCATTCAGTTCTGTTCCGTTCCGTTCAGTTCCATTCAGTTCAGTTCAGTTCAGTTTTGTTGTTGATTTGTGTGCGTGTGCGTCAGTTGTCAGTTGCCCCAGCAATGACAATTGATTTACACACAGCACCTAGTTCACTCGACGTGAGTACTCACTGTATCCATGACCTTTCACTTTCAAGTATTTTCATATACTTTTCCTTTTATTTCAATGAAATTGTTTTCGTAATTGGCCAATTTGTGCAACTTAATGCCTGACTTATAATCAAAAGGGCTTGCAAGCCATTATTGTTGACCAAGAAATGTAAGTCCATTGAAATTGGCTAATTAAACTAAGAGCCATTAGATTGTAAAATTATTTCTACAAATTTTGCGCATTGTAATCAGGAAGTTCTAGGCTCCAGGGCTGCAAACATTTATCCGAAATTAAAGTCACATAAATTATGTACGAAAAATTCTTTTTGCACCGTCGCACGCACACGACGAGCAACAAAATAAAATAAAAATCCAAATAAATGGCCAAAGTACATGGCCAAAAACGTTGCGCTTAAACGAATTGTAAACAAAGCGTGGGCGTGGCTTACAAAAGAGGATTTTAAAATATCAGAAATATGAAAGTGTTGACTGTTTAATACACTGAAAACAAATATAAACAACGGATAAAAAGTAATCCGACATTGGAAGTGGATATTGTAAAACTTCTGATCAGGCATAATTTACCATAAACATATTTTTATTATTTTTTTTAATTTAAATTTTAAGAAATTTGACTATTAATTATATGCAGAACACAACTAAGACTTTGTCCTTAGTACTCCCAGGTGAAATTCTTTTTATGACAAATAAATTTAAAGCGATGAATTCATAAATTTATACAGTTAACTTTGTCCCTTGTTTCAGCTGATAGGAGATGTACCTTTAATTTGGATAACAATGCTCTTCAGCCGACTAAAATATTAAAAAAGAGTCGCCCATTTTGCACTCTTAATTCACATCGGTGTTTCTCGTTTGATTTATGCGCCTTAATTTAGGCTGCCTAATTTATTTTCGCTTTCGACGCGTTAATTTGCCGCACTGACGTTTTAATGTGCAAGCATAAAAAGCGCAAATGGGAACGCAAATAAAGAGAGAGAGAGAGAGAAAGTTATAAATGTTGTGCCAACATATTTTGTGCTCTCTGCAAATTAAAGAGGGAATTCCTGACAAAAAACAAAACTTTTATGGAACTTAAAATAAATGCATTTTAATGGGCAAAATCTTTTAATCGAAATTATTATTGTTGATAAAGTTATTACTAAATCTTCTGTTTGTAATTTAGGATTTTAGGGTATCATTGAGCCAAGCACTCTGCTCCATCGCCTGTTTTCATTAGTTTTACTTTCTTTCACTTATTACATTTTTCGAAACGGTTGAAACTTTTTGGCCCGCACAACTGGCGCCTATTTTGTGTACTTTTTCTAGTTCCGCCGGATGTCGTGTTTTAGTTTGAGCTAGTCGCACATTTTCACACTCTGTAAGGACTGAGAATAATACAGATACATAATATAATAACTAATGTACCCGTATCAAATATTTTGTAGAGGTTTCATTAGTACATTAATTCTAATAAAAGGAATCGGTAACTGTCCATATATCCTGCAAGATATTTAACTTTTGAACTTTAGAACAATTTTGACTCAACTGCTTACAGGGTATGTCCCAGCCAAGAACTTTAAACTTCCACGTTTTTATTTTTTCTTGTTTCAGTAAAATTTTTAAAAACTTTTGCTTGCAATAGAAAGTTATGCAATTTTTTTTGGTATAAGTATTCGTAGTTTACTCTTTCATTGTTAGTTTTAAAATGGGCGTTGGCAGGGCAGAGTTTTTAAGGTGAATGTCAAGAAATAGGGTTAAATAAAAACAAAGAATTACTTTATTTCGAAGACGAAAGCGGCTAATGGAGTTACAGTTCGCAGTTATTGCAAGCGAGAGCTAATTAGCCGTAATACTTAAGTTTAAAGAAGAACTTCTGCTGCCTTTAATATTGAAAGTCGTTTCACATAGTATGTCATGATATGCAAATATATCCTTCTTTCACAAGAAAGCAGTTACATAATGCTGCTAAATGCAGCTTTTCTCTTTCTCCCGCATTTTCGCGAAAAATCATCAGAAAAGTTGTCGGAACTGTCTAAACTATTTGCTGACAAGCTCAAAGCGGAAGATAAAAGAAGTGTGCTCAGCTCATTAGCATATCATAGACTAGTCATTACAGAGAGTATACAGCGAGTAAGAAGTGGCGAGAAGAGAGCGGAGAGTTAAGGTCAGCGAGAACAGAGTGGAGCTTCCCAGTAGAACCTGAATTCATGTGGTGAACAAATTGCACACAGCATTCAGCCGTTAAACTTCAGGGGTAAAGCTATAGCCCAAAGTCTACTAAGGTTTCAGGGCGAGACCCCTGAAAGCGTATAGAAAATGTCTATCGTTTTTTCCGGGGTACTTTTTGCTGCAAGAAAAAAAGTCCCTGCAGCTAACTTAACGTTGCCAACGCCTGGCAATAAATATCGAAAACACTTGTTATGAGTTTTAAACCAAACTTTTCTGTAATTCTGTATTGTTAAAAGAATTCATAATAAATGTAATATATTGAATACATTTTTTTACTTATTAAACATTTTAAAATGAGGCCAAATTTTGTTTTATTATTAAATATTATTATCGTTGCGGTCATCGATAAATACAAAGGGCTGGCAATGCTATTATCGGCTATCGAAGACATTGCAGCCATTCGTTTGTGTATTTCATCATTGTGCAGAAAGTGTAAAAATAAGGTAAGTTTTAACTATAAATACATGAAAAAATGTTTATTTTCATCGTATTTGTAACCCAATAGATCGGCTGACTTAGTTTCCTGATGACGAAGAACATACACTGTTGCAAGCAAGTCCAGGAGAGCATCACACGTAAGTAAATGAAACAATTAACCAATTAATTACCAAATTTGCTTTAAGTATTGTATTTTCTTAGAGTCAACTTGTAGGAGGCTCTTCAAAATGGAAAGTAAGAAGATTGGCAAATCTTCCAACAATAAGGTAAGAATAAATCAATTTAATGCTCTTCCAACAAACAATTAATTAATTCTAAATTTCAGATTGAGTCCTTCAAGTAAATGCTGTGACCAGAAGGAATATAATAATATTTTAAGATATTTTTATAAGTTAACTACAATTAAGTTTAAAATAAAGTGCATTACAATAAAAAATTAAACAAAAATTTTGTGTGCATAATTTTTTGCCGTTAATTCGGCACAATTTTTCAATGGCCTACAGCAAGGGAAATTCCGGACAAAAATTCCCACCCCTGAAGAAGCGATGCAACATTTCGATACGCTTTCAGGGGTGACGGCCTGAAACCTTAGCGGAAGCTTCCGCCAAATCTTCCGCCAGCGTATACCGAATTACCCCGCTCACGCTAATGTAAAAGCGAATTAGAACTTTACATAAAGTGGCTGCACAGCTCCCCTGAACGTTCAGCTGGCATTCTTAACGTTTTTCGCTACAAAAGAGCCACTGGGTTAGAAAGTAGGAGGAAGACGTGAGTGAAGAGCAGCGAGTGGATTTCAGAGCCAACGAGTAGCGAGTGAGATGTTGAGACTAGCGAGTTAAGTGTAAAGTGAGTAGAGAGCAGAGTATAAAGAAAAGAGAATAAAGTGTTAAATGTAGCGAGTAAAGAATAGAGGGAGAAATTAGGCAAGATGTTTTAGTCCTAATTTACAGAGTTTGATAACAATGAAAACTGAAATTTGAATTTTAATACAGACGCAGAGCCCTGTGCTTGATTTGACATTATACTTATAATATGAGTTGACTAAAATTTTCTTTCACCAGAAATTTTTTATCTTTCGACATAGCTGGAACTTTTCCATTTTACAGATTGAACTATCATAAATTTATCAGCTCGACCAGCCTCAAAATTAAAATAAACAAAAAGAAGAATATTTTTTTTATAAATATTTGAAAAAATTTACAAAAGTTTTTTATTAAAAATAGGATGTGTTCTCCCTGCGGACCGTGCAACCCCTGTGATCCTTGCTGTGGGCCCTTTGAGTGCTCGCCGAAATGCTACAACGCCGCCCAATTGGAAGCTCTGCCGCAATGTGCCCCCCGCATCCCGCCGCCCTTTCCCAAGTGCATTACGGTGCAACAGCCGCCTCGTCTGATATGCAAGAAGAGAGTGGTTTTTACGGAGAAAATTGTACCGGAGCCTATGGTTGTCAATCGCTGTAGGCAAATCACAGTGCCAAAAGTCGTGGACACAACGCGTGTTATCAAAGTCCCAAAACTGGTTTGGGTCTCGCAAATGGTTCGCGAGCCTCGTGTCATTTACTATCCCTCCATGATTCCGGATCCCTATGTCGTCTGCTACCCGAAGCGAGTGTGCGAGCCCCGAGAAGTCTGCCAGTCGATATTGTGTCAGCCCAAGCCGCAGTCTATCGACATACCGCCGCCAAGGGAATATTGCTGTTACCCAAATGGACCTATCAACTATAAGCCAAGTGCTGCCTGTCCTCCGTGTCCGATTGGACCATGTGCTCCAGGTGGAGCGTGTTGTCCGCTTCCCTGTTTCTCCACCAACCAGTATCCCGTATGTGAGACTCGTTGCGGTCCCTGTGGACCTTGTGGGCCCCGTGGACGTTGTGGACCTTGCGGGCCCCGTGGTCCTTGTGGACCCTGTGGACCTTGTGGAGGGCCCTGTGCTGTACCTAATTGTGGACCGTGTGGCTTAACAATGCCTTCTGGACCATATGTGCCCGCACCTTGCGGTCCATGCGGAACCGGCTGTGGACCACTTGGATCCTCACCGTGTGGACCATGCGGACCCTGCTCCCCTCCTTGTCCTTACGAATCGCCTGAATGTGGACCATGTTATCCGTGTGCTCCAACTCCTTGGAACACACATTGTGGACCAGTAGGGCCGTGTGGTCCCCAAGCTCCGTGCGGCCCCTGTGGTCCTTGTTAACCCTGGAAGTATCCATATAGAACACTTAAGTCCAAATTTATATATTTTCTCGTAAATAAATATTCTTATACGTTTGATTGACTTGATTGGGTTTTTATCCGATGGTATTGACATTTTCAGGGAGGATTGGCAGGGAGGTGTGTAAAGAGTATTGAATGGAGTGTAAGGAATGGCTGGAGTGATGTGAAAGTGTAGTGAGGAAAAGTAAAGTACTTGTAGCGAGTACCGAGTAGCAAGTAACGAGTAGAGAATAGCTAGCAACAAGTAATGAAAGGAGATTTGCGAGTAGCAGGTAATTGGAAATGAGTAATGCAAAGTACAGTGTAGTGAGTAACGAGTAGCAACTAAAGAGAAACGAGTAAGCTAGTTACTGTAGGAAGTGATGAGAGGCGAGTATCGCTTAACAAGTATTGAGTATTGTTTAACGAGTAGAGAACAAGAAACGAATGGAAAGTGGCGAGTAGCGAGTATTAAATAGAGAATAACTAGTGATTTGCGTTTAGAGAATCTAGATATGTAGTCAGATTGAGCGTCAGCTCCTCAGATTTTCTTTGTGATGCATTTTACGAAATTTGCTCAGTTGGCGTTTGGTTGACTTGGCTTTTTGCCTAGCAGCTCAACTTGTGGGTGATTTGTTATAGAAATTTTCCACAGCATACTTAATGGGGCCCACATAATTATGTGCCAATATAAAGAACGATGGGGAAATGAGTGGAATAGAAGCAGGAAAATTAAGTTGCCTTTGTCTTTTTTATATCATTCGAGTGGTTCGGATATCTCATAACATGCCACACACGAAACGCCCACAACATCCTAGTGTCCTCGTCCTGCCCGCGTTCCATTCCGCTCCGTTCCATTCCATCATTATCGCTTGTGCGTAATGCGATAAAAGTGCCTAAAAGTATTCCAAGCTTTTTGACATGTGCGACATAATCATCGTCAAAGGAGGCGGCAACGGCTGCTCTGATTAATTGAAGTGGAAAATGCGCTTGTTTTGACTTTCCCTTTGCTTTCCCCCTCCGCTGACTGAATCCTGATTGATGGCACTTGCTTCTAATTAGAATATATTGCGGCATTCTTTCAGGCTTAGCTGTTGAATTTAAGTGATAGCTAGATTTTTCAAATAACAAAAGCGAAAAGAAGGAGCAACAACGTCCTCGGCAATAATGTGAGTAACTCGATTGAGCTTGGGTCTCGATTTGTGCAATTTTACTTAAAACGCCGTTGGCATTTGATTTTCATGGGTCTTAAATAATATTTTAAAAGCTTTGCCATGGCCAGCATTTGAATAGAGCTTAGGATTCATACAATTTGCATTAACAATATACCGGCCCTTGTTGCTCTCTCGTTTCCTCTCGCCACTCGTCTCTCGTCTCTCTCTCTTGTTGCTTTGCAAATGTAATGCCTGTCAAACGGCTGTCGGCATGCAATAGTTTCTGATTTTGCTCTCTCTCTCTGTCACTGTCTTTTTTCTTCTCGTTCACCTGCCACATGTCAGGGCTCCTGCCTCTTCCTCTTTCGTGCCTCATTCATGCCCATTATACACTCATTGTGCGAGACCTACGGAGTCGCAGTGTCAGTTCTCGTACCGTCTTCTCTCCTGCTATACAATCACATTAGGACACACATACACCAACAGTCAGCCATTGAGTTGACTGTGCGAAGGGGGGCTGCAAAGGGGATGCATTTCCGCAGTCAAACAGTGGCACTAAC
Organism: Drosophila limbata; assembly: GCA_963924055.1. NCBI lineage: Eukaryota > Metazoa > Arthropoda > Insecta > Diptera > Drosophilidae > Drosophila > Drosophila limbata. Next base: position 10,012,019 of record OZ001353.1, read on the forward strand.
CGTAATTGTTGACTATGTCTGCAAGTCATTCTCTTTTCTCGATGTCATTTGTACAATTGACAATTGTGATTGCATATGCTATAATGCAGTTGGCTTCGAATGGAGCGAATCGAGGACACAAAGGAGGCTGAGCCAGGTGGGGGGAGGGGGAGCAAGTGTCCTCTATCGAGACACGTGTAGCACTCGGGCTTTGTTTGACTGAATCCAAGTGCGAGAATCGTTGGCTGCGATTGGGGAGACCCCATTGCAAAGGGAATTGAGACATATTCATACATATATAGAACTCGAATGTGGAAGTAGTTTGGCATCTGCTCATTACTGATTGACGAGCTGATGTCGCATTCAGTTACATTTCTGGCTAACAGATAATGGCAAGTACTCCCTACTCTTACTTCTTGACGAGACGAGTGTAAACGTCATTGTGTTTATTGGAAGATTAGCTGTCGTCATATTCAAAGATTTGATACGAGAACAAAGTTTCCAAGCGATTTATTATTTATATATTTAATTATTTATTTATTTATTAATTTATTTATTTGTTCATAATTTTTTTATTTTTTATTTATATATATATTTATTAATTATTTAATTTAATTATTTTTATATTTATTTGTTCATTTTTTATTTATTTGATTATTATTTAATTATTTATATATTTATTAATTTATTTATTTTATAATTTATATTTTTATTTGTTCATTATTTATTTATTTATATATGTATATATAAATATATATATATATTTTTTTTTATTTATTTATTTAATTATTTATATATTTAATTGTTTTGATATTTTTTTATTTATTTGCCTATTATTTATTTTTTAAATTTTTTATTTATTTATTTATGTATTTAGTTACTTATTTATTTAGTAATTATAAGCCATCTGCATTGAATGATACATCGAAACAGAAGACAAGTCTATGCATGAACAGCTGAATCAATAATGCACACTCGAAAAACTCTATAACGAAAGCTTTCATTAGCAGCTTCCCAGGCTGTGAAAAACCTCACTGAACATGCCAATATCCAGCTGCGAATTTGATGAGTTTCTTTGTTTTGCTTTTCTATTCATAACTTGGCTCTAGAGTCGATAAAAAGAACAGCACAAGTCGGTTTCAATGCAAGTTAGTTTTATTCGTTGCACATTCATCGAGTGCTCGGCAATGTGCTGAGCATTTCTGGTGCGTGCTGAGTCTTAAATGGATATCAGGAATGACTGCAAAGCCAAAAACCGAAGCAATGTCCAAGAGTGGCACGTGCAGCTGACGAGATTCATTCATTCTTTGGTGAATGACGGCCAAAAGCCAAACTGCAATTTGTTGCTCTCAAGGCAAAGTCTAGTGCAAAAGGCATAATGATAACATCTGCGTTTTAGCTCTGTGCCCAAGGACTACAAATTTGTGAGAGTCTCGTAGATTATAAATGAAAATAAAACAACAGCCTGGAGATGACACGAGATGGACGTCTCCATAAAATATCACTTCCATTAAAATGGGACGATAATTAAAACATTATTTTTATTTATATTTAAATGCAGGTTCAAATGCAAAAAATATATTAGCTCCTTAATTTATAAAATATCTTTGTTATTCATGACAAATATATCTTTATTTAATTGTAATAAAGCCAAAGCATCGTAAACCGGAAGCTGGCACCGGAATAGCTGCAAAGACACGAATACTTGGTAAATAAAAGTCGAGAGCCTCGATTGAAGCGCTTTTACTTGCTACAATCGGAATCAGAGTTTTTTGTATCAACAACTTCAAAAGGTGCTAACAAAACACATTTGAGCAATCAGCTGCTGGCGTTGATTGGCCAGATTTACGGGTTTAAACACTGTGAAGTCCTCATATGAGAGTTCAATTCTTGACAATATGGGTTCTAAGTTAAATAAGCACTTACTGAGTTAAACATTGTTAGTCAGGGGTTATATATTAGATTAAACATTAGATTAAAGTCATGCTGTGAAAACGACACTTAACATGTCAAGCAAATGAAATTCAATACTTAACTAATTTAAATGAAATGAAAACTCATGCCATCAGTTTGGTAAATATTATAAATTCTTTTGTCTGTTTGTGCTTACACAAATTTGACATTCCTTATATTGAATATCATATTATAAAATGTCAGCTTTAAATAATGCTAACCATTTGAATATTTGTGCTGGTTAATTAACAATTTGATTTGTAGATATATTAATGTTAATCTCTCCTATTTAAGACCCACGATAACCAGGTTACATTGCTTTAATCTTTCTGATGCTTTATCAATACTTTGTTGGGTTCTGTCTAACAATTTTATTCAGCTCCGATAACAAATAAAAGGAAGTCAGGAAAGCAGGGGAAGGGTGTCAGGGAGTAGGTCTCGGTTTACATACTTTGTAAATTGCATATAAATGCCCGGCGCATGTTACAATGCTGTGAACATAATCTTTATTCTCCAGTCGCTCCCTTAATAGATGTCCAACAGCCTTCTTCTCCTCTCCTTTTCCTCTTTGGATAGTTTTGTTTACTTAAAGAAAGGAAGAGAGTGAGGGCGACATTTTTATGAAAAATTGTATCTGGAGAGACTCCTGGGCTGGTTGGTTTATAGCTTAGCTCCGACTTAAAGGATAACCCACAAGATGGGGAAGGACGGAGCCACTTGAGATGGTAATGCGATTTACTTAGCACTTGCTCATGAGTTTCTCTTCGAGGGATCTGCTTTTAATAGTACGGCCGAAAGTTTTCATAAGAAGCAAAAAAGAAATAGCAAGGTCTGTTGTCAAAATGCCACAAATGAAATTTAACAATGGCACGTGACTTAGACACGCCCTCGATTGTGGCAAACGCCTTCGTTTAAACTATACGCGACATGCCTAGAATTCGGCCCAGAATCATGGCATTCAGGCATCCAGGCATGACCAGGATGCGAGTGTTTATATGGGCGTTAGAGAGACAGAATTGTATCATTGTTCCGTTCGCATCCCTTTTGTAATTTAGTTTTTGCTCTATACAAAATGGCCCAACCTTGGTTGGCGCACGCTGCGTATAAGTAATCGCATTTGTACAACAGAGTTGCACACTTTTTGGGAACTCCATAGTTAAGCCAGACGTGGCGTGGGGATTGCCACATTTTATTTGCCCATAACCGTTGACTTCAACACGACCACAACAACAACATTCGCCAAATATGTGCCCAGAATTTTGTAACAATTGGAAGTTGGATACCGCGTTGGGTAACGGCACAAGATTTCCTTTTTCGACACTGATATTTATTAAAAAGCTAATTTAACTACTTTTCTAGAGGCTTGAGCAAATTAATATGTACACATATGTATAATATATCAATATATACTGATAATAATAAGATATTTACTAATATCATATATTACTATATGGAGCCTAAAATTTAAATTAAATTTTAAATATAAATTTTAATTGTAATTTAAAAAACCCAGAAATTGTTAATCACACTGTTGTTTAATTGCACACAAGCGACTCGAGCTTTTTTCAAATACAGCTTGTTTAAATATTCAAAACCTATTGGTAAGCCACTAGCCAAATTGTTGGTCAGCAAAAACCACAGAGAGCAAATGTAAAAAGCACAACAAGAAAGAAGAGGGAAGGAGGAGGGCAGGAGTGGGGCTATTACCCAGTTGCATATGTGGCAGTAGTTTCTATCCCAATTGTCTGTCGTTTATCCTTGTTAAAATTTACCAACTTGTAGCTGGGAAATTAATTGAAATACCCCCGAGAAGTAGACGAAGGGGACGTCGATGTGCCATTTGGCGCTCAAATTAATTGGCTGCCAACAAATTCGTTAGAAAATTGCTCAACAAATGTTCTTTATTTTTGCAAGCGTTTCGGTTTTTCTGCTTTGTGCTCCGAGTTTCATGCAACAAAACTTTTTTGGCGCTTTGCCGCACTATCGAGTGTTAAGTGCTTAGCTTTTTTCGCCTTTAACAATTTTTTTTTTTAATTTTTTCTCTAAGTTGTGGCAGCAGGTGAGAATTTTCGGACAGCTTTCAACGCCTCAGCTCACAAAGGGTTAAATCGCAAGTCATTTGCATAATTTTTAGCCGAAACCCATGTACTTAGTGGGTCTAGAACCTAAAATGGTGGCCGAAACCGGGATGGAGATAACTCAACCCTAAAAGTCAAGAGCAATTAACTTTAATGAGTATTAATGCTTATAAGACTCTACCAGTTTCTTATGCTTGGTTGGGCCCATCAAAATTGTCGTGTGTCAGAGCTTAACACGCTTTAAAGTGGCGGCAATAAGTTGAGTAACGTGTCTTCCTTTTTATTAATTGCAGTTGAATTTCCATACTACATCAATTTATAAAACTGTAATGCACAGTTCAAGCTATGGAGATCAGAAATCTTTCTGTCTGTGCTACCAGTTTAGGATTGAATCTTATTTATCCATCGTAAGACAGGAGAATCTGACATTTTTCAGAAAAATTTGACTTCTATTAAGAAATCAATGTCAGTTGTATATTTTGAAAGCTACTGATCTATGAAACCTACAAAAAAATATTATCAGGTGTGCTACAAAAATCTCTTCCACTAGCATTTCATTTCACTGTGACACAATTTTTGAGGGAAACGAAATCATCGCTCAATCCGCTGGCGTTCGGTGACATGGGAATAATGTCAAATTTATGTCAAAATTTTAGAATTTAGAGTTGTCGAGTAACTTTTATTGTTTATCGCTCCAATAACTTTTTTTCAGTTATTAAAAAAACAATTAAATTTTATTAATTAAAAAATAAATAAAATAAACACCTATTATTCTGCAATGATAAACTTTAAAAAGTTGTTAAACAAACACTTGGGAAATTTAATATGAAAAAGGGCCAACCCTAGCAGCCGAGTTCGAAAAGGTTGGTGAACATACTAAGAAAATTAAATCACTTGCATTTCTCTGGCACTTTTCTCTGAATTCGATTTCCCTTGTGATTTCCGTAGCTCAACTGTATATTTTATAGTGAAAAACTCTTAGCTAAGAGCTTAAGTCATTACCAATACCTGGTAATTTATGCGTAGTCAATGTGGCAATCTCATTAACCTGTCGACTTTAAATTGTTGTAGTCATTTTAATTATTCATGCTTAAATTTCACTAAAACATGCAAAAACTCATTATACCTTTGCCTCTTTTTCATTTCATAGTCCCAGTTTCAGCTTCAGCTCAGAGATTTGCGAGGTTCAAAGAAAACTTTGAATGGTCACACAGAGAATCGCAAAACGACCGCAAGGTAAACTTTAAACAAGCTAAAGCCGAAGAAAAAATTAAAGCTGATAATTTGCCGTCAGTTCTTAAATAAAATATAAATAAAGCCACGTGCTAGAGGCAGTAAGGAAAGAGGCGCACAATTCTCATTTACAGCTTGTCAGTCATTCAGCAGAGATTTCCACACGCTGCTTAAGTTGAGCCGACAGTTTGGACAATTCGAGAATTTCCAAATGCTCTCGCACAACTTTTAAGTCCGCGCAACGCAGCGTATGCTTGATAAAATGACATTAAAATGAAATATATAAGTATATTTTTTTTTGTTTGGCCTGAGCATAATTTGCAGTGACGTGTTAATTAGTGTGACTTTTTTGTGGTTGGCACGTAATGCCCTAAGGTCCAGATAAGGTAATGGCTTTAGCCAAGGCAGCTGATGGCAGCCTTGACTGAGACGAGATTCCGCTGGTTTTATGCTCAGCATATTGTCGACTCATTAAAAAACCGAGCGTTGACAAACCACAAAAAGCAAAGCCACGACGAAGTCATTTTCATAATCAAACAAACTGCAAATCACATACAACACGAAACACAAGGCCAGCAGGGGACAGCGGAGGGGAGAAGACGGCACGGGGATGCAAATTTAGAGGCATGACAACCAAGCCGCAGATTCAGCCATGTCAATTGCATTAGGAAGTGCATATAATGAGCACACCACGAGGGGAAGCGGATGAAGACGAGGGAGCAGCTGTCATCGTCAGCGTCAGCGTCGGGCAAATGGGCCAGAAAATGGCGCCATTGAGACGCCCAAGCTGGCGCCCAACGTGGGGTGCACACTGATAAAAACTGTTGGTTTTCTTAGCAATTTTTTGAATTAAATTTTTAGATTTGACGAAAATGCTAATTAGAAAGATATCATCTATAAAACTCTTACATCTTATATATTTTTCTTAAAGTTGAATTAAAATATTTAGGTGGAATACTTTTTATTTTGGAAACTGGATATTTTATATCAGTGTATGTGACGAAACATTTGAATGCATTTGCTAACATATCAAAGGGCAGATTAGCATGTAATTATATCGGACAGCGCTTCCTCGTGCCACGCCCACTGGTGCCCCTGTCAATTTAATTTGATAATAACTATTGCAATGTCACATACATAATTTGTTATTCGTTTACCTTTCAACAACAATGCTCGGCTAATTCGGCCACATAATACAAAACAATTCACCAGTCGCACATCACTCGGAAATTTCCATTAAACTAGCCCAATTCCTGTGTGAATTAGGCAAATAACAATATTCGTTATGTTTTGTTGACATTGGGCGAGATTTAAATATGAATTTCTATTGCTCTACTCTCTATTTTTCTGTCTAATCAATCGAATTTTAAGCTATATATTGTGCTTTTACCTTCTGATATTGACATTGAAAATGTGCAAAAATATCATATTGTTAAAAAACTGTCTTCAAAATTTAAGCGTGTACTCACTTAAAGTTAGCAATGAATGAAGCACTTAAAACAACCTTATTTATTACTGCAGTTAATTTCATTAAATGCATATCCAATTAGGATTCAAAGACATTTCCATGATTTTTGGTATACTTACACTTTATTACATTTTATATAAGGCCAGAAAATTCTACCGCGATTGGATAATAAATACAACCTCTTAAGATATCGTAATATACTCAACAAATTTATCACATACATTTTATTACTCTTCAGTGCCAAGACCACCAACTGGGCAACTAAGCCAGTTCAGCTCAATCACCGAATCAACTTGAATAGCCAACTAGAGGAATAAATGATTGTATGAATTGTAGATGAGTTACACAAACTAAAAATACACATTTTTAACTGGCCGGGTGGCAAATGCCGTTTACACTTTGTTTATTGACTTCTGAGAGCTCATGTTTCTTTCAAACTAGCTTTCCCTCTGACCTTTGCAATCTCTTTACAACATTTCATGGTAATTTGGACACTTCGTTTAACTCACGTCGTAAACACGCACGCTTCGGTGAACGCAACTCTCCTCGATTGTGAATCGGTCATCAGGGACTCATGAAATTGTCGATTGCCATTTTCATGCTTTATATCTTCTCTTATCTAAAGTAGAGTATTTAATTTTATGTTGTCTCTCTTAAATAGGTGTCGAATTTGAACAATTTTGGAAAAAAAACTTCATTCAAATTCCTACCCTCAAGTCAATGCGATATTCAGAAAAAAAAACTTTGCAAATTTTTTGAGAAATTCCTTTCACACTATGCAGTAAATATAAATTCTTACCCAACACGAGACAAGCTCTTCAATAAGTAAATAAAAATAAGTGCAGTCAAAGTTCAAGTGAGCAGCTGCTCTATTCAATAGAAATTGGCATGGATCTATTTTTATCTACAAATTCATTTGTTGTGAAATCAATAGCTAGAGCAATGCCATTTCAATATGACAGCATTTCCATTAAAATTTTGCAATCGCTTTCAACTGCAAGCCAAGTCATTTGCACAGTTCGCTGACTTTCAATTGGTTGGTGCTAGGTTAAAAAAGAGGCACAGTTCAAATTAAATTTACAAACAATTCATACTCTTTAGAATTTTAGACTCTGGCTGGTTTAATTAAATTCGATAAAGTTGGTCTATTGTTCTTGTGAATGTCTTTAAAACTTACCCAAAACCCTATTGCACTTTGATATTAATATTATTAAAACTATCTGTTTTTTTTATGTGACCAAAGTTTTTACTGCCTTGATATCTTTTACATGATGTCAGCAAAAAATACTATTATGCAGCTTCGCACGGATTTAATATAATTCATAATACTTACTGTCAGGCCAAAGCAACCAACCAAAATGGGAACCTTTGCCATCGCTGTTTGAACTCTGTCACCTTATGTACAACTTTCAGCTAAGATACATATACCAAAATAAATACTGAAAATACACTAAGAAATGAACCAAATTATATCAAATGAAAAAGCGTCAGCAGACTCTAAATATTTACGAAAAAGCATAATATACAATAGCAGCATCATCATCATACCATACAGAAGGGAATTGAAAGCAGCCAAACCAAAGCCAGGTTTTGTCTTGGGTTATGGGGCGGTGGGAATTGTCTTGATTAGTAGGGTGGTTCAAAAATAAAACACAAGCGACATTTTTGTTAGTTTTTTTTCAGTTTTTCTTTTATAGAGAGGGTAGCTTTTCTCCGCTAAGGATTTTCAAAGTTTACTTTTATTTAGAGAAGTTCCTTTAATGATAATCATACTTATGTTTTTTTGGTTTTGTTTGCTGTTTGCCATTTCTTTTTTTAAAAGGTGTTGTTGTTGTTTTTTTTATGTTAAATAGTTGTTGTTTAACAGCTAAATACAATGTTATTATATCATATAATCTTTGTTTAATAAGTTTTTTCGTAATCTTTTTTACTTTTCTGCTATAGTTTGTTGGTTTGTTTCTTTTTTTTTTTTTTGTATTCTGCGTTAAAATTCTCTTACTAACTAGTTTTGCTTTATTTTTTAAGTTTGTTTTTTTTTCTAAATTATAATTGTGTTTGTTGTTTTTATTTTGTTTCTGGTTTAGCCTTTGATGTTGTGTGGCACCGTGAGTTGTTGTTTTTGTCTTTAGAGTTCGCATTTCTCGACAAGTTTAAGAATCAATCATATTTCTAAAATTAAATTTTAATCTATATATCCATATATCTTAGTTGTTAACGTGACTTAATATCCTAAATTGTAACAATAATTTTATATGTATTTTTATTTTAACTTTTACACACATATAAGCAATACACGTTGTAATATTTAGGAATGTCCATATAATATATAAGTCTATATATATTTTGTATTGAGTTTAAACGCTTTGAATGAACTTTAACACCAACTTACGAGCTAGAGATTTGATTTCAATATAAATATTTTCGCTTTCGCACCAACTTTTGGCACATACTGACAGTGTCTTTGTCGCCTTGCCTTGTCGTTATCCAACACTGCCAGCGGACACCTCTAACATTTCCATCGTACTCCTTTCATCCTGACTTAAAAGCTAGATTAATTGAGATTTGTTATAACATGCATATTTCTTCATCAATTCATGAGTATTAATGACATGTTAAGAACTTGTTTGTGTACTTTTTGAATATATACGATTATAATATATAATTAATAATTAATTTTAACAATTATAAATTTGTTTATATATCGTGTTAATGTAAGAACTTTGAAAAAATCACTAAGTTTTCTTTCTTTCTTTCTATCGTTTAATATATGTATATTTGTATTTAACTTTCCATTTCGTATGACCCTCAACATTAAATTTTCTGTATTTTTGAGACTATTTAGAAAACGAATTTGAATTAACGTTTTAGTTTTTTGATTAAATATATGTATGTATATTTAAAAAGTGCGTGCACTTTGAGCAAACATTAATGCCACAACGTGAGCCTAGCCTCCGAGCTGGGAAAAGTATGACAATGCATTTGGGAGACTTCTCAAAATTTCGATTCTCTCATTCCAATTTGCTCAATTTTCGTGGCACCCTCACACCCCTTTGACCCCGGACTCCGTGCCGGGACTAATCGGCGTGCTTAATGCGCTCTTGAGCATTGGGAAATCTTTGGGGGAAATCCACGGAAAAGCTTCTTGTCTAGGCTCACGCTGGTGCACAATTGAAGTGCCGAAAGTGACTGACGCCTACACTTACGGTTACATTTATAATTTAGCTTGAACTGTATGCTTTGATTTCAACTGTTACCCAGACAACGCTACGACTGGCATTTGAAACGCGCCGCAGTGGCAACGCTGCGTGTTCCACTTGCCCATCGTTCCCAAGTCTGTGAACATCGGCAATGGGAGTATGAGTAATAATACTTTCCGCACTGACGACTTTCGTCGCTTTTGATTATACTTGTACCTATTCCATCGTTCCCATTTCAATTCGTTTCGTTTAATATAATCGTTTTAGTTTATGTAACCACCAAATACCTTAATTAGTTTATGTTTATTTGTAGATTTTTAAGTGCAGCTGGATTAACTCGGAGAGCTTCTCGCTTAGCTTGGTTGATTGCAGCTGGCTGCTACATTTGTGCTTTAGACGCCCAATGCGTTCCATTTCAATCGTTTCAACTGTACGCTGATTTTGTTACTTTGGCTTTTTACTATTTTCTTAGATCTGCGGCTACGTTGGTTAGCATCTATGTTTTTTGTGGTTGTGTTTCTTTGCTCCGTTCCATTCTCATTCGTTCCTTGCTCCTCGTAGTTCTTCCGCTACTTGAATCTCTTGCCTTCTCAAATTATTTTGCTGCTATATAATTATGCTATTACTTATTTGTTGCACGACTTATTCATATTGTATTCAATTTGATCTACTTTTGTGAAATGTGCTCGTTTTTGTCGCTAGATTTTGCGGTTCGGGAATATGTTAAATATAATATATTATGTATTCGATTTCTGTTTTGCCTTCTTTTATCTTTTGGTAACCTCATTTTGACGAGTGTTTTGTGTTGTGTTGAGTGTTTTTCTGTTGTTGTCTTTTAATTTTCTGCCTCAAATTATAATACTATTTTTTTTTATAAAATTGAAATTAAATAGTTTATAACTTAACATTTCATTAAACGTAAACCCATTAAATCGTATATATCTTTCTGCTTTAAACAGATGTTTTCGTTATATAATATAATATATAATGGATAAGTTTAAGCCGAAAACCAGCTCTTCAAGTCCATTTTGCTGTTTAATATCAACTGTTTCGAGTGTTTCTCTAAATTAGCCTAACTGTTTCAACTATTTATCATACTATATTTATGCTGATATCATCATTGAATCGCACTACATTAATAGTTACTGTGTTTTATCATCTTCGTTTGCTTCTTTGAGTGTAATTCGAGTGTCTTTTTGTATGTTGTTGTGTTCTGCGTATATAATAATATATAATCTCACTAGATAAATTTAATAAACATAGTATTAAAACTAAATTAAATACATATTTTTATCATCGAGTAACTACAGCGTCTGCCTTTTTTAAATAGTTTGTTTGCTTCTCTAAACATATATTATATTTATACTTCGTATATGTATAAAGTCATAATTATATATCTTTATTAGTTAACTTTTATAATATATATTTGTGAATAGAAAACCATACATAAAAATGTGTCAATAGTTTTGCATTTGCCTATACACAAAATACGAAATCTCTTTTTTTTTTTATAAAATCCATAAAATATTCAAGTTGGAAACTAAATTGCTAGGAGGGTCTATATCTTTATATGCATAGCATTTTAAGCAACTTGCCAAATTCAAAAACTTATCTCAAAATACTGGGAATGAAGCAAGCAAGATCGTCTGTTTCATTCCCATATGTTCTAGCATGTCATAGTAGTATTCGATAAGCTTGATAAAGTCAAAAACTGATTACAAAAACTGTTAGATTTTGCAAGCTAAATGACAGGCAATGTTCGGAATCGTTGGCAATGAAACAGCAAGATCGACTGCTTCATTCCCACGTTCCTACAGTGCCTGTGAAACATTTGCACAGGTTTCGTTGGGAAACCTTGTGTAAAATGCTGCGGTTAAGTTTTAACAAGTTTGGATATTATATTAATTTGTTAGGGCTACCAAAAATTGTGGCAAACAGTTAAGGTTTTGTTTTCATTTCCTGACTAAATATGATGGGTGGGTTACATTTATCGAGGCTCAACATGTAGGATTTTGTTACCCATTACTGGCTTATGATATGATATTGTTAGCGCTGTCGACTAGTGTGTAGATTGTGTGTGGGGCTGAGGGATTTGATTTCATTTGATGATGATATGATGATGGTTAAATAAGAAAATAAAAAGATAAAATAATGGATACATGCTTTTCGAACTGAAAGAGCAATAAGAACTACATACGATTACTAGAAAAAACCCAGAGATGAACGATCAAAGCAAGCTACAAGTAGATAATCGGCGAGAGCGAGCGATAGCGATAGCGAGTAGTTTAGAGAGAAACAGACAGAGGGAGAGAAAGAAACGAGACGACAGCGACAACGAGTATGTACGATGAAACGAGTACAGGTACGAGTGAGTACGAGTACAAGTACGAGTACGAGTACGAGTACTCGTTGGTGATGTGCCTGTATTTTGTTGCATGTTGTTGTTGTTGTTGTTGTTTTTTTGTGGTTCAGGATACCCCTTCAAAAGGGGAAGAGGGAGGTTTCATTTATTTACTATGCACAGCGTATTTTGGTTATATTTATTGAGTTCGAAGTAGGAGTGTAAATTTGAATTAAGAGTGTGGCATAATTGTCAACTTAAGCTTAGGATCTTACTGCCCCTTTTTGGATCTCAATGCCAGCGTCTTCGATGCATCAGGATATGCTCCCGCACGATCTGCCAGAACTTGCCGTGCAGCCAGAGAATCAGCACGACCAACTGCATGAGAAGTGGCCACTGTTGCAACTCGCGGCGAGTGCGTCGCTTCAGTTGCTGGAGGCGACCTTTGGGACCGCCGAGTAGGCACTCGTGGGGCGCTGCCGGCGGTGGGGCATAGCTCAAATTGTAGTTGTAATAATAGTAATAATTGTTATTATAATGCTGCTGTTGTTCCTGTTGCAGCTCAACCGGCACATGATTGAGGGAAGCGTAGTTCGAGCTCAAATTCGAAGTCGAATTCGAATTGGAATTGTAATTGGAGACATGGCTGCTACATCTATTGTTCTCTAAATATTTGTAATTATTAGTTGTTGTTGTTGCTGCTGTTGTTGTATTTGTATTTGTATTAATATTGTTGTTGTTGATGGTTGGATGCTCATCATTGCGGTATTTCTGTGGTTTACGATAATATTACATGATGATACATTTGCCTTTTTCAGCCCACGGATTGTTCTTTTTATCCGGCGCATTAATCAGTGGATCATTCTTCTCGTTCTCCTCAATAAAGGAGCGCATTCTGTGAATATTGAAAAAAAAAACATATCAAATCGAATTAGTTGATTACAAAAATGAAATATATTCTTATATTACTTATAATATAAAATTTGATTCTTAAGATTAATTTGCATCCGATTTTGATCAAATTTGGTCAGAATGCAAAAGACAGACCCAAGCATATAATCTAAAAGTTTGGTTTAGATAGCTTAAGAAATAAAAGAGTTTTTCATACTAACCAATTCCGTGACCTTTGACCCCGATTTTGACCAACTTACAGATCGAATTTTGCAAAACACCGCGTATAAAATTGTTTCATCTATGTTGTGTGAAAATTTCAGTTTTCTACCTTTAACCGTTTGGCATATGCGTTGATTCGCAGTCAGTGAGGCCGTGAGTCAGGACATAGAGCTCTATATACTTAATTATACTTATACTTATTGGTAATGAAAATATCATTTGCTTAGGAGAGAAAATAAATATACTTAAAGTGAACAAGCCATTAAAAAAAAAATTAAATAATAATTATTATAGGTCATCTCTTCTGGGATATAATTAAATTGTTGAGAATTCTTCGATGAACGCAATTTATTAAATTTTTTTCTGCAATCAATTACTCTTTCATTAGTGGAAAAGAGGTAATTTTTGCAAAATTGTGTGATTGTGCAATGACTAAAAAAAAATTATTTAAATGTGATATTTATCTAAATTTAATTTCCTCAAATTAAAACTCCACACAAGCTGATAATAATATTACCGACAAATAATTACTTGTTCATTAGTGAATAAAACGGATATTTTTGCAGAATTGTGTGATTCAGGAAATCAACTTTTATGACCAAAAATAATATTAAATTCAATCATAAATTTATTAAAAGAATCCTGCGACAGTATGCATAAGCTGCTCTTACCACAACTCACACCTCGCCTAATCCGAGACCAACGAGGCTAACCAAACTTTAAGAATCGTAAAACTTGTAAGCTCTTCAAACTGGCGCGAGTACAACAAAAATCAAGCTATTTTGCGAATTGCATGATGGCTATGTAGGAGTACTTAAAGTCAAGCAGACGTACAACGACATCGCACGCGCCAGCCATTTTAACAGCAGGGAAGTGCCATAAAATATATATGTATATATGTATATAGAAAGCAGAGATCAGGTCAGCAGGGAGGGAAGTCAGCAGTTTTTATGCTAATCTGCACGCAGATGGACATTAAAAATGTTCAACGCTTTACACGCGCTCAAGAAACTAAAAGAAGATACTGTCAGAAACACCGCTTCTTCTTCAACCCCCTCGATTTCCTTCACCCCTAAAAGCACATATATTTTTTTAAATCGCCTGCATATACATTAGTTGTTGTTGTAATACACTTATACTTTGGGAGCATAAAAATAGGGGCGCCCTGTCGTTTGCATTTGTATCTCCTTTTCTTTTCTTTTCTCTTCTTTACTTTTCTTTTTGTCTGTCTCTCTATCCGTTTGCCCATTTGTTTTCCTACATTTCTGCACATTTCCATTGCACGTTTTTTATTTTGGAAAATTCGCAAGAAATTATTTATTGAGGGGAGGAGGAGGAAGGGATAAAGAGCGACAGCAGGGTAAAGTGGAACAGATAAAAATACAGACTGTCTGTGGCACACGCTTTGCATTTCAATTTGTTGCGTGAATTATTTTCTTTGCATTTCCTTGACGACGCCTTTCTTTTGTCTCCATTTTGTTATGTATCACGCGGCGTATGCGTGTTATTTAACATAGCAAACTCTGCAAATTGATATCCACACAATCTTGCTATAAAAATATTAAAAGGCATTTAAGTACGAGTATCATGAAAGTAAATTTAAGTGTAGCTATTCAATTAATCGAAATACAGATTATTAGAAAAATTATAATTAATTTATTAAACAAAAACAAAATATTCATTTTAATATTTCAGTCATTGATTTTGTGGTAATTGACAAATTGTCAACAGTAATGTAAAGAAAAAACAAAGAATCACAAATTTTTTTATCTATTTACTTCTTATTATTACATTCATTATTTATGATTCACTTCGTATTTATGTATTTATTACCTACTTATTTTCTGTGCACATTTTTTGCCACATGTAGTTATTAGTCTTGTCTCAGTGACAGAATTTCTCTTTTGAAAATTGGCACACACACGCGTCGTATACGCAATGTCGTTTATAAAATCTACAAGCACACGCGTGCATGCGGCAAACTATTGTGTTTGTCAGGTGTGTGAGACAGGGCACGCCCATTTGCCCATTTGCCCATCTTTGGCCGCATTTATGCATAATTTAACTAACAAGACCTTGTCGACTATTATGTTGTCCTTGTTGCGCATACCTGTGTGTGTGTGTGTGTGTGTATTGTGTCTCAATGTAGGCGTCTCTATTTCCTTGCTCATTTTCCGCATCAACAGAGCAAACGGCAACGTCATGTTAAACAGCCAGGGACGGAGACCAAACCGGGGACGGGGTAAGATAGACTGTTTGGTAGATACATAAAACAATGCCCGGCGAGGCTAATGGGCTTATGACTCTGCGGTTTTCCCGGAAAAGCCTACAGTCAGGACCCCAAAAAAGCACATACTACAAATCCACAATCTGCAGACAGAGAAAAGCGAAAGGAAAACGACAGCGAAAGTATTTTAGCCCTTAAACAAAAGGCCAAGGGTTTTGCTCTGAGGTTTGGTTTAGGTTTTGTTTTCATTTCTTTTTTTCATTTTTGTTTCTTTTTGGATTTGGGTTCGGCAGTCAAGGCTACGACTTTGCCAGTCAACAAAGTTGTTATGGAGAGTGTGTAAAAGTACATTTTAATAGGCCTTATGTATGACATTTCATTTTGTGGGCAAAGCTTTGGGAAAACGTTGCTTATCATGTATTTATAATGAGCGCATTAGCAAGAAATGTCCAAAAAAGGTTTTCAGCTCTCTAAGTAGCTTAGTTAGCGCAAGGAGAGGAGGTCAAAAATGGGACTGGAAAACACAGTTAAAGTGTTTGGCTTAAGAAGAGAATTTACATTTACAATTTGCACGACTTGTGCCATTTTCATTCCCAATTCTTATTTCGTCTCATTGTGTTTTAAATTTATAGCCCACTTTTTGGTTGTGACAAAATCGTCAGACTTTCTTCGCCGCTTTAAAATGGACTTGGAATTCAGGTATTTGAGCTGTCAGCAAAAGAATTCCTGGCAGATTTGTGCCAAGGGTTAAAAGAGATTTCTCAACTTGAGTCGCGTTTATTGAAAACGATGAAAGATGCAGCAGCAGATGACGATGCTGACTTGAGCTGAGCTGAGCTGAGCTGAGCTGATGATGTCATCATCGGCAGCAGCTGTACTCCAAATTACTTGTCGAAAACTTTGGCCATAACTGTAAGACGCTTTTAATAAGCAAAACGACTAAAAGTTGATGGAATACAAGGACAAAGACTTTGACAGAGCAACATAAAAATACAAATATTCCAAGCAGCAGCTGCAACAAATTGTAGATACGCGCAAGAGCATTCGGAAGCACGTATTGCAAACTAAGTCGAGGTCCTTTAATCAATGTGTACCCATTTCATTTACCATGGAGAACTGTTCTCCCAGGAATCTGCAGTCATAGTTTTTCCCTGCTGTGTGCAAATTAACAGCACTTCCGTTGAAACGAGAGCAAAATTATGTGAAATTGTCAATGGTTAAAAGGCAGTTTGCGTATATTTCCTGCCCACTGACAACATTTTGCTTTTAGCGTTAGGCAATTCATTAGTTGAAATGGGGTAAGCACTGTGCTGGGAAATAGGAGACTGAGTGGGCAATGGACTTGACTGACCTAATAAAATATGCACATTTGAGAGCTGTTGAAGGTGGCACTTGCATAAAGTAATTCAATTGTGATAAACATCTAATGAGAAATAAGCAGAAGTTATTCAAGCTAACGGGGCTAAAAGGGAAATTGTCTCAACTCCTTTCAAAAGGCAGTCAACCCATATTTGAAGTGTGGTCTAATCACCTCAAAAACAGAAAGAAGTTAAAGTTGCTTAGTTTTTCACTCCACAAAAGGTTTGTTTCGGTTTTCTCTGTTTTCAGTTTAGTATTGAGGGTTACCAAAAAATGTCTGAGGTGTAGAAATTATTAAATAGATAAATGCTGATAAATGACAGAATTTTAATCACAGTTTTCCCAAAAGTGAAATGGGAACAATGAAATATGTATGTCTGTGAACTATTAATTAAATGTATGCGCACCTGTCAACTCTACAATAAAGCAACCCTAAAATATAGGATACGCGTATTCAGAGAGTCATTTACCTTTTTCCCATTAGAAATGTCTATGTAACATTCGTCTTTGTCTATGTCTGATACGGGAAACCTGAACACGATTTAAATGTTGATTTATGACAACAACACACATTCCACATACCTCTCACACACACACACACACACACATAATGTAAGCACCTGCAAGCATGCTATAAAAAGCATTATTTATCGATGGCGTCAACATTCTAGGCATCTATCCAGTACAATAACCAGAAACCACATCGTGCGGTTCTTTATAATCCACAAGCAGCTTAACAGACACTTGTCCACCTTCTCTCCCCGATTCCACAATACCCTACATCAGGACATAAATTTCATATTCAGTTTGTGTAAACAAAATGCGACAACCAAATGTCAAATCGCAACTTTGTTTATAAGTACGTGTGATTGTGTGATTATGTGCGTATGCATGTGTGTTTGCCTTTCTTATTTTACTTCCTCTATTCTTTCATTTTCTATTATCTCGTTTTCTGTCCCATTCTATCTCCCGCGTACTGTTTGTCATATTGCTTAACAATTTGATTTCATGCATATTTTATTTGTTTACGCATAATTACTGTCGCCCACTCCCTAACATGTACTATGGGCACTCTATCCATTTCTTTATAATCTTTATAAATTCTATTTCTTTATAACTGCAACACTTCAAACACCAATCTGTAATGCTAGGCGCCAGGCGTTAAGTTACCAGACGTATAGCAACAAATTTTGTCTGATAGTAATAAGACACATTTCGCTTAAGCTCCCACTTTTTCCAATTAAAAACATTTTAGTATGATCCTGAGGTTTTAATTAAATCCAATATTATAGCAAAAGTTTTCAGTGGCGAGCGAGCAAAAAGTGTTGCATACTTTTTTGCGCACTGCAAACTGTAAATCTATAGCATACTTTTGTGCGTTGGCCTCAGGCGACCTTCGTCATAAGCAAATTTCGAGCTCATTTCACAACTGTAGTGGGCTCTGTTGTGTTGTTCGGCCTTCACAGCCTCAGCTAAATTTAACATACTTTCAACAACAACAACAATACGAGAAATAAGAAGAAAACAAGGCAGTGGCACTTAAAGCCCAGTTAAAAGCCCCTCCAGCAAACCCGCCAAGTTGAAGAGCTTTGTTTACATGCAAAATATGCGAAATTTAAATAGATATATGAATGTGTGTAAGGACATGTGTGTGCAGTCAGGTAATTACATATAAACAGCGCTTGCCTGAGCTCAGGTGTTGCCCAAATTGACAATAAGACTGACTAGAAAGACACTTGCAACGTTGAAATAACCCTCACTTGTGCTTACTTAATGCGCAGCATATATACCCCGTTTATTTAACTTTCACAGGGTATAAATATGCATAAAATTACTTAGCTTATCGCGTGTTGTAAATACACAAATTGCACAAAATATGCAAATTCCCATGTAGATTCAACATGTGATGCATTTCATTAGCTTCAAGTGCCCGCAGATGCCCCATAAGTCAGTGAAATGTGTGGAAATGTTGTGGACATGTTGCGGTGTTGGATTAAAAATAGCGTCACATTTTAAAGGGGGCATTATGAAAATTGAGCTATATAATGATGGTAACTAGCTGGCTTAAGCCGGTGTGGCCCATGGTACGAGTAATTTAAAATATGGCAATTACTTTCTTATGCAACATTAACTTAAAAACTTTTGCAACAGTGCCTCAACAATTTTCCATCCAAGTGCTAATTTTCCAAAATACAGCTGAAATGTGTGTCAAATTATTTATTGTGTATGCAAATGAATTTGTGTTGTTGCCTAAATATTTAAAGGTAAAATATCAATTTAATAAATTAAAATTTCATCCGTTAAAAAGGTTTTTCAAAATTATAAATTTTTAAATATTTTTCTAATTTTTTCAAAATTCTTAATACTTAGCTGCTTTTAAATATTTTATGTTTTCAAATGTTAAGAAATCATACTTTTAAAGCTTTAAGACTTTCTTTGAACTAACTCTTCTCAAAATTTGCTCAGCTGTTTGGGAATTCTTGACGAATTATTGCTTAACTTTTAAAAGACACCATTGCTTATTTCTGCATGCAACACAAATGTCGCATTTAAGTTTGCTTTACTTGGCACTGAACGTTGCACGTTGCACAAACAAAAACCGGAAAGGCAACGAGGGACTGAGACTGAGACTGATTTGTGCGCCGTAATCAGAAATCCAAAGAAGATTTTACGCGAACCGTGCACAGAATGGCAAAATGCAAGCTAAATCATGCGAGAAATAAGGGCGCTGATCTACTTAGGAATACCCTGCTTAAAACGTACATTTAACTTTTTAAAGTAAAATTTTAAACAAAAAAAAATATTTTCTTCTCTCAATGAATCTAATCTATTCTAATGAATCTAATTTAAGACAACGATTTCAATATTATTTTCGCCTTGCTTTGAAAATCAAGCTTATATTAGATACAGATACAGATAGTTAAATGTAAATGGTTATTTAACATATATTCTATAAAAATCCTTTCACATTTAATTTCCTATTTAAATAGATTTCTAACTTTTTATAGAATTTAATATACGATTTAGATTTTATAATACTTTTAGCTCTGTTCCAAAATCAAGCTTAAATAAAATTATCAATAGTAAAAAATATAAAGTTATGAAATGGAGCAGAAATGTGCCAAATACTTTGTAGCATTAACTTCTTATCTATTACTACAGGGTATTTACGTCAGCTTCCTGATTTTGTTTGCCTTCGAATTGGGGAATCAGTGAGCAATCTGCCGAGCTGAGCCAATGTTGCAACTGTGAGCTTTAAAGACATAACGAAACCCAAATCACGAACGTTAATCGTTCCCCAAACTAGGGCGAAGGGGGTAACTTTCATGTGGGATGCGGGATGGCTGAAAAGAACAAGGATACAGGCCTGAAATAGTTCAGATCACCTGCTGACCCACTCAATGCAAAGGCGAAAACCGAAAGCAGCTTTATTATGCACCAGAGCCACAGACTTGCCACAATCTGGCACACAAGAGTGCTTGGAATTTTCTTAACCACTTTTCTGGGCACTCGATAGAGATGGAGATGGAGATGAAAGACGTGCATGAGGGCGGGGCGACTGATATACTGTAGTACACTAAGATCTGGGACTTTTTGGCCTTTTCATGAATAACAAATCAGGTTGAAAGACAATCCCGGCCAGGTCGTCCATAGCCGGCCAAAAGCCGCAAGCTCTCAGTTCTATGCATACAAAAACGACAACGAATATCCTGAAACAAAAAGCGACACAAAAAAAGAATGTTTAGCATGGTAAAGAGAGACGACTACTGTCTTTTGGGGGTAATACCAAAGCGGGGAGGGGAATGTGGCCACTCAAAAGGAAAGCGTGACGAGTGGGGAGTGGGGAGGGGGGAAACGGGTAGAGGTAACTGCACTAGAAATGTTTTGAAGGCCTTATGGTCCACTTTTGTTGAATTGAAAAGAAATTGTGCAAAAAACACTTGAGCCGAGTTTTCCTCCACCTCCTGTTTCTGCACCTCCTCCTCCCCCTCTCATCATCATCATTATCAACAGAACCTTTCCCCCATTTTACCACCTCTTCGTCGTCTGTTTTCAAGTGTTTGTCAAAGTTTGCCTCAGGTTCTCAGTCATAGAAATACTATTTTCTATATTTTCCTCGCCGTTGCCATTTCAAAGTTGCAAGTCAAATGACCTATGAAAAATACAGTGCCTGCCAGAATAAGATGTGAAAAGTGAACAGTTTCCAGTTTTCAGTTTGAGTTTGAATCGTTTGAGTTCTCAAAAGTTGTGGCAGATCCACGAAAGGTTGTCATAAAATCTAATAGAATTGTGTAAAATCTAGTTAAAAATTTAGTCATTTTTTATTCAAATTATAGGCCTAGTTTTATACAAAAATGCACTTAATTCGTCAGCTTTATTAAAGTTTATTGGTCGCTTTACATGCACTTTAAACTTGTTATACATTTTTCTAGCTTCCAAAGAGTTGAATATTATTTTAATTAATTCAATTTTAAACGATTAAAATATTACATTTAATTATCATCCCTGCATGTTGATATTTTCTGAAATACCCTTTCACCTTTTTTATGTATTTCCTCCCAAAGAATTGTATAAATTAAATATATTAAAATGGATATCTTTCATTAAAATTAATTGAAATTAATGCAATATAATCTTCTTTTTTTAATCTCTGACTTGATTAGCTCATTGGTAATATTCGAGTTACAAGCGAAATTCAATTATAATTATGATTAAAATACAAAATGTGGGAACGTGAGCTTATTGATAGGTGTATACTCAACTGGGGGAAACGCACAAGCTGTCAAGGGGGAGGGGAGGAAAAGCTTAGCATATATTTCACCGCTGTTTGCTTAATTCCCACAATTGCATATGCCGAGCACGAAGGAAGGACTTTAATGCTCGAGGAGCTTAAGTACTTAATTTCTAGACACCGTTCGATAATTACAGGTGGCAGATGACAGACATGAGTCTCATGCTATATGCTATATACTCATGTATATGTATTGAGATATCAGTCGTCGACTGTTACCCAAATGCATATTGCTTGGCGAATGTAGAGCGGAAATTTAATGCCAGAAATTGCAAATTTCCTGCTATCAAAAAGTCGAACTCGGGCTGAACTTTTAGCACAAGTGAAGCCAATGTCGATGTCAAGTCAAGGCGTTCGTATTTGGGAATTTGCACATTTGACAACTAAAAGTATCTTTCAATCTTTGCCTCTTTCTCTACTTCGTGAGCTGGCATATGTGGCGTATGCGTGATGTTAACCAAACCTCACTATAAAGCGAAATGCAGCATTCCCACAAACTGAAAATAGTGATTTCAGTTTGTACTGCTATTGTCTAATAACAAAATATTTTAAATATTTCATTAAAATTGAATACATAAATGAAAGAACTCTTAATTAGTGATGTAATTATAAAAAAATGGATAAACCTTAAAATCGAAATATTAAAATCGTCAAAACAAAAATCAAGTTGTTGATTAAAGTGTATCTTAAAAAAATTGTTGAGTTAAAGTACTTGAAAATCGTTTCCGCGAAAACCGAGTTGTAGATTATTCAAATTATTTTTACATTTAATAACCGGTTTCGGTTCCGGAATATCCTGAAACAACTGTTTCGGTTAAAGTTTTGGTTTCGGTTTTTCCCTTTCGGTTCCGGTATTACAAATAAAATTTAACATTTTTTTAAAAGTTAAAAATCAAATATATTTTAACCCTTTATCTGGCCATGTGACAGTAATTTTACAAACCTTAATTTGGACTTATCTGTAAAAAAGGACATTCTTTGTATTAAAGGACTTGATAGCACTTCAAACATTTTTTTAAGAGAGTTGTATTTTTATTTTAACAGTATCTGTTACAAAATAAAGGTTTTGGCTTAAAATATAAGATCGCCCGATAAAGGGTTAACAGAAATGTGCATACGCATTTTGTTAAGATGCATTTTGCATTTGCATGCATTTTGTTAAGATAAGCTTAACTTTAATTTGAAGTTTTTTTCTAATTTAAAGCCAAATCATTTACAAGAAATGTAACAATGTAACAGAACACAAGATAAATTGTTTAGAAAAATTTACGAAAACTGAACCTGTATAAACCTTTCGGTATTCGGTACTTTATACAAAATTTATTTCGGGTGCGGTATCGGATACGGTACAAAATTTGAAAGGGTTAATTTCGGTTAACGGTTCCGGTTATGGCTTTAATCCATGGTTATAGAATAACTTTTCATTGTTTTCATTTCTTCAACTCCAATGACATCTTGTTATATTGACGCTAACAGATTTTTTTGAGAAATACTTTTAATAAAAAATCTTAAGCTACAATAAACTTAACCATAGCTTAACTTTTGCTGAACCTTATGGTAGCTAAAGTTGGCAAAGTTCGATTGTTTTTATTGGAGGCAACCATCCTGAAATTGGCTTTGTTTCTTTGTTAAGCACACACACAGACACAGTTCAGTTGTTTACTCAGCTTGGCCAAAATGTAGGCTAAGCATTTTTCTTTTGTCTCGACTTTCAGTTGATTAATTGAAGCGGAAAATTGCTGAGCGAAGAACAAGTATGATTGATAGTTTTAGCTGAGTTTAATGAGGCCTTATGACAGCTGCCTGACCAAAGACTTGACCAGAGAACTCCCACACACTTATTTACATATCTAATTACTTGGAGTCCTACCAAGAAGTGACCTCCACCTGGTGCCTTTAATTAAAGCTTGTTAGACTGCCACAAATTGTTTGGGATACACGTAAAACTCGCACAATGCGTTTGTTAATGAAGAAAACTTTGCGCGTCTTTCTGATAAATTGCATGACAATCACAATGTTGCGCTGATGGACTGAAAGGACTGAAAGGACTCAAGCAACTGACTGATGGGAAGAATTGTTCGTTGCGAAAGCAATTTGCAACCAACAACGACCAAAGCCAGCAAATTAAATGATGAGATCAGGAAACAACAACAAGAAGGCTAACAAAGATTGACAACAATTTTCATTTGGCTTGCAAATTTCTCTTTCCAAATTAAAATAGGCAACAGCGTTTAATTTACGGGACTGGCCGAAAAATGTGCTACACTTGGTTGGCCTAGAGGCTGAAAGGGCCGAAAGTGAGTCAAGTGGTTGACAGACAGTTGATTCAGTTCATTCAGTGACCACCAAGTGAATATTTGTAAATTGTGCGAAACTGTGTCCCATGGATGAACACCACATAAGTTGTGGTAGTATCTCGTTTGTCAACAGCAAACAAGAGCAATAAATCGTGCCATCTTTAATTCTAAACTATGTAGTAAATTACAACTTCAAAAGGGATATTTATGGCGTAATATAGGATATGCTTGAACATTTTTCCGAAGAATATTTAAAAATGTTGAGTCAATACGAGAAAATCAGCAAAAGGACTCTGGAACTCTTTCTGCTGACTGCTTAACTGACTGCTCTACTGATTGACTAACCTTATGAATGATTGCTTGGCTGCCAGACTGATTGAGCGACTGATTTACTGACTGACTATTAATACTGATTGAATAGCCAGACCAGATTTACACATAGTTATAGAGTGACATACTGATTGACTAACAGATTCGCAACTAGATTTACTAATGGATTCTTACTTGACTGACCGAAAGACTGACTGATTGATTGATTGAGTGAATGACTGACTCACTAAATGACTTAATGATTGTGATGTAAGTCCAAATTTTGGATCAAGCTTGAATGACTGCTTGACAGGCAGACTGATTGAGCGACTGATTGACTGACTGACTATCACTACTGATTGAATGACAAGACCAAATGTACTTATAGAGTGACTTACTGATTGACTGACTGATTCGCAATTAGATTTACTAACGGATACTTACTTGACTGACCAAATATCGAGCTAAATTACTTGAAAATCACTTTTTATCAGTCTCTTTTTCGATTCATTGCTTAATAGTTGGGACAAGATTATATAAAATAATGTGTATCTTGTTCCTAATTGTTTTATTTGCATTGATTGGGAGTCCTTAAAGACATTAGTTATTGACCATCGAAATAGTCTGCTATTAAAAGAATATTTTCCAAAGCACAAGAAATTAAAAACTTTACTTTACTATAATAATTTTGTCTACATTCCAAAAAATTGATGTTAAATACATATAAAAGACCGATAAACTCTTGCTTCTTAAATATTTACAGGGTGTTAAACGTGCATAACACTCTGTTGTTGGTGTGTGTAATTTTCTATTTGTAATTCGTGGCAACAATGATGCGGGTGACGGGTGATAAAAAGGCGGGAGAAACCAGGGAGGAGGATGGAGGAAGGATAGAGGGACGAGTCCTCTAATTGATGCCCTGAACCGAGTCGCGTCGCTTGAAAAGTTTGTTGTATCCTTTTAGCGTTAACTGTACTTTTCTGTTGGCTGGTTTGCGGCTGCTTTTGCTCTTCAGGTTGTTGTTTTTTATGACTATTGTTGTCGTTGTTGCTGTTGTTGTTGTTGATGTAGATGTTTGCGCTCTAATTCGCCGTTAAGTGGCTTTTGGACATTTGTTGCTAAACTTTCCCACATTTTTTTTTTCTCTCAACCACTTGATATAGTTTGTTGTTCTTGTTTGTGCAGTCGATACTTTTAGCGGGTTACATTGCGGTTCTACAAATGCTGGTAGATAGCCCTGTGAAGTTCTCTTGCGATAAATTAATGAGTGACAACAGACTGAGAGATTGAGAAAAGCGAGAAAGAGAGAGAGATTGTGTAAGATGGGTAGAAAGAGAAGATTACTTCAGCAAAGCCCAAAGTTATACTGAATAGCTGCACATGATTAACTGAAGAATGCTAACCAAATTTTGGGGAAAATATTAAAGAAAACGTTTTGTTATGCAAGAAACTATTATCCTTAATTTGGGGAAATAATTGCAGGCTTTTTAAATTAATATTTAAAATGTTTAAATATGAAAATAAATTTATATCATTTGGAGTATTTATTAGAAAAAGTTTGTGAATTTTATTTGGACTTGCTATTATTTATAGAATTATAAATTATCACACAACATGTACTTCGACTCGAGAAATGGAATAATATTTATTAATGATTTTAAAATCATGAGCTATCGCAAGAGCTCTAATATTGTAATGAAGAACTTTCATTAAAGTCGTTCATAATTTCTCTTAGATTTTTAAATAATTTATTAAATGAGCAAATAAAGTTGCCTTCCTTTAAGCATTCTCTTGTGCTCTTTTTCAAATTGAAAGTAGGCATATTGAAGAGGTCTGAGGATGGCACATCCTGTCTGATTAATGGCCACTCGACGCTGCTTTTCCGCTGCAATCTGCAATCACAATTTGTTGACCATTTCGTTTCATGAGCCAACCAATAATTTCATTTAAAACGCGCACCTGTGAAATCACAATTCAACGGTTCATGAATGCGAAATGTGGACTCCTTTAAATATTTATGTACAAGTATACGTATGTATCTCTCTCTCTCTCTCTCTCAACGAGTCTGTGTGTGTATGTTCGTTTGGGTCATAAAGCTTAACGAGGAGTCCCCCATTGTTATACGGACAATAATGCGTTGAGACAAACACGTGAAGTAAGATTTTTATGTCGGCACTTTTCCGACGTGCAGGAAGTTGTTTTAATTATAACACCTGGCTGGGGAAGAACCTTAAAAAAATACACATAGGCACGCACACATATGTGATGGTACAGTCCGCACAAAAGGCAACCAGAAAAGTGACAGACAGAGAGAGAGAAAGAGAGAAGACGTTGTCATATAGATTTCATATGCAAAATTTAATTCCACAAATGAGAAACGTTTCACGGTGACTGCACTGAAATCACACATTTTTTTTTGTTATCTCACTCCTTTCTCTCTACCAGTCTCTTTCTCTCTCTGTCCTCCATTGTGTTTGGTTCTGCACACAAATTTTGCGACCAGACACAATTTAACAAATTAAAAAAAATTAAAAGGGCGCAGCACGAGAAAAGAACGGATGCCAGCAAGAACAATGCGGATGGAGGCAAACGAAACAAAACGAAGCGAAACCAAATGGAATGACCATGACCAAGAGTCCTTTCCAAGCTCCTTTCCAAGCCTTAGAAGTATGCAAAAATGTGGGGCAATTGTGGATCTAGATATCCGGCAGTCGACTCTGGCAGCCAGAAAAAAGTTTCCCCATATTTCGGAAAAGTAGTTTTCTAATTGAATCTCAAAAGGGGAAAGTGTGATATCAAAATACTACAAGTTATTTGAGAGTTTTACTCGATATTTTCAATTTAAGTTCATTCACAGTACTTACAAACTTACATACAGAAGTTAATTCATTTATCATCTAGGTTTTGGGCATACTCACCTGCAAGAGAAGAAAAGAAATTCAGTTAATAAACAAAAGAAATTGTTTTTAAATAAATTACGGAATTACTCGAAATTACTTAGATAAATTTAGATTCCATTTCCATATCTATATTTAATCCCTATTTCACATCACTATAATCCCTAACCAATTACTTTGTTAATTTGCCACTCACTCACTTAAAAAAATCGGTATCACACACCATAAATAGTTTATTTTCATCCACATTTATTACTTTATTACTTCATATGTGAATAATGTTTATATATGACCGAAATCAGGCATCAAATATGTATTCCCCAGCTAATAATACGAGCATGATTAAATATTAATTGATATAGCATCACTTTTTTTCCTGTTACATTTGGATGCATAGACATCACGGGAATTAAGGCTCATCCGTGGCCATGAATTATTGAGACGACCCGGGGACCTAGCAGATCAGACCGTCAGACAGACAGTCAGACAGACAAACAGGTAGCTTTAATATGGTTTTAAGTCATTTCATTTATTATTTAAGCCATGGCACAATTCGGTCGCGTCGACTGTCAAAAATGCAATCGCCAAAGCGAAAACACGAGAAAAACAACAACAAAATACAGTAAATCCTGGGAAAATAAAAGGAGCAAAAAAATGTGGGATGCAGTGAAATTCAATTACAACGACGGTGGCAGTCAGCAAACCAAGCTGAGGAAAGTGAAAAGAGGGGCGAATAAAGAGAAAGGGAAAGCGGAAAGGGAACTACGACTGTTGGGTACGTAACGAGATGTAACTGTTGTTTGCACATAAATTGTTTGTAGTTATGCCAATGCTCATAATGTGTGCGTGTGTGTGTGTGTGTGTGTGTGTGTGTGTGTGTGTGTGTGTGTGTGTGTGTTTGTAACTCCTCTCAGCTCCCTTTAACCTCACAGCAGCTGCCATTCGACATTTCGCCCAGCCATGTGTCAATGAAAAACAAAATATAAATACGAATAATCCAACGCCAAAATGTCGCAGTTTTTCCAAGGCAATTTATGTGACCTCTCACTCTTTTCCCTCTTTCTCTCTCTGTATCTCTCTCTTATTGTTTTAATTTAGCACTCTTTCTGCCTCTATCGCTTGTTTTGTCATTCAAATTCAAATGTGTTCCCAAAGTTCTGTTTTTATTAACCATCTCAACAACTGTTGTAAAAGCAAAAAAACAAACTAAACATTGCAATAATATTATAGAAATAATGACATTGTAGTTGATAATCGACACACGAATTTTGGCATACAGTAAAATATAAATATATTTAAAACCGACTGCTAATAAACTTATAAATTGGAGATTAGAGAGTGAAGTGTAGTGTCTGAACAGTATTAGAAATTAGATTAACACTTTTGAAAAGTAAGTGGTTGCAATGGAATGCGTGAAATATTTAACATGTTTCAATTATATACTTTATTGCGTGAAATATTTAAATATTTGCAGAATGTTATAGTTGGCGGAAATAAACTAAAAATTGTTATGTATTTTAATTAAGAGTTGAGCTTGACAACTCAGCAGTTAAATAAAATTGAGCAATTACAGCAGTTTATTGAAAGGAGATAACAATTGAAGCTGGCTGAGAACTCTCATAGCTACAAAATTGCCAACCTTCCAATTATTGTTAAAATCTGTACATTTTTTCGGTCAAGTATCAAACGGCAATAAAAGCAGTCCTTGTAATAATTCATACCTAATTCCTACCTCATTAAAACCTTAACAAATTAAAATAATTAGCACAATAATTACTATTTGCTATGACATAATTAATCTGGCATATAAGTAGATTCCAAGAAGTCAAGTCATGTGGCAAGTCTTAGCCATGAATTGAGTTATTCCCCATAATACTTATATTAAACTAAGTGCTTATTTATGTAAGCTTTATTACACTTGACTTCTGTGGAACATAATGCCACAGTTCACTCTGAGCCAAGCTGCACTTAAGCTTGGCTAATCGTGCCAGATAGTGGCTATAACTTTTTAATTAACTCATGGAAAATTGACCAAGTCAAATCAAGTTAAGCACAAACTCGATCTCTCACCAGTACTGAGGAAATCCATCAGCTAATTAACTGAAATTTGATTACATATTGTTCGAGTATCTGCGGCATTAAGAACTCTTTAATTGCCACGTTAAGTGCTGATTCATTTTGATATTGTTACAATTTGGTTGCGCTTTATAGTAATTGTTTAAAAATAAATGAGGTAATTAAGAGTTTATAAACGTCCGTTTAAAGGCCATCTGCAAGTTGCCCCTACTCTTTCACTCTCACTTTCACTGACTCTCTCTCTCTCTCTCTCTCTCTCTCTTTCACTCTGAGCAATTAAAGAGCTTGTTAGCTGCCTTAATTATGTTGCAAGCTTAATAGTTCTTGCTTCAAGCAACGTGACGCATTATCGAAGCGACTTCTTTGCAACCCTCCAGCCAATTGCTCAATCATTCAACTAATAGACCAGGCGACGAACTGCGACTACTTCTCAGCTGGCCAACTCAACTGGGCGTTGTTGCAGCATTCTAGGGGCGTGGCAA
The DNA here is from genome assembly GCA_963924055.1 of Drosophila limbata. Taxonomy (NCBI): domain Eukaryota; kingdom Metazoa; phylum Arthropoda; class Insecta; order Diptera; family Drosophilidae; genus Drosophila; species Drosophila limbata. Next base: position 10,041,820 of record OZ001353.1, read on the forward strand.
CATTGGACTTCCTTCCGTTGGTGTGGGTTTCAAATGGACAATAGCCTAATTAGCTGCTCGAGACTGAAGAATACTCGAGTGGGACGAAGCAAATAACAAGCAAATAATATTTACACGATATATTCTGGGAATTGTATCCCATTGTAAGTAGCTCGTCACATAAGTTGACCAGTGTTGCAAAATACTGTGCAAATTGTTAGAGCAACCCAATAAACCTTACGCAGAAGAAGTTTATTTCAGAATTTACACAGTTAGAGCTAGAGACTCTTAAATCTGTGGATAGACGCCAGACCCTATTGTTTTTAAAATTTGAACAAACTTCTGCCCCAGAGGGTTAGAGAAATTTATTTTTGGGTATGAAAATAATCTTTGGCATTATCAATAAGCACAACGAATCGCATCCAGATCGAATAAATACAACGATAGTTATGGCTGTTTTAAATAGTGATCAAAAATGCAAGCACCTAAATGTATGCAGTACTTTTTGGCACTAAAATTTAAATGATTATTTTATATTTCAATTGAGTGAGGGATAATTTATAGTCAAAGAATCAACTTCTATTTGTGTCTTGGGCTTTTAAATGTGGAAAGATCTTCTTAATCAGGCCACTTTTATACTTTTTTAATGAAAAATGCCTACTGGTAAGAATAGATTAAAGCACACGCATCATAATTCACCGTCAGATTAATCAATTCGCAGACACAGAGTAAGATTAATGTAACTGATATTCAGATAGACAAACCTAGTTGTATTTGATATGAAAGTGAGTGTGTGTTTGGTTGTATGTATAAAAGTAATGCAATATTTGCTCTCTCTTATAAGAAGTAACCACTTTGCTCGACCGAGAATCCTACTTGAATTGGCCCGATGTTGTTGCCATTACAATTCATTTATATGTGTGGCATGTTTTATGGCATACTTTGCTGCGCTGCCATTAATCAACATTAAAAGTGTCAACAACAACAATAACAGAAACAACAATGGCACGAGTAACAAAAAGAGAGAACTAGATAGAGAGAGAGAGAAGTAAAGAAAGGAAAATGCCAAGCCCGCGTCTTGACTGTATGCAAAATAAAATGTGAAAAGCGCTCATAAATAGCTGACACGTCGAGACCTCGAGCGAAACGGAAGAGGTGGGGGCAAGGTGAGTGAAGGTGGCGCAAAAGTGGGGAAAGGTGGAAAGTGGAAGGAAAGTAAGGTGGCAAGTAGTTTACTGGGTAGCTATAAAGCAATCAGCAGGTGTTTGTCATGTCTCTCAAGTAAATTATTTGCGAAGACAACGTTGATAATTCACCAGTCAGCATTCAGCTCAATTTCTTGCGCAGTTGAACCCACATTATTTATGGGATGAAATTATTACCTAAACAAAAATGTATACTAAAAGATACATTGTATTTAAGAATAAAAGAAATATGTATACTCGAAGTGTAAATGTCATACTAAAGATTCCGATACCTAAAACATTTTTAAGTAATTTTTCTTTCAATTTCCACAGCAAATTAACAAGATCTTCATCTACAAATTGCGCTGATGATGTTGCAAAGAAACTTGATATTCACCAGTCAGCATTCAGCTCAATCATTCCGCATTATTTATGGGATGAAATTATTACTTAAGGAAAATGTATACTTAAAGATAAATTGTATTTAAGAATAAAATATTTGTGTATATTTAAAGAAAATTAGAAAGTTTTAAAAGTAAATGTCATACTAAAGTATCCGATATCAAATTCTATTTTAGGTATTTTTAGAAAAACAGCTTCCCAATTGTAAGAAAACAATTCCTACAACAAATTCCCAAGGTCTCCATCCACAAATTGCGCTGATGATGGAAACCGCAATCAAGTAACTGTTTGCCAATCGTTCAACCCTATTCTTATTAAATTACATTAAACACAGCTCACAGTGTTCCCCCGTTTGAAGGGAAGTGAAAGGAGTATTCTTTGGTAAAACAAACTCTGCGATTGCTTTACACGTTGTTCCTTCTGGCGAAGCTTTTACAACGAAGTCAGCACTTTATAGAATGTTTTGCATTTAAATTAAATTGAATAAACCACTAATCCAATTCACTGGCCACACCCCCAATTCCTCCGCCCATTTCCTCTCACAAACATCAGCAGCACAAACAAAGGTCACATCAACACTTGTAGTACATTTTCCATATCCTTCCTGCCTTTCTCCTTAGCTTTAGTTGAGTTTGTGAATTGTGTTAGGGGGCAATTAATTTGCATGTTTTTGCGGGTCGAAACAAACTTAAAGCCATTTTTATGGCAGACTGTTGACAGTTGTCAGGTCCTGGTTCTGCCTGGTTCTGTCTTGAGTTGGCCAAAAACTATGGACAATTACACTTGCTGTGGAGGCAAAACTCAATCTGACTCACTTGGCCCTTCAAATTATGGTTTATCTTTTAGTTTCTGCTGGAAATGTGTGTGTATGTAAGTTGTAAGTGGCACTTTTGGCACTCACTGTGCACAGTTTGCACAATTTGTCGTGTTTCTAAGGACACGAATATCCTACGCAACCTTTTATCTCAATAAATCTGTTTGCTTCTAAATTCTATTCTATTCAATGAATTTCTCAGAATTGCGAATATTTTCAGTACTAATTTCACAATATTTTTCAGTCTAAATTAAACAGATTTATCGAAAGTTATTACAGTAAAAGTCAAGAACTTTTCTTAAGCAAATAAACTTTTGTTCACTTTTATAATTCGATAGTAAAATGTAATCATCTTTTGATAGGCAATGCACATATCAATAATATGGAGTACAATTTTTAAACCTTCCTTTCATGTGCAATTTTTATAGGCCATAAAGTTGGCACAAGAACACAAGTAAAAGCAGGTAAAATATCTTTCAACTAGAAAATACCCTGGATTCAATTTTCAAATTCCATTAAACCATCAAATTCAGAGGGCTGCTTTTTTTGGCCCAATATTCGGGGTTCAAATGTAAGAAATCAAAATTAAATCTCTGATTTACACATAGCAAATATAAAATTTGATAAAGTAATGTTCAAAGCCGCATTAAATTGGCGGCCAACTTTGCAAAACGAACGCAATTTGAGATTTTTTTGGGGGGTAGAGGGGGGTCTTTACAGAAGCCTTAACCCCATTCAGTTCTGGAAAATGCATCCGCTTTCTGGCTGTGCGAGTCGCACTTACATTTCCGAATTTATAACCGCAATAAACCGCAACAACAGCGACAACCACAGCCATAAACTGCAGCAATGCTCGTGTCCCTCATTGTTGTTTCCCGTTCGCCATGCGAGTACAACAACATATATAAATTGTCATAAAAATATAAAAAATGTATATAAAAATAAAAATAAAAATAAAGGAAAATCTACAGGCTCTCTCTATAGTCGTACTCATACGCATGCCAAGGAAAATGTAATGCCAAAAAGCGGCCAATCTTCATGGCTTCTGCTTCCCTTTCCATTGTGGCTGAAAAGAAAACACAATTTTCTGCACGAAAAGTCAAAGCAATTCACATACAGCATATACCCTAGTCAACACAATTGCAACGGCTTTATTAGCTTTTCTACGAGCTTGAAAATATCTAAGAACAGTGTTTTATAGTTCAATAAAATTTTAATTTAGAGATATTTTTGAATTAGATGCTTTTTAGTCGATTTGTCTTTTAGTTCATTAATTGTCATTTAACTAGACATTAATTTAAACTTTAGAAATATTTCAAGTAATAAAAATTAATACTTTTTTCAGTACAATGAAATATATAATGAGTCGAATCTTTTACCGAAGTTCTATTTCCATCGAATAAATCTTTTTTCTTAAATCTTCATACAAAACTTTTGAAACAATTGTGCTCAATTTCATACTCAAAGCTAAGAACTCAAAAACTAATCATGAATATCTTGTATGTGTGGCATTTTGGCTTTTCTTTAAATTTACACTTACATAGATGCTTATACTAAAAACCTGTTAGTTCTTATAATTTTTTTTTACTAATCTACATTTACTGAATGACAACTTCAATCCGTTTCAATAAAAACTTTGAGTTAATTTCCCAAGAGACATTATACTTATAACACCCCCTCTATTGGGGTGTTTCACATTCGAAGTAAGAGTAATATGTAAATTCATATAGCTGGCATGTCTTATTTATTAGCAGCCGCAAAGACACACGAAAATATATTCGCACTTGTTGTTGGTGTTAATTTAAAATGCACAACAGATTTACATACGTATGGACGCATAAGAAAGAGTGAGAGTGAGAGTGATAGAAATAGAGAGAGGAGGAGTTAAAAATAGTGTAGAGTTTTGCGGCTGGAAGACTCGTATTAACATTATATAAGGGGCTGGCACCTAAAACTTTTGCCTCCTGGAACCTGAAGCCGAGGCTAAAGTTTCGCAAAACTTTGCCACTGCCACCTCGACCCGACTCTTCCCTCTCCATCACCCTCAGCGTAGCCAAGTAAGCCACAAAACTTGGACTTCGCATTAAGGTGAAATAGATGCCCGTGTGGCAAGTTGTGATACACTGCGATATATACGAATGGTGTGGCACACACACCCTCCCCTAAAATGTATGCAACATTTTGTTGTCTGCAACCCAAATGACCAGCGGCCTCCGGCGTAATGCATCCGTGCGTTTAAAGCCTGTCACACCAGGGGCGGTCGTGTGTGGTTAAAGCCACAACACAACCCAACACAACCCAACACAGAGCCTTGCAACACTACACACAGGGTGTCAATCAATCATGATTGCGAAAACCAATTGCGAGGAGCATCGAATTTGGAATCGTTGGTTTCTCTTGCGTGTTTCGTGTTCCAAATCGCCGTAATGTGTGATGTTTGCTGTACTTAACGAGTTGCCTACCACACACACACCCACCACACCCACCACACACACCCACCACTCACCACACACACACCCACTTTCCTCACAATCAGTGGTCAGTCAGTGCAATTTGTACATCAATCAAGTGCTTCGATTTCGCCTCTCAAAATTTAATTGACTTTGATTTTGTAAAGTTGATGCCAGTGGCAAGCGAGGGTTGGCTAATAAGTCAATGGTCTAGGTAGAAAAACACAACGTCTTTGAATGAAAATTAAACTACTTTTCAGCATTTTACTTTATCTGACGAATCAACTTTTGATTGCTGAGGTTCCTCAAAATAGACATTTTCACAGACATCCCCTTAGTTTTGGTGAAATATTTATCTGTGAAGCAAATTTAATATCTGGAATATATTACAGTCTAACTTCCCTAACTCGAATCACCATTATCCAAAGAAAAGGTTCGAGTTATGGAGATATTCGACTTATAGAGTTATTTTCATTAACTTTATCAATTTTACTGTCACTCATTTAGCTCGATTTAGAGACAAATTCAAGTTATAGAAGTTCGTGTTATGGAAGTTCAACTGTAGTTCAATTCAGTCTATGGTAATTAGAATTTGAAGTGACCCGTTGAAAAATTAAACAGTGTGACAGTACTCCATGAAACCTAACCAATCATCGAGGAATTATATAGATTGTGGAGAATTTATAATAATATTTAAAATCGTACATCGATCTATAAACTTCAAGAAGCTCAACAAGACAGAGCGAGTGTTAGCAACATTCAATTTGTGCTAGTCAAATTATAAAAGCTATAAAAGGCTGCCAGACTTTCGTCGCGACAGTCAACATGAGGATCGTGTTGCTTTAGCTAAGTATATAAACTTCAACATGTTGCGAACTATTACATTGCAACATGCGTGTTGCTAAACTTAGAACTGGAGTTCATAAATATTTAACAATTTAGATAAGCGCTTTTAATATTTAAAACGAAATTAATTACTCGATCAATAATAATTGTGATGTCTTTGGTTGTTGAATATCGTATTTCAATCAGTGTACAAATCATCATATGCACATTTGAAGTCCAGAAGAATTAGATGTTTGTAGATGTTGCCGACTAACAATATTCTGGAAAATGTGTTAAATGTTGCATTTATAATATAGTAATCTTAACTAGACCAAAAACTTATCAGCCCACCCTCGTCTATACACTCACATATGTGCATAGAGGCATACGTGAATGTATTTGTGTGAGTTTTGTCTAATTTGCTTCGTTTTTCTGCTACTGATTGAGTGACAAATTTGTAATGTACTGTGAAATTGAGTTGCTGCTCTCCTTAAGTGTCATTCCCAAATTGACATTCGATTATCGACAATCGACTAGAAATCGCTCTATAAAATTCCATTTATCATGCTCTTTAATTCCATTTAACATTATTACTCCATTTTGTTTGACTTATTTTCGTTTGTCAAATATTGTTAAGAACTTGTGTTCGATTTGTATTTGAGTTTTGTTTACTTCGATTATCGCAACCAAAGTGCAAACACATTTTTTATGCTTGTTTGCTGAAAGTTTATTTTGTTTACACTTTACGTTTACTTATTTGCTTAACTTTTTGTTGTTTATATTTTAGGAAATTTCAATTTTCAATTCAACAAAAAGACACTCTGCACACACAGAATAATCGCTTTACAGAATATACCACTGAAATTCCAATTTGAGTAAGCCCATAACTTAAAGATATCCTGTGCACACACTGAAAAAAATTGATTAACTAGGCAGTGATGGAGATTGAACAATTTGCCATGGAAATAATAATTAATAAAATTGAGAGAATGTTTCTCAATATCTGACACCATCGAACTGTAATCTTGCTTCAAAATGTTGTAGGTTTTTAAACCCACCGAGAATTATGCTAGAATTATGCACAGAATTAGTCTACTTATTGAATATTAAATATATGTACTTTAAGGGGCCTGTTTAGCAGGATTAGAAATCTCAACGCTGGTGAGACTAAACAAATTAAGCCCCTGTTTAGACCCCAAGAGAAACCCCGGGAAGTGGAAAAGCGGAAAAGTGTGAGGAAATTCATGTTTCGGTGTCGCATTTAATTATTCATAATTAGCCGCCGACTAAATGTCTAACCAAATCACAGACTCTCACATTGAAAGCAGCCTCAGCTTCAGCTCTGACCGAGTGTTTATTTAAAAATTGGCTTTAGAGTCACAGTTTTGTGGTCACAGTTGGCCAACAGCGGAAATATTGTTTGTTTTTCTTCTTCTCTTTTTCGTTCAACAATATTGAAAGTTGGTCATTAGAGAGCAGCCAAATTTATTGTGATTTATATGCGTTGTTTGTTGGGCCAGACTTGCCATGAAAATGGCAATTAACAATTTCAGCAAAGTGAAAATTGTCAGAAATATTTGGCATTCATATTGTAATTCTCCTAGGGATAGGATATGGCAGTAAATAATTCAATTGATTATAGTTTTTAACTATGCAAATTTGAACTGTAAAATACGTGATTTTGTTAAGTTTGAAATAGATTCCGAATGTAGGAATCCAGATTAAAATTTCACAGATTTAACTCTGAGTTTTATCAGTCATATCAGATCTATATTTTTCAGTATTTAAAATAAAAAATTTTAAAATTTCATTTAAGAATCAATTTGTTGTCAATAATTATTCAGGGAAATAACAAATACAATAGTTTAATTAATTTTGTTGGCTTATTTTCTGTTTGAGAAAACTATATATAGAATTGGACTACAAATAAAAGTAACTTCAAAATATATAAAGTTTTTAATGTCTATGCACTTTATTGTAAATGCGTTGACAAATTCTTGTTCCATTTCGATTTTGAAATGTATCTCTTCCTGGCTCCCAGCAAAAACCAAAACAGTTTTGTGGAATTCGTTTTCGAACCCAGTTGAAGATATGAACATTAGGCATAAAATTCCAGTCTGTCAGGCGTTGCGAGAAATCCCCTAAAAAACACACTTTTTGCATAAAAATGAGGAAAAAGTGCCTTTTTCGCGATTTTCAAAAAATTATAAAAAATACTAGCGAAGAGATATTTGAAAAATTTTGCAGTTACTAATTAAATTGTTTAAAAAAACTTTCTGCATCAAAACATTTTTTTTAAAAAATCGAGAAAAAAAGTTGAAAAAGTTGACGTTTACAAATATTCAAAAATTTCAATGGGTACTTAATGGGTTAAGGAAAGTACTACATCATTCGAAAGGAATTCAAAAGACCTTTCCATTGATACCAAACTTTCCATGAAGTAAGCTCATAATTTGGCTAGAACTAACTTTAAAGGGTGCCAAAATACTTTTGGCCACCGCTGTATATGTATATGTATGCATAGTTCTAGTTTGAACCAGACTACATGTTATCATGTAAATACAGTGGAACTGCCATAGCTCGAACTTCTATAAATCAAATTTTCTCTAACTTGAACTAAATAGAGTCGCAATAATAATCTTAAAAAAGAAGAATTCCATAAGTCGAAGTCTCCATAATACGAACTTTTTCTTTGGATAATGGTGATTCGACTGTATGTCAATTTCTTCGTTGTAAGTATTTCTGCTGAAGATAACATTAAAAATTGACTCTGCGAAAGTCTGTGAGATATTTTTGGTGCTCAAAACACACACACACACACACATATATACACACGTGCACATAACTTTGTCTAGTCGTTGTCTACACACTCCCTGACCCCCTTCCCCACCCTCCCCCCTTGCAACTGAATGTTAGCAACACGGGGGCATTAACTGGGTACACACTAAAGGGCAGCTATCGCTTATAGCGGGGTCTGAACAACAACCACCACAACAACAACCACCGCCAAGAACAACAACAGCAACGGCAATTTTATATTTATGTAAATATAAATATTTTGCACGAACAAACAGAACGCCCCGAATGAGCACTCAGGTGCTTTCAGGTGTTGTCTCGGTGGATGCAGAAGTATGAATATTTTAGGCAGGCACTGTGTCAACTTTGCTACGAAAAACATGGCGCGTGTCTAGACAAACTTGAGTTCGTTTTCTTTGGGTTTTTAAGCACACACAAACACAATAACCAAACTCACAACATTTTTTTAACACGGTTTTTTTGTTTATTTTATTTTTCAATATTTATAATTTATAATCTTTACTCACTCAGCAATGCTTTTAGATAACGGCCAGCGCTCCATGGAGGCCTGATATTTCATATTCTCGATTTGCTTCTTTAATGCGTCCCGATCCATGTTTTGTAGAGCACTGGGATCCATGTCGGCCAAAATTTATCCACATGCCACCCCTGCAAAGGCCAACAGAGAGCGAAATGTTAAACTCATATATGGAAGATGCTATAAAAATCTGCACACACTCAAACTCTCTCTCTCTCCCTGTGTTTGCTGCTTTGTCTGCCTCCCTCACACTTCTTCAACAGCTTTAGCTGTTCCGTACTTACAATAGTTGGCAACGCAGTGCAGCACCCTGTTTATATTAATGGCCGGTGTCTGGAGTTTTGCAGCACTCAGCTAACGCATGCGCACAGCATTAATAACAAATCAATAGAGAGCGCAAAAATGAGACTGAGAGCGGGAGCGTGAGAATGCGCTACTGTTTTAACAGCGCCGCCTGAAAGGCTGCTATAAAAACTGGTTTCAACTGCCGCTCGCTGTTAACGTGCCCAAAAAGACCATTTGTTTACCTCCGTCTGGATGTGGGTGGGGAAATTGAAGAAAAATGGAATGCAGCCAAAAATAAAAGGGCGCGCCCGACGCCAAGCTGTCAAATGCAAAAAACTCAAAAGAAATAAGTAAAGAAAAATAACAGCTGAGCCAAGTACGCAGCTCTCTCACGCTTTCTTCGCTCTCTCTCTCTCGTTCTCACGTGTAAAAAGTCCGACCGGCTTTCATGTTGTAATTTATTAAACCACATTTTTGTTTATTTAGTCAAAGTCGCTTTTGGGTTTTACGTCATAAATAAAAGCAGCGTGTCCAAATTTGAGGGTGCGAAAATCTTGCGTGCTGTGGGGTAATTAATTTATGGCAGCGCTTTGTTTAGCCAACAGTATTTATGTTGGTCAACAAATTAAAGCTAAGAATGTACAAAAAGAAATTTGAGAAATTTTAGATAGTATCACAAATTTGGATTATATTTTATAATATTGAGTTAAATTCTAAGCATTGACATGTTCTGTTAAGCAAACGCCTTAGCATTAACAGTAGCATCAGCTGTTACTTTTAGCCTAGACGCAAACCTGCATAAAACACTATCGCATGCTACAACACATACTTTTTTTGTATAGATAACCAATATTGAACAATAAAAACAACCGCAACATTAAGGGTCTTGCGTCAGGACAAGGGTCAAAGGGTCACAGATACTGTGACAACGGACAGACAGCTAACTAAACCACTAGCAGCAGTTGATTCCCAAATGTTCTATCCTACCAACTTCGTCTATAATCAACGCAAATAATTTGAGTTGGTGTCCCTTCCTTCATCCCTGGGCGTGCACAATGATGCACTCCTGTCGTCCTGTCATCCTGTCGTACTGTTCGAACGTTTTGTAGGTGTAAATTAACAAATAGGAAAAAAGGACGAAGCGTCAGGCTGACCAGTTTGTTCATGTTCATAGTTCTTTCCTCAGCCAGCTGTCTACTCGGCACTATGGAGACATTTTTCATTTTTTTAAGTTAATTAAGAACAAGAATTGCTATTCCAAATTTATGCATTTTTCTTTTATTATCTATTGCCATTATATGCAATTTTTTTATTTTTTTTTGGCGCATAGGCTTGCTGAGCTTAGCATGTGTCTAACAGCAGCTTAACAGCCAGCTGTTATATTAACATTTTTTGTGGTATTCAATATTTTAAGGTTTTTTCTTCCTCACTGAGCTTAACAAAAGTCTAACAGCTGCTTAACAGTCAACTGTTCTATTAAAATTTGTAGTAGAAATTGAGTATTTTTAGGTTTTTCTTAAATTTGCTCACTTTAGGGAATTTAATAAATTTCCAAAAAAAATATGAATAAATCTCCATAGTGCTTGGGGAGACGGTACATAATTTTCTGTCGCTTCGCTGGATAACTGACAGCGGTTACTCCATTCTGTTTGTGGGCCTTAACCAAAGCGACCAGCTGTCAGGCTGTAAAAGGCTTTCGGGGCTTAAACCCAACTGAGCTGAGCAGCTGTGTTGCCTTTAAGCTTGTTTTTTGTTTTTTTTTTTTTGACGCCCAATGCTTTAAAAGCCCTTATCTGGTCCAAGTGTTAATGGCTCAAATTGTTGTAAAAAGCCAGATTTAATGTTGGCCAGTGCCAAGGCTCCTTCATTGCCCAGAACAGGAAAGGACAGAGCAGAACTTTTTTGTTTTTGTTTATGTGGTGTTTGTTCTGTTTCTCTTTCGTAGAACATGTGCTCACATGTTGACAACATCGGACCAGTGCCACTCAAAGCTTAAAGTTGGTTTAATTAAAACTTTTGCTATGAGTTCTCGTAGCTAGCCAGATACCGCTTTCCTTCTGGCCATTTAAATGTACAAATCATTGGAGTTTTTGGCCAAAAGCACTTTGATGTCTGCTAAACTAAGCGTGCTTTGAACCAACACATCGACGAAACAAACTAAACGAGAAATGCCTAATGGACGGCAAAATACCCTCTGACTTGAGTTAAGCTATTCTGCTTTTGTCACAGGGTATGGGTTTCTTGTCGCTTAGCAGTTTTCTAAACAAGTTTACTTTGATCATTCGTAATAAATCATCATAATGAAAACACGATTCTGGACTTTTATTATCCAGTTTGACTCTAAAAATCTTTGCCACTGTTTATCTAAACGGAAATAACATCCTCCCTAAAGCAAAATTAATTTCTAGAAGTTTCAAGACAGTCTGTGGTGTATACTTTCCCTACACTTCTAATATGCCGAATGATCCTTTAACTTAAGTTTTCTCTTAAGTAAATTCCTAGAGTTCCTAATTAACTTCAACCACGAGGGGTACTATTTATATTTCGGGAATTGGCAACACTAAAGTCAACAGCAAAAATCTGCCAACATTATAATAAAGTTTGACATTTTTTATCATGAACTTACTCCCAACTTTTTGATGTACAAGTGCTATTTGTTTTGTTTACAATAAGTTAAGAAAATCTATTTGGCCAAAAAATGGAAATTTCAAGAGAAGGTTTTCGTTAAATCATTTTTCACAACTTTCTACATGGATTATCTCAACAAGAATGTGTCGATGATCTCAGTTCTTTGTACGGCGATAAAACGCCAAAACCATTCAAAAAGAGGAATGGGAAAACTGCTATGACAAATGGTTTAAACGGGTGCAAAAGTGTATCAAGCGGAATTTTTTTTCATTGAAAAATGTAATTATTTGCTATTCCCGAAATATAAAAAGGAGGAAGTCATAATCTTAATCGCATCTTTAAAAAAAAAGAAAACAAAGGGATTTTGCCCCCTGCTCGCCTCGCTCGCCGTGAGGTACAGCTAAACTCTAGTGTACTAATAGTTAATTTTCGACCGATCGCTCCTAAGAAAGCTTTATGATATGGTGAACCGATTTGAATGAAACTTGCTCAAAATGTACTTATAGGGCAATCGAAAAATCACAATCAGCGATTTTGGTTGAAATGTCTCCAGAAAAAACGAAAATGCTCTTAATAAATCTTAATTTTCGACTTTGTCAATAAAAACCACACACTTATTCAAGAAAACACTTTTTTTATATCATATATTTGATCACTAAATATCAAAACTAATTTTGTTAAATTATTTTCAGAGTCTTACAACTCCTTGAATGATCAGTTTTCTAACTGATTTCCCCTATAAATCATTCCATCAGGTGTGCTACAGAAATCACAAGTGAAATCGAATTCAGAGAAAAGCAATTCCGCTCGAAAAATTTCAATAACTGATTTTGTATAGCTTAAAAGAATTTAAAAAGTTAGGGCGCTACAAAAAATGAAAGTTACTCAACAACTCTAAATTCTAAAACTCGGACAAAAAATGTGATATTATTCTCATGACATCGGACGACAGTGGATTGAGCGATGATTTCGTTTCCCTCAAAAATTTTTATCTGAGTTGACTGTGTCACAGTGAAAAAACTGATATAACTTGATAAAGAAATCTTTATCTCAAACTCAAACTCATCTTTCAAAATAACTAAATTGAAGACAGAAACGCATTAAAGAAAAATGTTTGAAACTGAAACTAATTACTCGCATCAATTGCCAAAGACGACTGACATGTTATCCAGTCGGCTAAAATAGGTGCCATGCGAGTACAAGTGGATGTCAGAGCCAAGTGAAGTCTTGGCCAAGACACTTGCAGTGGCTGCAACTGAAAAAGTGGCGAACATTTATCTCACAGTCCCCAAAATAGAGAACATGCAACGGACATAAATCGTTAGCAAAATGTTTTTGGCGGTTACAAGCGGCTGTGTTCTCAATTCCACATTCTGCCCCCGTCCCCTCCCCGGCCAACTCTTTAGCAAACGCTTTGGGGTATTGCGTTTCCCCTCTTCCTTCTCCGCTGCCTCGCTCACACACACATAAAGTTAAGCGGCTCGAATGTTTCGCTTGTGTATGTGTGTGTGTGTGTGTCAACGTTCAAGTTTTTTTACACTCTTCCTTCCTCTCTTCTCTCTCCCTCTCTCTCTCTCTATCTGACAAACAACAGACTCGTCCCACGCATTCTGCATCTCTGCCAGCGACAAGGACAACTACCAAAAGTCAAGTGATTTTCGTTTCTCTTTTGATTGTTGTTGGCATCCTGTTGCTGCTTGTTGTTGTTGTTATTCTTGTTTTGCTTCTGCTTTCACTTCTTTTTCGTCGTGTTCTCATTGTTGTTGGTTGTCAGAAAAAGAAAACAAATTGTCAACCGTCAGCCAGATCCTTTCGGGCAGTGAGTCAACCAGAAAGACGAGCCTCATATGTTGCTACGAGGGTCGCTTCATATGTCTTCAAGCAACAACAATAATTTATTTGCATTTTTTTCTATATCCCAGGAATGTCAGAAGTCAGAAAATGGCTACAAGTTTAAGTTGAATCAACCCATTTCATAAATAATATTATACTTATTATCTGTACAGATAACACTAGTTAAAAAATCAAAAAGATTTTCTGCCCACCATATCACAACATGATTTTTCCATGTAAACACGAAAATCGCAATTAATCGTTTTCAAGATATAAGTTTTCGAGTTTTATTTTTTAATTTTCGGAGTTGTCCCGACGTTTTTGAGTATATTTCGAGTTCTAATTGACCGATTGACAGATAAAAGCAAATGTATTATAAAAAAAATAGAAAATCATAAGCCCAACGAACAAGACTAATCAACTTTTTGAGCGACCCTCGAACAGACATAAATGTGCATTTATGAACTCTTATGTGCACAGACGAGTGTGGCATAAAAAAATATTTTTCGGTTGATTATAACAACATTAAAGTGCCAAAAATTGCCCAGCACTTGAAAATGATTATTTCTTTACTACTTTTTCATATTTCCTATAAGTGCAAATATTTGACATAGGTCAAACATTTGGTCGACTGGGCAACAATTTCAGCTTGTTAGCGTCAATTTAAATGCATAATATTCGCCACAAAATGTTGGACAAAGAACTTTAACGAGGCTCTTGAATTTAAATAGCCGTGAGGTGCTTGGTAAATTTATGAAGAATAAATTTAATGCATTGTTAGTCAAATGCAAATGCAATGAAAACTTCACCATAAAGCTCGACAAAGTGGATAGAGAAGAACGCTTTTGTTAAGTTTAACTTTACGTTCAAATACCCTTGCTTTTATTATTATTAATTAATTATTATTAATAAAAAATATAACTTAAACAGCCTTTAAAAGCAACAAAATATAAATTTGGGGAATGTGAGGAGTCCATAAAATTGCATAATGCCAATTTTATAAAAAATTCAAAAAAAAAAAAAATGTTATATATATATAGTATATAAAAATGATTTATTATTTTATTAATTATTAAAATATAAATTAAAAACGAGCACCCGTCTATAAGAAACCCGTTACTTATTTAAATACACATACAATATTTTTATTGCATACTTTTAGGCACTTGCTTAAAAACTTTTTTTTTTTTTTTTTTTTTTTTTTTTTTTCATAAAAATTTGTATTGTCGTGCAGCGGCATTACGATGCTGGGCTCCACCCTTACGCACAAGAGCTCCCACAAATATTTAGGCGTTGTACTGGACAGGGAACTCAATTTCCAAGCACATACAACAGTAGTCCGACAATCGGTAATGGCAAAGGCCAGAAAAATGGCGTGGTTACTGGCTGCCAGAAATAAGCTGTCATTGTACAGCAAAGTAACTATTTATAAATCCATATTAAGCCCCATATGGAAATATGCACTACAAATTTACGGCATTGCGGCAAAAACAAACTTAAACAAAATTAGAGTTGCCCAATCAAAAATTCTAAGGCGAATATGCATCGCACCATGGTACATGCAAAATAGGGACATCGAAAGAGATTTGAAGGTTCCTAAAGTGGGCGATGTTATGCAAATACAGGCATCGAATTACCTTCAACGCCTTGGTGGTCATCCTAACGCGCTAGCCAGACGACTAACTACCAAACCCAGAAAGAGAAGACTCAAAAGGTGCCATCCATTGATCTCTCTACTAGGTTCCTTCATTAATTTGTAAATTCTGTAAAACTAAAACAAACATAATATCTAAAAAACTGTACATGTAATGGCTTTTCGCGATTTGCGGACACGGAGAGGGGCGGGGAAAAATTTTGAAACAAATTTGATGTGCATTTGGTTTAATAGAAATCCATGTGCCCAATTTCGTTGATCTAGCTCTTATAGTCTCTGAGATCTAAGCGCTTACACGGACGGACGGATATAACGGGAATAATAATATACGTATAATAAATTATATAAAAATTATATAGGAGTCATAGAAGTGGTGCAGAACAATCGAAAATACTATCGCTGTGATCAATGGCTAAATCTAATTGTCCATTATTGATTTATCCATTTACAGTGGTGTCGGATTCTTCGACTACCAACTCATATCTATTTCATCAATTTAATTAGAGTGGCTGTGAAAATAATATGAATCGGCTATAAATAAATTTACCCTCAGTTTCAAATTCAGAGCCTTAACAACCAAGTAAAAACTTCTTAAATTGTAATTTGTTATAAGTGAATTTGCATCATCAATTTGTCATGTCAGCGACTTTCATTTAAAATATTCAACATTGTATCACAAATATTTGCACAGTTATCAACAAGATTTTGTTCTGAATGTTGAGCTACCTTTCAACACATTTAAAAACTGTCGTCGTCACAAACTTAAATATAATGAAAAAGCGAACAATTTGCAGGAAAACTTTCAAGACCCAAAAGTTTTTGGGGAACCAAGTGAACCCAACGAACCACAAAATGCAGATCTAACTTAATGTGCAGCTTCGTATCTTCAAGTGTTTTTCGGCCATTGAAATTGTGGAGAGAGAGAGAGAGAGAGAGTGAGAGCGAAAGAGAGAGAAGGAACTTAATAATTAAAGCACAAAATGCATGTGGTTTCAGTTTGGCGATTTGCCAAATTGCGTGTGTTCTATGGGAATATTATCCTAGCCTACAATACACAAAATTCCTGTGGTTTATAATCGTACTATGCGGCGTATGCGTGATTTATACCTCAGCCAGATGTTGCCTAATGACGAAATAATACGAGTTATCCCATACATTGAGCAGCAAATGTGAATGTAATTTGCAACAAAAAGTTAGTGTCTAATTAAGTGAACATGGAGGATGAAAATCAAATGAAAATGTGACCTGAATATGGAAAGCAAATGATTTTATCACATGATTAGAATATTAATTTTAGAGAAATTTATTTCACTAAATAAACATTTTAAGCTAACAATAACTAACCATTTAATTTTGTTATTTTACAACTTGGAGAATAAGGGTTATGACAAATATTAAATTAGAATTTTTATTTTATTCTTTATAATAATATTTTTATTATTTTTGTTGGTCTATATAACTCTATTTTTAATACAAATAAAAGGAGTTCTTTTTAAATTAATTATTTCGAATTCGTCAATTATAAAAATTTACAAAAGTTAATAATTTATGATAATAATGATTAGAATTATTTATATGCATTTTGTGTTTTTAAACTGGACAATATAAATATTTAAATTTTCAGACTATTCTTATGTGAAGAAGAGAGCTGTGAAAGTTGTAAAGTATATGAATTTATGTTGGAAAAGTTCACATCAATAAAAAAAATATGTAAGTGACCATGAAGGAGAAGGGGAGTTCGCACAAGTTATAGTTTGCCAAGAACTTTGCCAACTTCTGTCTGGGAAATCGCATAAATCACAGCAGCTAAACGAAGCCCAATGGCAATTATATTTACGACTTGAACTATGAAATCGATGCCTGGAAATGGAGATGAAAGAGGCAAAAAAATATAACCATTTTGCAATCGTTTCATGATTGTTGTTGTTGCTGCTTTTTTTATCAGTTTGTTGTGCTTGTTTACCGTTGATGGCGAAGCACACAAAGTAAGCGAGACAACTACATACAACGACAACGAAAAAAGTGCAATTAAAAGCGTTTCATGTGACACTTCACTTGCCTCACGTTCATTTTATTTTCCCTTTTTGTTGGAAGCTCAGATTGGGGTATCTATTTGTTAGCATAGCCGACGGGTTGTTGCATAATAGTGGCATGGGTTTCAAGAACACCAGGTGATAGGATATTGGACAAGAGAAAGGACTTGATGGAACGATTGGTTGAAACAAAACTAACGATAATAGTTAGCTGGCTCCAAGTGAGGGGATGAATCAACCCCAAAGTGCACAAAAGAAAGGAAAGTGCAGTAAAAACGTTCAGGTTTTTAAGGACAAAATAAAAGTAAGCAAAATTGAAGATAGAGATAAAAGGGTATAAGAGTAGTTTAAACTTTAAAGATAAACTCAAAGCTCAAGTTAGTGTTCATTTAATACTTAAACAATACAAGAGTACACCCACGTGACTTACAAGAATAATTAATATAAAATTACTTTCAATTAAAACTGATTTGTCTAGGATATTCCTTAAATCGTATTGGATCTTCAGCTTTATTTAACTTCCTAAAATTATCTCTTTCTCCAATCAAATTTAAGGTCAAAGGTTCAAAATTTAAGGCATATATTTGAGTAGAAAGATTGATAATAACAATGCCATTCAAGTTGATTTATTTATTTAAATTTATTAAATTATGAATGATTATTATTTTAGAGTGATTTTTTTTAGCATGTAGAGATTGTGAGCTAACAATTTAGTTTCATGATAGTGATTATTATTATATTAATCTCTTAAAAATATTTAATGTTTAAATAATAATATGTATTAAATCCTAAAAATTTTAATATTTTGTTTTTTTTTTTTATTTATAAATAGATTTTCCAATTATTGAGTAGACATTTCTAATTTTTACTTTACTTTCATACGGAATAATTGTATTATATAATGATTTTATTATAATTTTATTATATAATAATAATTTATTATAATAATAATTTTATTATATAAAATAAAGCTAATAAAATAAATGGAATTTATCTTTTATACAAAAATATACTTATATAATATTGATAATCTGAAAGTCCTGACCAAACATGCACAGTTGCACTCGTTACGTTAATGTTGAGTGCAAAGGGAGCAAGGAAGAAGTTTCTTTCCTGGGAGACGTCATAAAGTTGCTTGCTTTTAGTCTGCGGCCGACACGATGCACTTAAAATTTAAATTGAAAATGAGCGTCCGAGGACCTTAAAGGCCTTAAAACTTGAAGACGAAATTAAATGTAAGCAGTGAACACACAGAAAACCCAACCATTAAATTTGCATTAAAATATTCAATTAAGAGGAGAGACCAGAGCAGAAGAGGAGAGCAGAGATGGAGAAGGAGAAGAGTGACTATGTAACATACTTGCTCATGGTGCATGTGACAGATGCTTCAATGGCGGTGGCTTCTCCTTGTGGAGTGTGCATCAAAGGCATTGGTTGTCTTTTGTTGGAGATGACGACGACAATTCCTGATGCTGCTCAGCTTTGGTCTGCAATACTCTTACTCTCCCTCTCTCTAGCTCTGTCTGGCTGCCTTCTTTAATGCTTTAATTATTTGTAGAATTCAAAGTTAAGCTCTTTCACACACATACGCATAGTATTAAGTTGTAGATATGAATGTACATAAAAACTCACAACCATAGTCTATCTCGCTTACTCTGCTGCTGTGCTGTGCTCCTCTGCATGTTAAATGGAATTACAATGCAGTCGGCAGCTGGCTGACTGTTTGTATGTAGCATGTTAAAAGCTGTCTGCTGTGTGTGCGTGTCTACATATTTAACAGCGCCGCAAAGTATGCAGCAAAGTTTATCAGCTGCACAGCTGCTGCTTGCACTACGGATTTACTTCTGAGTTTATGTTGTTTTTGTTGTTGTTACAGCTGGTGTTTTGCTAACAAATAGACACACGCGTTGCCAGACAACTATTTTAGTTAGTGGCTGCTGTGGGCGATTCCGTTACAATTTACTTTAAGCGATGGCTACACTGAAAAAATCAAATGTATTAAAATTGGCAAACAAGCCTAAAATGTCGGTTTAATTCGGATTAATTATAATTCAATGCACAAAAGCAGTGTGGATGGCAGTTCACGTTAGTGACAAAAAAATAGCTTAAATTAAACTGGAATCCCCTCTTAAATTAAATATTTCATAATCACTTGAAGAAAATCCAAGATCAGCGTTTAAAATAAGTTTATTTTTTCTGTGTATAAAACTCTCCATATCACAACAAACACACATTGCACACACTTAAGCTGCAATTTTGGATAAATTTTTAATAGAGTTTCTTGCCTGCCTGTGTTTGTGCAACCAAAGCAGCTTATGTGCTATTTTAAAAGCTCTTTCACGCACATTTGTATACAGCTTATTGAAAAATCTTTTAAAATTGATTCTAAATTCAATTTATGTATGCGTCTAGACCATATCTAACAGCTTGCGTACCATAAAATGATTGAATATATTTTTGAAAATATATTTTTTTTATTTTTCAAAATTAAAAAAGAAAACCAAGAGAGCTGATTGACTTCGAGATACCCTGTGCCCAGCTCTGAATACCACCATGGATATTCCTAATCCCACAAATGCCCATTTTTTTTTTATTACAAGCTACGAGCGCTAGATGGCGCCAGAACAGCTTTCGCTCTTTAATGCTAAGAAAATGAGCTGCTTAAAGAATTTCTGTGTTGATTATGAGCTCGTCTTGAATTTTTCAGAATATGTGTAGATGGAAAAAATGATATAATATGCATTTTTATAAAATATGAATAATGATGTCAAGAATTAATTTCACACATCTTGATTTATGTGCAAAAATGCCTTGATATTGCAGTTCCAATCCCTGCAAAAGCTCTTCGCCCCAAAGCTAAAAATACAATCAATCTGAGTAAGCAAGAGAGTTTTTGCATAAAAAACTGCCCCAGACAGACTGTCTGTCCAACTGTCAGACATGCCACACCCAATCACTTAGCGAGCTCATTTAACTGCCAAATACAGCGAGCAGTGATTCGTTTAATCAATTCAAATCATCTATTCGCTATCTTCTTACACATGTTGCAGAATGCTCGAAACATTTACGAACCGAATTCGCCAAATTCCTCCATGCAAATCCAATCCATTGTGACAAGCCAGCAATGAATGAACGAGGCCAAAAAGCTGAATCAGAAAAATGAAAGCCAACTCTAATTGAATGTAGTTTACGGCCTTTTTTTTGTTTTTTCGGTCCCTGACCAGGCTACCAAATTCTCAGCTCAACTCAAAATATATGCACGAAAAGTGCAACGCACTGGCGAGATGTCGAGGAGAGGGACGGAGAGGCAAGGGAGGAAAGAGAATCGAGGCGCATTGTGCCACGAAAAGGCAGCCATAGAAATGCCGAGTTGCATCATTCCGTGAGGCAAGCTGGCAACTGTCGCTTTTGTCTGCCTCGCTCTTTTTTGTTAGTCCCAAATTGGTGTCGGGGCTCAGCCTTGGTCTCGGGGTCTCGGGGAACCCCCTCCATGAATGGCGGCGCAAATAATTGAATAAGGCGATCAATAGGTGAGCAAGTTGCAAAGACCGTTCCCACCGACGAATCTCATTTCGGGATTGCGCAGCGCCACACAGACTACTGGTGACTGGTGAAAAACTGGCAAAGTGTTTAATTGAATTAGCCGAAAACAAGTGCGGGTCAAAGCTGTCAAAATCCCAAAGCCATTTACCGCGATCCATTAGCCGTTTACCTCCCTGTTAACTCCAATTCACGCATTTTGTTTGTTTGTCTTTATTTTGGTAGCAGAGCAGAGTCTCTCTCTCTATCTCTTTCTCGTCAATAGATTTTTAAGGCAGGTCCTTAATAGGTATTACAGAATATTTGAACTTTAAATTACTATATAATATATAAGTTAGAAGCTCGATTTCAATCTTTTGCAAAATATTTAAACCATTTATATGAACATTTTAAATAATTTAAACCAGAGATTAAAACCCTAACCGATACCGTAACCTTAAACCGGTAAAAACCGATTGAAATTTAAAACCGTAACTGAAACCGTAACCGAAAATAAAAATTTTTATTTGACCGAAACCTTAAAACCGAAACTCTGTAAACCGAAATAACCGTTTAGTAACCGTTTCATTTATAAGTGTTAATTTCGGTTTTTTATACATCAAAAAAATAAAAATTTTTCATTTTTAATTTAGATTTTTGATTTTAATTTTCTTGTGCTTAATTTTGAACTTTTATTTCTGATATTCATGATCGAATTTGCATAGCACTGAATAAGCACAAATAAATAAATTTGTTAAATAAAATTGTTAAAATGTAACTAAACTTCATCGAACTGAAGAATATGTGAAATTAATGTGTGAATGAAACATTAAGAAAGTAATGATATTTGAATTATTACTATAATATTATTAATATAATTTTATTTTTGCAAAAAAAAAATTTTTTTGTGAACCGAAACCATACCGGTATTTCAAAACCGAAACATACAAAAACCGGTTCACCGTTACGAAACCTTTATTCAAATATTTTGCGTAACCGATAACCGTAAACCTAAATGCGAACATAACCGTAACCGTAACTGAAACCGATATTCGTTTCGGTTTTAATCCCTGATTTAAACTAAAAGAAGTGCATTTAAACCTAATACGTCTTATTAATAAAAATCAAAGTACGATTTTACAAACTTTGAGATAAGTTTTGTAATGCTAGAAGTATGAAGATAATAATTCATTAAATTTAAAAAGATAAGATCCCAGTGCTGAGATAAAAAAATTTACTGAAGTCGATCCATCATTAAACATATTTCCAACTCCATATAACTTTTCATTCCTAATAAAAATCTTTAGAGATACGATTTTTTCGAATTCACATGCAGGTCTGCTAGGGAAATCACTTCCACTTGAATTTCACTTCAATTTAATTTCACTGTGACACAGTCAACAACACTGAACATTTTTGAGGATAACAAATCATAGCTCAATCCACTGGCGTCCGATGCCATGAGAATATTGTCAAATTTTTTGACGGAATTTTTGAATTTAGAGTTTTCGAGTAACTTTTATTGTTTGTCGCGCCAATAACTTTTAAATTTGTTTAAGCTATACAAAACCAATTATTATATAAATAAATTAAATTACATTAATTAAAAAGGAAAAAAATAAAATCCCATTATTCTGCAAGTTGCTAAGTTCTTAAAAAAGTTGCTAAACAAACCCTTGGAAAATTTAATATGAGAAGGGGCCAACTTTAGCAGACGAGTCGAAAACGTTAGTAAACATACTAAAAAAATTAAATCACTTGAATTTCTGTGGCACTTTCCTCTGAATTCGATTTCTCTTGTGATTTCCATAGCACAACTGATTATACTTAAAAAACAACAATTTAAGATCACAAAGTAAATAATATATAAGATCACAAAGTAAATATTATTTAATTAATATTTACAACTATTCTACATCATTTTTTATTTTGAAATGATTCATAAAAAACACAACTTTTTTCCGGGTCCCAACTTATTACAAACACACACATTTTTTATTAAAATTTGTACAGTAATAACTAACAAATTTATAGTTATATAAATTATTTTAGACTTTTGATTTTGTTATTTAATAAGTATTAAGCTTGTTTCCATTTAAGTGAACGAAAATTGCTGAATCCTTATATCATAGATCAAATACAATTAAATATTTGGTCATTTGTTGCAGCTCCTAAAAGCTGTCATAGATTGCACACAGAAACAATTGCAATTATTTGCAGGAAAATTTATTACCCAATTTGTGTGAATAACAATAGCACAGCCATTCCAAATCATGTCCAGGGAAACGATTAATCAACTCAAGGCCAGAACTTTAAGCTACAGGTAAAATTTTAAGAGCAATAACGACAAGTTTCCTGCCCCTTACCCATTTACCTTCCCGTCTTCATCTTAACTCAGGCAATGTAATTTAATATACTTCGATTGGATATCAAAATCCAATCCAATCAAAACCTGCATCAATTTTTCATGATTTAAAACGATAAAAAAAAAATAGCAATGAAAAATTATGAGCCATATGGCAGTTACACTCACAAAATCAACAATAAAACGAGAAGTTGCAACAAGCAGAAGAACAACAACAACAACAACTATAACAATAACAAATAAAAGAAAAACGGTTGAGGCAACCCTTTTGGCTCTGCAATTGACCATGAACAGATATAATGGCCAATAGCCAAGTGGCCATTGATGCGTTAAATAAAAACTCAACCAAACATTTTCGAAAGCAAAAACAAGCGAAATTTGAAGACAGAGTCGATATTCCACAGTTTCCACAAGAAGGAGAAATTTAAACAAGACAGCAGCAATGCATTAAGTATGACGAAGATTGAATACCCTTCAGACTGTTTATTGCTATTTTTTCTCGCATAAATGAAACTAGAAATTTACTAGAAATATCTTATAGTAGTCAGACTTTGCTAAATAAAACAAAATAAATAAATTTCTAAAAAAAATATTTTCAATTACCTATCATCTGTTTTATCTAGCATTAGCTTCAAAATAGCAAAAAATTTACTTAATCGCAAGGTATCAGGATTTCGGTTATCTGTAAAGCAAAACTTTTATACATCGGTTACATTACGGCTACAGGGTTTTTTGTACGTTTCGGTTTCGAAACACCTTTATGATTTCGGTATAAAAAACAATTTTAAAAAATGTTAAGGATATGTAAATATGAAAACAAATGTTTAAATATTTGAAAAACTAAGATCTTTTTTTTTAAATCAATATATAAAATTAGGTAAAAGTTAAATTTTGCTTTAAAAAACGATAATTACACCTTAACAACGTAATTAAGTTGTATGCTTGACTAAACCTAAATTAACCGTTATGCATGAATCGGTTTCTTATCGGTTATTTCGGTTGGAATAAGTTCGGATTTTGTGTTTAGCCATAATAAAAAAGTTTTGTTTCGGTTACGGTTACAAATTTTAATCGGTTAATACCGGTTAACAGTCACGGTTATGGATATGATGTTAATCCCTGCTTAATCGTACTCTTACTGAAGACATCTTCTTCATGACAAAACTTTAATACCTTTCTAAGGGTATAAAAAAAGAACAAGTAAAAGCCAAAACCACAAAGTTGCGCTAACGAAGGACAATGCAAAAACTATAAACTTAATATTGAGCGACTCCATTATGATTCAAAGGGAGTTTGAGAATAGCAATAATAATATCAAAAATGTTTGAAAAATTTTTAAATTTATTAAGTACGAATATGCTAAGTTTTTTTATTATTATCGATGGAGTAATGAGTATAACTCACGTATTTAGAGGGCATCAAATTGATGCTACAACTAACAAGCATTATTCATGGCACCTACAGGCCTTTCCTTTTTCCCTTTTCCTGTTCGCACACCATTTCCCTTGTACCTTGTACCTTGTCCCTGTCTCTGTCTCTGCGTGCCATCTCTTTTGCTGACTGTGCCCAGACACGTTCACAAACATTTCATGGTTCAATAAATTTGCTGCCGAACGTACCGGAAACTTTGCGCAAAAATCCATTGGAAAAAATGCTCTTGGTTGCAATGTAAAAGGCAAAGAAATTATCTGTTGCCAGTGGCTGTTAGCCACGCCTTCAATGCTGTTGTGCCTCCTGCCACCTGCGATGCCGTCCTATGTAACTTCCTGTGCCACATACGAAACGAGTACGAGACTGCTCACATTTTCTTTTATTATCCTCTACTTTTTTTGGTATTTTTATTTTTATAATTTTTTTTGCATTTACAAGTTTCTGACGCGCACTCTTTTCGCTTGCATTGCTGCCACGCCCACACATTATATATATTTCGGCCATTTTGGAGAGGATGGGGAAAGGGGGACAACGGGTGTTGTTGCTAAATTATGCATCACCCCCACCAATTTTTCACACCTTCAGCAGGAACTGCAACAGCAACAGCAACAACAATCAACGCACAGTGGTAGAAGAAAAAATATTACAAAAGTAAAAAATTTTCTACAAAATTTAGAATAAAACCGAGTAATATTTAATTGAGATTCAAAATTTTGTTTTGTTTTGTTAACTACGCAACATACAAATGGAAGATTGTTGCATACTTTTAGGTACTATCATTATTGCGCCAATGCGCGAATATCAACATAATGAGCAATTAAATTTCCGAAAATATATTACAGCTTTGCTAATAATGTCCGATTTTAGAAAATAGATACACGTTTTACTCGTGTAAATATGATCTTTTTAAATAATAATACAAGTTTAACGGGTTTCTTATAAAATAGTGTTCAATAACATCACCTGGTTTACCTAGGAAATACTCTAATAAGGGAATTTAAACGTTTTAATACCTAATTTTCTTCTTTCCAAAACCGTTAAGAAATGAAAATCAGTGAATATGTGAAGACGCTTTGGGCGTATTAGTAATTTAAGATTTCGATGTGCACCAACAAAATTCTAGTGTGCCAAAAAAATCTATCTAACTATGTATACCTATGTAACAACCCAAAAGTTTTACTTGGATTTTTTTGTAGCACCATGTTATGCTACCTAAATAAAATTAAAAAAAAACGTAAAGCTTATAAAACAATTAAAATTGTTTAAAATCATTTTTTTAATATCCATAAAATTGATTTTTTACAAATTTTATCTTTGATAACCCATAAGTACGCATCTCGAGCAGTGGTGTCCAAACTCATACAATCAAATATTGCGCTTGTGTGCCTAGCAGCGAAATACGAATTCAACGAAACTTTTTACTGCTTTACACTGAAAAAGTGAAAGGAAAGCATTTTCGAACTGAGCAAAGCATCAGATCAGCGACTGACATCAAAAAGGATCAGCCGATTAGATGCTCCGCAAGAGAATTCTCTCTCTCTACACGTGTGTTGGCTGCGACGCGGGCAGAATTATGAGTTCCTATCCCATGGGATACGCTTTCAGCATTTTTCACGGGTTGATCTATTATATGCCATTAATGAATTCATTATCTCATTTGGTTTAAAAGATATGATTTTTGCCACCAAAAAACTCAAATGGCGACACTGTGCAAAGTTTTACGATAGCAGGCTGGCAATTATTGTTGTAGATATTGTTGTTGTTGTGGCAACAATTTGGCTGCATTTTAATATGTTGCACAAATAGCAATTAAAAATGCAGCAAAAACCAACCAAATGGATTTTAACGAGTATAGTTTATAGTTTTAATTAGACGAAGCACCTCAGTTGCGCTCTCTTTCACTATCTTTTTTTTTCGCCCTTCGTTATCTCTTGGGTCTTTAGTTGATTAAAAATGCTACTTAACAAGGTTTCAGCTAAATGATTTTTGCATTGGCAAACTGAAAAATTGGCAGAGGAAAGAGCAAATTAAATGAAACCTAACTGAAAATATGTTAAACTTTGTTTAACATTTACATTTATCTACATACCGTTTGAACAAAAGGACAAATTACAGTAGATCGATGTTTGTAAATTTAACTTATTAATCTTCTTGTTTATTTGGTTTACTCGCTCGAAATATTTCTTAAAAATCCATTAAGCTATGCTTACATGTTTTAAATTGCAATACTGTTGGGAAAACATATCATTACATAATAACTTGAAATATCTAACGTAAATAAATATATTATTTTTAATGTATAACAAAATTTGAAATTCGCATTGAATGAGCTTAAAACTGAAATTTATCAAACTTCTGCTACGTTGCACACGAAGAAAGCAAACAAATACAGACACACACACATATATAGAACCGCAGTGCCACAGAAGGAGACACCATACGGAAACCGGAAGTACTGCGCAAATTTTGTGAATGCACTTCCGTTTGGTGGGCTGCGAATTCGTGTTCGACTGTGCGGTAAACGGGCTTTCAGTTCGCTGCATATGTGAACTGAGATACTTAATGTGAGAGTATTATGTACAGCTGTGGTTATTTATTATTGAAAAATCTACATAAATTTATTATATGCCATTATTACAATTACACGCTGCGCATAATACAACTACATACATGTATTAATCAATGAAATTCAATAAGCTGCATACATTAAACGCAGGCTACCCACATGGGCGAGAACATTTAATTCTAATATCCAAATAAACTCAATTGTACTTCATTTAATACGCATATTGGCAATTTGCCCAAAATGTAGGCCAAAATTACTTTCACTGTTTACAGCAGTATTTAATTATATGCAGATCTATTCGAGGTATTTGATTTTAAATATTATTGTTGTAAGTTTTTAAACATCATACAATAGCTAGTTTATGATAAGAACACATCACAATTATACGTTCAGATTCAAATTTGCATTAACGATCTGGCAACTGTTAACTCATCATAATTAACAGTGTACAAATTTAACTAACAGCATGTTTATAAAGTACACATGCAAATTATGTATGTTATTACAGTAATTAAAATTGAATTGAATTTTTAAAGTTTGAAATATTTAAATTTTAAAGCTTAAGAAAACAAAGAAGCAACAAAAGGTATGTCACTTACAGAAAGCTGTTAAAGCTCACACACACACGTAACACGCACACACATACACTTTCAACAATTCTCTCTTTCAGTCTTCCTCTTTGACTTCGGCTTTCTTCGACATTTTCTTTTGTTTGGCGGCTTGGCTGAAACTAATGCACGCCAATATTCAATACAACAAAAATCGAACTTTGGAGTGGGCAACGTCGCGTCGCACGGAATTACGTATTAGGTGGCAGTGGGCGTGGTGGATGGGGCGCCTTTTAGGGGGGTTAACTTTGGCTGCAACGCTGCTTCAGCTGCAGCCCGTGGCGTGCACTTCTATTCTGCTTGGCCGAAAACCACTTGAAATTATTATTGATGAACACGCGCTGGGCGGTCGTTCGTACAAGGGGGGCAGGGGCAACGGCGGGGCTTCAATGACAATGGCTACGACGCTCCAAAATGAGGACGGCTATAAACAGTGAACAGAGCTGGTGCGGGAGATGAGGGGGTTAGCCAGTGAGTTGTCGCGGCAACGAATGCGTTTTGTGCGTGCACACGGAAAACGAAAATACATTGCATACTTAACGGCACTGAAGCAGCAGCAAGGTAGCACAGGTCATTGCATGTCCAGTACTTTAACGGCTTTTACGGCTGGCGATAAATTAAAAAACTTTATTAACATACTTTCTGGCGGCAGCAGTTTTGTGTAGTTTTGTGTAGCAGTTCATTTGAAGCTCTCGTTCATTCGCTTGTAAGCTTACGAGCTAGGTGAACGATCATCAGGCGAGTAAGGCTCGATCACTTCACTGGTTCGTTCAATGGAACTTTTGCTGAACAAGTCTAGTATGCAGCTAAGCAACTTTCTTTTACAACATGCAAAATAAGTGAACTTTTTGAAGAAAAAAATAAATATCACCAGCTATTCAAATACAAATATAAATCCAATTTATGTGCATTCCATTTAAATTATTGTAAAACTTAAAATCTGCTCACTTAATTACAAAATTAATTGAAACATGTTTAATTCCATTTGGTGTATGTAAACAACGCCAAAACAATTCTTTCGAATGACTCTCGGAAATTGTCAAATTGTCACGTAGTGTTCACCCTTTTATACCGCCAGCCAATCATGAGATGCATTGAAATGCAAATATTTTTCATTATAATTGAAGCACGACAAATACGAAGGGTAATTTTGAATGTGACTGCAAAATTTAATGTGGCTGCGTATGTAATTCTGCCATCGGCCGGACAATAGACAAGAAGCACAGTATAATTCCATTATTTTTGCAGTGCATGTGGAAAAACTTAAAAAAAAATTTGTATTCGGCGTGTCAAAGCTTGAATACCCTTCTATATTGAAATTTCGCAAAAAAAAAATCTTTTTTTTATTGAAAACATGTACATAATTTGTAAATGATAATGTACGTTGGTAAACCTAACTTTTTTCTCGGAAAATTTATACTTAAAGAGATTTGGTGGAAAGATTTATAAATTTAAAAATGCAAATAAGTCAAATGAATTAGATAAATGTCATAAGAATCAATTATATAGCTTCAATTTGTCATTCCCTGGATTCCCTGGATATTTGGACGAAAAAAATTATTGATTTGTCTTGTAAAATATTTAATAATTGACAAACATTATAATTGTTTTATTGCCTTTCTAGGGAATATCTGACAAAATAAATGGAAATTGCAGTGGCGCCAGGATAAATGAATGGAATGGACCAAAATAAATACATATACAAAAATGTCAATGACAATTTGATTGAGAACTGGCGCCACATTAAAAACTTTATAGCGCAGACGAATAATGAAGAGCCTGCCGTTAAATTCATTTGAACGCCGCTTAATCATTACGTCATCTCTGACTGTTATTATTTCTACAACAAAAGAAGATTAAAAAAAAGTGCTATTAACTGTGGTCAAGAGTTCACAGAACTTTAGTGCTATTGGGATAAAGGTTTTCATTATTATTTAATTAGGTTGCTCAATTAAAATAGGCTTAATTGATAATTATAATAAAATATTATGGCCGAATATAATAAAGTTAAATGCCATTCTCTGTTTTTTTTTTTTTTGTTTCTTTAAAGCGGTTTTTAGAATCTCATCGTTAGTTTCGTATTTTCTGAAATCTCTCTTCTTAATTTTTTTAGGTTGACATATTGCATATGTATGAGAATAAATAAGTATGATAAATATGTGTGCATCTTAAAAGTTATATTAATATCTCTCAAAGGGACGTTAGTTTTAAACTTTTATATTACTTTTCTGAAACTGAATTTTATTAAAAATTTTATTTAAATAAATAGGTAAAGGGTTGACTTATTATAAAAATTAAACATCAATATCAGTTTTCTCCTATGTAAATTAGTCTCTCACTTTTAAAGCCTTACTTAGGAAAATATATTTTATACAGGAGCTGCTTCTTATCAGTACACTCTAGTATATTATTTCATGAAAATTCTTTTAATTTTCATAGATAATTTTTTTCACCCGTGTGCAGAAAGGTGGTAAACGATTTAGTCAAGGTGGGCAACAGTTTTAAATTAATTTCTGAATACATTTAAAATTTCTACATGAAATAATGTAATACAATTCAATAAAAACTTTTGTCTTATCGAAATGCTGCTGCATTAACTAAATATTTAAAAGTTATACACACTAATTAAATTTGTTGTTTTCAAACTAACTTACCAGCCAGAAGAGATTTGAAATTTGTCACTTCGCTCGTGAAGTGGATGTTGACTTGGTCCTGGACGTAGTTTTAGGTTGTCTGTGTTGAGCTGACCACTGGAAAGCGTTTTCAATTTGTGTTAAGAGCTCGAGGACAGTGCGCGCCAAAAAGTATGTAACACAAAACTATGGAATGTCTTGTAAGTCCGTTGTTGGCCGACTGCCTGCGACGATGTCAATGCCTGTTAGCTGTTTGGACACTGGCTGATGATTGGTAATGTGATTAGTTGGCCCTGTCGAAGTGTACGAGTGTGCGAGTGTGTGTGTGTTGTGAGTAAATTTTAATTTAATTATGTCTGCTTCTCGCTCTCTCACTCTCCCACTCACACTCACACAATTACGAAACACTGCTCAAAGCAAACGAGAAAGAGAGAGAGCGAGACTGTGACTGAGAGGGGGGAAAAAAACTAAAGACACGCACCAATAAACAAAGGAAACAATAACAGAAAATAGAAAATAGAAAACAAAAGACAGACCTGGGTTTGGGTACAGATCCGCGTCTAGTTGGTAAAAGCCACGGTACTTTGGCGAATGTCGTAAAAATGTAAGATGCGTAAGAGTATATGTGTGTGTGTGGGTGTGTGGGTGGGTGTATGAGTGTGTGCGAGTGCAAAACGAATGCGAATGCGAACGCGATACGAGACTGAATCGCGTACTGGAGGACGCTGCTCGAACTGTTGCCGTCTCCTGCCTGACTAACTGACAGACGTTCAAAATGTTAACGTTGCAACTTCTGTCGCTGCTACAAGCGACTGGCCTCTGCCTCTGTGCTGCGCTGCGTTGCATACACCAAGGCTGGCGTCCCCAAGACACGAGGAACGTTTCGGCAAAATGGAACACAAACGTTCGTCGTTTTGAGTGCAACTTGCAATCACACTCACAAAGTGTTCCCAGCCAAAGTGGGAACAGTTTACATGCACACCTGTTCCCTTTTTTGACTGGCAACTGAGAGCTGCAACTGAAAGTGGAAAATGGGAATGGGAAATGGGGGGAATGTGGAGTGAATTTCGTCTGCTAGACGAAAATTTAATTGAGTTTTCGATTCTTCAAATATTTGGCTCATTAATGTAAGGGTAGTTCCTACAAAAGAGGGGATGAAAGTATTACACATATTAAAAAGCCATAACATTAAATTGATTGCTTTTCTCATTTGACTATTTTTTGTTTGTCCGAGAAACCATAATTATAATTTTATGGGCTAGTTAAAGAGACAAGTGCAATCATTAATTATAGAAATAGTAAATTACATTCCATTCTCTTATTTATCTTCTACTAAAACCCACTTTTTCAATGTTAGTTAGTTAACACTTAAACACATTTAGATGCGAAATGTGTGTTAAAAGTGTAGACTAATTTGAACAGAGTATCCAACAGTCGTAACGTCTGAAACGTAATTTATTTATGAGCAGGAGCAGTATTAAAAAAATGGATACCAAATAGAAGGAGGCATCTTCGACCCTCTAAAGTACTGTCGAACTTCCCCAACTCAAATTTACATAACGCACAGAAAACTTTTAGATTGAAGAGACTTAAATTTATACTAAAGAATAACTTCGTTAAGACATTAAAAATAATAAATAAAACAAATATGTTTAATTACTCCATATCCACAGAATTTAATTACAGTAAGATCTCTCGTTCTACACTTTAATATAAGCCTCAAACAAAGATTCGATTTTTAGTTTAGCATTCAATCTATCGAAAATTACACAAGGTTTAATTATTGCCCATAAATTAAAACAAGAAAATCTTGTGCTGGCGCCATCTAGCGCTTGCAGATTGTAAGCACCTTACATTTAGTGTGCGTGTGTACTTTAATTTAAAGAACATTTTGCAGTCGCGCAACGTTTCCTTTATTAAACACATTTTTATAGCTGACAGGGTGTCTAGGATGTGTATCCTGGTCTTTGTGTGGCTTTCTCGTTGTGCCACCTGTCTATATATAGAGATGCAATAATGCTCCTGTTCCATATACAGACAGGTCTGGTCTGTATTGATGTCAACGTTAGGGCAGAGGCAGAAGCAGAGGGAGAGACAGAGATAGAACAACAAATGCGACACACGCACCGCAATACGATATGCAACAGTTGCAAATACGCGTTGTCACTATGGGAAAAAATCCAATTTATTGGCATAAATTCTAAAAAAAAATTAAATAAGAGCTATTTCCTGATTTTTATAAAAACAACTTGAAAGTAACTTTTTTTTTCAAATTAAACTTATTTTCCAATTTTTATTAAAAAAATTGCTGAACAAAATTTCTTTTCAAGAAGTTATTATATTAATGGGTATTTATAATACAACAATAATAAGATTATGAAGTGTAGATCAAATATGTATACCGATTTATTGAATGGGCCCTTCCGTTTAAAAGATATACATATGAACATACTATACATATTAATTAAATTTTTATTTGATTTTCTTACAATAAAATCAATTTAAATATAAGTTTTATTTGCAAATAAGAGTTATTGAGTAACTTTCAAATACAAATTTAGAAACAAATTTTGTTTTCAATTATCATTATAAAAGTTAAAAATAAAAGTAAAAAATAATTTAAGACATAAAATTTGAGAGTAAAAATGTATCCTGTTCCTGGATACACCTTCCAACACATTTGTTAGGTTTGAGCTAAATATACACTTGGAAAATGCATTGAACAATTGCTCAATAAATCGCCAATACTGAAAATCATTAGTTAACATATCTTGTTTCAATTTTTTTATATTTACACTTTTTTGCAGTGCCTATAATTCAAACGCTCTGCAAGCTGCAAAGAAATTCAAACATTATACTTATACTTTTTATTCTATTTTGATCATTAAAGTCCGATTTGTTTAAACATTTTTAACAACAACTAAATTGCAAGCCGCAATTAAGGAAAAAATTAAAATGCTATTTTCCTATTAATTTAATTAAGAGAAATTATTAATGTACACCAAAATATCTCATTTTTTCCCATAGTGTTTGTTGGGGAAATAGTGCGGCAAATACAGTGTGCATGTCGGAGGCATATTAAACCGCACACTTCTATGCGTGTGTATGTGTGTGCGTGGGATTGTGTCTGTAGCTGTGTGTGTATCTGTGTGCATTAAGTCGTTGTGTAATCTAGCCATGAAAGTCGCTTCCGCTTTACATTGCGTATGCTTAACGCATCGTTTGGTCGCGCAAATTGAGTTTTCACTGTGGTGCGGCTTCTGTTGCCACTTTTGGCACTAAATAAAGTGCAACCAAAATGTTGACGTTTCAACTGATTGGATATGGCTTTTGACAAACTAACTAAGTTTTGTAGGTTTTGGAAAAGGTTGCAAAATTGTTATTTATTTTCTCAATTGTTTTTATTTCCCTTAGAATTCTAAAAATTAAAAATTGTTTACTAAGAAAAATTAAAATTGTTTAAGGGGTCACCCCTAGTAAATTTGAAAAAAAAACATTTGTTTTTGTTGCATTTTTTTTTAAGTACAACTATCTGAGAATTCGTTATTAAGATTTCATCTCAATCCGAACAAAATTAATGTGAGCGTTGAATGACAGGAACCCCTTACATAAACGACTGAAATTGTAAACTTTAAACGCGTTTTTCTTGAAATGACATTTTTGAAGTCGTTGACCAAAATTACTCGAAAACTGAACCGATCTTTTTGAAACTTGGCAGTATTATTCAATACATAAAAATGTAATGTTCAATTACACGATTTTTGAAAGTCTAAGCTTTACCTTTGACTGTCCGCCATTTTGTGAAAAATTAATATTTTTTCAATTACTTCAATCAAACACTAGCTTATACCGTTATTTAACTAAATGCATCGACATTTTTTGTTTGAGATTATCCAGTTCGCCACAATGTTGGTCACTGCAAAATTAAACTACAATTTCTTTGAAGGCCATTTGTAACTCAATATTGTCCTATTTTTCATTAAATAAATTAGTGAAAGGTGTTTAATGTATGTACTTTAAGATGCTATAATGGTCGTTGAAAAAAGTTTCGTAGTTTTCTTAAAAAAAATGTAGGAAAATGACCTAGTTTTCTACATGTGGGTGTCAACCCTTAATTAGTTGTAAGAATCTAACTTAAGCTTAAACTTTGATTTATATTTAATATTTAATATTTAATTAAATGTATAATTTATTACAAAATGTAATTAATATTGGCCCAAAAACTGCTAAGTCAGTTAGTAGATAGAGATACATTTTGTATTTGGCAGATACATTTATGTCTATGAGTAGATACTTTAGCTATGAATTATTATCATACATTTTTATCTTCGATGTCATTTTAAGACTTTCCCTAAGCTTCTAAGAGATTTTTGTTAATGTGTCTGCTTTACTTACCAAACCTGTAAGATTTCCATTTCATTTATTAAGCATAAATGATTAATTATCATAATTTTTAAATTGTTGTTAAACTTTTGCAAAAACCTCAACAATTATTTCCTTATTTTTAGTAAAATATTTATTTTTTATTATGTCAAAACAATTACTTGACTAACTGTATGTCTAATTTAAATTTAGTAAGTCTAATGAGTTTTATTTTTTTTTTTTATTTAAACTCTCAGAAAAATTTGAAAACCTTAAGACTTAAAAAAATATTTTATATTTCAGCTGCCATAGGAGCTCTTAAATTGTAGAATACAAAAACATATAAGACATTTTTCAACATTTCAACATGCTAGGATACAACTTATTGATTATATATCATATCCAGCTTGGCCCTTTTTTCCAGAATCTCCAGTTCTATAATTTTAATTCGAAGTTTTCCCTCTTGAACTTCCTGATCCAGTTTCGCCTTCTCCCTGCTCAAATTCTGTTCGTGTGTTTCCTGTGCTCGCTGTTCCTTACGTACCAAGAGCTCTTTCTGAAGCCGAATCAAGGAATTTGAATCCTTTTTCTGGATGCGGTTGCGTAAACGAGGACTTGAATTGCCATTTTCCCAATCCGAGCTTGGGTTAGCCACATCCTCCTCATTTCCATCAAGATTAGTCA
This sequence comes from Drosophila limbata, assembly GCA_963924055.1. Classification (NCBI taxonomy): domain Eukaryota; kingdom Metazoa; phylum Arthropoda; class Insecta; order Diptera; family Drosophilidae; genus Drosophila; species Drosophila limbata. The sequence continues at coordinate 10,077,409 of OZ001353.1, forward strand.
CCTATAAATCGAAATCAGTCAATATCATTTTGTAAATATTCAACTGCACTTACGTCCTGTTCATCTCTGGCTTCATCTTTGTTATTGGACTTTGCCTTGACATATTTCCAAAGCATATTCGTCGCAGCGCGTTCAGCGGCCTCAGCTATTTTCGGATCCATTTTGTTGAGAATGCTTTCCCAGTATCGTAGGATCGGACGAACAGTTGGAGGCGAAGAAGTTTCCAACGGATCACGACACTCCGAGTGTTTGCTGACATTCAGTTCCTGCGACTCTGCAGACTTATCCAACTTGATCAATTTCCTGGGAATCTCCTTCTGCTTAAAGTGATAAGTTCATTTTATTAATAACACTTATGAAACCATATTAATATTATCCCTATACGTGATTAGAAAAAATTAAAAATAATAATATTAAAATTTTAATTTAAAACTATGGGAACAACACTTAGAAGAACTCTGTCCCCTCCTTAAAATCCTTCCTTATCATATGCCTTTTGGTAAGTCCCTGACCTTACTTATACTAATATTAATACTTGTACTATCACTAATTACTTCTACTAATATTTTTTGATGTGATCATTTTTTAGACAATTTAATATTTAATTTTCATATTTAATTTATTGTTTCCCATTTAGTTTAAATTTATATATAACTTATACAAATTATTATCATATTAAGTTACATAATTTAATTTTAATTTTTAAAAATACTTTTGGTCAACTGATTTTAAATAAATAAACAAAAAATAATAATATTTAACATACTACCGTTTTTACTTTTATAACGTAACTTTTAAACAAAAAATTAAATTGAGTTAGTTTGCACTTTAAATTATAAAACTAAATTGATTTATTTTGTAATTTTTATATAAAAATAAGAATTCAGTAATAATTGCATTTATCAGTGATTAAAACCGTAACCGTTAGCCGGTATTAACCGATTGAAATTGGTAACCGTAACTGAAACCGCATACCAAAACACTAGAACCGAAATTATTCTAACCGAAATAACCGTTTAGTAACCGATTCGCGCATAACGGTTAATTTCGGTTCGGTCAGGCATACAAATTAATTATGCTGTTAAGGTGTAATGATCGTTTTTTAAAACTAAATTTAATTTATACTTCTGCCCTAATTTAATTTATATATTAATCTCAATAAAAAGATCTTAATTTTTGAATATTTGTTTTCAAATTTACATATCCATAACATTATTTTTTAAAATTTGTTTTGTAAACCGAAATCATACCGATAACCGAAAACCTAAATCCGAACATAACCGATTCGCTGGTATTTATATACATTTTAAATTAATCATTATACAATTTAGTAATTTAATACATAATACAAATTAAAAAAAATATTTGCATCATCGTGATATAAATTTTAAAACTGTTAACTCATAACTGGTGATACTCGAATTTGTACTTACGTTGGAGTGCGTTGACTCTTTACAAGATTTATTGTCAACAGCCTCCAGTTGACTTTCGTCAACATCAAACAGATTGGAAAATGATAAATCATCTTTGTCCGCATCAGTGGACTCAAATGGATCCAAGGTTCTGTCTTGGGTTGATGCATCTTCAACTTCAAAAGCACTGTTGAAAGTACTGCAAGAAATAATCGTTTTATGCTAGGTTCACACAGTTTTACACTCTGTGACAAAGCTAGTCACAAGTTAAGTGGTCACAATTGAGTTATGTAATTCAATTGAACAATTAGTGTCACAAGCGTACAAGCTTTTGTCACAGTGAATACTGATGTTCACATTAAAAAGCTTATATTTCTATGACAATGCATTTTGCAATCGCATTGAAAATAATTTAATTTTATGCATCTTCAACTTCAAATGCACTGATGAAAGTACTGCTAGAAATAATCGTTTTATGCTAGATTCAAACAGTTTTACACTCTGTGACAAGGCTGTTCACAAATGTTCACATTTGAACTATGTAATTCAATTGAACAATTAGTGTCACAAGATTTTGTTACAGTGAATACTGATAATGCATTTTGCACAAATGTGTAGAGTAAAAGTAAAGTAAAAGTAGAGTTGCCTACGCATTGAAAATAATTCTATAATTTCCACATACCGCCTTGTCGAGCTCAGTTTGGGAAGAAATGTCAAGTATGGGGCAAAATGCCACACCACTTTGGGCTGCTCTGGTGTAGCTCCGTCGGCCCCAACACGCTTGCAGTGGTAGCGATAACTATCGCGAAGCGACTTCCAAGCTGTTTTGCATTCATTTGCTGAAATCAAACCAAAATGTTCAACTCAATGGGCGTTCATGAAAGTCGCATTCAGACAGAACTCACTGTTTTTATTGATCTGCTTTGCGACAGTTTTCCATGCTTCCTTCAAAACTATTCCATCGAAATGCTTTTTATCGTCCACATCCCACAGGACTCGTTTCGCTTGCACCGCTTGGATTAGGGCAATTTTGTCGTCGTTGTCGAAATCCTCCAACCGACTTCTTTTTCTGGTTTCGTGCATTCTGCTAATACAGCGTCAAAGATCCCAACAATTCACTATCAGTGTGCAAGCAGAATATTCTGTTAACTAAATTCAGCTAGGTCAGTCCAAAAAAAATATATATGGGATGCCGAATGCACTTAGCGTTGCCAGAAAGTCCGAAAAAATCAGCTGGTACATCAGCGCAAAATGGCCATCAACAAGATACTGAATTTGGCTACCCCGTTCTTCTAAACTGAGTTTTAAGAATGTTCTTTTTTGATTTTGACACCCCTTTTTATATGGAGTTGACAGAAAATCAGATCTGCTTTTCTAAGAACATATTAAATTTTAAACAGATAGAAGCAGCTCCACATGCCGCGGAATATGACCGACATTGTTCTGTGAAGAAGTTCGTTATACATTTAGCGAATTACTTTTTTCAGAATCAAATATAGTCATGACTCGAAATTTAAATATTACAAAAATGTATGCAAAACTTAGCCTCTAGCTTAGAAATAAGCGAAAATAAAAATTAGCTCCCCTTTCAAAACAGGGCGAACAAATTGACATTGTCCTAATTTTGGCAACTAAGGCTGCCAGAGGTATTTTGGGTACCAAGCCTGCCATACCGATTAGCCTAAAAATTAACTTCTGAACGGTGACAACTCTGCAGCTGTTCGACGCCATATGCAGAAAAAAGGCGGACAAACTCAAAAGAAAACATAGAAACTAGACGCTTGCTTAGTGTGTCACAAAGAAAACTCTAAGAAATATATTAATTCAACATAAATTCGGAAAGAACAAGAAACAGAGACTTATTAACAATATGCCGCGTACAAAGATAACAAAGAATTCCAAACGGAATCGAGATGCGGCCCATCGCGAGGATTTAATAGCAAAGTACGAAAATAAAGTGGAGGCCGTTCATTTTGCCCTGGACGTTATGGAGAGTCGTTATAAGGAAATGACGGATAGGTCATTAAATCTTATAAATTCGCGACTTCCAACCGAGTTTCAAAACATGAAAATGAGCGAGTTTTTGAAAATTTTATGCGAACTGGACCACTTTGCCGATTACAAAGTGAGCGATCAGCCGTCGTTGATTGCGTCGCACTCCATTTGCAGCAATACAACAACCGGTGCTGTAGCAGTTATCAACAGTCGAAACGATGAAGGTTTGTACAAATTTTGTAATTTGCTTTTATTGGTGGCGCGTTCTCTAACATTGATGCTCTTCTCCTAATCCTTAACATTGTCATCCACAACTATTCGCACACATATAATGCACTTACTCACTCACACGTACACATACGCACGCGCATTGCATTGGTCTGGTCTGGTCACTCTATTTAGGCTACCTTACAGAGGACAGCAGCATGGGCACCGCCGTCAGCAGCAGCAACAGTGCCTCCCAACTGTCTGCCTACAGTAGCTCTGTGTTACGTTCAACACGAGCGATGCGTACACCTGGTCCATTGCATTCAGCGCGTGCGCGTCGTGACCGACGCAGCCGATCGGCTTGCGGTACCAAAGTTGGTCTATCTACTGCAGGCATCGTTGTTGCCTCCAGCAGCAGCAGCGCCTCAAACGCACATCGCAACTCACGCAGCAAGATGCGCACTCCAATGCGCCCCAAGGCATTGAGTGCTGATCGTACATCGCGCAAGACACGCCCCTCCTCGCCCGGCACACCGCCCATGTGCTTCCTGCGCTGGCCCAAGCCCGGCGAGGTGGCGCTTTCCAAGTTCGGCAGTCCCATTGTGGCTCAGGTGTAAGTATATTATTGTGTTGTACAAACATTGATCAACTTTAATTCGATTCTCACTTTGTAGGATGCAGGATAAATTTGCCAACGTCAATATTCCCATACGGAATGGCGTATTATCGCTGCGGCCCAAAAAACTGGGCGAGGTTCAAGTGGATTTGCTGGAGAATCTTGATTCGGACACTTTGAAACAGATTAAAACACTGAACGAGAATTTGCAATTGATTGTTGATACCGCCAACAAGGCAGGATTCAAGTAGCGTCGCCTCCCAAAGCTATGCATCTATCCATAACCAATCAACTTATTCGCTACTTTTGAAATCGATTAGATTTGAGTTAAAATTGCATTTTTATTAACCTATACATGTAGTTCTTAAAGTGTATTTTAAAAATTTAAGCAAATGTTTCTTAATAAATTTCAATGTTCATTCAAAGTTGGCCATGAGATTTTGTCTAATTCAATAGGATTCCAGATTTGTTCACAATTATTATTTTAGAGCTACTGTTGAAAATGACTCGCACTAAAATAGGAAAGCGCACGCGTCGCCAGTTGCGCTTGGAGGCGGAGAGAGATGAGCAACTGCGTCTGGCCGAAATCAAGCTGGAGTCGGCGCTGGCGGTAATAGACGATTTGGGCAGGCGCACCTTGCAAAAGGTGGACCATCAGCTGCAGCGGATTGTGTCACGCACTCCTCAGCATGTGTTGCAGATGAAATGGAGCGAGTTTCTTAAACTCCAATGGGATCGCTTTGAGGATTATCAGTTTGTGGGTGAGTCGCTGTGATAGCTCTCTTGCTCTCGCTCTCTCTCTTATCAATATCTTATCAGCACCTCCGCCTCCTCGGCCGCAACGTAGTCACTCGAATTGCTCACGCAACGGTCGTCTGCGCACACCACAACAGTCTCACACACCACGCCTTCAGGTGCAATCGGTGGACAGAGGCGTTCTAAAGAAGACCGATTTGCCAGCTGTCGCCCTTCTCCGTTGGCCCAAGCCCGGCGAGGTAGCTCTCTCCAAATGTGGCAGCCCCTTGGCCGTGCAATCGTAGGCGTCTTTTATATATCAACTATTATACATGTTGATTTTGCTTTTCCTGCAGTTTTCCAGACCGTTGTGCCAATGTGCACATTCCCACCAAAGTTGGCGTGTTGAAGTTGCAGCCACACAAATTGTCAGAGGTCAAACGTGAAGTTCTCAATCAGCTGGATTCCGAAACTTTGAATCAAATAAAAACCTTGAACTCCAATTTGCATATGATTGTCGATATGGCACAACAATTGCGAATGTAATAACTTGCATATTACAATTATGCAATTAATATTGAAATCATTTTTGTCAATATTTTTGAATAAAAACAGCCATTTGTTCTGCACTTATGTTATCGGAATAAATCGATACATTTTTTTAAAGCTGCGATATTGCAGATAATTTCCGCTATCGTGATATATTGATTGCCGACTGCTATGGCGCCAATTTTAGATGTGTTCCATGACGTAATTAATTAAAACTTATTTCGTTTATGGCAGTTTGGTTCATTGCATAGTGATTGCATTTAATAGTTATCTTTTAGTAATTAATAGACACATGTGTTTCTTGTCATTTAAATGATTAAAATTTAAGTTAATCTTTGTCAACAATTACAGTTGTAATCGAAACATCGATCATTGGCTGTTTCATCGATTGCAAGCGTGACATTCCCACACATGTAAGCATTTGTGTGTGTGTAATTTTTTTGTAAACAAAACATATTTAAAGCATGTCGCGGCAATTGAGCTTTAGTGCACATCAAGAATATGAACTTATTCAATATCCTGGGCGTGTAGTGAATATAGACAGAATGCTGTCAACCCTTGGCGGCATTGTGGACATATCGAAGGTAGGAGGCGGTGCTGGTTTAAGATCAATAGCTTCATCTCCAATTTGCAGGTGTTGGATGATGAAAGGAAACGCTTGGAGCTACGTTTTCATCCAAACAATCCGTACAACAAGCCCACATTTGGCGACTGCATCGATAAATCTGGTGTGCTATTATCTGTAACTGTGCGTCGTCACAAACACGACCGGACACGGCCGCCGCAGCATTTTGTGCGTCTGCTGGGCCATTGCACCCGCAGCTTCGCCTTTGAATGTAAGTGGCGAGATGGAAAATAGAAACAAAGGTTTAATATAATATTCAGCTGTTTAGCTCTCTGCGATTTTCAGTATTTGCCACTGTGGAGCACGCCCAAAAGCGAGGATGCCTTGGCTGCTGCGGAGCTAACAAACGCCATGGAGCACGTGAAACCTCGTTGTGTCACAGACTTGGACTATTTCAAGTGCGTAACAATGTATTTATTATATGAACAGATCCAGAATTAGACTCACACTTGACTTTCCCTTTGCAGACAAGCACAAACGCAGCTGCTGTGTCTGCCGGAGTTGTTTGCCCGCGTTGACATTGTGCACGGCGGAAGCTATCGCATCGATGGACCTGAGGATGGCCAGCACGAGGTGTTGGGCGTGTGTGCCAAGACCATGCATGACACTCACGATATTGTGCAGTTCAACATGCAGGACACCTTCCCAGCCCAGCCGGATGCCCAAATCCTTAAGCGTCTGAAGGTGAAATACGTTTCCGATGAACAATATATGCGGGTGAAAAAACTATTTGCCGAAAGTCCCGTGTGGACGCGGATTGCGCTGCTCTATGAGTCGGGCGTGTCCAATGATAAGCTGAAGTGCATCATACCCTCGTTGGCATTCTACTTTAACAATGGACCCTGGCGCTCGCTCTATGTTCGCTATGGCTACGATCCTCGCAAGGATTTCCAGAGTCGTTACTATCAAACATTTGATTTTCGCCTACGTTTTGGTTCCGGCGTCTCCGAGTTCGTTTATTCCCGCAAGTCGGCCAAACAAAAGAAATCGTTGACAGGCTCCGGTGAAGAACCCAAATCGGAACTGGTCCAAAACATCGACTATCCATATTTTGACGAGCACAAACTGCCGCGGTCCCGGCAATGCATGTTGCGCTACTGCGATGTCCGTCTGCCAAGGATACAGGAAATGCTGGAGAAGATCCCCACGCCACTTACAGGCGCTGTGTGCAATGAGCGTACAGGTTGGCTGCCCCCAAGTTTTGACACCCAAGTGCGACAAATTGTATGCGGCACAATAAGAGAACTGCTGCGTAATCATTATCGCAAGGAACATCTCACAGCGGATGTGGAGGCAGTGCCTCAGACCGATGTGGATGCCGAGGCAGATGAGGAGTATTATGCCGAGGATGAGGAGACACAGGAGGAGGACATGGAGATCGATGGAAGCGCGGCCAATGAAACAATTACGGATACAAATCTTGAACAGCTGATTAATAATATAACAAGTTGATCTGGGAGGGAATGGAAAAACAATCATCTCTTTTAGTTACTTGCATATTTAAATGTTGGATTTTTAATTTAAATGAAATTTATTTCTGTGACACCACTGAATAAATAATATTTTTAATATATTTAACCTTGAAGCGTTAGTTTTGAAAGTTAGCGCATATAAGAAGTATCTAATCATGTTTTAAATGCTGTGAATAAGGGAGATTTTATAGATGTCCGCATCCTGCTTAAGGCTTGCATCTGTCGAGGAAGCGTGGATACAGGCAGACCTCGCGAATGTGATAGCGGTTGAGCAGCCAGCAGAGGAAGCGTTCCAAGCCGAGTCCATAGCCGCCATGTGGCATTGTGCCGTAGACACGTTGATCTGTATACCAGTAATATGGCTTGGGATCGATGCCCTCGCGTTCGTAGCCCTTCAACAGTTCGGCGATGTCGTGAATCCTCATGGAGCCACCAATAATCTCGCCCACATTTGGCAACAGGACATCAACGCTCTCCGTTAGACGATTGTCGTCCTCGCAGCGTTGCATGTAAAACGATTTGATCTCAGCTGGGAATTTGATCAAGAAAATGGGTTCGTTAATGGCATCAGTCATTTTGCGTTCAGGTGCCTCGGGTATATCCTCGCCAAACTCATAGAAAGTGCCATCGTCTTTGGTCACATTGTTATCCTTCAGCCATTTGATGGCATCCGTATAAGTCATGCGTCTAAATGGTTTCTTGGGTGGCTTAAAGTCGGGATTGAGCTCCCTAACCAGATAGCCAAAGGGGGACTTTAATACACGATCAACGACATCGCTAACCAAATCCTCCAGACGATCCAACAAATCCTCAAATGTGATAAACGGAAACTCGGCCTCAATGTGCGTGTACTCGGCCAAATGACGACGTGTGCGACTCTGCTCGGCGCGATAACTTTGGGCAATGGTAAAGACATCGCCCAAGGCGGGCAGACAGGTCTCCAGATACAGCTGCGAGCTCTGGGTAAGATAGGCCTCCTCGCCAAAGTATTGCATCTTAAATAGTGTGGAGCCTCCCTCGACCTGGGTCTGGACGAGAGTTGGGGGCGTCACCTCATTGTAGCCGCGCTCAAAGTAATGCGAACGGAATGCCTGCATCACAATGGAGCGCATTTTGAGCACCTTAGAGGTGTTCTCGCCACGAATCATAATATGCCTGTTATCCAGCTGTACATCCGGATGCGCCTCCTCGTTGAGAATGGCATCAGCACCGCCTGGCGGTGCCAAGCCAATCAGTTCCCAATAATCCACATTCAGCTCGTGGCCACCTGGCGCCGTCTTGCCCTCGGGCAACGGCTTCAATGTACCATAGAGCACCACAGTGCTCTCCGTGCTCAGCATGAGAGCCTCATAAGTCTGGCACAACAAATCATTCAAGACGCACTGTAAAAACCCTGTGCCATCGCGTAGAGTAATAAAGATTAGAGATTTGCCTTGACGACGCAAACGATGCACCCATCCACAAATCTTGACACGTTCATTGCGCTTCTCGGTGCCCTCAAAGATACGGATCTTGTTGGCTTTTGGCCAACTGGGATCCTCACTGATCTTCACTTTACGCGCCTCTTCCAGATTCTGTTGACGCTTCTCGGCATCTTCGGCCTCCCGTTGCTGCTTCTCGGTATTCTTATGACCCTCGCGTACGAAAAGCTTTTGAATCTTCTTCAATTGCGATTTGGCAGCCACCTCGTAGACCTCCGTGGCATTTGGATCCTTGCTGTCCACGTAGATGGTTGGGAAGGGTTCCTTTCCCGCATGACGCATCGCCTGTAAAATGGTCTTATATGGCTTTAACTCGCTGCCATCGCCCGTCTCATCGTTTCCACGCTTTTCTGATGTGAAAAGGGAACCTGTTCAAGGTGCAGATAAAGAAATATTAATATCCACATATCTGGCCTTCTGAGATAAAGATACAGTACTTTATGTGATTATTTTGACGCATCACAGAAAAATTAAAATGTTTTTTTTGTAATGCACAACGCACACACAAAGACCCATACATATTAAACTTTAATTTAATTTAAAAGCAGATTTCTTAATAAATTTTATGTTATTATATTTATATGTATATTAATGAAAGTCTAACATCCTGAGATAGACTGTATTGTGTATGGATGTGTTTCGTATGCATATGGATGTGTGACACATGGCCAACGTGGACAGCGGCGACAAAAATGCCGCATGCATATACATAGCTTCCATATGTATTAGCACTCGCCAGCCAGAACATACACTTTTATATAGTATATTTATTGTAATACTCACTTATTGTTAGCTCAGCCAACTCTTCCGTAGGCATCTTGATTTATAAATGACTAACTCTGGGAATCGATTGAAAATCTGCAGTCGAATTGCATCAGCAATGAGAACATATACCAGGGGCTCAAAGTTATAATGAACCACTGAATCAAAGTTATAATGATCCGGCTCGTGAACTTAATTCTTGAACGATGGAGTGAGCTAAATACCGTTCATAAAGCTAATAAAACGTAAAGCTTTTGTTGAATTGTGTATTGATTTAAAAATTCGTCTGGAAATTTTAAATTCTGTTCTAATTCAAATTGGAAATAATCAGATTTGCATATGATGAAAACACAAATTAGCGCTGCAACGCCATCGATCACATCATTGAGCTATTGCTTTCATGGCTTTGGCTATCGATAGTGTTGACACTATCGACAATAACCCGTCATTTCTTGAATTTAAATTTTACTTGCATCAGCAATCAAAAGAAAAGCGCTTCGACATTGTTTAATTTATTTATTAACCAAGCTCTTATCAAGGCTACAATGTGTCAAAATTTAATACGAAAATGTTTGTATACAATATTACGTATGAATGTTTGTCAAATTATCGCATTACAAAAGATCTTAAGTTACATATTCGATTGAATTAATACATTTATCAGGAGTTTTTGAGTAAATTAAAAGAAAAAAGTGAACAAAAATGGAAAATAAAATTCTAAAACTGTTTCTAGGGCCGTCCACATCACTTGGGAGCCTTTGGCTTGTGCTTTATTCCCCAGCGCTGATCTGGATGCGGCTTTGCACCAGGGATTTGGTGACGAAAATGCGCCCACTCGTTCTGATAGTAATGGTACAAGGCGACCGGATCGCTGTGGGGATTCTTCAGCTTATGCTTGGCCTGGACTTGACCTACATAAACACGAATAATTATTAAATGTGTTGGGTGGAACAATATAAAGTAAATACCCGGAGCAGAAAAGCGGCCAGTACTGCGAGGACGAGATGATCTGCGCAACTTGGAGCGAGAAGGGACACGTGTGCCCTTGGCAGGATCAGACTCGTCACTGGATGCACCTCTGGTCATTTGGTTTGGATGCTTGCGAGTCTTACTGCGACTGCGACGTTTACAGTCGCTCTCCTTGCTCGGCTTCTTGGCAGTGTCCAAGGACAACTGATCTTGCAGCAAGCTGGCCAGATTCAAGACATCAGAGCCCTTGTCACTACTGGGTCGATCCTTGCTGCCGCCGGACATCCGATCCGTGTCCTTGGCCGCAACATTCTCCTTGTCTCCGTTGGCGCCAGTGCTGTCGCCTAGTTTAGCGCGTGAGCTGACGGTGGCCCGTTTATGCAGGCTGCTGAAATGGTCCTCCTTCGAGTACGCCGCCAAACGTTCATCATATTTGATAAGTTTCCGGAGGTCTGGGATCAAACAACAGAAATTCGCATTAATTTTATTTTAATGACAATTTATGTACATGTTGTAATCTTAATTTAAAATGAAAAGCAATTTACCATATAATATTTAATTGCATGTTTAATGTTCTCTTGGTTTTTAGGTGTTTTGTTGTTTATTATTTTTACAATTGCTTTTGGTTTTGTGTACTTGTTTTACATTAACTTGAGCATCATTGTTGATATCTTTTTTATATTTTTAAGAAACAAATTATATTCCTGTCTTCATGTTCTTTTTTTTATCTTTTTCTCGGCTACAGCAATTTTAAAGGGTATGGAATTTGTCCTAAACTAGAATTAAACTAAGCTTATTTTACGTATTTTGCTGTTGTTGTTTCTCAAATTATGCTAATTATGTAACTTGTGTGTGTATGAGTTGAATTCAGAGATTTGTGTGCAATAAATGAGAATGTTTAATTTACAGCAGAATGACTCGGGTGGAAAAACAACAAATATGCATATATGAAGTTACAATGAGTGTGATTTTATGTGTGTGTGTGTGAGTGTGTGGTAATTTAATAGCTGAGCTGGACAGCCAAGTTCTTCAAAGTGAGCTCAACTCGTCGACGACGAAGAAGGCGACATTGTGTCGCCAGTTGAATGAGCTAATCTAGCTACTCTGGCTGCCCAACGGCTGATCTTCGATCTTTACAATTTTACACTAAAAACTAAACACATTGGCTTATTAATGGATAATGGCTGATACTCGTTTATGTATGTATATATGTGTAATAGTGATGATGACAATCAAGATGAAGGCGATCAGCGACGATATCGAAAACGACGAAATGGCGCTCGCAGTCGCCGGCATGTGACACGCACCTCCTTTTTCAGGAACTGCGATATGGCCAGCGATTTGACAGCCGCCGTTGCCGCTTCAGCGGCACAGCTGCTCGCCGCCTTGCCATTGTTGGGTGGCGCATATTTGCTAATATCGAACTTGCGCTTGGGCGGCGTCGTCGGATGATGTAAATGCTGATGCTGGCAATGATCGATGGAGTCACCGGCTTGCGTGTTGCTCAAGTCCATGTCCGTGTCCAGGCCATCGGAGGATACGGTAAAGATGTCCGAATTGTCACCCAATTTTTCGCTGGGCGAGATGCAGCTGCCCAGGCTGCCGTTCAATTGTGGCGTGCGCCGGTGATGATGATGTTGCTGACGCGGTTGTCGTGTGCTTGGCGTCGATGTGACATTCAGACAGTAGCCATTCAGTGTGATCAATCGACTCTGCTCCTGATGCTCCTTTGCTGGACTACGCACATTGTCGTCGACTGCGTGCTTGGCAACTGCGATGCGTTCACGTTTCGCTGGCGGCTCATCGGCGGGCAACAGCAAGGGATCTTGTTGCGTCTCCTGTTCATGCTCCTCGCCATAGGCATCTTCAAACACATCCTCATCTTCATCCTCGTCGAGATCAACATCAACATCAACATCATTATCATTATCATCCTCGTCATCTTCGTCCTCGTCTTCCTCAACATCCGCATCGGTTGCCTCAATTTCCGCCTCCTCATCATTTTGTTGTTGATCAACAGAATCGGCCATTGTTTCATCGTCATCATCCACAATGTTGACAGCCTCCTCATCAGCGGAATCATCGTGGTCCACATCGACATCATCGACTTGTTCATCCACATCTGTGGCCGGCGGCGTCATCACTGCATCCTCGCGTGTTGCTGGCTCTTTATCAGCTGCCTGAACTTCTCCATCTCCATCTTCATCGCCATCTCCATCGCCTCCTTCATGATCATCGTCTGCTTCTCTGTTGATCTCCTTATCGGCCGTCGTCGTTGTTGTTGTGGTTGTTGTCGTCGCCATCGTTTGCTCCTCCTCCTCCGTTTCCAGCGGCTCTTGCTTTAAGCCCTTGCGAGTCTTTAGATTCTCAAACACGCCCAATTCGCGGAAATTAATCGTCTCCTCGTTCAGCGCTCTAGCGGCACGACGTCTCTGGACCCTGGGCCAGCCCGTGCGATTCGATTTGAGGCACTTGCGCTTTCGCTGATAGCTGCTAAACAGATTCGTTCGGCTGTTGCGACGACAGCCGGAGCTTTTGGAGATGTCATCATCGTCGCCACTGCCGGCACTGTTGGCCAACAGATCGCACAGATCAAATTCGCTGGTGAAACCGTAATCTGTTGGCGGTGGCGTCTGCACTTGATCTCGCACCGGATCATCAGTCGACACAGGCAATGTTTCCTCAGAATCTAGATTCAAGTCATAGTCCCGGTTGGTTAGCTCCAGATATTTATCAATTTGCCAGGCAATCAACGTGGGATTCACATACTGCATGCTCGCGTCCAATGCCTTGAGTGCCCTGTCCTCCATCTCATATTCGAGCAGTCCCTTCTTGCTGGGCAACTTGCGCACTCCCGCCGCCAAGGACATGCCCGGTGGCTGCTGAGGACTTGGACGCACTGCAGCCGGCGTTGCTTTTGCCATTGCCATTGGATTTGGACGACGCTGCTGTCGCTTGCTGCTGCTCTTGTTCACCTCGCGTCTGGCCAACTCCAGGCGCCTGGAGTAGCTAACAGCGGCGGCCGTTGGACGACGACATCTAGCCGACATGACCGTGCAATCCGTTGCCGGAACTGTTGTTGCTGTGGGCACAACATCGTACTTATTCTGTCCACGGCGCATACGCTTAACAGTCTCACTGATCTCGGTGGCGAAACGCAGCTCCTCAACTGGCGTTGCCGCCTGCGAACGCGTCTTGTGGGGCGTGGGCGTGGATGCCACTGCTTCCGGCTCCTTCTCCTGTTTGAGTGGCTTTATCGGCGGCGGAGGCGGCGGCTCCTCTGCCTCCGAATTGGTCTTGCTCTGTGAATCCTGTCGCTGGCGTATGATACAACTAACTAATGCCAATGTGGAGGCATGTTCTCTGGGTGATTTACGTGGCGGCAAGTCGACAACTCTGGCCAATTGTTTATTGCGCGATTGGGAATTTTGGCTGCCACTTTTTTGGCTATTACTGCAACTGGAACTGGCGCTGCTCTGTGTGGACGCGGCCCGAACGCGTTCCACCTCCAGCAACTGGGCGCGTTCACTCAACGGCGCCAGGTCGCGTTCCATTAGCTCCGGAGTGCTCGCCTTGCTATCACATTTGGCCAGCGGCACGGCAATCTTCAGTTGTTGCTGCTCCTGCTGATAACGTTGCAGCAGATGCAACTTTTTGTGCTTGTACATGGAGCATGTGGTTGCTGTCGTCGTGGTTGCCGCCGTCTGATTACTGTCCGACTGCTGTGCAGCCGCATCTGCTGCATCGGGATCACGCTCCCGATCCCGCTCCAGCTTGATCTGTGGCTTCGATTCCGGCTGGTGTTGCTGACACATCTGGCAGTTGTGGGACTTTGTGCGCTCCATGGGTATGGGCCCCATCTCGTAGGGCAGCTTGCGGTACCCCGTCGAGCCGTAGTAACTATAATAGTGCTCCTCCCCAGCATCCTGGCGCTGGAACACATGATGCCACAGCTCCGCGCTGGGCAGCTTCTCAAATGCATAGCGCAACTTTTGCAATCTCTCGCTCTTGCTGCAGTCAAACATGAGCTCGGTGGCCAGCGATGTCGTCGCTGACGTCGTTCCCCTGGATGATGATGGCGTTGATGTCGCCGCTGGCGTCTGTTGCTTGCCCTGTTTGGCGGACTTGGGTGTTGTCAGCTTTTGGCTCTTGATTTGATTTGAAAGTCGTCCAGCTGGTGACTTCTTTGATTGAGATGCCAGCGCTTGATCCTGGCCAGCTCTTCGATTAATGCTGCTTATGGTTAGACGGGAAAGTCTTCTGGCGGCACGTTCTTCCCGCGTGTCCACACGATTTGCTGCTCCAGTTGCTGGCAGGGATTTGTGTAGCTTTGCGTTGGCCACAACATAATCCTCATCGCTGCCGGAGGAACAACTTGACTCCTCATCCTCATCATCATCCTCGTCTTCTTCCTCCGCCTCCTGCTTCACTTCCAGCTGTATTTGCTGTTCCTGCTCCTCTTCCTCCTCCACCTCCACCTCCATTTGCTTTGCTGTCTTCTTTCGTTGTGTTGCTCTTGATTGCTCCCCCATCCCATCCTCCAGTTTGCTGCTGACGCCGCCTCGCTTGGACTGCGTCTTTTGGCGCAACTGTAGCTGACTGCTTGTCGTTGCCGCCGTCACAATAGCTGTGGCCATCCGGCTGCTCTTCCGGGTGGCCGTCGTCGATTGGCGTGACTTTAACAATTGCGATTGCATCTCCGGCTGGATGGGGGCGCTTGGAAAGCGCTGCTGGCCGCTGCCATTGCTGCTACTACTTCCCGTAGACAGTTGACGCAGCACTCCAGCTCCAGCTCCTGCCCCTGTCGTTCCCGCTCCCGTTCCCTTGCGACGTCTGCCCACAGCCGCAGCGCGTCCATGACAACCCGGCGTTATGGCTGCGGTGCAAGCACCGACAGCATCCAGTTCACTGGTGCTGTCTAGGCTGGTCGAGGATATGCTATGATGACCCCTTGGATCCGATGTCGTCTGGCGATCCACATCCGTCAACAGCTCGCTGCTACTCCTTGTTGTTGTCGTCGTCGTCGTCGTTGTTCGTGGAAACATGAAATTCTCCGCCTCCCCGTTGAGTCGCTGCAGCTCCGATTGTCGCACCTTCTGGAACTTGACAATCAACGAGGGTGAGTCCATGTTGGCATTTGTGGCACCAACGCCACGTCGAATCCTTGGCGGTGTCGCTGTGGCGTCGCTGGCTTCTTGCACCACCTTGTACAGGGATGAGGGCGGCAACATGGCGCGCATCGGTGGCGACAATACGGAATTATTTGTCTTGCGTCGCGTTAGAGTTGTGGGCGTGGCAGCGGCTGTTGTCGTTGTGGCATCATTGTCCATCCGCTGCAGCTCTACGAGACTCGTCACCTTCTTCGTCGGCGATGGCGTCGTCTGCGTCTGTGCCGGTGGATTTGTTGGGGAATTTGGCGTCGTTGCCTGGAACTTTTCGGAAGAGTGCTTGCCCTTGGTAATCCGCTTGGATTTCTCCCGTAAAACGGGGGATGGGCGTTGCCTGTTGTTGTTGGTATTGTTGTTGCCGCTGCTATTGTTGATATTATCCGTTTGATTGTTGATCGATTTGAGGGTGAGAGCAATGGCGCTATCGCTTAGCAGCTCATCCACATCCATATCGCTGTAGATCTCAATGTCTTTTTGCTTCGTTTCCTGCTGGTGCTGCTCTTCCCGTTGAAGAAATCCGCTTAAACTCGCCGACACTTGGATGAGCGTATCCAATCCCAGAAAATTGTTGGCGTTTTTGGCAAACAACTCGTGATCCTTGCTCTGCAAGTGTATGGTGAGTGTGTCGTATTCAATTTTACAAATCTCACAAACGCCACACTGCTTATCACTCGACTCCTTTAGCTCGCGGTAATGCGATCTTGGACTGTCTGCCGTTTGTATCGATGCTGTTTGCTTTTTGCACGCTTGCACGGCGGCGTGTTGCAGTGGCTGCACCACCAACTGTTGTGCCTGTTCCTTGCTCTTATCTTTATCCTTATCCTGCTGACGTTGCGATGTCCGTGAGCCAAGCGACTTGCGTGTCATACTCTGCACATCCACCGCCTTCTTGGCCTGCAAACGAAATGCGCCGTCGTCGCTAGTTAAATCCAATTTGGGCCACTCTTCGGGTTGTTTAAGCAAATGATAGTAGGGTCGATGATTTCGCTTAATGGACTCGATCTTGATGAAGTTGCCCTTCAATTGGATATTGGCTGATCTGTCAGTGTTGCCTGTTCCTGTCACTGATCCTTCTGCTCCACCTCCACCACCCTGTAAATATTGACGCAGTTCCGTCTGTATGCGTAGAAAGAAACGCAGTGCGTACTCCGTCTGCCAGACAATGTATGACGTTTGTTTACCACTGTTGTTGGTGTGTCGTTGGTGCTTCTGCTGACTAGGACTTGGACTAATCGGATTGGATGGACTCTGTTGTGCTTCGCGCACACGACTCAGAATCGTGTCGGCGCGCGTTTGGCGACCTTTGCGCTGAATTCCAGTGACATCCTCGTTGTTAATAGTAGATGCGCTGGGCGTATTCGGTGTTGCTGGCGTTAATGGTGTTCCAGGACGACTACGGCTATTTGGATTGACTGCAGCAGCCGGAGGAACGGTTAAACTCTTCTCCTTGTCGGTTATGAAATGTGTAATACTGTCGTTGAGAAAGAACTCGAGTGTGCCGCCAAGCGCTTTGATTTCCGACTCAATGCGTTTGGTCAGCTGATGATCGCAAATGTCCAAATAGAACTTGAAATGGCAAAGAGGACGTTTGCTCTTGATGACCTTTACTTTAGAGCGCTGATGCGACGAAGGCTGTTGCTGTTGTTTTTGTTGATGTGGCTGTTGTTGATGAAACTCTGGTTGTGGCTGCTGTTGCTGTGGATTTGCCCTTGTTGTTGTTGCTGCTGCTGCTGTTGTTGAAAGTTTGCTTTTGATAGCACTTTGCTTATCCGACTGCGGTTGCATACCTTTAGGCGCAAATAAGCTGTTGTGATGCGGACCAAGAATTAGAGATAAACAAATTGAGAAAAGGTAAACGGTTAGTTGAAATATTATTGCTCTTAGCCTACTACTGACAGCAGCCAACCAACCAAAAGCTTCATATCTCTTTCAGCACAAAATTTAAATATATTTAATAATAAACAAATAGTTAACAACGCAAAGACAACAATTGTGTGGCACCACCCGCCACCCACCGACAGTGGCGTCTTCAGCGGGTTGCCAGATTATTGCTGAGTGAATAAATAATAATAAAAGTAACCTATCGAATGAAGCAATCGATGTTTATAAAAATAACAACTACAATTGCAAGGCAAAATTTGAGTATAATAGAAATAAACTGGAGCAGTGAATAAGAAAGGGCGAAAAAATTATAAATAAATTAAACCAACAGCGTTGCTAGCCGTGTTCTATCGCTCTGTTGTCAAGCTTAATATATCGATAACTGGTTAGGGCTCGTTCATAATTTCGATAAATACAATTGCAAGTACATAACAGCTGTAGAGAGAAAGAGAGAGTCAGATAAATTTAAATACAACTCTGAGTTCTCTTTTAAACGAATAGAAAATAAATTTTTGTTGCAATGAAAACGAGTTCACATTGTACGTTCGTACAATTATTGACACATGTGTTACATACGGCCACATATTGATATGTTGACCGTTACGAACACACATTGCATGCGCAGCACAAAGCATATACACATCTAAACGTACTTGTGTGTATGTATTTAAGTCGAATGCGTGTGCAGGGTTGAACACCAGCCATGTCAACAACAATAACAACCACGAGTTAACGAGTCGACGACCGTTTGGCCAACAGAATAAAGCGCACATATTCAATTTCGTGTATTATACGAATACGTATACGTATACATCTGCCCATCTGTATATATTAGCAGCTGCCTCTCATTTTAAAGATGTTACCACATTTTCAGCAGCTCTACAGATATTGAAGCAAGCGAATTTGTTTTCAAATTCACCACAGCAGACAAAAAGCAAAAACAACAGTACCCACAGTACCAAACGGACTGGATAGATGAACGAAAAAAAAATATAACAAGAAAACAAAAACGTAGAGAGCAAAAGCAAAAACAACAAAACGCACAATTTCAAAGCGCGCGCACACAGATACAAACGTGCATCATATATGTAATGTGTGCGTGTGTTTGTATGTTTGTGGATAAAATAATATTCATGTGAAGTTGTACATAGATGGAGCTGCCAGACGGCTAACGAATGAATGTTGTATGTACGAGCATGCACATTTTACGAGTTTCGGCATTTATGTGTGTCTATGCCGTGGAACCCGAAACATGTCCACTCTCATACTCAAATACACGTAAGGTATTCCCACACACGCACACAAACGACGGCCAGTGCCAGAGACTCTGCCATAGGCCCAGCGGCGGCACAGTGTTTGGCTTTGCTCTAAAACGCCTGCAATTGAGTATATACGTAGTACATACAGAAATATATGTACATATGTATCAACACAGCAATATATTCACGTATGCATGTGTATCTGTGTAACCTCAAGTACACAATGCGCTGTGGCAAATTTTTGTTCGTTATTTCTGCTGTTATTTACAAATTGCGAGTAATACTCGTTTTTCTCATTTCTTACACACACCTTCGACAAGTCGTCGTCGTCGTTGCTTGCCTGCTTTTTTCGTACTTATGAGGTAAAAAAGAAAAAAAAATGGTGACGAATCGTTCGTAAAATTTGTGCGAAAATAGAAATAAACTTGCTGTAAAACAAATAACTCTTTGAAATGCTTATTGCACACTATCGCACACACACACTCACTATATATATATATGTAAATGCACACAAGATTCAATGGCGGGAACTGCTGCCTTTGGTTGGCTTTTGAGGGGGGTGCTCTTACCTTTTAGAAATTCACGTAGTTGTTCAGCGGATATATTTCTATAGCCCAATTCATTTAGGTGCTGGAGTATGGCCCGCGCATCCAATGGCAAATGTGACATTTTTCCAGTACAAGCATTTACTAATTTTTATAAAATATCGACTGTTTGTATTCGTAAACTTCACATACACACACGACTAATACAACTACAATTTTATTTCGTTTCTCCTTCTTTCGTTTGTTGTTGCTCCGTTTCTTTGCTGTTCACTTTCTGCCTGTGCTTCTTCTTCTTTTTGTACCCGCTTTGTGCTGCCGACAATCGAATTGACAAGCAAGAAAATTTTCACTGTACCTTTTTTCTCATTCGATTTTGTCGCATATACTGCACGATTCTTGTATGTATTTCACGACTGATTTTCAATTGTTAAACTGTATTTATTTGTGGCGAATTGAATAAGTTGTTGCTGCCAATGACAAGATGAGAACAGAACGGTTGAAAACGAGCGTCGTCGTTGTCGTCGCGTCACCTTTTCGTTGTTTGTTATTGCTTTTGGATTTTTTTAGCTAACTGCGTGGCCGTACATTTTCTTTGTGGTTCACGAACAGCTTTTACTAGCAAATGTAATAACATTTTCTATCGATTTTTACATATTTGATCAATGATTTTATAATAATATCCATAAAATAAAATGCACCAATGTTCAACTCGCACAACACAATTCTCAATACAATGATTTTTTTATCGATACTTACTGACCATAGCGATGGCAAGTATCATCGATGGCGCACTTAGGAAATATCGATAACTATATGTGTTGAAGAACTTTTTTTCATTCCTGGTGAATAGTCGCTTTGTGTACGTCTGATTCTGCGTCTGCGCCCCTTCCTTCCCGTATTTATTAATTGTACACACTGTATTTAACATGTTGCGCCATTGCAACTCGTGTGTTTTGTATCTGGTGCTTGTTTTCGGTAAGTACGATGCACATTTTTATGAAAATATAAAAAAATTTGCGATCTAAATAATTTGTTCTTTGTTACGCACGCAGCCTCGAGTTGTCTAATTTCCACTGTGCACAGCTATGAATATGGATATCGTCCGCGTTGGACAACTTCATCAACGACGCCGCCGCCGACTGAGCCGTTACTGACGCCCAAGGAATATTTGGATAGCAAGTCGGGTTTCTCAACATTTGGCATAATTGCCATAATCTTTACGATTATAGTGCTTTCACTAGTGTTTTACTATGGAGTTATGTGTTATCCGCTGTTATGTCGTGATGATAAGAAATATCGCTTTATGGACGTGTCATCCACCATCACGACGGCCACATCGCGATCCATACAATCGATAGAGAACTATCCGGTGGACCAGAAGCATCATCATTCACTTGCCTGAGTAATTGCCTCATTTAAACAAATACATACGAGTCGAAGTCGATATCGAATAACTAAGTACTTAAAAAACAACATTTTACAGGCCAACAAGTAACGAAAACAAATTAAGGATTTAAATGATTAGTATTAACGTATACGCATAAGCATACACATACATTTGCACATGTACACTCATGCATATGTATGTATGTAGCAATAACCAGTTCAGCTGTTGTCTGAAAATGGAATTATTAATTTTAGTGTACATTTAGTTTCAGCATTCGATAATTTACATTTTTCTTTCATATTAGTTTATTTTTGTATCGTTTTATGCTATACCATTTGGCATCATAAAACAAACTCCATTTTAAAGATTTTTTGTAATCTTTCTTAGCCTGCGCGTGCGTACACTCACACATGCATATGCATGTATCCGTCTACCTGTGTGTAGGTGTGTTTTCACTGAATCAAAAAAGTATGGGCACATCTATCACTATTGTTCGGTATTTTTTGATGACTAGAAATTCTTCATTTAAAAGACATTTTAATTTGACAATTAATTTTGTTGTTTAAATTTATTAAAAAAAGTTGCTTAATTAAAAATTCTTATTTAATTCCTTCTCTAAAAGTTGTTAGAGCTGTGCCAATACTTTTTTGAGTAACTGTATGTATGCATGTATGTAGTTTTATGATTCCCCAATCAATGCAGGTAGTTTTCAATTTCGTTTTGCGACCTCAAAAACGTTTCCATTGACAGCCAAAGTAAAATTGAGTTTTTCTACGAATTTTTTTGATTTATGCATTCAACAAGTTTTGGAAAAAGTTGAATCGGTTCAAAATCTATTGCTCATAGGTTGTTTTTTTAGAAACATTACGTACTTAATTAATGCCGTACTTATGCCAATCTCGATATACAAATTTACCTTTAGAATAAGCTCCAATGTGAATTTAGATTTGATGCATTTAACGGTTTTATTGGATATACATATTTAAATTTTTTGATATTGTGTATTTTTAACTTGGCAAAATAAATTAAAGCCATCAAATTAAAAGTGTATTGTTCATTGGTTGTTTATTTGCATGCACGATTTATCGCAATAGTTAGTGCATAAATCTAATACATAGTAATCATGACAATTGATTTAATTAATTTATTGGATACGTAGAAAAAGTAGCCTGAACTGCAGTCTTAGTGGGAAAAGTTTTGTTTCGGAGGCAGCCGGCGTATTTACAGCTCATCCTTGACATCATCGTCTAGGTCAATGTCACTCAGATCGATGTCCTCCTCGGTGGGCAGCTGACCATCCTTGCCGTCCCAGGCATCGACGCTGACTATCGTTGGCTTCTTGGCGCCCCGAACGGGAGCAGTGTGTCCACGTCCATAGGAGATGTCGCGCAAGAACTCATTGATGCCATCCTTGGAGAACGATCCCTTCAGCACGGAGAACTTCATCTTCTTAAAGTTGACAATGGCCATCGCTGGATAACCAAAGCCTCCAACTTCCAGAGATTCCTCGAGATCTGGCTGCTGACCTCCCTCGGACCAGGCCCAACCCCATTGCTTCTGCTTGAATTTCTCGCCCAGTGCGCGCAGCGTGTCGAGGAACTTGTTGCGACACTTGGCATTGCAGTCCAGAATATGCGGGAGCACAGAGACCACACACAATGGTTTGCCTTCGCACGCGCTGTCAAAGCTCGATTCATCTGTAATCTCCACGAGCTCTGGGGCTGGCACATTCTCCACATGCTTGTCGCTGGCCCAGCTTATGATGTCGGATGCAGTGCGACCGCCATCGTATTCCTGAGCATCGCTGGATCGCTTCGAGCCGGCTGGGAAGAATTTGATTGTGGGATAACCACGTACGTTGTATTCCGCTGCTTTGGTCTGATGCGCGGTGGCGTCCAGAGCACCCAGTTTGACCTTGCCCTTGAGCTCCTTGGCCGCTTTAGCCCATTCGGGTTCCAGATTCTTGCAGTGGCCGCACCATGGTGCAAAGAATTCCACTAGCCAAATATCATCGGAATTCAGCACCAGCTTATCAAAATTATCTTCCGTCAGCTCGATGACATCACCACGAGAGTTTGATGAGCTGCCGCCGCTGCTGCTGCCTCCGCCTCCAAAAGCGGCTTGTACCTTCTTCTTGGCCTCAGCGAGAGCCGCCTCCGCAATTGCGTTGGCGGTGCGCTGTCCGTTGAAATCGGTGGGCGTGCGTTTGTTGGCGCCGAAGATTTTGATTGTGGGAAAGCCACGTACACCATATTTACCGCCCAGCTCCTTGTGCTCATCGGCATTAACAGAGCCCACTTTGATCACACCTTTAAGTGCCTTGGCCAACTTTTTGTACTCCGGCACCAAAGTCTGGCAATGTCCGCACCAGGGAGCATAGAACTCCACGACCCAGATGGCATCGTCCTGCGTCACCTCGCGATCGAAGTTGGATGGCGTTAGCTCCACAACGCCATCGCTGGGTGAGTAGAAAGCGCTGGTGCTGCCACAAATGAGCACTAGCATCAATATGCTTGCTGTAAATAAATGGGAGTATTAACAGGTTAAATGTATGTACATAAGAACAAATAAGACGTGTATCTATGTATTTACTTACATGCGCACGTTAATTGCATCATTGTCGCTTTGGCTAATCTCTTTGAGCTCTTAGATCTAGGCTGGTCTTACGTGTCGATTCAAAATGTGCTACAAACAATGAGTTCTATAGTTTTTATATTGTGCAAAATGCCGACTTTTTTACACGTCACTTATAAACTAGTGTTGTAGAGGTGGAGAAACATCGAGTGAAACATCGATGTCATCGATGTTTGATAAGCCACTATCGAATTTTTTTTACACGACAAAAAATAAACAATCCTGAAAATTGCGACGTTCTAAAATATTGCGAGGTAAGAATTTAAAAATACAGTCGAACTTACCTAACTCGAAACACCATTATCCAAAGAAGAGGTACGAGTTATGGAGATATTCGACTTGTAGAGTTTTTTTTCTTAAGTTTATTAATTATACTGCCACTCATTTAGCTCGAGTTTGAGAGAAATTCGAGTAATAGAAGTACGAGTTATGGAATTTCAACTGTATTATGAGAAATATGTTTAATAACAATCTCTTTTACAGATGAGTCCTGATGACATAGCTTTAAAAAATGTTTTCAAAAAATTTTTAATTCAGAAACATCGATGGTTTCTTCGATGCTTTTTTTAAAACATCGAAAAAATCCATGGACACTCACATCGATGTTTCTCCACCTCTACAGTATTGGTATCGAGGAAATATCGATATTATCGATCAGATTTTGGGCTTATCGATATTTTTGGTGTCTGCAAGTATTGTCGCGTAGGATGTTCAGCAAAGCAGGACTTTTCTTGAACAAAAAACGATCGAATTTAAAAGCAAAGAATAACTAAAAAATAAAGAATAATCTTTTATTATAACAGTAAAAAAATCATGTGGCAGCCTTGGCTAAACTCGGCATAATAAAAAGGTGATTTTGTGGCTTTTTGAATTTGTTAGAAGAAATTTTAAATTCATTTTTTGTAATAAATAATTTCATTCTATCTGTATTTTATGAAAATTCCTTAAAATCAACTGGTCCTTGTATCGAATCGTTCCGGATAGGTTCAATTGAACTACTCAGCAAAGTGAACATTCATTTGAGTCCTATTATTTGGTACTACACCCTGTGCTGGCGCTACAAATGGTAGATTTATAATTTACTTTTAAACAAAACCATAGGTGGCGTATATTCGATAGTTCATTTTCCGACCGCCACAAGCAGTTGGGCGCTTGGAGCCAAAAATGGTTATGGCGCTCAATTAATAATTAAATTTTAAAACAACTGTTTAATTTTGCCAGAAAATTATCTTAACCTATTAAAAAATAAATAGTTATCATTATAATGAATGTTGCGAGTTCGTCATATATAATGTATTATTTAATTTCATTTAAAAAAATAAGAAATTTCAAAACTAGAAAATTACCAAAAATATCCCTTTCAGACAAAGACCTTTTTCTAGGAGCCAATGCTACCCCACGTTTCAAGATTGTGGTGTCTGTTTTGGGAAACATAAATTCGCCACCTATTGTTTTGTTTAGGCATTGGCAGGGATTCCTTTGGCGAAAACTACAAAAAAAAAACGAAGAGCGACAAGCATATAGTATCTCTTGTTCTTAAAGATGATTTCAACCTTTTTTTGGTTAGTAACTAATTTCATGTGTCCAGCTTTGTGGCAGCTTTGATATAATTTACTCTCAAATTGCTTTATGCTGCGCCTGTCGCACCAATTAAGTGCCTAACAATCCAAGCGCCTCCTCCCCCAGTGTTGTTGTTGTCTGACATTTGGTCTGCGTGGGCGAATGAGATAAAATATGTGGTCAATTTCACTTAATAGCGACTTAGTAATAGTGTTTGCAAGATTTATGTGACGTTAATATTGCGTGTGTGCAACTTGTTCTATGTTATTGCCTGTGACTGTGATTTCATAGCGGGAATTTTCTGCTTTCTGTTTTTTTTTTTGTTTTTGTTGCCCCTGAAGTTGGATTCTTTGTGTTTTATGATTATTGAATTTTAATGCACATCGAATGGCCCACTGTCTTTTCAAATAAAAAGATTCAATGTCAAAAAGTCATAAATTGCAAGACAAAAAAAAGGGGTAAGAAACCCTTTAGGCAGCTCTCCATTCAGTCACACAAATGTAATCTTTATGCCACATTTGCGTTGCATTTTCTTTTAAGCATAAAAATAAACACGCAAAATTTGTACTATATGTATATGGATATGTGGGGGACAGTGTTGCCAATTTAGCTATTTTCCCGCCATTTTTGGCGTTTTACAAATGCCAGTCGCGGGAATAATATTAAAATAGCGGCTGGCGGGAATCAGCAATGTACACTCATGGACAAAATAATAGGTGTGCATTTTTTTTTGTGTTCAACAGCTTATTTTGCATATATTTTTCCATCAATACAAAAAAACGCAATGAGAATTTCATAACTTATTCTAATCATAATATAATAAAAAAATCATTGGCCTGAAAAGCTTTCAAATAAAATAAATATTAAATAATTTCATAAAAAACTCCATTTTCAGCTGGCCATAATAATAGGTGTAATCATTTAATTTTATTAATTACATTGAAATTTGGCCAGTTTTGGTCCCGTTTGGTATAATGCTCTTATATCCCAGTTAATACCCTGTGTATCCGCCATTTTTTTGCAAAACTTTAGCCATTCTTGTAGGCATAGATGAAATTAGCTTCCTACATGTTCCGATTGGAATACTGTACCAAGCTCTTTGGATATTTTCCCATAGTTGGGTTTTATTTTGGCAAACAGTTTTTCCGACTTCTTTTTCAAGCTCTCCCCAGAGGTTCTCAATGGAATTGAGGTCTGGGGATTATCTTGGCCACTCAAGAACGTCCACCTTATGCATTTGGAACCAATCCTTTACGAATCGGGATGAGTTCTTTGGATCGTTCTCCTGCTGGAACTTCCATAAAAGTGGCATGTTATCCTCGGCATATGGTAGCATTACCGTCTCCAATATATCTTTATAAACAAATCTGTCCATAATACCATCAGTCAGATGTATCGGACCAACACCTTCCCATGAAAAACAGCCCCATACCATGAGGCTGCCACCTCCGTGCTTTACGGTTTTTTGGGTGAACCTAATATGGAATTCTTTTCCCTTAGGCCGACGAACATTCCTTTTGGCACCATTTCCTAACAAATTTATCTTCGTTTTATCGCTCCAGAGTATATTTCGCCATTTTTTCTATCCCACCGGTCCGCACCATGTTTTGCGATCCAACGCAAATGTTTTCCTCGTCTTTAAATTTGCAGATCGAAGCAATGGTACTTTACGGGCAATCCTACCTGGTAGATTTGCCTTTTCTAAACGTCGCCTGACGGTTCGTGACGATATAACGTTACCAATTTCACTGGTGATTTTCCTGGAAGTCAGGAACGGGTCGCGTTTAACTAATGTGACGATGTAATTGTCGGTCACTGATGAGGTTTTTCGGGGGGCACCTCGACTTTCTACCTTTGGTTTAGGCTTTAATGCATTTGTGACAAAGTTTTCTGAACGTTTCATGTTCGTGGCAATATATTTGTACGATTTTCCTTCATTTCTTAGGGTTTGAACAAGTCTTCTCTTCTCCGCACTACAGTGACGCCCACGACCCATCCAGTATAATTTTATTTATAATTAAACTCATATTTAGTTACATTTTCTTGATAACTTACTTTCTGCAACCAAAAAGTTCTACTAACTTATTGAAACTTAAAGTTTTTCTACACACACCTATTTTATTGACCAGCTAAATTTAGTGTCTCAGCAAATACCCACTTGGTAAATTTTATTGGCCACAAAATTAAATCGGGAATTTACCAAATTCACACCAAAACAATGTAACCATATGTAAAAAATATTATGTTGATGTAGAAAACGTTGTGTACACATTTTATATCGGTAAATTAAAAGTTACAGTGTTCACACCTATTATTTTGTCCATGAGTGTATCTTTAGAGT
This sequence comes from Drosophila limbata, assembly GCA_963924055.1. NCBI lineage: Eukaryota > Metazoa > Arthropoda > Insecta > Diptera > Drosophilidae > Drosophila > Drosophila limbata. The sequence goes on from OZ001353.1 coordinate 10,105,007, forward strand.
TAAATTTTGCTTTTATTTACTTTTCACAGAATATCTAGCAATATCCTAAAATATTTTAACTCATTGAACTCAATATTGCACACACGGTTATCTTTTAAACTCATCACCTATCATTCTTATAAAAAAAATTAAAAATACTTATATTTGTAAAGTAATTGTAAAATTAATAGATATGGATTGCGAAGTGCAATAAATGTGACCATAACTATAAGGTGCCTGCAAAGTATATCAAATCTATCGGTACAAACCTGACGACGAGAAAAATTCTCTTGATTTATAAAAAAAAAAACATTAAATTTTAAATAGCTTCATATATACTTAGCTGTTTTCTAAAATATTCTATCCTTTTCCAGCTTGTTTTAAATGCTAGCTTTTTTGGGCTCTGAAGTGTTGGCAACACTGGTGGGGGAATTCCCCTTTCTCAGCTCATAATCAACAAGCTCTATAACCAAATACGTATGCCCAGCGGAACAATTTTTTTATTGATACGCATTTGTTTTACGGAGTTGGGGGGTGGACAGAAGTTGGCTTTTTTTATAAAAGGGTGAAATGTTGAGGGTGCAGATCCAAGATTAACCCCTTACAGACGACTTGTCAAAACACCTTTCGGGATATGCTGGGATATGTATATGCGAATGCCACTGACATGATGCTGTCAATAGGCGGGTTCCTTTATTGTTGTCCTACTCTTTTTTTTTTTATCGTCGAATGCCATTTTGCGATGTGTCATATTTACTTTGCGGATTTGCCCATTATTCACTTGACGACATTTTGGCTCGAGTGCTTTTGCGGCTTAGTTTAAAGTTGATTTTTTGACACACTTCTCATATGTATTATATTTGCTCTATTTTATTATACCCTGTACGCATTGAAATGGATTAACAAGAGTATTTAAAATTTAGTGGCGCCAAAGAGACTCACAAGCACTCAAGCGGACAGCTGCTGATCTCATGCAAGCTCTAAAACAACTAAATTTATTTGCAGTGTTGCCGCTAGTCAATTCAGGAACTTTCAGATCGCGCTGACGGCGACTTTTTTAAATTTGCTTGCTAATATTGCTTGCAATCTTTCTGTTTTTTTTTTTGTTTTGTGGTGTTTCACCGCCACTCATCAAATAATAACTGAAACTATTCCAGTCTTATTATTATTTTCTGTAGTTTTAGTCAAAGGAAAGGAGTCGCATCGCAGCTGATGTATACAGGGAATCTCCTTGTTGGCCATACTTGATTTTCCTTGTCGTTGGTTTGCAAATGTTGCGTTATCTATTTTCTTTTTATACCATTGAGCTGCTTTTTATGGTATATGCTTGGTTTGCTTCAGGTTTAAAGTGGAGTGGTTCAACTATGACCCGGGTTTCTTCATCATCGTCTCTGGGGATGTTTGTGTGTCAAAGTGTGTGGATTTTTGCTTGATTTGCCGGTTATTTTCTATTGAACATAAGGCAGACGTGAAAAAAGATTAAGATAAGGTTGCTTTTATTTTGGGTTTTGGATTGCAAAAAATTACAGCTTGCATATTCATACGGCAGTTTGAGACATCTCTGATCCTGAGATTATAAAGTTATGATGCCTAAAAGACTATTCTTAAAAATTGAAAATAATATTAAATTAAAACAATTTTAAAAAAATTCGTTAGTTCGCAAAGTTCGCAAAGAGTTAGTTTACATTTCATTTATATGTAGAAATACTCATCAAACAAACCGAAATGCAAAACGTGATCAAACATAATTTACGAAGAAGAAAAAGGTACATTCCACATAAACTATGGTAAAATCTTCAGGCAAACTATTTCTAGCCTTCAACTTGTAATTTTCTTATGAAATAAACTGCAAATAAAGTGAATTTTATGCAAAATATGTTTAATAAACACAATCAAGTTTCCTCAAACATCACATACATACATACGTATGACCAAAAGGGTGACAAGAATGACAGCAAATAACCGAAAAAGGACGCAATGACATCAACGCCTGGAAGGTTTTTAATTGCCTTGGATAATGTGGTGCATACATACATATATATATTTTGGGCACTTTCCCGTGTGTGTGAGTGTGTGTGTTGACTTGAGATGCCTGTGAAGATAATAAGATTGTAAACTAAGTATGAAACGACTTCTTTGGAGTGGTTGAGTGGTGTCAACGGCTTGGGTTTATCGCATATTTCATGTGTATGTGTGCCGTGTCCACGCTACCTTCCTGTTGGTCCTCAACGCCTACGCTGCACAGTGGTCAAAACGGCAAATTTAATCGACAAAAAAATATATTTATATTATAAAATATAATTACTTCTCAAATTAATTTTACAAGCTTCTAAATATCATATCAATATAAAGACAACGCCTAGATCTCAGAGACTATAAAAGCTATATCAACTAAATTTGGCACTCAGATTTCTATAAACCCCACCGATCAAGTTTGCCCCGTCTCTTTTCGCCTTGTTTTATTTTATAAATCATTCAGAATTTATAAACAACACTTGATTTGAACTAAAACTAACAAATTTATTTTAAAAATTTCTTTAATGCTTTTTCTCAATAAAATTGACCGCTTAGACCACTGTAAACTGTCTCCACTTTTGAATGCTGTCTTTTTAATGTCATTTCAGCTACTTTACAACCAACAAGCTGTTTTAGCCAACAACCAACCAAAGTCAGCTTGTGTCTACGACAATTTCAGAAAATGCCAACTCATTACAATTTGAATTGGGTAACTTTCTTGAAGACAAGGCCCCTTAACTCGACAATGTTGTCGGAAAAATGTAATTTAAATGTTTATAAGAAGTATATACCAATTTATAGATTTATGTAGTATGTACAATGTACATACGACTATATAGGAAATTACCTTGGCTGGATTTCTTCCAACTTGGCGACTCTGGCGTTTTTCTGCTGACGTTAACTTGAAAATAATTTGATACTTTCAATTAAAGTTTTCAATGGCTTTCCAAAATGTAGTATGGGGAAAGTCTAAAGATTTACGAGCTCAACGGACAGAATATAATTTCATTGTAATTGACTTTTAATAGTGTTACATGGCAGCCATTGTACAATGTTAATATTGGTAAATACATATTGATTAAAGTACACTGATAAATAACATTTTTAGCTTTAAATTAAAATGTATTCACAAAATTAACAAAATAAAAAAATATTTTGATTCAATGATTAAGGTTTTTGTCAGTTTTTCTTTTATGTATTTCTATTATTTTTTTTGGAAAATATTCCTGATTTTTAAAACCATTTATCAGCTTATAAATTAATTAGTTATTAATTTAAAAATAATATTAGTTACACAAAAATAACTTTGAAATGTTCATAGGATTGAGCATTTTTTTAAATTTTTTCCTTAATTCTTATACAAAAAAAAAAATTTGTTTTTTTTGAAAATAATGCTGATTTTTTAAAAACTTTTTTGTCAGCTTGCAATCAAATTTGTTCATTATTTAAAAAAATCTCTAATGTACATTAAAAAATGTTCAACTCAAGATATAGTAGTGGCCAATTGTAATTTACGGTCAAGCACAAAGACCGTCCACTTCCAATTCTGCTTCTCGGATCATTTTCCCTGTCCAGGAGAGCTAAAAATAATTTGCAGCAAACAAAAAGAATAAAAATTTGATTATTTTATAAAAATATTTTGTTATGTTGAAGAACATTTTTCATTTTTTTTCACTCTCTTTCTCTTTCTCTCTCTATCTCACTCTCTCTCCCCTACTGTGGACTCTTTTCATAGCATTTTTCCTTTACTTCTTTGCTTTTGTTGGTGTTTCGTCGATATTAAATAAAAACAAAAAGCGACAAAAAATGGTAGCTTTTTTGCTGTTTTTTGCTGCAGCTGTATACCTGTGTGGCAGTGTGTGTGTGTGTGTGTGCGTGGCAAGTGGTGAGATAATTTTGTTGCTTTTTCCTTTTGTCATGTGGCACGCGGTAGGTCGACAATTTTTTTCTTTTTTTTTTTATTTCCATTAAATATTTTTCATCGCAAAATCAGCTTAGGGGCTCGTTATCCTGCAACGTTCATTTATGTAATTTTTAATTAATTTTTCAGCAGCAGCAGCAAATCGAAACAAAAGGAAAACAAATTAATATAAGAAAAATTGTGTAAGTGTGTAAGTATATGTATGGAAAGTATAGGAAAGGAGGAGGAGTTTTGGACTGCCAGCAACATTCGCACGCTTTTGGCTATTTGTGGGTATAAGGTAGTCAATTTTTTGCTTCCCTATCCCTATCCTCCCACCCTTTTCAAGTTAAATGAGCAGCCAAAAAAGTTTCTCCCTGGCTGCCCCAAAGGGTTTGGTATTTGAAGGCGGCTTCTCTGTGCTTACTATTTAATTATTTTCGCCTTGTTCGCTACTTGTAAACGCATCTTATACATTCATATATTAAAATAATATAAAAATAGGCTACAGTCGAGTTGCCGACTATAGGATACCCCTTACTTATTTAAATAATAAAAAAAAAAAATGTATTGCATACTTTTAGGCACCCACATTGCTTTAAAACTTGAATCAGCCATTACCGTCTTTCTATTTCTCCGATCTTGTAGCGATTTAGTAGGATGATAGCTAATAATAGTAGTTAACATTAAGTATAGGGTCGGAGATGCTTCCTTCTTCCTGTTACATACATTTCAACGAATACAATATACCCTTTTACTTATTTCTTAAGTAACGGGTATAAATATATAGCAAACGAAAGAGCGACCACCAGTAAAACGCACAAAGCGATAATTGATTCTGTTTTTAAATTATTTTTTTTTGTATTTTTCATTTAAGCTGCTGTGCAACCCTTTCGCCCTTTGCCTTTGGCTTGTTGTCAGCTTCTTCTTGGGATACAACAGTTTTCTTGAATAAAACTCGCTCCTTTTATGCTTAATTAAATATTCATCAAACACACAATGGAAAACTTTTAAATACTCATCAAGTTGTGGCTGCGTCTTAAGATATATACACACGAGGAGGTTTCCGACTCTCAGATTCGTGGCTATGTTTTGTCTGGCTGCCCTTTTACCCCGCTTACTCCATCCTTATCCCCTCATGGCAAGTCGTCTTTAATCAATAACAACAAATCACCGTTTACTTTGCATTTGAAATCCAAAGTTGCCCTCTGCTTTTTTGGTCTACACGCACTCATATGGCTGAAATTCCCTTATGGGACATTAAAATCTCGTTTACTCATTGCAAACTATAAACCCAAGTCCAGAATCTCAACCCTTCTGCCAGCGTCTGTCTGTGAACACACAACCAAACAGAAACAATGAGTTTAATAAGCGCAACTATGTACTTCCTAAAGTGAATACCCACTTGGTTACTCCCAACTTTTTAAAGGTGTGAATGAATGAGCTAAAAGTGTAAGGCAAATATTTGCAGATCTAGTAGACAACAAGAAAATAATAGAAATTTTTACAAAATTTTGGAATAACAGAATTCGCAAATAACAACCAACCATATTTTTTGATAGGTAGCTTACATAAATATTAAAATTGTCTCGATTTCTCACTGCAGCCAGCACATTTTTCGTTAACACTTGTGTTATTTGTAATTTTGTTTGTGTTTAACAAAAACACAAAAGTGTCTGAGCAGTAACAAATCAGAATAACACTTTTGTACAAGCTAATACGAAAGTTGAAATATGAAATCTTCGTTTACTTCCATAGATATTTCTCGATTCCAATGAATGACACTAGACTTATAGACAAATATCTGGCGAAAAGACAGATATGGGCTAATCCGAAAATTTTTAAACCAAGAGCGAAAACTTAAAGATGTCAAAAAAGTGAATGTTTTTTAATAATAGTTGTTTTATCTTATAATAGAATACATTTTCAGGCTTCAAATTACAAAATCAAAAAGGTTTTACGGTGGTTTTGTTGTTCATGGCCGAGCCTAATCAATTAATTCCCCTTTTTGCCTCTTAATTTCAAAAATTCTTTTAAAAAAAAGGTTTTTTCAATGGCCAAAAAAGTTGGCAGAGCGGTCGTCTGAGTGTTTAGCGCTTAGCTCATCTTAAACTTTGTTTTGTTCTCTTTTATTTACGATAAAAACTATATCGAAAAGATATTCAATATATATTAATAATTTGAAAAAAAGCGTGTGTGTAAAAATTGTAACGTCCGCAACGTAACGTCCGCAACAGACAAAAATTAAGATTTTTAATTAACGAGACTACTTATCTTCATTTTTGATGCTGAATTGATATGGTCATATATTCCACTTAATTTTTTGTATAAGGATATTTTTTGTTTATTATGCAAAATTCGCTAATATATGTGCAAATGCACGTTAACCTCAAATCGACTTCCATTCTTTGTAACGGCCGCAACGGAACTTTCAGCAAGCCTAATTTTTTTTCAAAAACAGTAAGGCTTTTTTCTTAAAATAGGTTTAAGAGTACTCACATTGAAATGCATTATCCTGCAAATTTCATTAAAATTCACCAATCTGAACGCGAGCTGTATCAGTTTAAACATGAAAATTTGCGTGCAAATGTAGCGTCCGCAACTCAGGATTAGCCCATATGTAAAATAACTTCTACTTTTATCTAATATACTCTTCATTAGTTGGCTTAAAAAATTATATGAGAGTAAACTTAATTGATAGTACTTCAATAAACTTTTTTATACAAAGTTTTAGCTCGAATTTGGATTTAAGAATATACTATAAAAGACATCTTATTTTCACAATTGTTTAAATATAATTTTTCCAACGTTATAAGGACTCTAAATTAAGAAATTGATTGCAGCTCATTATCAAAATTTAAGGTATGGTTTTTATGATTATTTTGTGTGTAATTAAAATTTTTTTTTTAATTTTAAATCGAATTAAATAATTCTTGCATTTTAATTTTTAGACCCAGTAATAAAAACAAAGTACAGGGGTCTATTAACTTTGTTGTTTTATAACTTTTGACAGTCACACAGAAAGCACTGACAGTTTTTTCTATTTGGGAAATACTCATAGAAAAAAGAAGTTGAGAAATTAATTTGATAAAAGAATTTTTGATTGAGCAATGACAGAAATAATAGAAAACAGAATTGAATGTAAAATTTATTTGTGTTTATTATTTAATATATATTTGTCAGAAAACCTGAATGTAAGGATCAACACTTGAGAACACTGATAAAAAGCAACAGCAAATTAATTTACTTGATAAAAAAAGAAGAAATATTCTTCATCTTCTGTAAAGGTAATTCAATAAAAAGTCTGATATACCCGCATTAATTGATTTTTGTAAGATCGTATCTTTGGCAATGCGATGCACATCCCTCAATCAACAGCTCGCTCTAATTGCTAGCAGTAAAGTCAATCCAAACACAAACGTAACTTTGCAAGAACCCTTTGGGCCAAAACATTTGGCGATGCGTTCGTTGCCTCGTTGTAAATGCAATTAACCAGCCGTAACGCCCACACATTAAGCAGAATTAAGGAATCCCAAAATGAGGCAAACGAAGGCTTTTTGATGTCACTTGGTTAATCAGAATATGAGTACATGGCAAAGCATGTGGAAGGTACATCAAACGTCGTCCTTGTTGTCCTTGTTGTCCTCCTTGTCGTCATATGTGAAATATTTGAAATATGATAAGCGTATCACAGCTATCTGGGCTCTAACAGCAATTACACAAACAAAATGGAATGCTTTAATGCATTTACATGCTGAGTGCCAAAAAGGGTGAACAATTAAATTAGAAATATTATTTTGAGCTGCGCCCCCAAAAATAGAAACGACCTGCAGTAAGTTCGTCTCACTATTTTTACACACATTGTGTTAAATCTTAAGGTAGGTCGTTGAACTGATTGAACATTTTTGGGGTTTTGTGTTAGATCAATGCACTCTCGAAATATTTTGGTTATACTTGAGTACTTGGTTTCATAAATCTTCTTATACACTGCACAAAAAAAAATTATGTTAATATGAAAACTATTGAAATGACTTTGAATTTCAATGAGATGTTACGTAGCTTCAGTTTCCAGAGAGGAAGTAATTGTTAGCTAAGCCCAAATGACATAGAACTTGAACTGTTTTGTCCGCTAATCAAGATAGTCGCTATTGTTTTTCCCTTTTTTTGTGAAGGTTAAAACTGCACACATTTTTTGCTAAATTTGAATTATTCTTTTCAACTTGTGCTTTGATAAAATCTGCATTGAAGGCAATGATCTTGAAAAGAGCCGAGTCTAGCTTATAAATTATAATATTTAATATCATAAAAAGATGATTGAGTGTAGCTGATTAAAATTTTGTTTGCAAGTGTAGTTGAGTGTTCGAAAAAAAACCGAGAGCTTTAAAAATAAAATGAACATTGAGTGTGGAGCGATATCACTGAATCTGTAAACACTGTCTATTGTTTCTATTTGACTGGAGAGTGCTATATAAGCGCTGAATTCATGCTTCCCATATCAGTGGGTAGAATGAATCAGGCCTCGTTATATCAGCGCGCCAACCAGGTGCAGCGTCACGATGCCAAGATCATTTTGGATGAGTATTCCTCGATCCTCCAGTGGCGTTCTGACGGCCAGGACTCGCTGCTGGATGTGGGCTCCGGATCGGGCAATGTCCTGATGGATTTTGTGTATCCTTTGCTGCCGCAGAGCTATGAACAGCTCGTGGGCACGGACATCTCCAGCAAGATGGTCGGCTATGCCAACAATTGTTATCAACGCTTTGCGAGAACACAGTTCCAGGTCTTGGATATTGGCTGCGATCGTTTGCCTGCTCAGCTCAAGGGACGTTTCGATCATGTGACATCCTTCTATTGTCTGCACTGGGTGCAGAATCTTCGTGCTGCTTTAAGTAACATTTATGATTTGCTGAAACCAGAAGGTGGCGATTGCTTACTTGCCTTTCTGGCCACCAATCCAGTTTATGAAGTGTACAAAGTGCTGCACAAAAACGTGAAATGGGCCGCCTACATGCAGGATGTGGAACAGTTTATTTCGCCACTGCATTACAGTCCTGATCCTGCCGAGAAATTCACTCAGCTTCTGGACGAAGCCGGATTTCGGTACAAAAATGTTGAGGTGCGCAGCGAAGTTTTCGTTTACGAGGGTGTTCACACATTGAAAGGTGAGTGGAATATCATTTAAGAGGTGATTTATACGAAATTTAAACAGTTTTTAGGAATAGCAAAATTAATGAAAAAAAAAATTACAGAATAAACTTAATTAAAACAAAATAAGGATGAAAAAAAAAAAAATCATAAATTCGGAAGTTCAACAAAGAAATTCATTCAAAGTGCAAAAATTAAGAAAAACACAAATTGAAAGATAAAAGTTAGGAGAATCTATAAACTGAAGGAGTAAGCTGAGCAAGATCACAGATTAATTCAAGTACTCACCAGAACGAGGTTCGCATAAACACAATCAACCGAAGAAAATGATAAAGATTTTATTGTTTTCTTTTTTTTTTTTAAATTATATTTTTTTTAAATACATGGCTCGACATTTTAAGGCTTATTGCTGCTTAAATTTTAAATTTATTCTAATAGCGCGATTTTTAATAAAATATTTTTGATTTTGGTTTGTCCTAATTTAAATTTCCTTATGACATTAATCCTAATTTTAGATGCCTAATTCCATATTTAATGCTTTCTAATTCGTTTTTTCCTAATTTTAATTTCCATATTTCAAGTATAATTTTTCGACATTCGTATAGGGAATCCATTTAAGTAGCTAATCATATTACTTAACTCTCATTCTTTTGCCAGACAATGTAAAGGCGATTTGTCCCTTCCTGGAGCGCATTCCAGTTGCTCTGCACGAGGAGTTTCTCGATGATTTCATCGACGTTGTCATCTCCATGAACCTCCAAGAGGACCAACAGTGCGATGTCGATAAGGATCAGATGGAGCAACGCTTCAAGTCACCCTATAAACTGCTGGTGGCCTATGCCCGCAAGTCATCCGACTTGTTGGACAATGTGCTCAGCGAGTTGTCCAGTACAAAGAGTTTCAAAGGTGTTACCTAGTATGCATTAAAGCTCAAACGTGGCATCGTTTATTGAAATTTAATATAGATAAATCAATGGGAAACAATAGCAAATATATTTATATATTTAGGATTAATAATGTCATTTGATTAATAGAACGGTTGATTTGTAAATGAGCAAATGAATTAATGATACCCTATATTGTTGTTATAAATACTTACAAAAAAAAAGAAATAAAATTTATTTAGAAGTAAATTAACAGAAACCAAAATAAGGGTGGTAAGGAAAAGAAAGCATAAATTAAGAAATTTAAGTATAAATATATTAAATGCAGAATACAAAAATTAGGAAAGTTACAAAAATATAAAATATATTAAAAAATTATTAATTATACTATAAGTAAATATTTGATTAATTATTTTCATAATTATTGTCATTTCAGTTTTTTTTGTAACTTTTATTTTCTAGCAACTATATTAATAATACATATGGGTAACGTAAAATTGATCAAAAATTCACATTTTGTGTTATTTTGTTTCCAGAAATGTATTCAAGTTATTTTTTAAGCAATATACGATAGATGAAATGCACTAGAATGAGCATACCAATTCTTCATTAACTGAAGTTTTTAAGTTATTTGTGCCTTAAAGCATGCAATAAAAAATATTTTAAATTTATTTAATTAAGTAACGGGCTTTGTTTTTTTTTTTTTTTTTTCAAATTTCGTACTTTCTAGTTTTGTCTTCTTTATATTTGCTTCCAAATTTAAATATTCACATTAACATTTGTCGAAATTCTTATAGGGAATCGAATAAATGCTTCAAGTTGAAACAGTTAAGAATCTTCTGCTTCTGCAGTTGACAGTTTTTTGCTGCGTTTGACAGAACTAATTATTGAAAAGAATTTAGCCCCATCGAAGCCCTTCATAGAACAGACTTTCAGTCGATTTTATGAGTTCTCAATAAAGTGGCAATAGAAATGCTTTGACAGACACGAGACGGAAATGCTCAAAGGGTTGAAATCCTGTTACGTTTGCATATTATATAATATTGGAGTTAGCAGTTATAATTATGCGCTACCTGACTCTGAAACCCGGGAACAATTTTAATTGTTTTTCCGGGCAAAAATGTACGTATGCAAAAGCGTTGTCGGCGGAATTTTCGAATGAGTTATTAACGTGACGACGACGGCAAAATGTTGATCCGCCAAATGCGCATCATGTCATTTATCATGAAAAGGGAGTAGGCGTGAGACGCAACAACAACAACAACAACAACAACACACACACACACACACACACACACATTTAGAGTTTAGAGTTGAAGGCAATGCTTAACAGATTTATACAACTTTGGTTCGTCACTGCGGTGGTGCTGTTGGGTACCACTGGGTGGTGGTGGGTACTACTGGGTGCTGGTGGGTAAGGAGTAGTAAATGTTTGTCTTAATCTTTGATTTTCGTTGCTCTTACTCTCTACTGGCAAATGTAAACGACAGGAATTAATTTAGACAAATGATTTCTCAAGTGGAGAGCTTCAGCTTCAGCTTCAGTTTCAGTTTTTCGTCGATTTGCCGGCTGTCAGTCAAGTTCCCAACTCACTCTAATTTTTTGGGGATGTGCGAAGGCGTTTGGGCGTGGGCGTGGCATGCGATTCGCCCACACTCAAAATTGTTTTCGCAAACACAGAATTTTCGTATTGAAATTTGATTTATTTGTTAATTTGTTTGTAATGAATTTTCCGTTTACTTCGCTGCGTGCACTGCTCTGTAGAGCCTCAGGGATTTGACGGAGTTGGGAGTTGGAGTTGGAGTTGGCAGTTGGGAGTGAAAATAGCGAATAGCGGGATTCTCGTAGCTGGGCGTCCTTTAATTGCCCAAACAGTGCTGGGACTCGGCCTCTGACACTGCGCCTGGCATTTGGCTTCTCTTGCATCATTTGCTTGGCTAATTTCTTCGGCTTGAAGATGAATTACTTCCCCTTAACAGCGACATTTTTGTGCTTTGATTTGGAAACAACAATTGAAAAGTTTGATTTAAAACCGCCCTTCCAGTATAATTTGGCTATTTTCGAAGGCAAATCGATTATCTTAAATAAATGCAAATTGCACAAAAATGATGATATATCTTAAGGTCAATTTGAATTCTTGAAAATTAATTTGATAAGGAATTTAAAAGTTTAATTCAACTGATATTTTTTGAAGAAAACATTTTAAAAAGAATATAGATCAATTTAAATATATGAGAATGAATTTATAGCTGATCAAAACCAATGCAAATGTTTCTAAGGGAAAGATGACTTTTATGTAGTTTGATAAGAAAATAAAAATTAAAAGTTTTATTTAAAATCCATTTTTGAGTCTAATCCTCTATCCATTTGGATATTTTCGATGGCAAATCGATTATGTTAAATTATTAAATGACAAAATATTTTCCAAAAAAAATTTAAAGATTTAACAAGTGGATCAGTCGAGTGCACTCGACAGTAATATACCCTGAGCCTAGGCCACGGCAATTTATACATTATCTTTAAATTTTAAAAATTTATTAAAAGTAAAAATATTTTTAAAAACGAAAAAAATTCGTTGACCTATTCAGGAATTGAACCCACGCCCCTCGCGTGACTCTACCATTAAACTGAAAATTCAAATAAACGAAAAATACTAAATAATTAAAAATCTTTTGCATCGACCAGACCGGGACTCGAACCGCGATCTCCCGTTTCGCGTGCCTAGCACCTATCACTTCGACCACTCCGCCTCTTAGACTGATGCTGGCAAATTCGGTTAACATTCTCGATGTCCATTCTGACAGAGTAAATGTTAAATCAATTAAATGACGAATAATTCTATTTATATACATATGAAGCTGCCAATCTTTAAAGCTTATTATCTTCACTATTTATGGCCCAATCATGTTTAAAGTTGGTAATTAGTCTCAGGACATGATCCTACACCCGTTGGTGTAAAAAAAATTTAAAATTTTAACTTAAAACCCTAGATTAAAGGTGATGAAAGTTTTTGATGAATTACGCCCACCACAGTGGGCGTGGCAAAATTTTAACATAAACTTGTTCTGCCTGACATTATAGGTAGTCTTCATTCCAAATTTGGTGGTCCTAGCTCTTACCATCTCTGAGATTACACGGACCGACAGACAGACGGACAGACGGACAGACGGACAGACGGACATGGCTATATCGACTCGGCTGTTGATGCTGATCAAGAATATATATACTTTATGGGGTCGGAGATGCTTCCTTCTCCCTGTTACATACTTTTGAACAAACTTAATATACCCTCAGGGTATAAAAATGAATTTAAAAATAAATTTAGAAGTATTAAATTAGTTTTAAAATGTAAATTTTCAGTTTTATACGCAGCTGGATTTGAAAATCATTTTCAAGTTTAATTCAAGCCACAGTCTTTTTCGTCTGTACATTGAATCATTAATTATCTATTTGCATGTTTCTGAATTATCTAAAATTATTGTAAACTAGGGGGCTACGCCCCCTGCTCGCTTCGCTCGCCAACCCCCAGCTCGCTTCGCTCGCAACATTGTCTTTAGTTGTCCGGCTTAACAAATTTACATAATATTCGCCCCCTGCTCGCTTCGCTCGCCAACCCGCAGCTCGCTACGCTCGCAGCATTGTATTTAGTTGCCCGTTTTAACAAATTTATATAATACTAGGGGGCTACGCCCCCTGCTCGCTTCGCTCGCCAACCCCCAGCTCGCTTCGCTCGCAACATTGTCTTTAGTTGTCCGGCTTAACAAATTTACATAATATTCGCCCCCTGCTCGCTTCGCTCGCCAACCCGCAGCTCGCTACGCTCGCAGCATTGTATTTAGTTGCCCGTTTTAACAAATTTATATAATATAACATTTTTTCTTTAAAAAAAAACGGAAATATTTAGCTTCCGCTGTCCGCTGCCTTAATTTTTTTCCTTGCAATTGAACTTTGGCTAAAAAGTCGGATTTGGTGATTTAGCGGGAAAAAGCTAAATTTGGCGGGAAAAAGCTAAATTTGGCGGGAAAAAGCTAAATTAAGAGAATTTGTCAAAATTTGGCAAGAAGAGTTAATCTAAAAGTTTTGTTAGGATATCTGCGATTGCATCCGATTGTTCCTATGGCAGCTATATGATATAGTCATCCGACTTTGACCAAATTTGGTCAGAATGTAAGAGACAGCCCCAATCATACAATCTGTGAGTTTGGTTGAGATATCTTAAGAAACAAATAAGTTTTTCATACTAAAGGTGTTTTTGATCGGATTGTTCCTATGGCAGCTATAAGATATAGTCATTCCACTTTGACCAAATTTGGTCAGAATGTAAGAGACAGTACCAGACATGTAATCTGTGAGTTTGGTTGAGATATCTTAAGAAACAAAAAAGTTTTTCATACTAAAGGTGTTTTTGATCGGATTGTTCCTATGGCAGCTATAAGATATAGTCATTCCACTTTGACCAAATTTGGTCAGAATGTAACAGACAGCCCCAATCATGCAATCTGTGAGTTTGGTTGAGATATCTTAAGAAACAAAAAAGTTTTTCATACTAAAGGTGTTTTTCATCGGATTGTTCCTATGGCTGCTATAAGATATAGTCATTCTACTTTGACCAAATTTGGTCAGAATGTAAGAGACAGTACCAAACATATAATCCGTGAGTTTGGTTGAGATATCTTAAGTAACAAAAAAGTTTTTCATACTAAGCAATTCCGTGACCTTTGACCCCGATTTGACCCACTTAGAGGTCGAATTTCGCAAAACGCCGTCTTATTGCACGATGAAATTATCTCATCTATGTTGTGTGCAAATTTCAGCTCTCTATCTTTTACCGTTTGGGCTGCACGTTGATTCTCAGTCAGTCAGTCAGTGAGTCAGTCAGTCAGTCAGTCAGTCAGTCAGTCAGGACAAAGAATTTTATATATATAGATAACATTTTTTCTTTAAAAAAAAACGGAAATATTTAGCTTCCGCTGTCCGCTGCCTTAATTTTTTTCCTTGCAATTGAACTTTGGCTAAAAAGTCGGATTTGGTGATTTAGCGGGAAAAAGCTAAATTTGGCGGGAAAAAGCTAAATTTGGCGGGAAAAAGCTAAATTAAGAGAATTTGTCAAAATTTGGCAAGAAGAGTTAATCTAAAAGTTTTGTTAGGATATCTGCGATTGCATCCGATTGTTCCTATGGCAGCTATATGATATAGTCATCCGACTTTGACCAAATTTGGTCAGAATGTAAGAGACAGCCCCAATCATACAATCTGTGAGTTTGGTTGAGATATCTTAAGAAACAAATAAGTTTTTCATACTAAAGGTTTTTTCATCGGATTGTTCCTATGGCAGCTATAAGATATAGTCATTCCACTTTCACCAAATTTGGTCAGAATGTAAGAGACAGTACCAAACATGTAATCTGTGAGTTTGGTTAAGATATCTTAAGAAACAAAAAAGTTTTTCATACTAAATGTGTTTTTCATCGGATTGTTCCTATAGCAGCTATAAGATATAGTCATTCCACTTTGACCAAATTTGGTAAGAATGTAAGAGACAGTACCAAACATGTAATCTGTGAGTTTGGTTGAGATATCTTAAGAAGCAAAAAAGTTTTTCTTACTAAATGTGTTTTTCATCGGATTGTTCCTATGGCAGCTATAAGATATAGTCATTCCACTTTCACCAAATTTGGTCAGAATGTAAGAGACAGTACCAAACATATAATCTGTGAGTTTGGTTGAGATATCTTAAGAAACAAAAAAGTTTTTCATACTAAGCAATTCCGTGACCTTTGACCTTGATTTTGACCCTCTTACAGGTGGAATTTCGCAAAACGCCGTCTTATTGCACGATGAAATTATCTCATCTATGTTGTGTGAAAATTTCAGCTCTCTATCTCTTACCGTTTGGGCTGCACGTTGATTCTCAGTCAGTGAGTCAGTGAGTCAGTGAGTCAGGACAAAGAGTTTTATATATATAGATTGCACATAATTAAGGAAATATCTTTAAATGCATTTAAAGATTTTATAATGAATTTTAAGCTGATCGGAGTGTTTATTTGAACAGAAATTTGTCAAAGGAAAGGAAATTGGACTCTAGTTTTCTATGTAGTTTAATTTGAAAATCCCTTTCGTCTGTACAGAATAATGTTCTATGCAATTGGACGCTTTTGAATTTTCTAACACAAAAATTAGCAAATAATTTAATTTAAATATTTGACAATGAATTTAAAGCTGCAATAACTAGAATTTAAGCCCCAGTATCTTTCGACTGTACAGTTTAATGATTTATCTATTTTCCTGAGCTAATAATATTAATGTAAATTACACAAAAATGTTTAAATATCTAAAGATCGATTATAAGATTTTAAAATGAATCACAAGTTTAATTCAACAGAATTTTTCCAAAAGAAAAGGAGAGTCGACTGCTGTTTCATAAGTTAACCCAAAGATAAAACATGAACAATAAAGTTGGTAACAAATATTATTTTTTTGGAGTTTTATGCTGCGTTCCAGGCAAAACAGAAAAACAGAATATTGAAATTGCTGGAAATGGAGTTGGAGTTGAAATTGCTGAGGCGTAGCCGTAAACAAACAACCGGATGATGACGGATCCGATGTGGGTGCCACTGTGTGCATATCTGAGTACGAGTACGAGTACGAGTGCGAGTACGAATATGAGTATGTGAATGTGAATGTGAATGCTCGTATGTATGTATGTATGAATGTTTGCAGTTGAATTTTGGGGGCGTGTACATGTCAAAGTACAAACAATTATACGAGTATACCAAGAACGAAATAAGCGAGTTCCGTCCGAGGGTTCGTCTAACGTCTAACGTCTGACACATTTGTTGACCTGGTGGTGTTTATTTTGACATTTTGATTGAGTTTCATATGCAAATGGCTATTTGACCAGAGCGTGGTTTTGGTCACAGCCACAGCCCAGAAAGTCTATCTATTAAATGCCCACAAAATGGTTGAGCAATCAATGCCTTTAAATACACACATTAATGTCTGTGCCAATGTTATTAGTATAGAGTCGGCAAAAGTTACCAAGTTACAATAAAAATACTTGTTTAATTTTCTTTTTATGCGTATTTTTTAATACTTATTATAAAATATGCAGAACTAGCAAGCAGGGATTAAATCCGGAACCGTTAACCGGTATTAACCGATTGAAATTGGCAGCCGTAACTAAAACCGTATCCGAAATTATTCAAACCGATATAACCGTTAAGAAACCGATTGATGCATAACGGTTAATTTCGGTTTGGTCAAGTATGAAATTTCATTGTTGTTAAGGAGTAATCATCGTTTCATAAAACTTAATTCAATTTTTATTTCTTAACTCGAACTTTTATAACTAGAATTTGTCTCTAACTCAAACTAAATGAGTGACAGTAAAATTAATAAACTTAAGCAAAAGAACTCTATAATAATGGTGATTCGAGTTAGGGAAGTTCGACTGTAATTAGTAACTCAATAAAAAGATCTAAATTTTTGAAATTTGTATACATTTGTTTTAAAATTTTACATGTCTTTAACATTTATACTATTTTTTTTTAACCGAGATCATACCGGTAATTCGAAACCGAAACATTAAGAAAACCGGTAACCGTTGTGTAACCGATATGCTAAAATTTTGCATAACCGATAAACCTAAATGCGAATATAACCGAAACCGTAACTGAAACCGATATTCTTTTCGGTTTGATTCCCTGCTAGCGAGTAGCTCTGACCTTTGGCCCTTTATCCTGGTTATACCTCAAATTGTTGTCAAAGTACTCACATATTTACACGCATGTCTATCGGGAAACCCTCTGCGGCTCGAGTAGTAAGTACGAGCTTTAATAAATTATATTGCAAAATGACAAAAATATAAGCTGCATTTCCGCTTTGGTTCTTCTGGACTTGACGGTCTGCCAGATGATAATAATAATATTATTTTTTTTGGGGTTATTTAACGCCGCGTCCGCTGTGGCCGCACTTATGAATTTTTTAACGAATTTTCCTTTGTAAAATGCAAAAAAATGTTTTGGCCCAGCTAATTATGCGCAACGTATAGGGCTCAAACCCACGGGGATGGCCAAGTTAATCCTTTTTCATTTTGGCCACTTCATTACGTTTGCTTTGCCCGGCTTTTGGTTTATTTTAATTTCATTTTCTGATTTAACTTTACACCTGCTTGCCGAGAGAGCAGACCCTTGTATAGAAGGGGAAATGGGGGAGGAAAACAATGAAAACACAAAGAACAAGGACTGTACGATCAGCGTTGCACTTCAATTAAAAATCCAAATTCTAGCCGAGGCACTTAAGTGCTTTTTACTCCTTTTTATGCTTTGGAGGTGTGAGTATATTTCTTTAGCCTCTCAAATAATTTGAAACATTTTTGATGACGTCAACAAGGACAATGCGAGATGGGACCAAAGGGACAAACAGCAGTAGTAGTAATACGAGTCCACGAAGACTTCTTTTGAGGTATGCTGGGTCAACGGGTTACATTTTTGGGTTGAATGTTGAATGGTGGCCCTGAATGAATGGGCAACACTTTGCAGCGAAAATCTTCGTGTAATCGGATAAGGTAATTGGAGGCTTTGTCTAGACATTAAGTGTACATAGTAAATTTGTTTTTCAAGTTGTGCCAGAACTGTGGGTTGATGTGCAACAACTGTGCACAGTGGGAATATATTTCAATTAATTATATTAATTCCAAGATTTCACATATATATTTTAGGTATTTTTTAACATTTCAAATTATCGAAAAATTTGTTAAATATATAAAATAATTAAACACTTTTCATTTTAAGTTTTCATATTTGTGTTTTAATATTTTAAATGTGCTTAGTGAATTTATTATAAAATTTATAAGACATATAAAATATATAAATTAATTAAAAACAATGTATTTTTAGTTTTCATATTTGTCTTTGAATATTTTAAATGTGTAAGATTATCAAAACTTGATTTATGCTTAATGAAAATCATTATTAAATTTATTAAAAATTTAAAATAATTAAGCACAAATCATTTATGCTTTCATATTTTAAAAGTGTAAGATTATCAAAACTTGATTTTTGCTTAAAGAAATAATTATTAATATATTTTATATATTTTTAACAATTTAATTCAAGTTTTTATATTTGATTTTTGAATATTTTTATATTTTGCAGAAGTTTCTGATAATTTAAGTAAATCAATATCCAATCCATGTTTGCTTGTTAATAAACCAAGTTTACTGTATAGTAGCTTAGTTTTTCTAGTAATTTAACTACTACTAATAACTATACTGTAGTCAACGTACATGTCACTTATATTTAATAGCCACAGTGCCTACTACTAGACAGCAGTCACATGTCTTCGCTGGCCATAAATAGAGTTTGGACAAGAACCCCTTTTTGCTATTGCAGCTGAAAAGTTTTTGGCAGCATATGTTTGTGTTTGTGTGTGCACACGGTACAGGTGGGCGAGACCCGTTACGTTACAGCAACGACAACAACTGTGGCTTTTAATAAATCGATTTAAATTTCTGATCATATTTTCATCCCTGGAGAAATTTAATAGTTTTTTGCAATAACATTTTATGTGGGCATCCCTTGCCTGCGCTTCGAGCCCGCTCGAGTCTACCCAAAAACCGTAGCCAACTAAAATAATAATAGCAACAAACTTGCTGCAGCAACAACAACAGCAACGACAGCTAGAACTACAACTACAAGCTCATCGTCTATGGTACAAGTCCAAACAAAGAAATTGTAAAGTTTACGGGTCACACAAGGTGCATGCTCCCAGGACTCCAACAACGAGAAGGAGAAGAGCTCGGCGATTCCAATGGCGTCGTCGTCTCTGCAGCTTCCTGTGCTTGGCAATAAAA
The DNA here is from genome assembly GCA_963924055.1 of Drosophila limbata. Lineage (NCBI taxonomy): Eukaryota > Metazoa > Arthropoda > Insecta > Diptera > Drosophilidae > Drosophila > Drosophila limbata. Next base: position 10,124,784 of record OZ001353.1, read on the forward strand.
TAGCTTTGCCCCTAGAAGTATGCTACAATTTTCGTTGGTAACTGCAAATAGTTGGCCACGCCCCTCGACCCCAAAGAGTACCATGTTCCATGCTGCACACACCATACCGCATATCATAATTAATGCAAAGCTAGCAAATGTATGCAACACCTGCGGTTTGTTTAAAACGACCACAAGCGTTCACACAACTCCCACTCCCACTCTGACTCTGACTCTGTTTTGGTTATTGAAATTATTTGCCAAGTCGCTGACATTTTATGTTTATTTAATTGCAGCCTAAAAGCAGGCAACAATTTAGCAACCAAACATCCTACCCACAACAACTACATACATACATAGATAGCCAGTGGCAAATCGCTTGACTGTCTCGTTTTATGACCAGGTCCAATCAAATTCCAATTTTATATCAATTTGGCATTCAATACGCTTCACTTTTCGATTTCAATGTAATGCCGCTGGCTCAAAAATTCACGTCAATTTTGTGGCATACGCGAATTATTGTGGTCAACTGCGCATATGGTCTGGAAACAGGACTTTGCACTCTTATTAGTGATGGGACAATATTTTGAAATATTTTGAATCGATGATTGCTTAAGCAATTGTTAACTATTTTAATTCGATGAATAGATGAGTTCGTTAGCAAATCTTAATTAATTTAATTTGAAATCTTTCCCTTTGCAAAGTTAGTAGAGTGCAAATATATTAATTAAATTCTGAAAATTGCTTATAAATAATATATCCATAAAAAAATTAAGAGCCACACACCACTTTTTAATATTTAAAAATTTGTATGCTAAGTAGAGATGGGCATGGGCCTCCTTTTTGTGAGGCACGACACGGCCCAAGCACGGCTGTTAAAGACTGAGGCCCAACACGGGCACACGGCACGGCACGGCCCACGCCCATCTCTACTTTGTGGCGTCACTTTTTTATTATAATGGCATCAATCGTGCTATCGATGTTGTAAGTGTTCGCAAATTGTGCGATACATCGATGAATCCTACACCTCAAGCTGACAAACAAACGATAAATCTACGCCAACTTATCGATACTACCATATTTAAATTCAACATCTGTATCGTGCTTTCCGTGCCTACCGTGCTTTCCGTGCCTACCGACTTTGGCACTCTAAAACACGGCAATTTTTTATAAGGGGCCCAACACGGCCCAACACGGAATTTTCGTAAATAGGCACGGCACATCACGGCCCATGCCCATCTCTAATGCTAAGACTATAAAACGAATAATCTGTCTAATTTGATGATTTCATTAAAATGCAACTTCAAACTCGATGTTCAACTTAAATCAGGAATCGCAAATAAGTGTTATGAGAAACTGGATAAACCTTTATTGTCAATTTTTATTTAAAAATCGTAGTTTAAAAAATTTTTTTCATTATTTATTTTAACAATTAAAAATTGTTATTTTTCAATTTTTATTTTACAATTTTAAATAAAATTTTTTTGTAAATCTTTATTCAAATAATTAAAAATAAAAGATAAATTATGACTTTTAAATACAATTTGAAACTAAATTATTATTTTATATTTTTTTTATTTAGATCGTAAAATAAGATTTTATTTTAACTTACATCACTAGCTCGACTGAACATTTCTCATTTTAAAAACATTTATGACACAGTTTGCTTTCGTCTTTTGCTTCTTTGACTCATCAGCATGCGGTCTTGTGGTTAGCTTCATTTTTCTGTTCTTGTAATTATCCAGTTAGTACTCGTATTGTGAATGTCCAATTGTTTTAAAGCATGCTTTGAAGCTGCAATCAGCCACTTAATTAATGGTCTCGTCTGTATACTTTGCAAATGAGCCGCTCTACAAAAATATACTTGTCAGCAAAGGGGGGCTTTTGGGCTAAGTGACATTAAGTTGTTAACTTCGACATGATAATTACAATTACATATGAAACAGCTGACACATACGAGGGCAATTCAATAAGTCAGTTTAAATAGCTATAGAGCTCACGACAGCTCGTCAATCTTATGCACACTAACATCTCAATAAAAAATACGTTTATCCCTTGTTACCCTTGATGTTTTCTTTTTACAATTATTTTGAAATTGCCAGGGTTGAAGGATGACTTGCTAAAAAAGAGCTAAAAAATAAAATTTATTTCTATAAAGAAACTTAATACATTTAATGTGAATCTAATTAAATATGCAGTTTTGTATATTATTATACTGATTAGCACAAAAATCCAAGAAAATATAATTAATTTTTATATAGAAATCTTTTTATCAAATTTAATGTGAATCTAATTGAAACACATTAAAACAATCCTAGAAAATAAAGTTCATTTTTAAAAAGAAAACTTTATATCAAATATAATCTGAATCTAATTAAAATACAGTTTTTATATTATTATATTGATTATCATAAGAATCCTAGAAAATATATTGGATTTATATATGGAAACTTGCAAAATTTAATGTCAACCCAATTTAAACACAGTTTTGTATATATTTGTATATAGTGTATAATATATCTTCCTGTGTATATATGCTAGTCGCCTTTCGCACCCTTCGTGCTGCTTTCGTCACTAGCGCGGACTGCCGTCCGCAGTGATAATTGATTTCCATATAGAAACCTTGTTACCAAATTTAAAGTGTATCTAATTAAAACACAGCTTTGTATATTATTATTAAAGTTCTAGAAAATATATTTGGTTTCTATACAGAAATTTACCAAATTTGATGTGACACTAATTGAGACACAGTAAAAAAATCCAAGAAAATAAAAATCATTTTTGTAAAGAAACGTTTTTATCAAATATAATTTGAAACTAATTAAAACACAGTTTTGTATATTATTATATTGATTAGCACAAAAATCCTAGAAAATGTATTGGATTTATATATGGAAACTTACTTACTTTAATGTGAACCCAATTAAAACACAGTTTTGTATATAATTGTTTGTAGTGTATAATATATAATTGATTTCCATATAGGAACATTTTTACCAAATTTTATGTGTATCTAATGAAAACACAGTTTTGTATATTATTATATTATATTGATAAGCACAAAAGTCCCATGTCAAATTGAGTAGGAATGAATTTTTGTCTTATGTTAAAGTTAATTTTTCCTGAATCACACGGATGCTGTAGTTACTTGATAAACTCAATTAGATTCACAAAGCGCAAATTGCGCAAGTGTCCAATCTAACTTTGACCATCAGTGTCCTTTGCAAGTGTCGTTGTCGGGAAAGGTCAGCAGAAATAATAAATGTTGGGCACATTAAATAAATGATTATTACTCCTGCTCACTCCGAAATAAAAGTACAGCACATAATGTATTTTATTTGCACAGGACAAAGTGTGTAGACCAAGCAGTCAGTTATCACAGCCAAGACAGTATTTGCGAAATAGCAAATAAAAATTATCAACGTGTTCGCTGCGAGAATAAAACTCACTTCGTACTCATATACGCGTATGTATGACAAAGTTATGATTGCTTCGCACTGAACATAAAAACAGATTGGACCAGTTGATTAGGTTGATTTTCAGTGCATGATTTTCGATTTTTATGCGCGAGACAGTCAGTCAGTCACATAAGGAGATATAAATACGGATATATATTTGTGTTTATTGTTGAGCGATTTATGGATCTATATTACACTCGATGTGGCCATAAATAAGTCTAATATTTGGAATTTTATTACAACCCTCGTTTCGTTTCGCTGCGAAACCATAATTAAAATAATAATTTTCACGAAAAACTTAAGACCTTGTAATTATAATTGTCAGTTTTGTAGCCCAGCCGCGATTCAACCCCAGCATAAGGGCAAAAGCAGCGGGTTGGCGGGGGGTAAGCTGCAGGGGATGAGGTGGATTGGGAGGGGGGTCTCTCTCTCTCATTAAACATAATTTTTGTGTAAACAAAAGCAAGCGTAACTTGAGAACAAAATCGATGCGACGTCTGCCAAATGCGGATGGGGTGGGGGGGGGGGGAAATAATTATGTGGAGCGTTTGCTATTACGCCCTCAAATAGCTCCAATAAGGACGACAGCTTCAGTGAAAGCATAATCCTGAAGACAGCAAGTGGCATTCCTATTCTATGTTCCTTTTCCCACAGCGAGAAATAGTTTCTTGAATAATTTCCATGTTTATTATACGATTGTTCTGACACTACTTGCTTGGATATTAGGATACCTTGGAATTTCAAGCCTATATCTTAGAAACTTTGAAAGAGTGAGATGATATACATATAGGTGTATTTTAAATGATCTTATGCAGCTTTTAGTTTTTAACATCCTTTGCATAAAGGGTCTCATAACAAATCTATTGTCAATCAAGAGAATGATTAAAAATAAAATAATTTCAATATTTTACTGAAAGTTTACAGATAATTGCAGAATTACTTTACGAAAAATACTTTCTTGATAAATTTCTATATTTATTATTCGATTGTCAAGCCTATATTCTATATGCAAATTTTATTTAAATTCTTTAGACAAAGGGTCTCATAAAGACGTATATACATGTTTAATAACAGATACTTAGAAACCTTGGATTTTTAAGCCTTTATCTTTGCCATTTCTATACAGTGGGCGAATATTTAAGCTTTTAATAAAACATTGCAGCTATTGGTTTTCAGTATTCTTTATACAAAGGGTCTATATCTATAATTAATCGTGTGCGTGATTGAAAAATGACTTAACATTTTTAGTGCAAATTTACGCAAATTCTAAAAAATATAAACAAAGACTTACATTCATGTGTAATTACAGAAATACCTTATTTGATTTGTACTTCAATGAAAAATGCTTAAGCTATGGAAAGAATGTGACTAAAGGAGAAATTGATAAAACAAAAAAAAAAAAAAAGCTATTAGCTTATAGATCTAAAAAGGAAAAAAATATTTCCAAATCATTGATTGCCACATTTCTTGGGGCTCTCTTGTTTGCATATCCTTGTACAAAAAATGGACAGCAAAATATCTAAGCGTTCTATGTGTGTGTGTGTGTGTGTGTGTGTGTGTGAGTGTGTGCGTGTGTGTACGGATGAGTGTGGCATGCGACGCACTCATCTCGTAGTCTATGAAATAATGAACGCATGAATGATTGCCGCACAAAAGCATTGCATACTCGCTGGCTGTTTGAGTTGCCGTTGTGTTATTTTTCTATACCCTATACTCAATACCCTATGCTTACAAGACGTTACTAAAGTTCACAAGTCTAAAAAATTATTATAAATTTAGTCAAAAGTATTATTAAAAATAATTTCTCTGCATTTATAAATATATTTTGCAGTCATATACAATTTTTGTTATTTAGAATTAGTGCGTAGGGTATCTAACCGTCGAGTGCTTTCAATTGAAGCATTCGCACTTGTTTTTTGTTGGTGAGTTACATGCTTCTGCTGCTGTTCTTTTATGAAAAAATACCAAAATCGGTTAATGTTTATTGAAAAAGCATAAAATTCGTTCTACCAGAATGGAAAATATGCTTTTGATACAATTATTGTGCCTATCTGCAGCCGCCGGCAAACCTCGGAGTAAACTGAACCCACCCCGAATCCCCGAGCCACAGAATAACCAAACCAAATCCACCCCCAAACCCTCTTAGTACCCTCTTTCTTGCATTGGCTTTTTTAAATTTTTGTTTTCTTTTGCTTTTGAGTTCATTTTGTGTGTGTTCTTCTGCAAATTTTTGCCTACCCTGTATTCAGAACATGGGTTGAAAGGGTATGGTAGAGTTTGGTGAATCGCATACAGAGGAAACGTTAAAAACTACAGATTTCAAAATACTTAGAAAAATCGACGGTTCGATTTTCGAAGTAGCGATTTTCAAATACTTTAACTTTATACAATATTTTGATTAACACTATAAAAAACTCATTATTAAAGAAATTATAAAGTGGCGATTTTCACATTCTAATCTACAACTCTTAGGCCCGTTTTTTCAATGTCTAAATAAGGTGTTTGATAACTATTAAAATACATATATTTTGACGTAAAATGTATAGAAATTACTGTCAAATTTTTAATTATATCTATAAGTACATTGAAAAAACGGCCCTTAACAAAGTTTCCAGCTAGGGTGTCGTATAGTCGAGCATTCTTATTCTATTTATTGCCTTGCTAACGGCACTGTTGTAACCCATACCCCTGACGAAAGCAGTTATATGGGTCGCTGGCTGCTTGATAACAATTGTTGTAAGCCAGAAAAAAATAGGGTATCAAGCGGAAATCAATTTCAATGGGGGGGAACCATATGGAATAGGAATAGACGAAAATATGATAGTTTTATTTTTCTTACTTGCATATTAGACTTGTCTGATCTTCACTGTCTGACTTCAGACTATTTTTCTTTTTAAAAAATCCTTTGGAATATAAATATAAATAATATAAATATTTTCAGGTGCTTTTTTCTTGTTGCTCAAAATCAATTAAAACTAATGTAATGGACCTTGGGCCTTTATAATGGAACCTTGGAGAAAATGTGTATGGTAAAAGATTCGAAATGAGTCTCTACAGGTGTTGTTTGCCCCAAATAAAGGCTCCCAAGATGTTTCCGAAGTATTGCCCCAAACAAACATTACTTGTTTCTAAAAATTGCGCCAGTTTCGAATAAAACGCACCTGCGGGGCCAGAACGGCACAGAAATCAAGAAAAACACGCAAAACAATTATTCTTAAGATATCTCTGCGGCAACATTAAAAGCCAATTTCAGTTGATGACAATACGCGTAGAGACAAAGCGCAACAGCATCACCTGCCCTCGGGGCAAAATCTTAGGTCGGTTGACATAAAAAATGCAGAGAATCAGCAAGGCAAACAAAAAGCGCTGCCAACACAAAACCACAAAAAAAACTAGTGGACGGTGCTACAGTCGAGCATACTCGACTGTCGGAGACCCCGTACTTACTATGGAAAAAAAGTTTTTCATACTAAGACTTGATTTTTGACTGATCGTTCCTATGGTAGCTATATGATATAGTGGTCAGGATGTATGGGACCACTATACATGCATATTCTGTCAGTTTGGTTGAAATATCTCAACAGCAAAAAAGTTTTCCATACTAAGACTTGATTTTCAACTGATTGTTCCTATGGGAGCTATATGATATAGTGGTCCGATCCAAAATCTAAAACAAACCCGATCTGCTTGCAATATAGACGAACCTACATACCAAGTTTGGAGTCTCTAGCTCTTATTGTCTCTGAGATCTAGGCGCTCTTACAGACGGACAGACAGACAGACAGACATGGCTAAATCAACTCGGCTGTTGATGCTGATCAAGAATATATATACTTTATGGGGTCTGCCACGCCTTCTTCTGCCTGTTACGCACTTTTTTTTTGTGACAAAGTTAATAGACACCTGTACTTTTTATAAGTACGGTGTCTAAAAACCTTTGCGGATCATCTGCTAACAAATAATTTTACTATACAAATAAATGATACTAAAATTTTGAATTGATGCAAATACCAAATTTTTAAAAAATATCAAGATAACACAAAATAAAAGAAATATTATATATAAAAAACTAAATATTAAGAACAAATAAAATGTGGAGCGTGAATTCGAACCCGGGACTCCTAAACATAACGGAGGACAACGCTCTACGCATTGCGCCGCAGACTCTTTTTGGAAATACCCACCTTGTTATAGATTTTATTTTTACTGGACTGTAAGTCAAAGTAATTATTATCAAGTTGTGATTGTTGTCGTTGTTATTGTTTCTGATAACGAATGGCAAATCATCGAGAATTTAGTTGTTTAATATCTTCGCTTCTTTATTAGGAATGTCTATCTTTAAATTTGTGCTTATAATTAAGATTTTCTATTTTGTGGGCGTTTAAGGGGGCGTGGCGAATATATAAAACAACAACAATATATGTACTTTTAACATTTAAAAAAAAAACTAACTAAACTAAAATAACTGAATTCAAAATATTAAAAAAAAAAAATTTTTGTCCGTGCCGGAACTCGAACCCGCAACCCGAACTGAGAACTTGTGCAAAAAGCAAATGTTCTAGACACTGCGCCACAGGCGATCTTAAATTATAGGTATCTAATTGTAGATTTTGTTGTTACTGGACTGTGAGTCAAATTTAATTGTTATCTAATTGTGATTGTTGTTATTGTTGCTGATAAGGAATGGCAAATCATCGAGAATTTAGTTGTTTAATATCTTCGCTGTTTATTATCCGACCGCGATGAAATTTTCAGCAAATGTGTAGGATAATATTATCTTTGTCTATGCTCAATTAGGAATGTCTATCTTTAAAAATGACCTTATAATTAAGATTTTTCAAGTTTGTGGGCGTTTAAGGGGGCGTGGCCAAAATCTAAAACAAACTCGATCTGCGTGCAATATAAACGGACCTACATACCAAGTTTGGAGTCTCTAGCTCTTATAGTCTCTGAGATCTAGGCGATGACACAGACGGACAGACGGACAGACGGACGGACGGACAGACGGACAGACGGACAGACGGACATGGCTATATCGACTCGGCTGTTGATGCTGATCAAGAATATATATACTTTATGGGGTCTGCCACGCCTCCTTCTGCCTGTTACGCACTTTTTTTTTTGTGACAAAGTTAATAGACACCTGTACTTTTTTTAAGTACGGTGTCTAAAAATAAAAAAAAAATACAAGCAAGTCTGCCAGACGTTTGACCTTTTTAGGCATCGACATGAAAAATAATGTCACCCCCAAAATTTTAATGTTTTTGCCCCGTTGGCGTCCCGCGACTTTGGTGCGTTTAGAAACGCGTCTTTTGCTTTTCTAACGAATTTTTTGTCAGCGCCGTGTTTTGTTTTCAAAGAAAGTTGGCGGACGTGTCTTAAATTATGCTACAATTAGGGTATGATAGCTGTGTCATTTAGCTTGCTTCGATTTTATAAAGAAGAAGAAATACAACTAATAAAACTACATATTTCCTTTGTTATGAATCTTTATTTGTAATATTTTCGTGAATATTACAAATATTTGTTCTTCTCCACGTTAGCTATTTTTATTTTAACTTTCAAAATAAAACTATATTTTTTGGATTGGAATTATACAAAAATAAAATACAAAAATGCCTTCTTCTTCTATTTAGTTATTTTAATTTTCATATTAATATTATTATATTTTTAAATTTTAATTCATTTTATTTTTTTGGTAGTGTTTGAAAGCAAATAAAATTAAATTATATGTGTTCTTAAACGCATTAGTTATTTTTATTTTAATTTTAATATAATACAAATTTTATAATTTCTTCAATTTGTTTATAGAGCATAAAATCATCGGTGATTTTATGATGAGAACTTTGTTTTGTTATTTTTCTGCCTGTTCGTATTGTAGTGTAATCGTCTAGCTTGAAAGCCCTGTATCTAATGGGTGGGCTTTTTAGCCAGAAATTGGCCTAAGGGCAGTACGTCGGCAGTACCCCGGCTCCACTTGGCGTATACGTATAATTGTCACCATGGGTGTTGCTGATAGCGGCTGCAGGCCATGTTGAATTGCCAAAATCGTTTAAGCCCAAATTGCGCCAATTAATAATGAGCAAATCGACAACGATGCTTTCTGCAATTGCTTTTTAAAACAGATGCCAACAACTCGATTAGCAGTTGACACAAAAAATATACCGAGAAATATACCAAACACGAACTCAAAACCAATTTATATGCAAATATCGCGGTCGACAGCGACGGCGACTGCGACGGCGACGGCGACTGCGACGTAGGTTGCGTTGGCTAAAAAGATGTCGACGTGCGCATCGAGTCAATTGATGAATTTCATTGCATTTATTTGGTCATGAGACCATGAAATATGCTCTGCTCTTCCCCCCACTCCCCCCTTTAACCCTTAGGTGACCAAAAGCATCTAATAACCAGCACTCTTGAATTATGCATTAAATGTGAAAATTAGTTGCGCAAGCTGCAAAATAAAACTTTTGAGCGGCATTTGAATATCAAAGCGTCTTTTCACCCAGGTTTCCGCATGTAAAGAGTTTAAATTCATTTGAAATATAAATGTATTTTATGATAGCAGAGTAAATATGCAATGGTAGGAGAAATGGTCAATTTAAGATAACAATTTTGAAATTTAAATTTACCTTTGACTAAGAAACTTCATTTGAATGATTCAAATTATAAATTTAAGTCGAATAAGTAAATATAATTGGGCTTATTCTGGCTTTTTCCCAAACCTAGCGACGAATGTTGGACCAAATTATATTTATTATACGCGTTACTAAAAAAATAAGCAAAAGGGTATATTGTATTTGTTGAAATGTTTGTAACGGGAAGAAGGAAGCATCTCCGACACTATAAACCACAGGCAGATAAAGTTTGTTTCAAATCTTTGCTTCCAAAAATTACTTACAGTTTTTAGAATATTGCGTACTTTTTGGTAATTAACGTTAACTATTATTACAAGCTAATATCCTATTTAATCGCAACAAGATCGGTTTTAAAATATTTTATATTTATATAAATAAGTAACGGGTATCCTATAGTTGGTAACTCGACTAGAGCCTACTAGAAGAATTTCTTCAAAATATCAAAATTTTTTTTGAACTTTGATTTTGATTTTTATTGTTATTTAATATTTTTGTTTTTAGCTTTTACAACTTGACATTAAATTAACAAATGCATGGAATGAAATGAATAATCTAATGGAGGTGGCAAAATAAAAATGTAATATATATTTTTTTTGATATGCTTACTCATCGATTGTACAAATATTATCCGTATTTAATTTAAAAGTTTATATACAACTACAAATGAGCAAATGCCTGTAGGAACTTCCAATTCTATATTTTATTGTGCTCTAATCCCAAAGGAGTAAATTTACCCATGAAATTATGACTAAAATAAACGCCACAGTTTTTCTATGCATAAATATCCACATTCTCGCATCCAACCCCTATGATTCCCGTACTTCAAGGGGTTATTGTTTGTATTTCAAATGCATGTGTGAATGGGCGTGTGCATGTTAAGGTTAAGTTTTGTGGGGTAATTATAAACATAAATACGTTTGCCCATTTGGACTGAATAAATCAGAAATTTGATGAATACTAAATAAAAGTTCCTTGCTAAGGACAGACTTTGGGCATTAGAGTCCTTCGGCCTTGGCAATTAAACGGAAATCTTCTCAGCAAATCCCAGCACCAAAAATGAGTGAAAGTAACAAAACCCGAAAAACCGGTTTTTCATTAAGATTAAATGAGCGAAGCGCACACGCATGGATTTAAATTTAAATGAAAATGAAATGAAAATGAACATCCCGACCCAGCAAGGAGCTCGTATGTTTCCCAGCTATTTCATTAGGTTCGTTATATTTGTGAGAAATGTGTTAAATTATTAATTCATAATTAAATCGATAATATGTGTGCATTATTTATTAATACATGGGATTAAAGTACTCGGATTTATATTTTAGATATTTTCACTGTGATTCTGATTCTTTAAGCATTTAAAATTTTTAAAATATTTTTTATGACTATTGCTTACCTTTCTTTAATTAACCAGACTTAATTCGCAGGTTCATTATCTGTGCGTACCATGAATTATTATGCAAAAATCCATTTCAAACATCAAAGAGCAATAATTTGCATTTAACAGGAGTTCTTGACAAAGATTTCTCCCCATTTGATGTCTCCATCATTGGCTGATTTTCAAATTGTAGTATTTTGGGTAAATATTTATACTTCTTTTGTCAGCAGTTTTTCCAATAACGTTTAATACCTATGCACATATATCATGCCAGCAACAATGGATTTGGAATGAACCAAATTGGTATATATTTGATGGGTTATGCGGGGGAGGTGGTGCAGCCAGATTATAGGCAAAAGAATTGTATAAAAAATACACACACACACACACACAAGTACTCATATCATATTATACGACTATGTATGTTATATACTACATTTATAACCGCCCTTGTCGGTCCCAACTCTGTAATGAATAGCCTTGGCTGGCATTTACTTGGGCAATGAGACCGCACTTATCTGCGATTATGACTTTTTAAAATTACACTTTTCAGCACACATACTGAACAGAGATACGAGTAGAAGTGAATAGAATCCTCCCAACCGAAACACAAGCCAAATTTATTGATGCAAAAAAAAGAACAGAGAAAAAAGTGCAAAAAATTTGCCATATCCCATATCCCATATCCATATCGGCATATTCACACATGTCATATGGATGCTACCTCAATTTAAAACAGGAAATGCCTCTTGAAGTGATGCGCTTATTGGTTTGGGGGTTGACTTTGATTTACTTTTATTGACAGATTAAGTACGTCAAAAGGTAACGCTTACCCCACGATTACATTCAGCAACCCTCGGCGATGAGTTTTCCGAGTTATTGAAATTTTAACTGATGCAAGAAGACAAGATCTTCCAACTTGTAGATACCCTAAGTCCGGGTGGGCAGTAGACCCGAATATAATAATTTATTAAAATATCAACTCAAAGGTCTTTGAGTAATCAACGAAATATGTATAGCTTACGAATATAGTATAATATTTGTATTGTATACCACTTAATGATACCCTTTAGCTTAAATAGTAGATGCAGGGTATTTAATTCATGTGTGAATACATTTCAGTCTATGAAGCATATTCTATCAATTTTTATGGCACAGTCAAAAAGTCACATTTGATATTTATCTTTTGGTTATAAAACTGTGCATTGGGTTGTTAAAATTTATTCACAAATGCAGCCATAAGTTCATGGCTTATAAAGTGTGAGTGTGCGTTAAGATTAATACCATACATATGTCTGATGTCAGGCATTAATAGTAGGTATTAAGTAATAAGTACATATATTTTTTGTCACCTGAGAAGTAATAGCTCTAATCTATATAATTCAACACGATATGCAATAATTTTTATTTGATTAAAAATACACATGTAATTACAAAATAAAACTTGACAACACACTCCGCAAGATGGGTTTAAGTAGGAGACTAAAATAGCAGAAAAGTAATGTATCTCCAAGTCTTAGACATCGTGGTATTGTTACTTGTTTTTAATTAATTTCCGCCCCATATAATTCACACAATAAAAACGAAGAGCATAGAAAAATCTTCACCAAGAAAACTTTGCTCGATCCAACGGCGTGGCGTGAAAATAATAATAATAAAAAAAAGCAACAGAAATGCAATAAATTTTCTACGAAATATAATTACTTCGTGGCAATGGCATTGTCTTTATTGTTTCGGTGCGTACGATTGTACGTACTATGGGGCTGCTCTTGTAATTGCCCCATTTTGCACCTTGGGCGCGTCTCGAGACTTGAGTGAGAAAAGTCTCATAAATAAAAATTAATTTTTAGCAGTAACAGCAACAATAACTAGACAATTACACACCACATACAAAATAAGCCAAGGCGTACCTTCACAGGACTAACAAGGACACCACACCGACAAATTGCGGGTCGTCGTTTGTCAAGTAGAAAATTGAAATTAAACCAAAACAAGTGGGAATGCTCAAGACGCTGGGGTACGACTACGACATACCTCTTACTCAACCTCACTCTTAGAAAGTCTTTTGCTTCTACATTTTGTATTAGCACAAACTCATAATACCCTAGTAACTCTGAGAACGGGGTATGTATGTATGTAAGTAAAAAACGCCTAAAATGTTAACAACCTCTTGTGGTGTCTCTGACAGGGTGGACGGAGTACGGGGGTGTGGGAATGACGCTTTGGGAAATTGTCGCGTTTTTAGCTATAAATCACGCAGGTGTCGTCGACGCTTCGCTGTTAAGTTTACATTCAGTTCCTTTTCTCTTTTTGTTTTCTGGCTGCGGTTGTATTTAAAATGCAGCCAGTTGCCAACCTATTACATGTTACCTTCAAGAACCTTTGCCGTTGCCGCTCAGCAGCAGCATTTCAATATTTCATGTGAAATGCGAAATGCGAAAGTAATTAAATTTAAGAGAAGGTAACATATCCACTGTGTAAAAATGCCATAATTATATGCGACTACATCTTCTCGTGAGTCCTCCGAGCCTCCAACCTGATGACAACCTGTGGTGCGCACACACGCCAGCCATCATAACCTTTTACAGCCAGGCCAACAGCGTGGTCTCCTTAAAATCACCATATTTTAGCTTGTCAGATTCTTCGACGTGGTAGCAACGTCTTATAAGCCCAAATGGGTATATTAGACGTTTGCCAGATTGAAGTACGAGTACAGCATGTGAAACAACATAATATTCTAAACTGAAGATTGTCATTATATAGTATATAATGTTATATGTAATCCACGCAAGTGACAAAGCGCCACGAAGGGTGCGAATGGCGACATTTTAGATCGAAAGTTATGCCTAAATGCCTATATTCTAATTCTAATACTTGTTTACCACTAATCATTACTACTAATAATTTTCTGGGGTTTCCCCAATCCTTGCAACAAATTTTGGATCATTTTAATATTTCTTCAATACTCCCAGATTCTTAATTTTTAGTTTAACTTTTTCATCCATTAGTTAAAATTAAAATAAACCTAAGTTTAACTTTAATTTTTATAGTACTTAATTTTAATTTAACTTTTACTTTTGGTCAACTGTACTTAGTTGACATTAAATAAATAAGTAAATAAATAAAAAAATAGATTCAAAATGTGAATCGAATTCAAAATAAAATCGAACTGTTAAAATTGACAGCAAAAGAATCGAGTTTTCAATAAATCGGCAAAAAACCGATATAACTAGAAAAATTAAAATTACGCAAGGAATTTGGTAAAGTTTTGACAAAGTTATAGAAACCTTGCGGCTTTTGAAAAAAGTTTCAAGAAGTCAGTGTGCACAGATTTGAAAAAAAAAATGTAAAAAAAATAAGGAAAAAATAAGAAAGAAAATCAAGGAGAAGTAACAAAATTAGTGATGTAAGTCCCAATTGTAATTGGAATTGTGTTTAATAAGAATCATGTTAACAAATCGATTTAACTAACTTGATACATATTTAAAAAATAATCGAATTTAAATAATTGAACATCGTGAAGAACATAATCAAGTTGTCGATTACTCTATGTATTTTGACAACTCTAGTTTTGATTAAGAAAAAATATTTCAAATATGATTTTAAATAAATGTGTAAATACTGGCAATGCTTGTGACTAATTTATGATTATTTTTAGCATTAAATAAATATGTAAAATAATATTGTTTAAAATCTTTCTTATGCGGGGTATTGGAACAACACAAACTCAAGCAATTCATATTTTGACAACAATTACGCGGTGCTTTTCATGTCTGTGAAACCAAAAACCCAACCACCCGTTTTGGGCTCAAGGTGAAAGGGAGTGTTGTGGAAACTCTGCCGTATGCGGGCGTCTTAATCCTTTTTCCATTATTATTTTCATAATTCTTATTTACATGACGCCAGGCGTCTTCGTCTTCGTCTCCATCTTCGTCCTTTGCTCGTTGCCAGCTCTTCTGTGATTTTTGTCTATTATTGTTGCGGCTCTAAGCTACCACCATGGGGAGCGGCTGTCTCTTTCGCTTTGCTCTTTTTTAATGCTTGGCGAAAAATTATTTTCTTATAACTAAGTTATTCACTGATTACGTGCCGTTGCCAGCGCTTTTTTGGCTGTCGCGGTTCCTTTGCTTACCCCATTTTTTGGTACTTACAAATTTATTACTCATACGCCTATTGGCGGGAAAAACTCAGTCCTGGCTGATATGAGGGAGGTAAATGCCGAGCTAAGTACTCACATTTTTCCAAGCAGACATGAGGTAACTTTCATTGAACTCATTTCCATTATTGTAATACATACACTAATGAAAAAAGGATCTGAAATTTTGGTCTCGGAACTAAGAACTTTTGTCTGAAAAATTTCGTCTAGAACTTGAAAATCTTGAAGTAAATCTTCTAAGAACATTTCAATTAAGACCAAGCTCTTATTTTTAAGATCATAAACTCTTATATTTTCAAGACCGCAAATCTTAGTATAAGAATAAAACTAATTATTTTTTTAAGATTATAGGTTCTTATTTATAGACTAAGAAGTTTTGAATACTCATGTCAAAAAATCTCAAATAAAGATTAAGCATCTTAACATTTTAAGAAGAATGAAGTAAGTTTTAGTTAACTTGAGGATTAGTAATGTCAATATGACACATGGCTCGGTATACAGCTGTTTCAAGAGATGCATATCTCTATCATCAGTACCGTTGTGCTGACTTGACCAGCGATCCAAGCCTAATGTCATCTTTGAGACGCCAGAACCAGTTGTGAATTCTAAGTCTCAAAAAGTGTGTTGTTGTTAAGAGAAAAAGATCTAATATCTAAGATTTTTATTCTTATATTAAGAACTTAAGATTTTTTAAAATAATATTCTTAGTTTTAGTAAATTAGTCTTATAATGATCTTATTTCAAGAACAAAATATTTAAATTTGAGAATTTTTTTCTTAAATGAGGAACGTGCGATTTTCAAAATTAATATTCTTATTTCATGAACATAATATTTAAGATGAATGTTCTTGATTTTAGAAAGTGGTATTTTTTTAGTGTATGCATTAAGTAGAAGTTTTATGAAAAGAATAAATTTAAAAAGTGATTAAGAATTTAACTTTTATAAAATTTGATAGTTTCCTCTTTTTTGATTTTGTCTTTTCGTGGGTTGCTTAATGCAACTTTCAACAAGTTCACTTTATAGTCAGTGCACACTTTGAGCATGAGAATGTACACTCGTCTCTTGAGTTATGTTCGCTGCTTTCTATCAGTGCAGAGATAGAGATAGAGGGAATGAGCGTGAGAGGGAGAGAGCTCAATATTATGCTTTCATTTCTGTTTGCCAAGTGTTTGCATAAAGCGCGCGGTCGCTGACCAACAACAGACTCGATGTGGACATCAAATTGTGGAACTCCCACTCCGAACAGGAATAGGAGTCCTGGCATCGGCATCGATAATGTGGCCTGTCGCATGTTTAAGCGTCGTCCTCGATGATGATGCTGATGATGACACTCATAACAATTGCCCCGGCCATTTTAGCTGAACAAACTTTGATACACACTGGACACAGAGGGAGGGAGATGGGCATACACTCGTTTGCACGAATACCAAAGGCCGACGGCAAATGGAGAAATGCAAACCAAACCAAACTTGAAACCAAACCATTCACAAAGTCAAATGAAAGCAACCATGTTAGCGGCAGTTCCAACAATGCAATACAACAACAATGCGGTGGCTGCTATCACAACAACAGTGAGTTGTATCCCAAAAGAGCGAGAGAGAGAGAGAGAGGGACCAAGACTGGGAATAGGACTCTATCGAGCCAGATGCAGCTTTATAGCCATTTGGCAGTTGGCACTCGAATGCAATTTCAGTAATTAAAATAAACATTGCGACCAAGCCACTGATGATGGTCGATGGTCAATGGACGATGAAGGAGACATACTCGTTTTCAGCTGTAACATTGTCATAATTATCATACTCTCATCATTTCATTATCACCCACAAACGTGTACATTCCCCACTTGCTGACCATATCACATTCTGTTCTGTGCATTTGCATGCATTTCGACGTCAACTTGTTTTGTCAAAATCAACAAGATGTCATAAGAGAAATTAATGCATCGACAAGCTTTTACTCTACCTAATGATTTCACTTAAATTGTTTGTTATTTAAAAAATTTATGAGAAATTACCAGGAACTAATATAAATTGTAAAATAAGACCTACAAATAATTTTTTTTTTCAATTTTTAATTTAATATAAGTAGCAATAATACAATATTATTTGCAAAAATTTGTATTTAAATCTGAAGTATTTACTCTAATATTTCTTTTGCAAACAAAAGTCCACGAATAAGAGTTAATGTTGGTTTTACTCGTAGGATCCTAAGTATTTGGCCTTTAAATATTTCTAATGAAAAATGTTATAAATTTTTACCAATTTACCAATTGGATCTAAAGACATTTTTGTTTAACTTATATTTTTGAATTTAAGCTAACCCTTATTTTTTAAAATTTAAAATAAAATAAAAGTTTTATTCCACAACAAATTTTTAAACTTAATTATTAAAAAGCAATTCAAAAAAAAATTCGAAATATGTTTAAGAAGTTTTCACGGATATTGTTATATGAAAGAAATAAATAAACTTTGGTGCAATCCATTATAATGTTGCTTGTTTCAGTCATATTTATTTTTTTTTTTTTTGTAGAAAATTTGTATTTTTTTTTTAACAGGCTTCCTGCTACCTTTGGGCAACTTAATCCAGCTTTAAATTTGGGAAAAACCAACAAAAAAGGTCACATGGACGTTAAAAATATTAGGAGCTTATAACTAACATATTCATATTTACATTCTATACAGTCATATTTACACAATTTATTTGTTTAAAATTTGTTTTCATAACTCTACAATTTCTAGTGTAAAAAGTGTAGCTAATATTTAGAATATAAACTTGCAAGACTTCAAAACAATTGCCACCTTTTGAGTCTAATAGACCTTCCTAGCTGAGGTGCCCCAAAATTTGAAGGCCTTTTACCGTAACCGAAATTCCCCCAAATCCCAAAAGTATGCAACGGCTTTTGTAACGGGGGCTGCACGAGAATTGATTTAATTAAATGCAATTTTAAATGCGTTTCGGTCATTTGAGTGCGCAATTTTCAGCTTCTGTTTCTGCTTCTGTTTGTGGTTGTTTTGGCTTCCTTGCAAGGCTGAGGGCATTGGCACTTGGATTGTTTTTATGTTTGCTTTATTGTCGATGCGTCGCTTTATGCTTATTTATGATTTAATTAAGTGTAGAACGGCCACAATATGAACCTGCAGGAGAGACAAAATAATGTGTAATGGTCTGAGTTCAGCTGAATATTGTGCTCTCTGACCGCAGCATCTGGTGGCATCCAACGATGGGTGATAACAAGTGTTTGTTTTGATTTCGAGATGTTTCACAGCAACAAAAACATAATGAGCAACTGTTCGCAAAGGCAAAGAATTCATGCACAACTTTATGGGACATTTTTAATTAAAAAAAGATTTTTATAATTAACTGGGCTTTACCTGATTTTTAAATGCATACATTTGCAGAGTAATTAATTAATATAAACAAATTACAACTCCTTACATTGGGAGTTTGAGTGTAGAAAATTTTGGAAATAACATAAGTGATGTATATCCCCCAAAACAGAGGGAACCCAACCTACAACTCCAATAGGACGTTGTTTTCGTCTATTGAATAATTGAATTCTTCTGCTTGATGAAACACAAAACGCAAATACATAACCGAATGAGTTGATTAATCAATTTGCATTTCATACACATGTGCAGCACAATATATATGAAGAAGATATTAGGATAATAGAAGTGAATTTTATGTTGGGTATTAAAAGTACATTCAGTGTAATCAATTACTATCAATTTAGTAAAGAGAGTAGATAGAAAACTTTACTTATTCGAATTAACTTATATTGGTGTAAAATATGTGTTTGTAAAAAATTAAATTTACTTTATTTGTACACTCAGAAAAGTGCAGAGTAATTCGTTATAAAAAAAAACTTATTGAATTAGTCCTGCTTCGCTCTAGATTTTTTAAGGAACGGTTCGGTCTTAAATTTTCTTAACTTTTAGAGCGAAGTGTTCTTAAAAGCATAATCGAATAAGCAATTCTGAATTTTTAGGATTTTACTTGCGTCATGAACTTTCAGGATAATTGAACTTTTGACACCAGAAATTCTTGATTCAATTGCAGTTGTACTTAACTTAACTCAGTGTATATTTTTGTGAAAAATGCATATAAAAAGTTTCCAAGCTGTAAACAATTTCAAGTATTCATTAATTTATAAGATGCATTGCTCAAACAAACGTTACACACACAAGACTCTAGTTATCCATTAAACCAGTCTCGACATCAATTCGGTGTCGCAGTTGTGCTTTTGGCACTTAATTCATTTGTGAATGAGACAAGCGGCTCAAACGACGCTAAGCCTTGGAGCTTATGGCCACGAGAGCTGGGACTGTGAAGGGGAGAGGAGGGGAGGGGAGTGGAGAGGAGATGTAATGAGAATTGGAGAGCTGTAGTCGCACTTGGAGTTGACAACATTGCTGTCAACGTTCAACTTTATGTTGATTACCTTTTTTGATTATGTCGCAGTGTGTGTGTGTGTGTGTGTGAGAGAGCGTGAGCTCGGCACACGGCAAAAAGCTGGCAAAAACAATAAACATAAACCAAGAAGACAAGGACAAGGAAAAGGACGAGAAACGTGCAACGAGAAACGCATGAAATATGATTGAAGTCGAAATAAAACTGAGCAACGGAGCAACAACCACTTCACGGGCCCCATGTGTCTGAGTTCTTGATGTGATGGAGGCAACTGCCGGCAGCTGTGGAGGCCACTGGGGACACAACTCTTGTCGAGTTGAAAAGGTGCACCTCACACAGGACATAATCACTTTTGCCAGCAATAAAATTAAATCCACCGAATATGCTGAAACACACGAAACCAGAGCAACGACTGACATTTGCCAGTTCCTCTTTTCTGTATGCGAAATATTCTAATTGCAATCAAATGCGACATTGTCTGGAAATGGGTCCAAGTTGCGCACTTAAAAACGTAACGGCACAAGTATCCCAGTTGCGAAGACTTTCTAATAATCATCGAATAAATTATGCAAAAATCATTACCATTGTTGTAAGTGGCTTGTCGACAGTGGCATGTGTCTTGATTCTCATTCCACTTTTGCCTCGGATCGCATTACGTTGCCTTTGTTGGGTTGATGGGGTGTAGAAAGCTATCTTCAAATTGGCAACACTTAAATTTTTAATAAGCTTGTCTGCCTTTCATCATTTTGTAGTGGCGAGTATCTAAATATTTATACGTAAACAGATGAAACCAAAATGGTTATCAAGCAATTTGACCGGGTTTTATCAAAAATTACAGGGTATTACTTGTTTATAACATTCCATTGGTTGAGACCAGCAATGGACACGTTGATCTCGAGAGAGAGTTTACAACAGTAACAAAATACATGCGCACAAGCAAAATTTGGCTCGCGCTGACGGCGACTTTTTTATTTATTGCTTGCGCGTTTGGTGGTATTTGTTGTAAATGTCGTCGTAGTGCTCCCGATTAAACCTTTCAAGCCCACCGCTGACTTAGACAATATATAAAATGTTAAAGGCCAAGTCGATTTCATTATTTTCTTGATTAAAGTCCTCAAAAATATATACCATGGAAAACACTTTTATTATACCCGTTACTTAAAAGGGAGAAGGAAGCATCTCCGACCCTATAAAGTGAATATATTCTTGATCAGCATCATCAGCCGAATCGATTTAACCATGTCCGTCTGTCCGTCAGCCCGTCCGTCCGTGTGAGATCCCCAATCTCAGAGACAGGTCAAGTTTGTTTCAAATTTTTGCCACGCCCCTTTCCGTCTCCGTAAATCGCGAAAAGCCGTATCACGTATTTATTGGTATTTTTTAGTAATTAACATTGTCTATTAATTAAAGCTATCGTCCTAGCTAATTGCAACAAGATCGGCCCAACAGAACGGTAGTAATGTCCTATTTAAGTTTCAAGCAATGTAAATGCCTAAAAGTATGCATTAAAAATGTTTTAAATTTATTTAAATAAGTAACGGGTACCCTATACTTAGGAGCTCTACTATAGCCTTTCCCACTTGTTTTTTTAAATTTTTGGTACAAGAATTCCACTCAGTCAACATATTCATATTTAGAAAATCCACTCGTAACTTTTTTTTTTCGTTTTGAAAAGCTTATAAAGTTAACTTAACATCATTTTGACAAAAATCGTTGGGCAATCAAATTAAAATTGCATATAATTGTTCCCCAAAGTGGCATATGGAGGGGTTGTCTGCTTTGAGGGGTGCTCTAATCTGCGCCAACAACTGTTGTACACCAATTTTATTAACTGCAAACCTTATTTGCATGTTCATTTTGCATAATGTGCCAAAAAACCGCGTCAACTTGAAATGAGACAAGGAGCCGGACGTCACCCCCAAGAGTAGAGTTCATTTTTTTGTTTTCCGTTACGCTTTCCTTTGTTCAAATATTTTCTTATGACTTTGCAGCTGAAAATTCGATTTGAATGTATGTCAACCAAAAGACAAACGCCCCCCTCTAAAGAGTGGAAAACAAATTTCACGCTTAACAACGCGGTTTTCCCGTTTGCCAGTCGTCGATTTGCATACGAAATTCGAAATTCAAAAGTCGCAGCGGGAGTAAAAAAATCAGAAAGCAAGCATCCTGAGGGGTTGTTGCAACAATTACAGATGGCAGTCTAAGCGTTTTTTATGCATTTTCCACGTGTCAAATCGCGCGTCAATCAATCGATGTTTATGTAAGCGTCAGTCAACTCCACTTTTGCCCTCACTTCCACTTTCACTTCCACTCCCACTCCCAGCGCGGTATGTTTAATTTGAAAATTCATATTTCGTCGCCCAATAAGTTGGCAAAACATTGACTGACTTTCACGGTGCGCTCTCACTTCACATTTATTTGGGTTTTTATTATTATTATGCCCTGGCACACGCTCCGCTCCGTAAAAACCCACCCAAAGCATTCTGACACCGCTCTGATCCTGATCCCTGTTTACGTTTTTGCATGTCCTGTTCGGGCTGGTTTCAATTTTACGCTGATTGGTTTTCAGCAATCGCCTGTGCAAATAAGCTGAGCAAGCGATAAGCCACAGTTCATGGACTCGCTTTGCTATCAAGGGCCATCATACGCATCACCCATGGTATTATCCGAGTACGAATTTAAATAAATACAAGCAAAGTGCAAAATAAAATGCTCAATGATCAATGTACCATATTTCTTATCACTGGCTTTCAAGCTCCAAATCCCAGTGACAGTTGGGGTATTAAAGGTTTTCACACGGTCTACAGGTTACTACATAACACAGCAGTAGTCAGGTGTGCCGACTACACTCAGAAAAATATGCCATTCAAAACTTAAGTTTGTCCATTCTTGAAATTTTCTTAAAATTAAAAGATTGTTCTGTTCTATTAATTTTAAATAAAGTATTCAACGATCTTAAATGTAAAATTCCGACTGACTTTTTAATAAATTTAATAATAAAGTATAATCTAATTATATTAGTTCTATTTTCAGAATGTATACTTTTATTAAAATTGTTATTAAAATAAGTTTCTGTGTACTTAATATAGTATGTTTCAAGATTGAAATAAACTTAAATATAGAAATGTTTTGATCTAAAAACAACTTTATTTATTACTTTATTTTATAGATAGCGAAAAGCGAACTTAAACATAGATTTTTGGTCTCGAAATAAAAGGTTGAAATATTCGGCCTTAATACGCAGACAAAGGATTCTTTATTCTGTAGATTATTGCATCCTGAGCCAATAAACAGCTTAAGCAATGAGAGCTTTTGAAATCTGAAAATATTTTTAATTTTATGCCAGCATCAATTGTAAGTACCATAAAATGTTGTAATATTTCATTCTTTGCATCTTTTCTTTCATTTGGATTTGAGGATGGTATTGGTAGTAGATTGCTAATAAAAGGATTATAAAAGAGGAAAACTGAGGAATGAGAGATGAATTTATTTCGTAAAAATGGATAGACAATTCCAAATACTTTCCTACATATACTTACACTGCTCATATGTTTTTCTATACTATTTAATAAATATGGAAATAATTTTAAAAATTGTATTTTATTTTAAGTAATAATAGCATATGCATTGATTTGTTGAATCGCCCTTATTTGGCATCACTCGGGTCTGTCTATAGTACTGTCATCTGTTCTGCTGGATTACTTATAAATTTGTATATAAAGTTCATAAAACAACGCTAAAGCATAATAAATTATGAGTACAAAAAAGCCATTGCTCGAACAGCTGCGTCCATGAAATCAACATAAAAAGTCATTTATATATTTTTGCCTGATGTTGTTGTTTGTTATTTTTTTCTTTATTTTTTTTTTCTTCTTAAATTCCACAGTTGACGTTGTCGCTGTCGCTGATGTGGTTTCCTTTCTGCTTCACGCCTGTTACTGGAATTCAAATTCCTAATGCTGCAAAGTATGTAAAGTATGTGCCACTGACTCTGAGTTTGAGTCTAAGTCGAGATACAAGTTGTGTTCCCGTACTCGTATTCATTCATTTATCTAAGCGCTCGTGTCTTTGGCTTACTTCTTTGTTGTTCCGCTTAAGCTTATTTTTTTTACTGTTCGCTCGCTGTCTTGTGATTTCTGGCTGGGGTTCTAAATGAAAGGAAAAAGCCAAGGAAAATATATGAAAAATGCGTGCAGAAGGGTGGGTGGTGTTCTGTCATAAAGTATTGTTGTTTTTATTAAAAAACATAATTTCAGCATTTTATCTATCATTTATTATCATTATTTCTGACAATGGATGCTGTCCTTGCTGAGCACAATCATCTCCGAGTTGAACAAGTAGCAATTCAGGAAAAATCATGTATTTATACTTATTACCAAAAAAAGGTATAAGGATATATTGAATTCGTTGAAATGAATATTGTACTCGTTGGAATACATGTAACAGGGAGAAGGAAATATTTATATTTTCTTGATCAGCATCAACAAGCAAATTTATTTAGTCATGTTCGATATCTATGTATATAAAACTCTTTGTACTGACTGACTGACTGATGTATCATAGTGTTGGTCAAACGGTTAAAGCTGGAATGCTGAAATTTTCACACAACATAGCTGAGACAATTTGCGAAATTCGACCTGCAAGTGGATCAAATTTGGGGTCAAAGTTCATGTATTTGCTTAGTATGGAAAACCTTTTCTCTTAAGATATCCCAACCGAATTCCCAGATTCTATATTTGAGGCTGCTTGTTACATCCTGACAAATTTGGTCAAAATCGGATTGCTATATAGCTGGCATAGGAACAATCGATCACACTATTACACGCTGTTAAAGAGATTCAACATTTTTTTTTCTATTATACTACTCAATAAATACAGATCGTATATATAACTGTATTAATAGCTGTAGGACTTTAAAAATTAATACATTTGTTCTTATGTCTGGCTTTTCGACTGTCTTCTGAATGCGAGTCTTGCAAACGAAATTCAAACCTGGAAGTAGAGTAAATTCAGCAAATATTAAAAAAAAGGATTTTCCGTAGCACACACGAAAAACAAATCAGGATGTAAATCGCAGATTAAGTTCGCCTACTCCCGTTGCCGTCAATAGACGGAATCGACTTAATAGACTCTTGGCAGCTACTCGTATATACACACATACATACAAACGTATATACGGCACAACCCTTGCCAGCGACATGATAAATGACCGGTGTTATTCAAATTAATTGATCAAATCCGAATGTCAGACTGAAATCTGCGAGAAATTGCCAAATTACGGCATCAAATGAATTAAGTGGCGCACAGCGGCAAACGCGTTTCACATAACACACAGGATATGATATGGAAGGATGGAGGCTGCCCCGCTCCCCGCTCCCCTCTTTCGCCCATTACCGCTGATTCCGCTGCTGGAATGGAGATGCATGTGGTGATTTTGAGCTGAGTTGGGGGAATGCGAAGCAGCTGGAAATTTGCATGTGTCATGAAAGTGTCCGAGTGCGGGTGTTTCATGTGACACCAAGCGGAGGGGCAAAGAAAAGTGAAGTGAAGAGGAGGGAGCGGAGTACTATGGAATAAGGCCCAAAATGTTGGCATGAACTCTAAATGTAAAGCTAGAGAAATTTAATAATGAAGAGTTTTTAATTGGAACACGCCTTAACCTCCCCCTCTCTATTCGAATCTAAGAAAGAAGTGTAATATATTTAAAGCCCCTTCAGACGAGCACTTTTTTACCGACACTTTTTGTCAAAAAGCTGTCCGTGTCGCGTAACCACACAAAATTTCAAAGCGCCGGTGAAAAACCGAAGCTCACCGATGGAAATGGAACACGTTCTATTCCATCGGTGAGCGATGGTGATCGACACGGACAGCTTTTTGACAAAAAATGACAAAAAGTGTCGGTGAAAAAGCGCTCGTCTGAAGGGGCTTTTACAAAAAATCACAATATGAAGCTAGACTCTTGAACATTATCATAAACTTTAGTTAGCCTAAAGCATACCTGTTAAATAATGATTATTAATCATAACCATTAGTAATTAGATTGTTTTTGTTTTAAAGTCGATCTAATGATTAAATAACGATTATTTTCGGTTTTGCCCAATTATTTAATGATTACGATTACAAAAATCAAAAGTAATCTTAAATTATTACAATTATTCAGAAATAATAAAAAAAAATCAAAATTAATCAAAAATAATCTTTTTGAGTGCTCGGATTATTTTTAATTTTTTTCTGATTGTTCCCTTTTTTTTTTTTTTTAATAATTCTGAATTTTTATGACTATTCAGTTAAAAGTGGTCGAACAGTAAAAAAGTTGCCTTTTACCAAAATATTGAGCTCTTATCCCACAGTGCAGAGAAGAACGCACGACAGGACCAGGAAGTGGGGACCATGAGGTATATGTGTGTCAAACGGTATAGCTTCCGGTTGAATGATTGGACAAATGAATGGCTTCCAAACGGACAGGCGGACACGGGGACACCGGGACGGCCGAAGGGACAGACGAAGGGACAGACGTAGAGGAAACCACTTGCATACGGACCACATGACTGCCGGCTAAACTCGTACTGACCAAACACGTCGACTGTTTGCGGTTAGGCAGCCCAAACTCCAAGCTCCAAACCAGTTGGATACCAATGTGAAGTCGGCAAATCCCCGTTGGCATATTTTTCGAAGCAAAAATTTTGTTGAAATTGAAATCGGAATTGCAAATTAACAGCAGCAATAACAGGAGCAGCGATTTATTGCTTAGTCGGAAGTTTTGCGGACAGCAATTGGATATTTCATTGGATTGAGAGCAGAGCCCTCAGTCAGTCAATTAAGATAGATTAATTGCATGGGACCACAAGTGGGTAAAACTGATTAATTTCATGAGATTTCACACTAACTCGCATTTGATTCGCAAAAAGCAATTTCCAAGTTGAGCTGAGTGAAAAGTGATTTTCATAGCATTTACCTTGCAGACAAATTCTCTGGCATTGCTGTGTAATTGTATAGTATTGGTGTATTGGCATTTTCCCACACTTATCGTGGCTAACTGGCAAGTGACAGAGCCACTTAACACCCACTCATGTCACACACACAATCCGCTTAGTTTAAATACCCGAAAGGCTAAAAAACAAAAAAAAAAAAACAAAAACTGGTGGCCACCACACAAACAAAATCCATGTGGATGAGGACGAGGACGAGGACGAGGACTTTCTGCAAAATTTAACAAAAACAATAAGGGTGACACACCCTGCTCAGACTTTGTTTTGTTTTTTTTCCCTGTTTTCCACACTAAACGTCCCTTTTTAAGCTACGTTTTTCTTTAGCTGGGGCTGAATGAGCTTTCAGTAAGTGTGTGTGTGTATGTGTGTGTTGTTGTTGTTGAGCTGAACAACCACCAAAAACTAGGAACAAACGCGCTGCTAAAGTTTCCACTTGCCTGCCAAAGAAAGAAAAGGCATCTGTCTATTCCGAAAGAGAGCCGAGCAACAAGTGCCCACTACAAAATAAAAGTCGAATTTCAATTGCCCAAAAATGGGTGAAACCCCAAAAGGAGTGAAGTCAAGGTGTTTGGTTCTTGGTGGAATAAAAGGAACCACAGCAACAAGTCACAGCACTGAGTCTATTCATCTGTCTGTCGGTCTGGGATTTGGGGGGATATGGGTAAGGATAAAGCCTTGATCTTTGTATTTAATCGGACATTAAGCACTGTTATTGTATTAAATTTCAATAGTACTTTTTTAATATTTTAAATATAAATATATATCTTCACTTTTATTAACATATTCAAATAAAAATATTATTTTGCCTGTGAATATTTTAAATATAAATATATATTCATAATTATATACATATATTCATTTAAAAATATTCATCTGTCTATCAGTCTGTAGGTATAGGTAAGGATATAGCCTTAATCTTTATATTTAATCGTACATTAAACGCAATTAATGCAATTAATTTCCATAGTGCAAAATACAGAGAATAAGCCTTCTTGAATATTTTAAATATAATTATATTTCTTCACAAATATGAATATATGCGTATTTAAATACGTATATGTCTGTGAATATTTTTAAAATAAATACACACTTGAATATATTCATATATAAATATGCATCGATCTATCAGTCTGACAATATAGGTGAGGATATTTCCTTGATCCTTATAACTAATCGGACATCAAACGCTGCTAATGTAATAAATTTTAATAAGGCGAAAGACAGAGACTAAGTGAATAAGAATATTTTAAATATTAATATATACTTTCACATTTACGTATTCGTATACGTCTGGTGATATGGGTAAGGATATAGACTTGATATTTATATTGAATCTGACATCAAACGCAGTTAATGCAATAAATTTTAATAGTGCAAAATACAGAGAATACGCATTCTTGAATATTTTAAATATCTGTACATGACATTAAATATTTATTCTATACAAATTTCGAAAGCCTCTAAAGCTCTTTAAAAAGAATTGCTTTTGACAGCAAACGTTCCAAATATCAGTGTTCCTTAAATGTAAGAGATTTCAGTTTTCTAACATCACAAAAATCGATTGCCATAAATTTATTTCCAATTCCAACAAAGCTATTAATTTTGAGTATGTTTTATATAATTAACAAAATCATTCAATGTTTGTTTTATGCACTATTATGCAGTTAAGCAAATAATTTAATTAAATTAAAAAGATATTAAATTTTTTCAAATCTCACAGCAATTATTTTGACATTTGAAAGCATTGGTTGCTATTTTAGATCGGACATCAAACACAGTTAATGTCATAAATTTCCGTAGTACAAAATGTTGAGAATAAGCATGCGTGAATATTTTAAATATACGTTTTAGGGTATATAAGAGGTGGTTATCTGGTATCTGGCCTTTTTTTCTTGTTTTTTGTGTTGATATCGCCCTTTGAGGCAGAATGCTGACCAAGCCGGAATGCAATAGTAACCACTCAAGATGTCAACACCAATGCCTGGGCATTCCTCATACGAGCTAAGGGATGGGCATTTAAGAGGAAAAAATAAAAAGACCAACCTCTGTTTGAGTTTTCGTAGTGTTTACCTTAGCATCAATTTCAATTTGCATGTGCATGCGTTAAAAAAACATGTCGAAGTGCTCTCTTCGAAAGAGCTCAACTAGGAGATACCGTGTGTATATTATTTTTGAAGCTTCCAATTCTGATGTTTAAGCTACAAACTGCAGATATTAAATTCTCCTACAGCTTTTGAGTTTAAAATCCAGTATAAAAATATTGCTTATTTATTTATTTGTTCACAATAAGTGCTTTTAGCAATGTGTTACTTTTCAAAACATAAAATTTAACATAATTATAATTCTAATCTTTTTATTTAATTTTATTTTATATCTCACTGTTGTCAACATTCGTACAATTTTATCATGCCCTTTTCCACAATTTTCACTGGGTTCAAAAAATCCAGAAAAAGCATCAAAAAAAACAAAATCAAAATGAAATTCAAATTTAAAAGTGTTTATGACAGCGAAATGTAAATTTGTATTTGCTTAAGTCAACGAGTCCGCTAAATAGCAGCGAATGTACGAATATGAAAAGGACGTGCCAAAAGTGAGACCTTTTTGGATGCAAGTCACCCTCGGTACTCGCGTGTCCAGCTGGGGTTGTGATTTTGGAATTTGATTTACTCCTAGTACCCCATATGCATATCCTCAGTCGTTTAGTTAACCGACAATCATAACAATTCTGCATCCAAATGGCTCTAAGGGTAATTTAAACTGAGTCTCCGATTACTTGGGTGTATCAAATGGCAAAAACATTTGCGAAATTTATTTGTTGAATTGTCAGCACTTTTTTTCATTAATATTTGGCAGAATAAGTGGCATTCAAATGATCGAGGTTTAGTTGATCAAAATCAGAGAATTATTTTCACAACATCACCTACTTGTTTCTATAAAAGCCTCTTGGGTTCAGAGTCTCAAATCGAAGCAGCGTTTTTCCTCTGGACTACCGCTGCTTTATAGAGTCGTAGTTGATTCGTTCCGCCAGTTAAATGCATTTACCCAATTCACAAAATAATAATAATATCCATGTGTCGATGTGCACAGTGTATGAAAACCAACGTGGACTGAGGCGCGTTGTTGTAATTTAATATTGTGTTGCATACTTGCAGGCGCAATGCAATGCAACGCATCGTCGTCTGCAGCTGTCGACAGTAGAGAGGAGTTTGGCTGTGAGGAGGGGAATGGCAGCAAAACGTTTTGCCGCATTTAATTAATTGTTCAATAAAATTATAAACATTTGTGGGCATTGTTGGGAAAAGCCAACGTTGCCTCGCTCTTTGATTCGCCCTTTTTTCCCGGCTGATGCGAGTATTCATGGCAATTTTTGGTCGTTGCAATGACATTGCAATATGTGAAATGCCTGTGACGCTATTTTGACTGCAATGCACTCTGCACTCGGCACTCGGCACTCTGTGCAATGTTTGTACAGGCCTCAGAGCGCCGAGTGGAGGTAAGGGAGGTTGCCTCGAGAGAGGACATGTGAAAAAGTCGTTTGGAGTAAAAACATTTTGTAAATTGCTTCATAAATAACAATTTGTTAAATAATAATTGCTGGTCGGTTGTGTTTGGTTTGGTTGGGGCTCCAGCTGGCATATGTGTCTACTGTGGCTCCTTCTGCTCCTGCTCCTATTCCTGCTGCTGGTCAATCTTTGTACTCGTAGTCTCGGAGTCTGCATCTCGATTGACAGCTAAATACAAAGGACTCGAATGCCTGATGATATTGTGCGAGAACACTCTGGCAGTTTGGCGTTCGCTCTCGACATCATTTTCATTGCTGTTGACAAAAAGCGTCTTTTTATGTTTGGTCAACATTGTGGAACGTACCTGGTACCTGGATGTCATACATACACTGACAAAAATATCAAGTACGTTCGGAATTGAATCCAGTTTTCTCGGTTTCTAAAGGTTCTTTAACCAAGTAAGTTTGTTTTTTAAATTTGGAATTCTCAATATCAAGTGCGTTGCGATAAGTCAAGCACGTCTCAGGATTGTTTTAAGAATCTTTTGTGCTCGATATAATTCCGTATTAGGCTAAATTTATTGCTTTATGACGAATATTACATCTATGAAGAACTCTTGTGCTTAACATAAGATCAAAGCTAACTTTATTTGTTTATGTATTGTATTGTATTGTACCTGATAAAATAATCGAAATCATCAGCGTTGGTATAATACATTTTCAGCAAAGTGAAGGCTGACTACAGAAATTATTCTGTTATCTTAATATCAAAGTGCCCGACGAACTGATCCACATTGCAGAAAAGCAAGAACCATTTGGGAATTCTAAGCAACGAACGCACAAAAAAGATAAAGGAATCAAAAATATAGATTTACCTTAGCCCAAAGATTTATATTTTGACCAAGATTAAGCTTGTTTATATTTAAAAACGAAGCAGTCATAAATTTATATATATTTGTCTTCATTTAGGTATTTTGCTCTTATTAGAACGATTCGCTTTTAAAGTAATAATATTAAAGACCGAATCGTTTTTAAAATTCATTTAGGTATTTTGCTCTTATTAGAACGATTCGCTTTTAAAGTAAAAATATGAAAGACCGAATCGTTTTTAAAAAATTCTCTTATGAAACGTGATTAATTTAAGAACCTTTTTTGCAGAAGGAATTCATTTATTCATTATTTTTCTGAGTGTACTCGTACTCTGCTGTTCATGTCGTGCACGTCATCAACTGGGCAAGTGACTCATAAAAGCTGCGGCGGACAGTAATAGAGTTTAGTCCTCGCTGTCTGTCTGATTAAAGTTGTAGCTGCCATAACTAGCCCTGTAACCGTTAAATGTCACACCTTTCAGACCACATACATACATACATACATACATACATACATACATACATATACAACTGAGAGCACAAAAACGCTTCAAAAGGTTGGCCCATGGCGATTTTGACGCTTCTCTGACGTTGGCGTATTTCAATTTCAATTTATGTTTCATTTCATTTGCTTCTATCTATGTTAACTGTCTGCTAACGCGAAAAGTGGTGCTTAAAAGTGCATGAACAATTTGGTTTGTAAAATTTCATTTTCATTTTACTTTTCATTTTTTTTTCTCGGGCTGCCATTTCATAATTCTCATTATATTTTACGCATTCGAAATGTGGAAATTCTCTGTTGTCCTCCGCCACCTTGACTGGCGAAATTGAAAAGTTCAAATTGAATTTAAATTCAATTTGGTTGGGAGTACTTGTAACTTAGGTCGAGCGGACAGACAAAGAAAAATCGAGTTAAGTGCGTATGTAATGGGAAGTTAACATGCTGCAACTTTTGATTGAGGGGGTTGTACAATGTACGGCCGAATGAATATGACGGCTACAATTCTCAGTCTGTGTGTCGATAGAGAACTGTCTGCTGGCCATTTTCTGAACTGCTGTCGCAATCAAAATCAGTTGGCAATCAAATGTATGAACATATCTCTAGGGAGTTCAATTTATCAGCTTTCTTGAAACTCTATATTTTTATATTTTGCTCAGCTTTTCATTGAAATGTCAATATAAGCCATTTGTTTGAAATTGATAAATTAATAAATTTAATACTTAAACTTTATATTTATTATTATTATTTATTTATTATGTTTCAAGATAAAACCATCAAAAACAACAGCTCCCGACTATAGGATACCCGTTACTTACTTTAATAAATTTAAAATATTTTTATTGCATGCTTTTAGGCACTTACATTGCTTAAAAGCTTTAATCAGCCATTACCACCTTTCTATTTGTCCGATCTTGTTGCGATTTAAAAGAATGATAGGTAATAACAGTAGCTATCGGTAATTAGTAAAAAATTCTAATATCTTGAAAACGGCGTGGCAAAATTTTGAAACAAACTTGACCTGCGTGGGGTTATTAAAAATCTATGTGCCAAATTTGGTTGTTCTAGCTCGCATAGTCTCTGAGATCTAGGCCCTCACATGGACGAACAGACAGACGGACATGGCTATATCAACTCGGCTGTTAATCAAGAATATATATAAAATATATATTAAGTAACGTGTATAAAAAATTAAAATATATTATAATCAACCTTTTATTTTATTTCCATTTTTCTTCTTTCAATTACTAACGTCCATTTATTTCATTAAAAATGTCGTCTATATAAGCAAATTTTGAGTATTGAAATATTTTAAAATAATAGATACTTAATTAATCTATTTCAAACTATAAACATTCGACCGAACAATACTAACAACAATTAATAAATATATAGAAATAAGTATCTATATATAATATTAATAAAACTATTAAAATAAATTTTATTATTATGAATAGTCAACTTTTTCTTCATTTCCATTTTTTATTCTTTCAATTACTAATGCGACCGTCCATAAATTTCATTAAAAATGCATTTTCTGGAACTCATCTCAGCACGGTCCAAAACTTGTACCCAAAAATTTCACTCACCTTGTAAAAGATGAACCCAGCTGCGATTCGGCCAATTTTAACTCCAACTTTAGCTTCAGTTATTGTGGCTTAATATTCATGGTAATTGTACTTTGGGCCCAGCTGCTCACCGAATATTTAAGTAATATCTAAAAGACGCTACCTACCCCTGAAATCAACAACATAAAAGTTAAAAGCAAAGAATATTTACCTTTTTTTTTGTGGCTCTAGAAAAAATTGACATTTCATGTACAATTTCGTTGCATTTGCAGAGTTTGCAGAGTAACTGCAATGTCCACCTAATGAGCTGTCTGCAAAGCCTATGGTCTGAAATTTGAAATTTGAATGGGGAACAGAGTGTAACAAATCGAAAAAATGAGGATAGCCAGCCAAAAAGTAGACAGGACCTGGCGAGGACACAAATTAGTCGCACCCCGTCGCGGTAAATGTCTTGAGTTACATTTTGATGACTTCTTTACATTTTATTTTGGGTGGGTCTCTAATCCCATTATGCTCAGAAAGAGCAGCTTTTAACTTTTCAAATGTTCTTCTTTTATTACTGTTACGGTGCGTCTTTTTTTTTCTTACCTTTATTCAGCCTTTTTGGTAAATATTTTGCATAAAAATGCCATAACAATTTTAAACAGACTTTCAACGTATTTTCGTGTGGTTATAAGTTACTTTTTAAAAGTAATAAAGTATTTGAACAATAGTGTTGGCAATCGCACTTTGATATTAAAAACCGCTTAAAAGCAAATTACTCAAACTACAAACAGCAACAAAAAAAACAACAAAAACAATGTTTCGCAAAGGGTGAATAAAAGTCTGTGCAGGACATGTGGCGTTTTCAATTACAATACACATTTTTTGGGGTCCAACATATATAATAAATAGTGTCGAATAGAAAAACTAAAAGGTATGCCAAACCCTCTGCCTGGTCACGGGACAGGTGCTGCCTTTTGTGCCATTTTGGGCAGAAGGATGCACACAATTTGGGAAAACAAACAAACTGTAACCTAAAGACGAAAACAATTTGAAATTTTTAACAAAACTATTTTTGGGGGATGGCAACCAGGCTGATAGTAATTGCATAGACTACGGCTTAAGGACACTGTAGGACCTGAGGAATATAAATTGTAACTATAATTATGTACGAGTATTACAAAGCATCAAATACTCCTTTCCCCCAATTTTATTAGAATACTCGTATATTTTATAATTAAAAACTGTATATCACTGGCAAGCTTGGAGCTGCACAGCAAATGCCTCCCGCTGCCAATTGATTCTCGCTTCTCAACCCAATGTCCCAGCATGGCTGTGGATGGCGGAGAGGAAAAATTTATGAAAATATTTTATAAGCAGATTTATAGCTTGGAAAAATAATAATTATTTACACATGGCCCAGGGAAGCCGCAACACAGGCCTGACACTGAAACTTCACTCCAACTGGAATCTTACCTCCCCCATAAAGACACTACTCGTTATAACTCGAACTCCATCTCTGTGTTCCTCTGTCCTTGTTTGGTGCTTATTTAAGGCCTTAGATTAGTTTATCATTTAATTATTTTTTGCATTTGATTTCAAGGCAAAGCCAACAACAAGTGCTCAACTAACAAATACCCTCGACTCAAGACTGTAGATGGATATGTTTGTGGACCGAGATGAACTCTCAGAAATACTTGATTATACCCATTTTGAACAACGATTTATGAAAGCGTCGCAAGTGTTGATATAGCGCACTTTTAATTTGATTAGATTCATTTGCCGAAAAGGATTCAATTTGTTGCCAAGGGTCTGACAAATTGCAGAGCTGGTCCCTGTGGATATTCTTTTATTTGGTTATGGCCCCAAATAAGCTGTTAGCAGAGTGGGTTAAAAGGCGAGTTAAAGAGGAGTGGCAAGTTTGTATAGTACTTAGACTGATAGACAGATTCAATAAACACGTTTTTAACGTATACTCTTGTGGAATAGAACGCGTGAAAGTTTAGCACAGTTAATAGTTGAAAATAATAGTCGATAATAATTTAAATTCTTAGCTAAAGTAAAGACACTTAGCTATCATTAAGATAAAAAGATAAAAGTGTCAAATCTATATTATTGATTTCTTAAAGCTTCATTAACTGGTGGTGATTTTCAATTAAAAGTTTGGAATAGTTAATAGTTGAATCTGAAATACATAAATATCTTCAAAAGTTGTCGAAAATGATTAAAATGCTTATCTAAAATAAAGAGGGTTAATTTTTTGAAGTTTGATAGACTAGGGTTGATTATGGATTGAAAATGTGGCATAGTTACTAGTCGAAAACCTTACATAAATATATAAAAGAAATGTGTATAAAAATTACAATTTCTACCCAAATTTAAAACATATATATCCACAAAAGCTCAGGTAAATGATTATGGTTTGGCATAATTACGATTCGGAAACTTTATTACATAAATTAATTTGAACCATTTTTAAAGTAGTTTAAATGTTAACCTAAAGCGAAGAGTCTTTGGCCGTGTTCACCAGAACAAATCGACAACAGAAAATCGATGAAATTTGCATGATTATTCTGGTGAAATGCAGTGATTAGCAATCATGATTTCAAATTTTGTGATGTATGATGACTGAAAATTCATCACCAAAATAGTACGCTGAAATTCTGTGATTATGATGCTTTGTTATCGAACAAACAAAATACATGATTACTGATTGATTAGTTCTGGTGAACGCGGCCTTTGATTTCTTGAAGCTTGATGAACTAGTGTTGATTTTGATTTAATCCCTTATTCAAACTCAGATGACCATATTTGATTACCTATTCGCAGCACAAAAGGTTCATAGGTGTTGCCGTGTTAGTCTGTGAGTGAAGGTCGCTCTCTTCCTGTTCTTTCCAGTTGATGTATTTGGCTGGCCAGCTGGTTTGGTCAGCAGTTTGAACTGTCTAATTGTTTGAGCTGCTTTGTGACCTTTTTGGAAGGTGTCAAACGCATTTGCCGTCAGTTCTCCATACGCCCAGCCACGTGCGTGGGCTTTGATGCCGCCAATGTGGCATTTTATACACATATTCAAAGTTGAATATTTGGTTGGTGACCACGAGTTTTCACTCATTTCGGGGCTGGCC
Source organism: Drosophila limbata (assembly GCA_963924055.1). NCBI lineage: Eukaryota > Metazoa > Arthropoda > Insecta > Diptera > Drosophilidae > Drosophila > Drosophila limbata. The sequence goes on from OZ001353.1 coordinate 10,161,338, forward strand.
AACACCAACAATTTCAACTTGGCCTTTGTCAACATCTGCTTTTTAATTTCGCTTCATTTATATTAAAAACAGAGTCGCGAAAGTCGCAACATACGTGTATTCTCCTCTCTAATTGCTGTCAGAAATTTGTTTGCCAAGTGCTGGCCACCTCCCACTGTTTGAACAGTGTGACATGTGCGTTCCCCGTCTCGACAGTGGTCATTAATTTCAGCCACTACCACAAAATTTCCATCAATGACTCGCTTCAAATGTACCATAATGTGTGAGTTAGGTGCTTAACTCTAAAGTTTATTATTAATTTAAGAAAGAAAAGTTACAAGATGAAATGTCCAAATGCCTTGTTTTTCTGTTGACCTCTTTTTCGGCCTCCTTGATAACTCAAAATAGTCAACTCAAAAATGTACTACTTAATAAGAACACTGACTGTTAGCTCTGTGCTGTTAATCTGCTGTTAATGTTCTGCTGTTATTGATCTGCTGTTGTTGTTCTGCTGCTGTTGTTCTGCTCTGCGTTCTCTATCCAATCTTGCATAATATTCAAGTATAAATATGAAAAAGCAAAAAAACAATATTCCCAAAATGCGGGAATAAAAATAAAGCACTTGCAGTGTCTATTCGTAATGGCATTTATTAATCCAATTGCATGGCTTTTATTCGCTTTGCCCGGGCCAAGGGCAAGGACTTAATAACATTAATGACCGCCAGAACCGCTGCCTGGACGGGGCTCAAAACAGTTTGCAAATCTAATGAGCCTCGACGGCATAAAAAAGAAAAAATTAAAAAAAAAAACTGAAATAAAATGAACAATGGACTTATATTTTATAATATGACTGGTCAATACTCTGATATTTTATGACAAGTATAATTGTAATTTAATTTTATATAAATGATAATGCTATTGACACATTTTTTAATTTTATTGGATATCAGTTATTTTTGCTAAAGTTTTTATAGATTTACTTCTGTCACCTTATAATAAAATAAAATAAAATTTAATTGACTTAATACTTAAATAAATAAAATAATTAAATAGTTAAACCATATAATCTAAATGTAAAAGTTTAATTAATGTTATGACTCAGGCATAAATTCTTATGGAAATTTTAGTAGAAATAGGAAGTAAGAAAGTAATAAAATTAAAATAATAATATGGTTTATTCAAACCGGAAAAATATATAAACTAAATTAATTCTGCTCTGGCTTCCTTGAATTTGTGGCAAGCTTCAAGCTTAATCTTTAAGACTCTCGGAAAGAGCATAAAAAGGCGACAAACATTTGGCGTGCATCAAAGCATAAAGCACAGAAAATTGACAGCGAACCGGGAAACTGGAACGGGATCGGGGAGTATTGCTGGGTCAGCTCTCACTGGGGTGCGAAATCAAGAATTAAAACATCTTAATGGCTGCGTCTTTATGGCCTGTTTGTTTGTCTGCCTTACACTGGGGTGGTTTGGTATATGACCTTCGACATCTTCTTAGCATTTTCGGCAACAATTTCAAGACTTTAGTTTCCTTTCCTTCAGTTTTCTTTCTTTTTTTTTGTGACATTCCAACTGAAACTGGTGTCTGAGATTTCCGCCTCGTTTCTAGTTAATTTACATGTAAATTAAGCAATACAATGTTGCTGCTTTTATTGCTCTAATGTTTCAATTAACGCACTTAATTTTTATTTGAAATTAAATGACAGTGGAAGGGATCCTTAGTGTTGACTCCTGATTACTCCAGTAAAATTAACATATTGTGTTGAGAGATACACAGATGTTAATTTAATTTGTAAGTTCATTTCGCTATTTTGTTTATCAGTGACTTGTTGTGTGGGAATTTATGTGAGTTGTAAATATTTAGAAATAAACTTGTTAGTAAATGTTTAAGAAAACACTTAAATATTTACGAATAAATGTTAAATATGCCAAACACATTTTACACTTCAGTTATAAATTTATGCCAACAGTAGTCGAGTGAAGTGTCTGGCTTTTGGGAGCAGCTTCAACTCCACCCACTTACAGCTCGGGGCCTGCTTCAATTTCAGTTATCTTGAATCTAAGTGGGGATTGGCAACTGCTAACTGCATGTTTGATTTTCGATTTTTAACAGTCGTCGGTAGCTGAGTTTTTTGGAGGGCGTCAATTACTAGCCTATATGTTGTACATTTAAATCGTAAATAATGTTTTCAGTGATTTTTGAAAAATATATACAACTGGTCTTAATTGTTTATTAATAAGCTAATTAATTACATGTAATGCTTGTTTTTCTTTTATTTGTTGTTTACATTTCTATGCTTTTGTTGATTTGTTCACATTGCTCGGCACGATAAATTTAATTAAATTTCTGTCAAGTATTTTTCGATTGAATTTTTGATTAGTTTTGACATGTGTTCGTTATATTTGCACCAACAATCAACGAACTAATTAAATGCATTCAAGCATTTTTAATTGCTTATGCTAATTTGGTGCTTAGGCGATGTGATTTGGGATTCATTCGGTCACATAAACGTTGCATATTTTATATGTTTATTGCGGTTTGCATCGTTGTTTGGATTCTGCTATTTTGCCTGGAGACTCAGTACAGTGGTCGCTCGAAAAACAGAACGCTGTGCTGAGGTATTTCTTATACTGAAAAGATTCTAAAGTCTGAAAGTATTTGTTGAAGGGATTAAAACCGAAACCATAAACGTAACCGTTAACAGGTATTAACCGATTAAAATTGGTAACCATAACTGAAACCGAAACCGAAACAAACCTTAGTTATTATACCGAAATAAGTATAAAATTTAATTATATTAAGGTGTAAACATCGTACTTAAAACAATATTTAATTTTAATTCATGGCCGAATTTAACTTAAATATTGACAGCCATAAAAAGATCTTAATTTTTGAAATCGAAACATTCAAAAAGACCGGTAACTGTTACGTAGCCGATAACCGATAACCCAAATGAGAGTATAACCGTAACAATCCGATATTATTTTCGGCTTAATACCCTGCCTTGTTGTAATATTTATTAAAACAAATTCAGCAATGAAATGGGTACTCCTAATAGTAATACAAATTCTAAAAAGTAAATTTCTATAAGTGGTAAAAACACAAGAATCGTTGTGAATTATCTGAAACTTGCAGTTATAATTCAACTCCTGCGAGCTGCTAATAAATGAATAGTAATGTACGTCGACAAATGTGGCTATTATTACAGGTCGAGTCTTTTGTTTGGCGAACAATGCAATGGCAACATTTACATTTACATGGAACGCTGCCAAAGCATATCCAAAACAGAGACTACAACTTTCATTCTTATGTACATATGTGTAGACTACCATCAAGTGTAAACAATGGCTAATGTGTCAGAGCGTTTGATGGACTATATGACAGCAACCAGAGGCAAACAACCTACCAGACACGGACAATTGGAGAATGCCCAACTGGAAGACACGCTATAACTATCTTTGGGCTCTACTAAAGTTGGCTACGTTTACTCAAATCAACAAACTTGCTGTCAGTTACCAATGGGCTTCTTTTTCTTTTTCCTACACACATTTGCTCCAAGCTCTTATACTCCGTTTTACCCAACTTAAATAGTTACAGGGTGCAAAATGGAATGCAAAGTAGCGCAGAAGTCAAAAGGATATCGCGTGCCAAAATAGAAGCAAGTAAACACGGCGAAAAGACAAAGGCAAACGGACTAGGACAGGAGTAAAGCTTTCAGCGTAATGCTCTCGATTATTTCATTGGATTCCATCCCCAAAATCGTGAGGGGAATTATTTGCCTCAATAGTCAGTCTGACTGTTTTGTTTGATTTTATTGTGATTTTATGTTAGTCTTTTTGTTATGGCATTTTGGCAAATATTGGTAGATAGTCTCAAAACAAATGGCATGCTTTGTTTTATATTTATACCCATTAAACATAGTAATATGTGTTGTTGTTAAAGTGTATTTTTATTGTTAAAATCAAATATTTTGTAGTCTTATTTATTATTTTGTAATTTCATAACAACTTCACACTTATTTAATTATTGTGTTGTTGGTCATCGTCTTCTTTTAGTATTTTGGTCTCTGCAAAGGCTGTAATATAAAAACGTTGTTGAATTAGTAAAACGTTGAAATAGATTAAATCAATATAAGAGTGCGTAAATTAGATACACATAAATATTAAGTGTATCTATAAATTGTTAGACATTTGTTGCAACATTCATATCATACAAGAATTCAACAACAACTAACTTGTCAGTTGAAACATGTAAAGTATTTTATGATTTATATGCAGCTCATTGCCAGCCTCTGCACAAAATCAACAAATTATATTTCTTTTCAACGCTGACAGCTGCAATTTTTCACTGTTGCCAACATCGCAACGAAGTCATGCAACTTTAAAGTGCAGACCCACGTATCGAAAAGCCACCAACCCCAAATGAAAACACTATCCACTGAGGAGTGAGGAAAGAGGAGTGAGAAGTGAGTAGTGAGGACTGAGAACTGTGGAGTGAGCACTGAGGAGGACCCATGAAAAGCCCCTCGCACGAAACCAAATCAATTAAATTCAATTAAGTTCGTAAAACCACAAGCCAAATGCAGTTTTCTTAACCTTATCGGTCAATGGCAGCACCAGGAAAAAGACCATTAAAGTCCAGCCCGAGTCCATTGTTGAACTACGGGTCTATCCTTACGCTCAGCTGTCAATCTCATTCTAATTGATATATGCACACACAGCTTCTCATTCTCTTTCTGTTTTTGTTGCTGTGTGTCGGCCCTCAAATTGACTTCTACGCCTAAACAATTGAAATTGCATAGCTCGGAAGTCTCACACTTGCTGAGTTTCTATTCTCAAAATCAACAAGTTAAATGCACTTTGGCTTCCTGTTCCTATTTCTAGCTTCGTCCTGTCACTCAATTGCCACCAGGTCTTTGTTTTCTTTCTCGATTTCTAATTGACTGAGCCACTTGACTTTTGAATCGGAGTCCAGACTTTCGTTTAATCCCCAGCAACGGGATGAATTTTTCGGATTGCATCCTTGATTTCTGAAATATTTCATTGTCTGTTGTGAAAAGTGATTTTATATTATTTTTGGGCATTTTTTATTACTCTCGAATTCTTTTTGCTTATTAATTAAAATGGTTTTGTACCCTTTTATTTTGTTACCCTGTTGGCATTGGAATTGATGTTTGATAAGTTTGTGCAATTGTGTGTAACAGAAAAGTTTATATACGAGAACTATTCATAAATTTGGGATTAGAATTTTATATCAACAGAGACACAGACAACACTTAAAGGAATCTGTATAATTATTTATTTAAAAACTTTGAGTCGAGCATACTCGACTAGAACTCTTTTGGTTGTTTCTGTTATGCGCCTTGGGTTAAAAATGTTCGCAATTTGTATTTCGCACACTTTTTCGGTTTTTGCAAATTAGCGCTGCTTCCTCACATCTCATGTCTTGTTAAAAACACAAAAAATTTGTAAATATTTAAATTGACATTTTTTGTGAGTCTTCCTGGTTTCGCATTTTTCGCTGCCATGTTATGAATATGAACAATGTCAATTTGTCGGCAAACAGCCTCAGGATAAAAAGGCTGAAAGCATGATGATGACGATGATGATGATGATGAAGTACATACTCTTGTGGTATACTATGAGTACGAGCTTGTGTGCTATGTTATGTAGAAACATTATCGTGTCAGAGGCAGACTTTAAAATTCCTTTACTGTCAATTTGCATGCCAGACACTTTAAGTTGCATTTGCAAAATGCTCCCCATCTATACGAACATAGCACAGATACAACTAATCAAAACAAATTCAATTAAACGACACGAAATTTGGGATGGACAGTGGCCAATGGCCAATGGCCAGTGGCCAAGTGGTCGATTGTTGCTCTTTTCTGTTCCGAGTCCAAAAGGCTTCAACTCAACTCAAGTCGCTTATCTGGCAGCACAATCCATTAAAATTGCACATCGTTTACACCAAAAATCAATTCGCTAAAGCATTTAGGCATTACAAATGCCAAGTCAGCCACTGACTAGCTACACCGAAAAAAATAATATAGTTATTCGATTATTATTGTTAAATTAATTGCAACCACTCAGCATTAAAATAGGTAAAATAGCCTAAATTAAATAATATCACTGAACAATTGTATAAAAAAAATCCCATTAGCTAAAATATTTGCGTAGAAGTAATTTAAAAAAAATTTACTTTATATATTACAAGATTATCGAACTGTTGGCACCGTTTAAGATCGATTTTAGGCCGAAATTTCTTTCCGTGTACAAGTATACGAATAAACCAGCACGGGACCCGCCAACTGAATCTCACATTCACATCCCTATCCACATCCACATCCACATCCATGTCCATTCGGTGGTCCGATGCAAAATCAACGTTGATGACCATAAATTTCACATACGGCGTTTGTGTTTTTCATTCGTTCGTTTGTTTGTTTCTGGCTGCCGTTGTTGCTTCTCTGGCATCTTTAAGCTATAAAGCGATAAACGCTGCTTATAAGGCAGCAGTTCGGTTCGTTGCTGTTGCTGTTGTTGTTGTAGTTCGTTGTTGGTCAGTTGGTTTTGCTTTGAAATGAATCTGCCACATGCCCCACTACAAACATACATACAAATACAACAAGTCGCAGTGTATGTAAGTGAGCTTTGATTGTGTCAGTTTAGAGTAGAGGCTATTGGATAAAATTAAAGTAGTTCATTCTATCCAGATAGAAGTGTAAATCTCATTAAATTGCTAGCGAGAATTTTAAGCTAAATATGTGAATTAAAAAGGTTTTTCTGATTTATGTTTAGAAAATATAATAAATATAATTTTCTTTGCAACATCTATACTTTAGGTCATCTGTCAAGGATCTTTTTGGTTTGTTAAATTACAAGATCTTTTCTTGAAAAGCTTCCGAATGTGTTATTAACTATAGAGGAAGCAACTCACTTAGAAAGACGAAAATATGTTTTTTATGTATTTAAATTAAATATTTTTATTTGAAAATCTTTTGAATGCTTAGCGAAATTCAATAACTTCTGATGATCTTCTTCTATTCTTTAGATATCTTCGAAATCCTTATCAGTGTGACCTTAATTCTGTTTACATGAACGAGAGAGAAAAACCCCAATATCTTTTGAAATGTTCGACATGAGGTCCTCCCTGCTTCACCCAGCTCCTCTCTACACCACTCTGTCCCACCCAGCTCCTCTCCACTCCTCTCTGCTACTCTCCGAACCTCTGCTCCTCCCTGCTCCTCCCTGCAGCATCCTGCTCATCTCTGCTCCTCCGTGCTCCACTTTGCTCCTCCTTGCTCCACCCTGCACCTTTCTGATCCTCTTTGCTCCTCCATGCTCCACCCTGCTCCTCTCTGCTCAACCCTATTCCTTTCTGCTCCTCCTTGCTCCACTCTGCACCTCTCTTCTCTTGGCGGCGACAGTTTGTCGTGCGTTTTATTAGTGGCACCTCAATCAACAAATTAAGATTAGAGCGCCGATGCTAACTGAAAGACAGAACCCGAGAGTCCATGAGTTATAGCATGCATTAATGCGCAAAAAAATGTGACTCAAATGTGGACTTTAAAGATACAAACAAACATATGTATGTCCGAGTATTTTGAAGTTGTGTTACGCGCCTCTGTTTGTGTCAATGGCTTTGACAGCCAAAGATATCGCTAAGTATAGAGCAAAGACCAGAGCTCAACAAATAACAGGTTTTAAGCCGGTTTCAATTTTATTAAATTAATATAATTTAAAAATAATTTGAAAAGAATCCCCATTCATATTAACTGTATAAATTAAAAATCTTTGATGTTTAATATAATATAAAATAATTCTTATGTTAGCAGATTCCTTATGATACAAAAAAAGACTTTAAAAATATTCTTATGTTACAAATGATAGTAATCTGTATATAAATCGTTTGTTTGCTGCTAAGTGTTAAGTGAAGCTAAAGTTTCATTTTTACTGCACCGTGTAACTTTCACTTACAATCTCAGTTAACAGAAAAAATAATCAAATAAATGTAGGCCTTATTACATTTGACATGTTGTGCTCGTTTCCCTTAACAGAACAGAACAGAACAGAAACAGTAACAGATGAACAGGCGCAAAGTTTTCTTTTTATATACGCAACATCCCTTGCTACAAATCAAAAGATAAATTGTTTTTGTTCATGATTTATATATAAAAATATGATGTTGACTCGCAGCATTCCCAACTTCCCACTCCCATCCCCATTCCCAGTCCCATTTCCCCTCCTAAGCTACTCTTTTAAGGCATTACTTTCTCTTTGGTTTCTTATCGCTGGTGTTGAAAGGAAGCAACAAATATTAATATTGTTTGTATATCTGCTGCCTTTTATTTCATTTTCATTTTTATTTTCAACGCGAGCGAGGAATTCGTGAGGGAGTCCCATGTCAAATTTAATATTGCGAAAAGTGAGTGAAAGCGTTATCGATTTTAAACGTGGATGTAAATACAAATATTAATATTGTTTCCATTATATGAAAATGCCATACTTAATGGTTAGTTTTTACTTCATACTCACTGTTGTCCTTTAGCTTCGTTTGGTAGCTCGGCGAGAGTTTTAGGCGATTTTCGAAAACCTTACGAGTCAATACCTCGATAAGTTTGCCTGGATCATTGCGCTTGTTGCACGTCTCCTTGTCCGAAAAGTGATCCAGGTACTCATCCCGCTTGCAGTAGCGACAGACCCCATTGACGTACTCCTCCTCGCAGAGCGTGGCATTTGTGGATCGGGCCCAGTCGGCGTTATTCTGTTGCTTGAACAGATCCCCGATGTAAATGCGCGCTGTGGAAACGGCGGCGAATGCATTGAACGCAACTGTTGTGATTGGATTATGCTCCAGATTCAGAATCTGTAGATTGTTCAGCTTATCGAAAAGTCCACTGAAAGAAGAATATTTTTAGAAAATGCATTTGAAATCAGGAGGCGCCTTTTTAAATGTCTCAATAATCCGTTTTTGTTAGAAAATCTATCAAATAGAGGCATATTCGTTTTTCAGTACCTCAATAATAGCTCTATTGGGTACTTCATAATAGAGACTATATTTTAAGATTGCTTGGAAAAAAAACATATTTTTTGGTTTCATAATTTTTACTTAATAGCTATTTAGCAAAAAGTCAAAATTTAAAAAAACAACTGGATATTATGATATTAAAAATTTGTTTCAAATGTCAAAGTGACTCTTGTTTCTAATAATTCTTTCATCGCTGTATTGGCCTAAAGTGACTGATAAATAAATGCAATTAAGGAAGTAGTTTTGGGGACAGTTTCCATTTCTTGTATCGTTGCGATCTATATTGACTTTTTGGAAGATTCCACTGAAGTACTAATATTAAAAGAGTCAATCATTCTAGACAAATTTTAAACGAATTGCTTTAACACGCGTAGTTAGTTCCGCTTCTTCCTCTGGTCTAAAATTTGCACAGCACTGTTTATTGATTTTGTGAATTTTCATTTTATATATTCATTTTTTAAATGTCATCCAAAAATTAACTTGATGTATAAATTTATAAATTTAATAATAACAAGTGGATCAGTCGAGTGCACTCGACAGTAATATACCCTGAGCCTAGGCCACGGCAATTTATACATTATCTTTAAATTTTAAAAATTTATAAAAAGTAAAAATATTTTTAAAAACGAAAAAAATTCGTTGACCTATTCAGGAATTGAACGCACGCTTCTCGCGTGTCTCTACCATTAAACTGACAATTCAAATAAACGAAAAATATTAAATAATTAAAAATCATTTGCGTCGACCGCACCGGGATTCGAACCGCGATCTCCCGTTTCGCGTGCCTAGCACCTATCACTTGGACCACTCTGCCTCTTAGACTGATGCTGGCAAATTCGATTGACATTCTCGATGTCCATTCTGGCAGAGTAAATGTAAAATCAATTAAATGACGAATAATTCTATTTATATACATATATTCTGCCAATCTTTATAGCTTATTATCTTCACTATTTATGGCCCAACCATGTTGAAAGTTGGTAATTAGTCTCAGGACATGATCCTACACCCGTTGGTGTAAAAATTAAAATTTTAACTTAAAACCCTAGATTAAAGGTGATGAAAGTTTTTGATGAATTACGCCCACCACAGTGGGCGTGGCAAAATTTTAACATAAACTTGTTCTGCCTGACATTATAGGTAGTCTTCATTCCAAATTTGGTGGTCCTAGCTCTTACCATCTCTGAGATCCTTTCGTTTACACGGACCGACAGACAGACGGACAGACGGACATGGCTATATCGACTCGGCTGTTGATGCTGATCAAGAATATATATACTTTATGGGGTCGGAGATGCTTTCTTCTCCCTGTTACATACTTTTGAACAAACTTAATATACCCTCAGGGTATAAAAACTGAAATTTCTTACGGAACACATAATTCGACACATAATCTTGACTTTATGGAGGCATTCAAAAATCGGCTTTAACTCTGTGATGAACTCACCCCTGAATGCGATCCAAATTATTATGGGCCAGGTGAATCTCGAGCAGCAGCGGCGAGTGGTGAAACAGCTCGTCAGGTAACCTCGCAATGTTGTTGCGTTCCAGGTGCAACACCAACAGTTGTTTCTGCACCTTGAGGAAATCTCTGCCCAAATAGCTGATGTTGCTTCTAATGCCGATGTAGGAAAGATTCTCCGACTTCCAGAACAGCTCGGCGGGCACATTGTCCCCGCAGTTGTGGAGCTCGAAGCCCCTTAACTTAGTCATATGCCAGAGTTCTTGGGAACTCAATAATGACATCTCCACACTGCTGTTCTTGAGGGAACAGTCGAGTGAGAGTTGCAGCAACTCGGTTTGCTTGGCAAAGATTTCGCCTGCCACATTGGCCATGTTTCGCACCACAATCGACAGTCGTTGCAGATGGACGAGGGGATGCAGAAGAGTTCCTGGCAAGTCGCTTCTGCCCTTCAGCGTCAAGTCTGTGATTTCAGTGACGTTCTCCAGAAAATTAGCTGGTAGCTGAGCTTTAAAGCCGATTAGCGAAAGTTTCTTGAGCCCTGGATAGTTGGTAAAACGCTGTTGCAGCAGCTCATCCCGCTCGTCCCGCGTCTCAAAGTAGTTGGACACCTCCAGCTCGGTGTAGTTGCTGATGCCCAACTTGAGGAGCACCTGGCGAATTGTCTGCTCGTTGGGTATGGCACAATTGTCGATGCTCAGCGGGCCAATACGGCCGGCTTTAAGTGGCGGTAAATAGCCAAAACCGCGCACATCAAAAATACTGCAGCTGATGCTATAAATCTGATTCGAGCTGCTGAGTGTAACCATACCGCACTTGATCCTCTGATCCTTGCACTCGCACTCATTGTTACCCTTCAGCAGTGACTCGCAACCCGACTTGGTTGTGTACAAGGCCGGAGATCCGTCCGGGACAGTGACAGTGACATTATCCTGCAGACTGGGCAGTATAAGGTGGAGTAAGAAGAACAACAGCAACATTCTCGAATGATGCTCACACTTGAACTGAGTCCTGTAACGAGACAAAATTACACAACTCAGCATCGATTAGCAAATACAAAATACAGCTGTTCCTAACTCGGCTCTCAGGTAAAACACAGTTCATTGGAAGTGCATTTAATGAGCCAAAGATTGAGCAGAAGTTGATACCCAACCATGCTCGAGTTTATCCATCTGGCAAGCTACCTGCCACTCACATAATACTCGTATTTGGAGTTTAAGGCCGCCTACCGATTTAGCGATTTACCTGTCTGCACACCATAATGTCTGCATTAAACGATCTGTTGAGCTGAAACAAAATACGAGTACTCGTACTTGACTTGAGTTAATGCTGAGACTGAGAAAGTGTAACAACGAAGCTACCCCATAAACATAAATTGGTTAATAAATCAAGGGATCTAACTCTAATCTGGATATAATTAAAATCCAGAGATTCAATAAAAAAGCTTTTAATAAATTATTAGTTTTTCTACTAGTTAAGTGTATACCAGCAAAAGATTATTTAATGATTATATTTTACACAATAAAACTTTTCTGGATATATTCTAATATTGTATTAACATTTTCATGTTGAAACTAAAACAGCTCGCGAATTTAAACTTTTTAAATTTAAGTTGCAAGTAATTTTAAACTTATTTAAAGATAAAAGTCTTACTGTTTTAAAAAAAAAGTTAAGCATGCTTAAAGTTCCGTCGCGGACGTTAAAAAAAATGGAAGTGGACTTGGAGGTTAATGTGCTTTTTCACATTTTAAAGCGAATATTGCATAAAAAACAAACAATATCCAAATATATCCAAAAATAAGTGGAATATATGGCCATATAAATATAGCTTTAAAAATAATGATAATTAATTTCGTTAAATAAAAATCTAGATTTTTTGGTGCTGCGAACGCTACTTTATTTTTACTTGAAGATTTTAAAATATTGTATGTAAAATATCCTTTCAATATTGATTTATTTAATTAAAAACTTTACTTTGCTATATTTAAATGTGTACCACTGTGCGCTCTGCAATTTGGCTTTGATACGAATACGAATACGAACACGAAAGAGTTGACCGACAACCGTCTGTCTGCTTTGCATTTCTCATAAAAAAAAGAAAGAAAAGAAACAGCAGAAGAAAAAAATTACATTTTATTCTGGTTTTCAGTTTTCATTACAAATGCAAAAATGCAAAATGCAAAATGGCAAGTCGGCCATTATCTTCATTCCGCGTCTGTTGATCGATGATCGTTGTTGATCGCTGGCTGACTATCCCAGTCCAGTTCAGGCGAGGAGTCTTCAAGATGGAGCCGAGTCTTGTAGTATATCGTTAAATGGCTACATGCGTAAATGGCTTGCCTCCTTTACGCAGTTGCATTCACAGATCTGGCCCAATGCATTTGAATTTGCAGCCGCCAGCCAAATGATCACATCGACATCACATCGAGCCAATCAGCTAGCCAGGCTCAATTCGGGCCACTTTCCTGCCTCTGTCTCCATCTCCATCTCCAACTTCATCTCCATTCCAATCCCCTTGCCGTTGGCTAAAAAGGCGATGCGGTGGCAAACATTTCATTTTTCACGATTTGCTTTTGGTGCCTTCGATCCGACGTTTCGTATTCCCAAGAGCTAAATCAATAAATTACGTGACAGGCATGCAGAAAACTTGATGCTCTCTTCACTCAAACTCGATGCCTTCTCCACTGAACACTGAACACTGAACACTGAACATGGACATGGAATAAGAAGTGATCGCTGATCGTCGTCGCGTTGTTGCGTTTTCTTCTTGTTTTTGATTGAATCAATCAAGAAATGTGCATTTATATACCTCTACATACATACATACAGATCTTCGCAACAACACAACATAAATTATTATTATGGCTTTGCCAATATATATACATATATGTAATCAAACCTGTGTCTGCCAGTTGAGCATTAAATTTGATTGGTTGCCATTTGTTCGATGCAATCAAATAGCAAATCTGGCTTCCCAAATAACTCTTAATTAACTTCCTAAACAAGTTTTAATCTAATCGTAAGTCTTTAAACTCGGATACAAGTTTATATTAAGTAAACGATGCCAAGTTAAAAACCAATATTGAATAGGCTCAAAACTTTATGAATCCTGTCAAGGGCGAATCAACTGGAAGCCACTGTACCACAAATCTTCATTGATTTTGATTTTGATTTTGATTTCTTTGCCTTTACGCTAAATCGCCTTATGCGAAAACTTTTGCCTAGACTAACTCGTAGGTAAACGGACTTGCAGCTACCTTGAATGGTAAATAATTTTGTAAGACTGCCGCACAACATGACAGGCAGATAAATGGTCATAATCCTGGCCAGACAAAGGGCTGCAGTAAGTTCAACAAAAGGGAAACGGTATTGGCCTCGGTTCTTGGCCTGGTCTCGGTCTCAGTCTCAGACTCGGTCTTGGCCAAGCTAATAACTCACTCATACACTGCGAATGTCTGGCCATCTAATGGGAAAAGCCGGCAATGGCAATGGGGTTGGTGGTCTTCTTTTTATGCGTTTTTCATTTGATTTATTTATTATAAATTATACGCCGCATGCAAATTGGTAGCTACAATATACCAAACAAAAAAGTAAAGAATTAAGTTGTTCTGCAATGGTTTTCCAAGAAACGTTTTCGGTTTCCCTCGCTGCTCAAATAATAATTCGCCTCAAATTCGAATACGCACGTTTTATAACAAAAATAATACACAAAAGTACAAGACGGCAGCCAAAAAATATTACACTGCCTGCAGCGCCCACGCAACCAGAGTGAGTGAGAGTGAGGGGGACAGGGAGAGGGGAGAAAGAGAGTGCTCCAGCCAAACCCTTTGCCCAAGGCATGTGCGTAGCCCTCCCGTCTCCTGCCTCTCATCGTGTTGCCCCCTCGGTGGCAAATGAAATAGACGCATGAAATTTAATAGTACCAAACAATTTTTGACGTTTGCCTTTGAAAACAAATGAAAATGGAAATGGAAATGAAAATGGTATTGGTAATGGCAACATGAACTTGGGCAACACCCTTTCTCCCGCTATTTTTATCTTCTCCATATATATTCCGTATATAGAACTCTAAGTTTTTCTTCTTCTGTTCAGCTTATTTCTCTGTTTCCGTCTATTTATTTATTTTAATTAAAACGGACACGTGTTGCTGTTTTCTTGTTTTTATTTGCCAAGCCAACTTTGCGACAAGAAACTGAATGGAACTGAGTGGAAAGAAAGAGGTTTGTTCACAGCGTGGGACGAAGTAGCTGAAATTGACGAAAGTGTAATTGAGAACTGCCCCAACTCGGAGTTTGAACTGATATTTCGGTAACCAAGCAAGTTAGATGTATTTTGGAGAAATCTTTTCTTTTTTCCCGTTTACATGGGGATCGAATTGAAAGACCTGTCGTTTACAGATACTTAAATTTGGTGTTGAAAAAATAGATGGCAACATCAATGAATCGATTATGCGGGAATTAATTTTTAACTGCTTTAATAAAATGTTTTTTTTTGCGATGAATCGAGCGACATTAATCGATGGTCAAGAAAATTTTGTCTGTTTGATTGCTTAAATGAAATATACTATTTAATCCCAATAATCTCAAGAATCTCAATATATTCACAGCAGATGTTCAAAATTCAATTTTAAAGTCAATGTTCAGTTTGGACTTAAGGCTCTACCTTAATGTATGTATCTTTCTTTGTATTTCATAATTTCTTTTAAATGTATTAACTTACTGTACTCAAATTTATTTGCATAATTTTTTTTATTTTGATAATGATGTGAATTTTTGAAAATATTTTTTGTAACTGACTCTAGCTATATTAAGCTGTAGTACTCCTTGGTCATACTTACATATTTTCCTTTATTTCTTAATTTTAATTTGCTTAAGAAAATTCGTTTACATATATTTTATACTAATTATAATATCTTTTTAACAATCATAATATTAACATGTGTTAAAATTTGCATTTGACACTAACTATTAAATAAATATTCTTTATTTTCTGAGGAGAATAATTTTAAATATATTCATTTCTATATTTTTAATATTTATAGATGTGTGTTTTGGTGACCGATTTACTTGATTAAAGTTTGGTTGACTTGAAGTCTGGTTATTAATAATATAATAAAATTGTAATTTTCATAAAAATGCATATATCTTAAGTCAAAATACTCGTAGGGCCGTTTTATCAATGTACATATAAGTTTTTTTAACCAATAATTACATATTTGACATTAATTTCTATACATTTTACGTCAAATTCTCTTCTGAATAGTTGCCAAACACCATAATTATTTAATACAAAAGCTCAAATTTCCATTGGGTCTTAATCTTTAAGTTGCTTAAACAAGTTCGTTGAATTCTTTATTATTAATACTTCTTCTATTTATAATATTATTTAAATAATCATGATACAAATATTTCTAAAATATTATTAAAACTTGCATTTAATTATCTCTGGGTTTAAAGCCGTATTTTAAACCATAAGTCTGAATTGGTTGGCTACTTCATGGCTTTACTGTGTGCTCTCATGACAACTGCCGCCCCGACTACCATGCAAAATGGGCGTGACCATTCAGGTTGCCAGAGCTTAAACAGTAAATTTTGCATACTGCCTTCCAGTAGATGAACAAAGGCAAAAAATGGAGGAGCTAGCTGAGCAGCCTGAGCAGAACAAAAGCCAGCCTACAAATATGCCCCAGAGTGGTAAAAAAGTGCAGTGTGCTAGGATTTGGATGTGCTCGTACTCTGATCATGATCGTGTCCGAAACGTGGCTAAGTCGTTTAACGGCCAAGTCACCGTTGTTGCCTTGAAATAAAAGGTAGCTGATCGCCAGTAGCCGGCAAGTCATCAGAAGTCCAAAATTAGCATAGATATTTAGCTGCTGTTCGTTGCTGTCGATGCCTGATTGTTGTTGTTGTTATTATTTTTGATGTTGCTGTTGTTGTCGATGGTGCTTCTTGTTGCCAGTTTGATGCACTTGCAGCTATTGCAAAAATGCGTAGAAAATCATGAAAATGGCTACTGAGCTGAGCCAACGGCATTAATTTTATACAATTAATGGAAATTACATGAAATTATGAGTGGAACATTGAAATTCCTTGTGAACATCACCCAGGACAACCGAAGTAGAACCAAAGCATCCAGACCTCAATTGGCAACTTTGCTGGAAGTCAAAGTCGAAGTCAAAGTCTCCATGGGGTTCAGCTTGGGTGGCACTTTTCAGCAATTTTCATTTCCACATTGCTTGCCAAATGAAAGAAAATTAAATTTTTGACTGTCGACTTAATTGAAACATTAGCCAAAAACATTTTATCTACTCCGTCCCACTGCCAGTCTCTCTATCTTCCTCTCTCTTACTGCCCTGTGTTCATTTACATTCAAATTAACTCGTAATGAAAACGAGTTCACAAACTTTGACTTCGCGGGGGTTGTAGCATTTAATTAGTTGTTGTGATTGTTGTTGTTGTTGTTGTTAATGTTGTTGTTTGTTGGCCATTTCTTTTAGCTCAGTCTGTTCAATTATCCGAGCTGTTCTAAGCTTTATGGGCTGTTTGTTTTCACACTATTCACATACATTTAAGACAATATAAAAGTAATAAACGCGTCTTTAGGTTCATCAAATTACATTAAAATTGATTTGCAGTTCAAATAACGCTATGTAACTTTACAAGTACACTTTTTCTAAACAGATGGAGTTCCAGACAAGAAAAGTTACTTTGACAACAACTTGAAAAAATTATTTAAATTATCAATTTTTAATTTAATTTTTAAATCAGATTACAGAAATTCATAAATAACATAATTTCACACCAAGCAACAGTGTGAAATGTTATCCCGAATTTATTGCACAATGATTTTGTCTAAGACTTGTTGTGTGAAAACTTCAGCCTCCCATGCCTAACCGTTTGGGCTGCGCAATGATCAGTTGTTAAGTCAGTCTAACCTGTAAAGGTTACAATCTGACTGTGAGTGAGTGTTAATCCCAATTTGAAAATGTTTCGCCTCCGTCTTTAACGTTTGTGTAAATTCGCGTAACACTTTCTGCTTTAAGCACTCTAATCAAGGGTTAGACCCCATTTTATTTCTCTTTTTGTTAAAAAATTTTTCGCCTACACAGCACAAACTGCAATCGAAGTCTGCTGCATCATCGTTGCCACCCTGGCGGGCGTACTTTTCCACGCCTTCTGCTTTTTAGCACTTCAAATTGGCAAACAAACAAACCCACGTTTAAATGAAATGTGAGCATAAACAAAAAATTTTCACACAGCGCCCGACGCCGTCACATTTGCCAAGGCAAACAAACTTGAAATGCGGCCGAGACGAGACGAGACGAGAAGGATCAGAATTACTGTGGAAAAACATTGCTCATACGACAGGATGCAACTCGTAAGAGAGAGATAGCGGGCGAGACAAAGACAGCGCTAAGTAGGATGGGGCAAGGAATTCACTTGACACGTAAATATGCATAAACAAGCCATGAATATTCATGCATACACACGCACATCACATTCTCACCTCTGCCTCTCACTTCTGTGGCTGCACATAACTTGAAAGGAACTCATTCTGGATTCTGGTATCTCGACTTAGAGATGAAATGCAATGCGCATAGAAAAATTTGCAGCAAATGTTTGCACAGATGCTTGGAAGGCAAAAGGACAAGTGTTTAAGCACAGCAACAAATGTCTGAGGTGACTGAACTGAATGCTGAGCACTGTAAGTACATAATACACATAATACAAGAGTGTGTAATTTTCACAGTATTCGTATTTCATTGAATGCTGAAATGGCTTTTGTCAAGTGATTCCAGATCTAAGCAGGTCGTTCACTTTGCAGGCTGGCGATATTAAAATTTCAACTCACTAAAAACATTTGCACAACAATCATAAATCCTTGTCAATCACACGCGTGACACACTCCCCAATTCCACTCGCTTCCTTCACGTTTTACTGTCATCATCATCATCAGCTGAGACGCAGAACAAGAACCAGACTCCACATGACCAACATCTATTGCCTATCGCTAGTTTCAACTGAAGCTTTTTTCTTTCTTTCTTTTTTGAAGGTCCATAGACTTCAGACATCGACTTATGACTTGCGTAAGCGGAACTGATTACGTCTATCGTCTATCCGTCAATGAAGCTGCGTGACAAAAATTTTTGACTCTCAGTGTCATTTATTTGATGCCTCGCTTTTGACAGCTGTTGTCGTTGATAGCGATTTTGACTGCCAATTTATGGTGGATGTGCGAGGTTTCTCTGGTACGAGTATGCTTGATTGTGCCGAGTCTGTTTCCCAGATACTTGAAATACTAATTCCATTTGTACAAAGTTGCCTTTTATTTGATTCAACTATGGACAACAATCAATCAAATTGTTTATTTTGTGTACAACAAGTTCAAGTATTCCAATCGAAAGTATTCGACTAGCAGATTCCCTTTTTAATGCACTCCTTATAATATGAAATGTCTTCTTTGTAAAAATAGTAATAATTTTGACAAAATAAGAACTTAATTAATTAAAATTGTTGTTATCTTATTATAGTTGGAACAAGTTAGAAAACATAAATAATAAACCAATGTTTTTGCTTTTATTTTTTTATTAGCTGCATTTACAAATCAGACATCAGACACAGCGCTGCCGCCATCTAGCGGGCGTAGCTTGAAACTCGTCCGTTAGGGATTCTTCCAGCCAAACATTCCCGAATGCGTTTTCTCACATATTTGCTCTCCTTCTTGACTTTAGGAACTGCACCTAAAAAACTCAACGACGCTCTTTTTATGAAGCTAAAAAAGATCTTAATTTTAAAAATAAGTATGTATCCCTTAATAATTTGCATATCAAATTATGTATAAATCCCAAAGTCAATGCAGCAACTGCTAAAACTAATCCCTAAAATCTTGACCAATGGCTATTCGAATGAAAATGTTGCAGCAAAAACGAAATAAAAATAAAAAAAAACAGCATCGAGAGCAATAAGCGTCGCGCCCTGGGGCAACAATTTAAAATTTACGCCACTTAGAAGTCATTTGGGCGTGCAGCAAACGTATTGCATGGAATAAAAAGCAGGATTTGCCAAAGAGTAAATACCCTATTAAAAAAAGGGCTTATGTCTACTGTTTGGTGATTAACAGAAAATACTTAAATCTGAGTTACGCTAAGATTCACGTTGCGAGTCATATCCGCTAGGTGGCGACAGCGCTGCTCAGCGCTGCGGATAATAGTGCTCGATTATTATCCAGAGAAACTTTCTTATCCGATCAACATAAAATTTTGAAAATATAATACAATAGTACACCACTTTTAGCAAAGTGACTACAGGGTATTTAAACTAACTAAGTACACATACAAATTTAATTTCAAAACGATGCATGTTGCTTTTGTTGCTGTTGCTGTCAAACCGAACGGTAGCTGCTTCTTGCTTTTGTCGGCACAGCAGCAGCAGTAACCGAAATTGTTAAGTTTGAGCTGCAAATTGTTGGCAAGGTAAAGTGGCTAAAAACCGACAGAAAAACCACAAGACTTTATGACGCGCTCGATCTTAACAATGTCTTATTGTCAGGCCTAAATCATGTTTAACGATCAATAAAAGAATCAACTGAATGGGACTTGAAAGCTGCCGCATTGTTATTGTGATTCTGAGATACTCTTTCTTCAGAACTCGTGACGTTTCTCGTTTTGTGTGGGCTCCTGTACAGTGTACTATTGGTAGGTGTGAATACGACTATAGCTAATTGAATGACCCAGCGGTTCACTTCAAAGCTCTGACGGCAACTTTGTTGCCAGTCTGCAGACTGCACACTAATTTGAGTGCATTTATAGAAAGCTCATCACATATCTCTATTATTCATATTTTTTTACTGAACATTTATTTGCATGTAGTCGAGGACAAACATTTGACTAGACACCAGACATTACTAATAACAATAAATACGAGTGCTGTCAACATTTCTATATCGATTGTATCATTGCTTTATCTATCAGTATGTGGCGCGCTATTTATCTAGTACTTCAAATTGACAGCTGTACCCGGGCTTATTCAAAGAGCTTAATGAATTTATGGCTGACACGTGGAAAACAAATTGCACTTTTCACATGCCTACGCACTAAAATGTAAGTTTCATTCTGAGCAATTGAGGTAAATTTGTAAAATGTTTTAATTTCCTTGCATAAAGAAAGCTTATTATTCGATTATTGTGATTGAGAGCAAGTAAGAACGACTACGAGTTACCCTTTACATTATAACAAACTAGTGATGTAACATGAGTCCAAATTATGGATCGAGTTTTAAATCGAACTATTAAAATTGCCAAAACAAAAATCGAAAAAATATCGAGTTAAAGAACCTGAAAATGGCAACAGCCAAAATCATCACTATTAAAAATTAACACGCTTCCAGCTAAGTTCGCTAGGTGGCGCCAAAACTGATCTTTTTAATTGCAATATGTAAGATCTCCTTTATAAAATCAACAAAAATATAATAATAAAAAACAATTATCTTTAATTATCTTTCGTTGATTAAAATTAAATATATTTAAAATATAACATTTTTTATCATTACAATATTGATTTAACTGATTTCTAATACCTCATCACATATTTTTAAGGGGTATTTTATAGTCACTTACTTATGACTTTAAATTCTTAATGAGCACAGCGTGCAAAGAGTAAGAATTTAAAAGATAAGCAAACAAATCAAAGTCATCCTAAGCCAACCAAATGAAACTGAAACCCACGACAAAAAAATGAGATCTGAAAAAAAATACAAACATTCTTGGCATTTTTGGGGTAATTTCTGTAGCAAATTTGATGAAGGAAATTATTTCTGGGTGGGCTTATTAGGGTAGCACGTGCTGGGGGGAGTTTTCATGAATTTGTAACGAAAATACCGCGAAATCTTGTTAGAAAATTAAACGACTTATCTGGTATTTGTTTTTCCTTTTTCTTTTCCTTGTTTTGTATTTTTATTTTTACTATAATGGGGGGTGAGGGTGGAAAATGCATTCGGAGAATAGCAACAACAACAACTGCACTTATAAATTGTAATAAGCATAAAGAAAAAAGTCAGAAACATAAAAAACGGGCGCTTACAACGAAATGGCATTTAGCCATTTAACCCACTGTGCACAGTGGGTGGAGCTGTGGTTGAGGGACGGGGAAACAGCGACTAATGCACAAAAGAAATTATAATAAGCACAGCGTTTTTCTTGTACAACTCGAACTCGAACTCGAGTCTCCAGCGAACAAAACGAAAATCAGAAGAGAAAAATAAAAGACGCCGCAAAGTAGGCAATGCAAATCGTCGGGCGGCCCATTGGCTTTTCATGTTTCGCTCATTCCACGGATTTTATCGGACTAATAAAAAGGATTTTCGACGGCGGCATCTCGTATTTCTCTTTATTATTGTACGCCAGTCAGCGGGTGGTCGATAAGGGGGCGGGGGCAGAACATTATTTATTTACTAGACTTGTCATAATGCAACTACCCGCAATCTCGCCCGACTTATTCTGTTTGTTTTTTCGTTTCACTTTTCCTGTTGTCGTCGTCAGGGTCGTCTTATACTATGTATTGTATTTTGTGACGGTTACCTTCTATAAATGGATTATGCCAATTAGAGAGTGTGTCTGGAGACACGATTGCTTAGTGAGGGTGGGCGACATATTTTTTTCAGTGTAAGAATATCCAGATACATTACAGAAACATTCAATAAATTTTAGATGCATTGAATTGCGATACAGAAATCTTACTAAAGTTAACCACTGTCATTTCTGTGACTTTACTTTAATTTATTTGTATTTTTTTCAGTTTAAGTTCATTCAGATACCTTACAAATGAATTAAATACTATAAAACATTCAATACATTTTAGAAGCATTGAATTGCAATGCAGAAATCTTCCTTAAACTGACTCTAGTAATTTCTAAATTCATGACTTTATTTTAATACGTATTATTTTTAAGCGCAATATTAAAAATGAATTAAATAATATATTTAAAATAATTTAGAAGCATAGAATTGCGATACAGGAATCTTACTAAAGTTAAAAAGTATGTAGATGTAAGTTCATCTAGATACTTCACTATGAATTAAATAATTACACTAGTTTACAGCCAAAATGCAAAGTTAACCAAAGTAATTTTTTCTTATGGACATTGGCCCGCTAAATACGAAAACGGCACTTAAAATTTTTTTCATGGAAGCGTTTTCGAAATATTCGATTTTTTTCGAATTTTCGTGGTTACTCCAACACTTTTAAGTATATTTCCATTTCTACAGATCCGATTTGACCGAACAAAGTCTTAGGATTTTAATGAACAATACTTTATTTTTTTGGAACAGATTAAGCTTTACGTTAAATGTTTCAGAAAAATTTTATCTTTGTGATTTCTATTTTTTCCAGGACAATATTTTAGCAAAAAACGCCCATTTTCGAACTTATTAAAATGGCTAGCACCTGAACTGCTGAACCGATCTTAATACTTTATGCAAGAAAGTTGAAGAGAATTAACTTACCTTTGATTTAAGACCTTGTTTGGTCAAATCGGATAATTAAAAATGGAAATATACTCAAAAGTGTTGGAGTAACCTCGAAAATTCGAAAAAACTCAAATATTTCAAAAACGCTTCCATAAAAAAAATTTTAAATGCCATTTTCGTGTTTAGCGGGCCAAACTCCATAAGAAAAAAATACTTTGATTCACTTTGCAAAAAAAAGTTTTAATTTTGTAAACTAGTGTTATTAATTAAATTAATATTTAGTTTTTTAAAGTGTAAGTTCATAAAGTTCATAAATAAATTAAAAAAAACCTTCAATATATTTTAAATATTAAATTGCTATACAAAGATTTTCATTTCAACTTATAATATAAAACTTATTTTTTTACCCAATTTCTTTGACTTTCATCGATCATCATTCAGCTGTGACACATTAAATCTAAGGTTGTTATTCATTAAATTTATGTATTATTTTACTTTTGATTTTTTTCCGCTCACTTTGCTATTACTATTTGAAGACTAATTAAACAAGAACTATGATCATTAGGCAATGCCACGAAAAAAAATCGAATCCGAATGATTCGGCAGAGTAGCTAAAACGAATTTGGAAATACAATCAATAATTTGTTAGATTGCCATCTTTCTGTATCTTTACAAATATGAACCGTGAAATTGAACAAATAATGTACCAAGAAAGTAGGCGCCTTGAATCGAATCTCGAATCTCGAGACAACCTGGAGATAATTAATGATCGGATATATCAATCTTTCAAGTCAGCACAGTGAATGTTGGTTAACATTAACATAACTATTACTGTTTGCATCTACGCTTTCCCCTTCTTGATACAGGTTATATGTGAGTACGAGTATGAAATGATTTTCTAGCTTTACATTTTCCGTTATAGTTTAGTTTCACAAATATTTGAGATTCGAACTGTTAAAATTCTTTGAAGCTCACAAAATACCAAGCCGAAAGGAGAAATTCATTTGGTTTCCAGCTCTCAGTAGTTGGGGGTTGTGTCACATGCCGAGCTATCGTATCAAAGAAAGACATTTGAACATTTTGCGGTCTGTTGTCGCTTTTAACAATCCCGTCCCGGGACATTCACAGGACATGTGCACTCGTTTTTTTTAGCCCACACAGACACACACACACATTCTTCGATTTAGGCCAGAATCAGCTAGAAGTCCTCCTCGTTCGACATTTATGAAATTTGTGCGGAATTTGAGATGAGCACTAAAAATGCGAGATGCGAGAAAAGACGAGGTGAACAAACTGAAAACTGACTTGACTAGCAGCCACAAATTATTTCTGAACATGTGTGTGTGTTTATGTGTATGTGTCTCGGTTTCTTTTTTGAGCTGCTTTTAAGTTTTAATTTATATGTAAATTATCTGCGTTTTTTTTCACTAAAGCGTAGACAGCTTGCTACATTGTCTGGGGTCTTTTTTGGTTTGCTTGCAGCTCGTCAACATGAAGCAAGAAATGAAAACTATTAGCACAAAACTGCAAATAATGACACTTTGAGTGAAATTTGATGACAGTTGCAGGCTCTGCTGATACGAGGGATTCTAGCTGCCAAACACATATTGACTTAAAGCTGATGGAAATCGAAAATCCACACAGTAGATTCAATACATATATTTTTTTATATGCCTCTCTTTTCACACAGAGTATCCTCTAGTCGAGCAATCGTTCTTGTTTTGCACTGTTTATTACCTTTCATATAACGAATGCCACGAGATCACAAAAGAAACCATAACCAATCAAGCATAACAATTAACACTTTACACGCGAGTTCAACTTGGTCCATTTAACCCGACAGCTACTTTACAGATAACATTAACCCCATAAGCATACAAAAATAAAGAAGCGCAAAATTTAAATCAAATATAAGTGTGTATGTAAAAAGAAGAATTGAAAGAGCAAACAAGAAAATAGCACGACTCAATGTTACCCATTAATCAAATCTAATAGTCATTGATTTTCCTAAGTTTTTATGAAATCTTCAGTTACACACCTTTAAAATTTAGTTTCTTTTTGTAGCATTTTTATTTCAAATTTAAATTTACACATTCATAATTTAATTTAATTGCTACATCAAGTTTCCTTATTTAGTTCTTAATACTTAAGTTACATTTGCTTAACTAATCTTAGTTGAGTTTAAATAAATGACAGGGGGAAATCTAGAAATCTTCTTCTTATCTTTTAATATGTAAAACTTTGTTCCACATTTTATAAGTTCTGTAAAAGCCAAGTTGAAGATGCGATCAATCAGCTTGAAAGCCCTGACTGATCAAATTGATGATCTACTCTGAAGTTCGACTGGCACTAGTTTTCTCACAGTTTCAATAGCTCGAGGCTGCTTTCTTTTTTTATTTAAGTATTAATTAAATGTTCAGACTGGGATCACACGCAAGCTGGCAAAGAAATTAAAGTAAGTAAATCGCTGAAATAGTTTGAATTTATTCACACAATCAGAGTGCTCGACTGCGCTATATCCTGTAAATCCCTAAATATAGATTGAGAATAAATTTATCATAGTTATGTTGAGCAGTGTTGTTGCTTAATTAGGTAAGAGCGTATAATGTACGAAAAAATGTTATTTATGAAAGCTGCAAACGGCAGTTGGCAATCATAATCATAATCATAATCATAATCGTCATCGTCATCGTAGTCGTAATCGACAATCGTCATAATTTATGAGGACTGCAATATTATTGACTGTACCCCTATCGAAAAGCGTCGACAAAATTGATAAAAGCCACAAAAAAATGACAACCGACAATCAACATTGAACAATCAACAGGCAGCAGACGTCATGAAAACCAAAAAAAAAAACGAAGGCAATTGAATTGGAAGCCAGTGGCAATTGGGAGTCGAAAATTATCAAGGTAGCCTGTGCAACCTGTACAGGTCAACGGGGAAACTGAACTGAAAGCTATGCCCGACAGCTGCCAACATTCACACGTCATTTAATTTCGATTAGTCCGCAGACAAACAGACAGACAGAAAGACAAACAAACAAATGATGCGAACAAATGTCGCATGGAATTGAAAAACGCGGATAGTAGACACCTGTACAGTTAAACCTCAATGTAATTGTCACGAACAAAATGCCTAATTGGCACTTTAAGGTGTGTGCAGAATGTGCGCAAGGTGAGGCAAGAACAAGAACAAGAACAAGATGAGGAACAGGAACAGGTTGTAAACTGTCTACATTTGCCTGGCATTTTGATATACACATATTTGTGTCTCTATCGACATTTGTTTCCTCAACTTCAACTTTATTCAATTAATATCTTGATTGATTATACTCGTATCAGAGAAAGCCGCAATTTGATGAATAAATTGGAAGGGATCCAAGCTGCTGCCGAACAACGACTAATGACGACCAAACGATTTTACGACTGCATCCGATTCTCTAATTGACCGACTGATTAAGTTTTAGTTATCATCTTGAGTCTGGTATATAATTAGGTACAAGTGTGAGAATATATTAGGCGAGGCCGAATTAAAAATTCGGTAGTTTCGAAATTATCTGATTTTAAATTCTGAAAAAGGGAAAACAATGTACATAGTTTTTACACATTTACACGACTTTTTAATGTTTTACTTTGGTACGAAACCGATTATTCACAGTTATCCGAATTTACACTATTTATAAAATGTGTAAAAATAATAAAAAAGAAAATTACTTAAATAAAAAAAATATAGTTGCAGAATAAATCATCAGGTCGTTGAATGCTAATAAAAAAACAAACAAGTCTTTACAAAGTTATTAGATTTCGAAGTACAGTCGGAAAAAAATTATTAGAATAGAGACTATGTTTACAATTATCGAAAATTAAAGTAAACTATGCAAATTAATGTTTGGTTTGGTCAAATCAGGGGAAGTGTTTACCAGCTGGAAATAGAAAGTATTTCATAGATCATTATAAGATCTTGCTATCTTATTAGACACATTTGGCTTAAGCGCATTCCAATTGTCAAGAAGTTACAGATTAGTGAGAAACGAACCCATTATTAAGCCAACAAAAATATACACTAAATTAGGATATTCAGAAACTCTAATAAATTGATAAATTGATTACACTGTAGCTAGTGAATGAACTTTTTAAGTTTCTGTTGTCATATTTGTGATAAATCCCCAGTTCAAAGAGTCAAAGAGTCAATGAACAGCTGTTTTGTATAAAGCAAGCATTCTCTTTATTTACTTTTGTCTTTTACTCTTACTTATGTCTTTAGACGCTTTTGGCCACTTTAAAAAAATCGAGTAAAATCATGTTTATCTCCTTATTTAGATTTAAAATCTGTCCTTAGGGACAATCATTAAAATTGTCAATTGTGGAATTTCTAATTTTGGCAGGTCGGCGACTCTAGCTCTAACTGGACCAAGAAAAGTTGTTCTCTTTTACAACAAATACCTAATTTATGACCAAGTTTCGTTAGATGCTTTTAACAGTCTGGCAACCCTTTTACATTTATCACTTCTCACAAATACAACGTGTTTTGTATACATACACCAGGGCATGTTTAGTTCGATAAAATTTGTCATTGTGTTTGTTGTAGTGACGTCATATATCACATGATCATAAAACACAAATATCATAGCTTTTGAATACCCTATTTATATGACTATATACTGATGAATATATAAACACCCAACAACTGGTTGATAGACTGTAAGCTATGTCCAAGATGATAACAAAAGGAATATTAGGATTAACACTGAGGGCAACATTTTCTCGTTTAGCGGTCGCTTTGTGAATGTTTATTAGGTCAGCTGAGAAACTGAAGGTGGACGCATCCGAGGCGTCACAGCGACAGCAGCGATGACGATGATGAAGCTCAAGATGATGATGATGAAATGGCGGTGGTCGAGGATGTTGGCATGCCTATGTGTACGTGTTGAGTCCTGAACGGGGGCAGATACAGATACAGGTGCAGGGTACAGATACAGGTTGGACTCTTGCACGAAAATAGCTGGGATTCCTTTTGAAGTTTACGCACAAATATTCCCTATCCACGTGGCCCTTTTGCCCATTAGCGTGTCCAGGCAGCCAACAGGATAATAATTAACGCAATAATCATCGATGAATGAATATGAATATGAGTGTGTGCAGCCAACAGACAACAAGGAGGAAGGAGGGAACAAGGAGCATTGGGGAATGATCTGCTTGGCATGATGAACGCGTTTAACCCGTTGGAGTAAAGACCCTCCAGGTTAACCCCCTCTCGGCCCCTTTCCTCTTGTAAATTTGTGGTGCGTGTGTTCATTTGGCAATTTGCGTAGGTGATGCCATGGAATTTGATTTTCACACGTGTTGCAGCTCCTTCCATCGTTAGCCGTGCTGTGGTTAAATCGTGTTTGTTGTCGTTCATGTTAATGTTAATGTAAATAATAAAGTAAATGCTCTATACAATTACCTTCCACTCGCTGATTCCGCACACATGCCGTATAAAAATAGAAAGCCAAAGCCAAAGCTATCGTCATCGTTGTAGACCTCCAACTGTTCAAACTCATAATACACAACTCTGACTTTGCACTGATAAAAAAACAATGTTATTCCCCACTTTAAGATTCTCTAATATAACTAGTATTTTCGAACACATTAAATTAATGCAACGAAACTTTGCATTTCATTAAGTGTTCTGTTTTCTTCTGTTATCGCTCAAGCAAAACATATATTTTTTAATTATTTCCAACCTGTTTTCCCTGTTTTCGTGCTTTTGTTGCCAAAAACTGTAACTATTTAAAGTTTTAAAGGTTCGGAAAGGCTGCAGTCGAGCTCTCGACCATAGGATATCCGTAAATTATTTACATATGTTTACAATATTTTTATTGCATACTTTTAGGAATTTATATTGCTTAAAAACTTAAATCAGCTATTACCACCCATCTATGTTTCCGATCTTGTTACGATTTAGAAGGATGATAGCCAATAATAGTAGTTAACGTAAATTACCAAATAACAGTAATATCTTAAAAACTGTGTGTGTGGAGGCAAAAAGGCGTGGCAAAAATTTTAAATAAACTTGACCTGCGTGGGGTTTATAGAAGTCTGTGTGCCAAATTTTGGTTGCTCTAGCTTTTATAGCCACTGAGTTCGGACAGACAGACGGACATGGCTATATCGACTCGGCTGTTGGTGATGATCAAGAATATATATATACCTGTTACATACTTTCCAACGATTACAATTATTTTATTGACAAAAATATAATATAAAATTTTGAATTTGAGTTTGAAATTGCATAAATTACCTTCGAATTCCATTTCTTAGCTTTGTTTTCTTTTTAGACCATTGATTTTTGTGATTATATTCAAAAGTGTTTTTACACCCTGTGCCCATTGAAAATGGTCAAAAAGGGTATATTAGATTTGTGTGATGTATGTAACAGGCAGAAGGAAGAATCTCCGACCATATAAAGTATATATATTCTTGATCAGCATCAACAGCCGAGTCGATTGAGCCCTGTCCGTCTGTCTGTCCGTCCGTCTGTCCGTCTGTTTGAACGCGTCGATCTCAGAAACTATAATAGCTAGAGACTTCATATTTGGTATGTAGGTTGCTGATACCGGACGCAGATCAAGTTTGTTTTTAAATTTGGATCGGAACACTATATCATATGGCTACCATAGGAACGATCAGTCGAAAATCAAGTCTCAGTATGAAAAACTTTTTTGTTGTTTGAGATATGTGAACCAAACTGACAGAATATGTATATGAGATGGTCCCAACCAATATTCTATTTTATGGAGACTGGAACAGGGTATCCTCCAGTCGAGCAAACTCGACTGTAGCCGCGCCCACTTGTTCTTAGTAGTTCTTAGTTGTCCTGTTGCTCAACCCAAAACACATGATAAATAAAGTTAAAATAAAATTTTAAAGAAACCTTTCGGTTATTTTTATCAGTGTAGCTACCTCTGGCTCAGCTGAAACAACTATCGACTAGCATCTAAGAGCTGCAATTACGGCAATCCAAACGGACTTAATAATTTCTTATGAATTAGATTGCAGTTCAAAGCTCACGAGCGAGTTGCAATCATGATAATCGTAAATATATGAAAACGATGACAACCCTAAACTCTCCAGATGTTCATTGCTGACAACTAAAACTGCGCTGTAAATCAAAAATGTTTTCTTTCTTTGCTGAGGTGCAGTCTTGATCAAAAGGAAAATTCCTACGCTGGGAAATTCCCTCAGATCTACGAGATAGAGATGATTGTGAATCTAATTGGTTAATTGTGTTGACAAGGCAGCATTCACAATTTACTTATCTGTATATGAATAAATACATATGTATGTATATATAAATGGAAGACAGACGGATGGAAAGGAGAAACAAAACGCGAGTGATGAAGAATTGCAATGCAAAACGCAGAAAGAGCATTAAAAGACACGCAAATTGCACTGCACTCATATAAAGGTGTGTTTAGAGGGGCGACTAGTGGGGGAGGGGCGAGTAAGAGAGGGGCATGTAAGGTGGGAGGGGGGTGGAGTGTTATTTTGGTCCCATTTTAATGGCAGATTGGCATCGAAAGGCGCTCGGCCATTTTGTTGAACAGCTCGAAGAGTTTGCGTGTGTAATGTAATTTATCAAGGCATTTGATTTAGTTGTAAGAAATTCAACTTAATTTCAACTGAACTCCCCGAAGTCAAAATGGAAAATGCTAAAATTGGTAGCTTACATTGTGTTGGCCATCACAGGTTGTTGTTAAGTGGACATTAAGAGTCTAGCATGTGGATGTGCAACTACAACAAACTAAAGTTGGGCCAAATACAGTCATCGTTAGTTTAGCAAAGGGTTGAACAGGTAAACAACGCAGGTGTCATCCTTTTATCTGCATAAACATTTAAGCTGGCAGAATGTCTGACAAATTATGGCCAATGGGCATTTAACATAAGTTGCATTACTTCAGAGAAAACTTATTAAATTATATATTTAGCCATGTTCCTATCTTATCTGATCACGAAAAAGATCCGAAGAATTGCGCACACATTTGTATTTTATTTTTAAACCCAATCAAAATCATCATTTTATTTTTTTAAAAACACTCAAATAGTACAAAAAATATGTGTTTATATTTTTATATTGTCAAAACAATTACTTGAGTAACTTTAAGTCTAGGGAAAAATTGTTAAAAGTAATAAAAAGTCTTTTGAAAATTAAAGCGACTTTGATAAAAAAGAAAAATGCTGGGAAATTGGCCTTGGAGGCTTTTCATCAAAACGTCTGATGTAAAAATCATATGCAAATTGTGAAAAACAGAAATCGCCAACATTAAGTTCGTATAATTTTATGCAAGACGCGACAACAATAACAATTATAACTACAAGGAAACTGAACTCGCCATGAAATGGAAAATACGAGTATGTACACACATACATACACACATACAAATGTACATGTATGGGCTGTGTCTAGAAATTGCAAACATAGCGAGAGGCGGACGGACAGTTGTTGATTGGCCGATCGATGGGCGTGGCAATGCCACGCAAGAAATAATAAAAATAAATGCAGATACAATTGGATAGTCGCACATGAATGTACTGTTAGTGAGTGTTTAATTCTTTCAATTCCAATTTTTGATATCTCATTTATTTGTTCACACATTTTGTGTCTTCGTTTTCGGCGACGAAATAATAACAAAGTAGCAGCAGCTGCAGCCGCCGCAGTCGGAAGAGTCTGAACTGAACAACAACAGTTGCGTCGACTTCTTGGCAACCAATGCACGAACCGAGCGCCAACTGCTGTTACATCTCCTTTGTTTGTATGTATACAGTTCGACAATGCATAAGTATTCGTTTCTTGTTTGCGCTCTCTGAGCGTGCGTATGTGTATGTGCACATGTACGTCTCTCTCGCTCTCTCCCTCTCTTGTGAATGTGAGTGTTTCACTGCCATTATTTCATTTACCATTTCTGTTTCATTGTGGATTTCATTTCCATGCTTCTGACATGGCTCCGCCCAT
The DNA here is from genome assembly GCA_963924055.1 of Drosophila limbata. Lineage (NCBI taxonomy): Eukaryota > Metazoa > Arthropoda > Insecta > Diptera > Drosophilidae > Drosophila > Drosophila limbata. The sequence continues at coordinate 10,193,269 of OZ001353.1, forward strand.
AAACGCGCTGCACTGTGTTCCATTTCCATTCCGTTTCTTATGTACAGCTTGAATGGTGCTGTGTGTTTGCATTTGACTTTGCTGTGTTTTTGCCTGGCTTTTCAAGAGTACAATATTCATTATTTACTTAAGAGCTTTTGTTTTTGCATTTGTCTTTACAATATACTATGTTTCTCTGCGTGTGTGTGTATATTTACATTTGTCCTGCTATGCATTTGTTGATGTGTCTCGTTTTACAATTTAAAGGCATTTCCTTTTGAGCTGCCTGTGAATTTTCCATTTTCCAGTGCGCGCGCGCCCTCATCAAAAATATTGTACTACTATTTTAAATAAATATTTTACTTGCAAGGTAAAAACAATATTTTGGTTTTAGTCTCTGCTTTATTTGGCCGTTGTCAGCTCTAGGTACCGTTATATCCCATCTCTCTATCTCTGTCCAATTTAAAATTTATGCTTTGTTCATTTTGGTTGGCCAATTTAAGTTTGTAGGTGCAGTAGTTTTATTTGAAAACTTTATGATAATGCTCAAATATTCTGCAAATATTATAGAGATATTTCTTTTTACCGAGCGAATTTCGCTCGATTTTCTCATTTCTTTATATCCTCTCTTTCTATTTTATTGAAGTTTTCTTCTCCTTGGCTGCAAAACTCTCAACATTTCATTTGCAATTTTCTTTTCATGTTTGCATTTTATGACTTTTTCTTTAGCACTTCTTGGCCACCACGCCCACACCCACGCCCACCCCCATTTTATTTAATTTTTTTTATATTTTTTTACTGAGCTCCTTGGCAATTGGCAACATCTGCGTAATGCAATTTTCCGACATGCCTGTGAAAATTTCCCCTGGCTGGCGGTTTTCTTCTTCTTCTCTGCATTTTCTTTCTGTTTTCCTTGCAATTTTACTGTTTTGCCGGCTGCCATTTTAATTTCTAAATGCTACTGCCTTCGCCGTCTTGGCCAGGATTTGTCCAAGTTGGTCCAGACCAAGGGACAAATGATTTGCCGGCCACGCCCCTAATTACATCCGCCAAATACAATCAAGTTGCTAAATACTCATATACTATAAATATAATATGTATGTACATCAGAACAGTATATAATAGCAATCATTTAAATTATAAATCAAAAATACTAAAATTCATTCCTGATAATTTATTAATAATTTAAACCAGAAATTAAATTCATTAATGATTTTAAAAGTTTCAGACTACATTTATTTTGAAGCAATTCATAGCAATCGAAAATCTTTTTGAAATCATAAAAAATTCAATTTGATTACAATAATTCCTATATAACAAATTTTTAGGAAATCAAAGGAACTAAATTCATTCATGATTTTATGAATTTAAATCTACAATTATTTAAAAGCAAAAGAACGTAATAGAAAAACATTTTATAATCATTATATAAATTATAAAGTATGATTCAATACAATTTGATTACAATTATTGCCACATAAAAAAATCTTTTAAAAATCAAAAAACTAAATTCATTTATGATTTAAAAAACTGTAAACTACCAAAATTTAAAATTAAAATAATGTTGAAATCATTACATAAAATAAGGATTACAATCGAATTTTATTGAATAAACATTAGAACAGCAAAATATTGCAAAATTAAATTTAGAATTAAAAAAATATTAAATTCATTGATGAGATTAAAAATTTCAGTCTACGACTTTGAATTTGAATTAAATTTGGAAAAAAAAATACTTGCAATTTAAACCATTTTTTAGAAATCAAAAACACCGAAGTCATTTATGATTTTAAAAATTCTAGTCCACAATTATTTTAAAACAAATGATTGCAATCAAAAATAATATAATATCGAAGTTGACTGAAATACTTCTTGGTCCTGCCAAGAAATGAGATTCTTTCGTTTCGATGCGCCAGGAAACACCAAAGGATGAAGGTAATTTAGATATGAAAATATCCAAGTGCTATACATATTTTTATTAGATCTGTGCCCGAATGATCAGCCATAAAATGGGCAAGAAAATGAATCTGAGAGTTTCCAAGTTGGTTTTATGTCATCGTCCTTTTGCCTGGCCACATCCTGAGTGTCTTTTGTTGAAAGTTTATAACTTGCTGGCCATGTTTTTCATCGCCCGAGAAGTGACAATAATTCAAAGGCAGACAAAAGGCAAGCACAGTTCACCTGCAAATTTATGATCCCACCCCCAGCCGCCTCACACTCCCCCTCAACAGTATGTGCCCACATGCTTGGGCTAGATTTTTTCTACAGATTTTCCTTCTTTTTTATATTTGGGATTTGAAATTTGGTATAACGGCGTATTTTATAGTTCAGGAAGCTCGTAAATACCTGAGAAGATGTGGAGAAAATCGCTCGAATGGCCAAAAACTATGCAAAATTTGTATACCCTGTTGACATAAAAATGGGGAAGAAGGATAATAAATACATGTATACCAAAATATTATGGAACACTTTTATAACAAATAAATTGAAATTAATATAAAAGTTAACATATGTTAACTTTATGTTATGCAGCTGCTAATTTAATCGTTAACTTCAATAAGAATGCTTCAGTGTATTACACTTCAGATAAACTAAACCATTTACAGGGTATATGCTGTCACAGATGTGTTTTTGTCTGTGGTTCTTTTTTATAACATTCTATTTTTTTGATATTCGCAATTTTCGCAACACGAACCCAAAGTTAGCAACCCAACTTTATTATCATATTTCTTTAATATATTAGAATTTCTATACGTATGTGTTTTCTCCCATTTGCTTCCCCTATTCACGGCTCTAATTTTTTTTTTATCAGTTTGCTGACTGACTTGTGAAAACTTTGCTCAGCAGTTTTTGACATTTTGTATGATGGATTGCATTTTATGCTAATTGAGTTTAAACACACTTACATACATCTTTCGTCTCCCTCTTTCTCTCTTTGTCTCTCTTGCTCTATCGCCTCTTTTTTTGCAGTCATTGCCTTTTTTCTGCCTGCAACTTTTGTCACATTTGTGCCCCGTCTGGAATGGGCTTGGAAGGGTTCAAAACTGCCACTTACAGACTGATGGCAGTTGAGGAAAACTGGAAAACTCCTGGCTCTCTAAAGCTGTCTAGTAATATCGAAATAGAAATTTAAAAAAACTCCGTTTGAAGACATTTTAATATTGAATAAGCCTATAGGGAAATAACTATAAAAAGATACACAGAAAGAAAAACCCCGTACTAAAATCAAATTTAAGCGATCTCGAATTCAGTATTTGAGACTCTTAAAATTCATGTGTGATATATTATAAGTACGAATTCCTGAAAAAAGCTTACATTAATCTTGATATGAGAGAGAAGAGTCTTGAATCAAGTAGTACACTGGAAACCTAGAAACTAGTTAATTATTTCAAGTCTTTGTTATGTTTAAAATTAAAGATCTTTTGAGCTCATTATTAGAGTTTGACGGACTTGGATCAAGAACGATTCAAACTCACTCTTTAGCTTAGAAAATACTAAAAAAAATTTAATTCTTGGAAATACTAGAAATAAGATCGAAATCCCTTGACTTTTCAATAATTACATCTAATTCTAATTTGTAATTTAAATTTTCGAGAGAAATCAAGTTTTAAATGTAGGGTTTAGGTTTAAGTAAGAAATACCTGACTTTTTTGCTCAGTGTACTTATTGAAAAACATCAGCGCTGCACTGTGAATTCTTTAAAATGAAATAAATATTTGTTCAGATATATGCACACATCACTGAAGTCATTCAAAGGTTTATTTTACATGAATTAATTTTAGAAAATTTAGTTTTCGACTCCTTTTTTTGTGCAGTGTAATCCCTTTCTAATGCTCCGCTGACCACATGCCAAACATCACAATTTGAATTCGAGTCGAGCAAATTGTGAAAAATTAGAAAATCGTAAGGATAGAAATCCAAATGAGATTTTCCAGGCAGATGGAGAAATATTTTCGAATTATGTATTGTATGTATAGTTGCTATGCCCGATGATGATGATGTATGATGATGGATTGTCAACTTAATTACAATGCCAAACAAAAGGGAAATTGCATAAAACACTTTCTGGGCTCAACATCTACACATTGTGGTCTCTGTTATGCCGACTGCCGACTGCCAAACAGTCACAAATGTGCGTATGCAAAAGGCACAAAGCACACACAAAGATTAAAGGGACGCGACAGGATCAGGATCAGAGGCAGGAGTGGGAACAGGGAAAGGAGAAGGGCGTGACGGCTAAGCTGCCTAATCTTGGTTGCAATTGTTCGCCATTTGGTTGGTTGGTCGGTTCTTGAAAGCAGCTCTTGCTGCATTATACTCGTAATTACGCTATCACATTCCACACTCACTCACACACACATTCACACACACACTCGCACACTCACACATTGTTCGCGCTCTTGATAAGCATGGCATCGTAAATTAGAATGTTTTTGCTTTTTCACACAATTAAAGTCAACACAACACACACACACACACACACATACACACAGGGCCCGTGGGGACGCAATTAAAATTTTCAAATGCCACGTCAAGTTTTCATTTCCCCTTTTCACAGTTTCATTTAGTTTTGGCTTTTCATGTGATATATGTATGTTTGGAATATGTGCTTTGTGTGCTTAGAGATGTAGATCAGCGATTTCCCTTAATTAAAGTGCAAGTCTATATCTTTATTTGAGCAACTATCTTTGACTTTTACTCAAATGCGCTTAATCATTCAGCTAATTGACAGCCAAAGTGTCCTTAACAACTCAGGAATTTCAGTGCCTTTTATTCAATATGCTTACACATATCGAAATCTTCCTTTTGCGGTTTATCCTGCACCTCGTGTTGTTGGCCAAATGAAACATTTAAATTCATTTCGCTGACACAATTGTTTCCTACAATATACAATATTCCGCATCCGTCCTGTTTCCAGTTTCCGATGTTGCCCTTTTCCTAACTCGTTTTCGTTTCTTGGTCGGCCTTTTAATGGCATCAATTAAAATTTTGCGTACGTGACAAGAATTTTATGCAGCAAGTCAAAAGTTGCCACTTTAGATGTTCGCTTCGAAGGCAACTTGGCCGAAAGGAGCAACAACAACAACAACACAATACAATGTACAAAAATTATGAAACTTTGAAGCGTAAAATTAAAATTCGCTGGAGAAGAACAAGACAACAACAAGAAATTGAAGAAGAACCGTCGAAGAAATCGAGAAGTCTAGAAGATGACCTGAAAAAAGAGGCCAAATGTTGTGGGCGTTGCCCCAAGTTGAAACAACGACGAATAACATTCGACTTGGATTGTAGATGTTGATAATGGGAATGCGAATGTGAAATGATTAAAACGCTAGAGCGTCAAGAAAATAATTAAAATATTTGTAATAAAATTAATATATGTAATTAATTGAATGAAAAACCATATTCTGTTATGAACATCAGCATTTGAGCTTACGATCGGGAGCTTATACTATAATTTAGTTATTTATTATTTATTTATATATTACATATATTTATTTATATATTTTTATTTATACTATAATTTATTTATAACAAATAAATTAATTTTTTTAATAAAATTAAAACAAAAACATACTACTTACGAGGTAAAAATCTAATGAAGAAACTTTTTCAGTGCCACTAGATTTCTGAAATCCAATTTGTTGTTGCTACTATTCAATTGGTATATAATTCGATCTGATCAAACAGTCGAAGCAAATTTTCAATTTTCCTGTATATATTGCTAGTCGCTTTTCGCAGCCTTCGTGATGCTTTCGTCACCAGCGTGACCAGTTTAATTATTTTAATTAATATTGAATTCATTTTTAGCTTGAATTGTAGCTCAGAAGACTAAGTTCTATATATTCATAGATTTATTTAAGTCGAATGGCGAAAATTCTGATATTAAAAATACTTAAATTTGCGGTTATTAATGAAAATAGTTCTTAACCCTCTACCGCATACACTGCCATATATGGCTTTCAATTTTTAATGAATTTTCTTTTAGTTAAAACGGTACTTAAGCGAAGTTGATTGTTATTGGTCCTTCTCTTTGTACCATTTATTGTTGGAATATCAGGTGAAGAATTTCTCTGTGTTTCTTCACTTCGTGTTTCTATGAGTTTTGTTCAAGCGTCTCGCGTGGGTGAATTATGCTGAATTTTGAAATAAATTTAAATTTTGCATAAAAACATTTCTTTAGTTGAAGAATATTTTTTTCCAAAAGAAAATAAAGTTTACTTTCATAAATACATATAATTTGTAGGGTAGGCATTATATATATTTTGGCTGGCTCTTCATTTATTTTTTCCTAAACTTCTTATATACCAAAAAAAAAAAAATTTCACCAAATATATATTCTACCATCCCTAATAAACACATATATTCATAAAATTATTTGTTTTCCTTATTGGAAATAAGTTCATGCAGCAGAGGGTTAATTGTAAAACTACTAATTTCAATGATTATAATAATCTACCTAATTTAGAATATAAAATCAATTAATTTAGGCAAACTCTCATATGCAATTGATTCAAATATTTAATTTCCCATAAGGGTTATTTTTTATCGAAAATAAATATGTATTTCATGCTCTTGAAAACTGTTGACCTATGATTACCTGCGAATATTGGCGGTTACTTGCCGCTTTATCCTTCCAGAGTACTTAACTATATTTCATGTTTATTGTCTCTCCCCCCTCTCACCATCTAATCACTACCCAAATGGCAAAATGGCAAAGCCGCAACGCATTTATTTGTGCAATGGCGCGTGAAATAAATGTCAACCGCAACTTAAACCGCATATGCTGATAGCGCTGGGTTGTTTCTCCTCCTTCTGCTCCTTCTGTTCTCTGTGCCCTGTTCCCTTCTCCTTCTTGGCTTGTCAACCCACCCGAGACCGTTACACTGGCACATGTTCAGCAACGGGGAGATATGAGTCCTGGCTTTATCTTTTTATTGGCTGCCGTCGTCGACTCCCAAGACACAGAAAAAGCAAGCGAAAAAAACCAAAGAAAAAACCATAAATGCTACATTACGAGAATTTTCATTTTTCCAGTCAATTCTCATACGATTTTCCCTCGCAGTTTTTGTGATGTTAATTTTCGTTAAGCTCTTTGTTACCAGTATTTATAAAGTGCGAAATCTGCCACATGCGATTTTGATTGCGATTTCGTTTCCGATTCTGATTCCATTTGCTATCTCGGCACACTTGGGAGCTGGAATGATGGCAGTCGAGTTGGCGAATGTGGCTAATAAATTTCAAATGCAACAAAGTGTCGAACAGATAGCCAACTATGCTGGATGTGGACATGGTCAGGGCCACAACGAAGATTGATTTGGCGGAATAAATGGGGCTACACATGAGTGGGTGGAGGGGAGGAGGGAAACGAACTGACTGCAAGTGATTTTGACTGGTTGGCTGCGAATACTCGTATTATTCATTGTTGGCCCTTCCAAAAGGCCAAACACCCTCAGCAAGTGATGTCCAACAAAAAGAACAAAAAAAATTGGCCAGACGGCGACAAAGCGCAAATAAATTTTCGGTGGGCAGATGAATCGGGTGGAGAACGGAGCTTAACAGACATTTAAACGTTTGTACAAGCCCATGAAATGTCCTTTCTGGCCAGAAGGACAAAAGACAAACGACAAACGACGGGCAAAAACATCGCAACTTGTCAGAGGGGCTCTTCATGCATTGACTGTGATTGGGGATTGGGGGGATTGGGGGGATTGGGGGATCGGGAGACTGGAGAGACTGAAGAGACTGGGGGCACTGTGCCCAGCACATTTAGTCAGTCAATAAAACTTGTTAACGCCGTAATTGCCAGCAATTTATTTATGTGGCCAACTCGAAGGAGTGGGCAGCAACTTGGCTCTCTCTCCCTCTCGAAGAACTAGTTTCAATTTCGCTGTAGATCGAATCTTTTTGTTGTTACCTTAAAAACAATTAAAAATTCATTAGAAAATACACACAAATTGGCCAATAGCACGCATGGGGAAAGCACTGCGAATGCTTCAGCTACCAGCTTGATTAATTTCAATTGGTTCTCATTCTTGACCTCAGTCTCCGTCTCTGTCTCCGTCTCCATCTCCGTCCGGTCTTAGACCTTTGACTGCGTCGAAGAAACAGCCAACGGAAACTTGGACATATTCGTATGCATGTTTCGTAGAAATTATGTTGTCGCCGCTGTGTTTTGGCCACAGTGGGTGTTGATTGTGCCATGAGATAACTATCGATGGGAATGGGCCGTGACGACCACTTGGCATATTCCAAACACAAGTCGGAAGCGCGTTCCAATTGCAAATTCACTTGCCGGATGCACTTTGATACTCGGCAAATATTAACTAGATTTGGTAACACTACTGAAATTAACTGTGTGTTACGGCGTTGCCAGAAATCAGCTAGATTTAATTAAAAACAATGCCTAAATAAATTAGAAATTGCCAAAATATGTTGTTTAGTGTTTTTCTATAAATTAAATATCTTTTCAACCAGCTTAGTTCTAAATTCTTGTAAAAAAAGGGTATTTTCAATGGCCAAAGAAGTGGGTGAAACAGTCGCCTGGAGGTTTAAACGATGATTCATTTTCTTTAATTAAAGATAAAAACCATATTGAATGGATATTTAATATATATTAATAATGTTAAGTAGAAATGTGTGTAACAAGTTTAATGTCCGCTTCAGAGGAAAATTATAATTATTATTTAACGATACTTCTCCTCATTATTTTTTAAGCTGGATTGATATGGTCATAAATTCCACTTATTTTTTTTTTATTTGGATATTTTTAGTTTATTATGCAAAATTCGCTAAAAAAAAATGTGAAAGCGTACGCTTACCTTAAATCGATTTTCATTTTTTGTAGCGTCCGCAACTGAACTTTCAGCAAGCTTAACTTAGACAGTAAGACTGTTATCTCAAAATAGGTTTTAAAGTAATCCCAAAGAACTGAATTTTTCCGAAATTTTGATTTAAATTTACAAACCCTAACGTAAACTGTATCAGTTTTAACGTGAAAATATGCGTGCAAATGTAACGTTCGCAACGCTGGATTATCTTCTATGCAGCTTTTCCGCCAGTCAGACGCACAAGCAAAATTTAGGAACAATAAAATGCACTCATTTGCAGCTCGCGCTGAAGGCGACTTTTTTATTTATTTTATGTGCTAAATTTAGCTTATAATGATCTAAATTGGCAGCGCTGGTATTGTGGCACTTATTCGATAAGTAAGTTGATACAGATTTAGTGCTACTCTGATTTCATATTAAATTTTATGACTTACACTTAGATACTTGGTTTGTACTAATGTACTGACATTGGTTCCGCGAAAAGTGCTTCAGTTTTTCTGAGCCTTCGTCGGCCATAGCTGTGTCAGCCAAAGATCAAATGGCTTCACATTGTTTTTACAGACAAACGAATGACAATTTGCATAAACGTCGCGACAACAACTTCCCCCACTTCCCTTAAACAGTTAAGGTTTTGGCCTTCCATCTACCATAAAGCTTCATCAAAGGGCCGCCAGTGAAAATTTGCGGGGTGCTTGAAAGCAGCATATGTTGCTCGATTGTTGCTGGTGCTGCTGTTTTTCATTCCTTGTTGCTCTTGTTGTTGTTGTTGTTGTTGTTTTCACGCCGAGCAACAAGCACAATCCCCAACACCCAACATCGAATACTGTTAACATCCCTATCCACAACCCTTTCCCATTTCCCTTACCCATTCTTTTGAGCATTTTGTTTCATGTGTCAAATTTAAAATGACAGCAAATTTAATCGATTTATGCTTTTGTTGCTCTGATTTGCAGAAACGAAAGCTGAATGATTCCCCGAGTGCTAAAGGGGAAGCGGAAGAAGGAGGAAAAAGGAAGGGGCTTCAGATGAGGGCGAAAAACTGAGAGAATAGAATTCAAACAACGTCTCCGGTTGTTTTATTTTATAATTAATTTATGCAGCCTTCAAATGGAAAATGGTTGCATAAAAGTTTTTCAGCTCGGGCATCGGATGCAACTTTGAACAACAAAACTTAATTGAATTGAAATGTCTGTTTGACATGATATCGCATCGGCAATACGGGTACTCCCAAGTAATAACAACAATTTCACCACTTGTTGCCATTTATTTAGCATAATTTGTTGTTGTTGTTGCAGCGTTTTCAGTTTTCTGTCTCAAGTCTGGCTAAAAGACTGCCTGCGGGCCTTCCACATATTAAATATTAAAATTTCTATATATTTTAATATTAGCCATAAAAAGTCTTGGATCTCTTCATTCGCAATTAGCTGACTTGTAATTTAACAGATTAATTTCACGAAAGAAACAACATATTACGGATACTTTCATTTCTTTGAAACCTTTGTAACAATTCATTACATATTTATTTGATGATTCAGCGTAAAATCTTCTTCAAGAAACTGAAACAATTTTCAATCGTATATTAATTTAAATTTTGCATTTTATGTTGTGAATTTTAAGTACATGTTCAAGTCAAAATACTCTCCTCTTTAAGGGTATAAGTATAAGGAAAATGATGTGGAAAATTATTTTGTTGTATGAAAAATAAAACGAGGAATGAAACTAAAGGTGCTTTTGACTCAGTGACGGTTAAAAAATTATATCTAAATGATCAATTTGCATGGTAGCATGATATTAACTAAGGTTGAAACTAAGTGGAAGTCTAATATACATATGTATAAATGTATACATATAATATCTGGCTAATTAAGCGTTATATTTTGTCACAGAATATTCTCATTCAAAGCAAGAAAGCTCCATTAATACATTTATTTTAAGAAAAATAATTAGATATATATGTTATTTGTAAAAAAAATATAAAAGGAAAACTCGATCTGCCTATGGAATAAAAATAAAAGTTGATATTTTAAAAATGACAGACACAAATTGTAAGTTGTTGATCTGATCAAAAAGAAATCATAAAAAAAAATTACATTAAAATAATTATAAATATTTGAAATATATAATTTTACCATAAATTTCAACTGACAGAAGTCGTTTTCAGTCGATCCGACTGAAAACCAATCAAAAATAAAACATATCATTTATAAAAGTAAAATCGACACTGAATTAATTATTAATATTTTAAATATAGCAGCACAGTTCCAAAAAATTGTGAGCTGTAGATCTGATCAAAAATCAATCAGTCTGTGTGTCACAAACAAATTTAAAACAATATATACAATAGGAATCTTCGATCTGCCTTTAAAATAAATATAAATATTTTTAATATAGCCTTTTTTCCACAATTTTCCACTGACAAAAATTGTGAGCTGTAGATCTGATCAAAAAGCAATCAGACTGTGTGTCACATTGTTGACAATGATCAGAGACTCAAAGGGGTAGTGAAACAATTTCATTTGATTTATAGGATGGCCTCTTTCAACTGTGCTTTTCCCCTCATATTCAGAATGTACCATGACTTAATGAAGTTACAAATCAAGTCGCAGTCTGGACTCGGAATTTGCCTGCATGCAACGAGCGGGTTTCAGTTTATGACAGCCTAACAAAAGTTCAACTCTGATGATACATTGTGGCCATGTGAAACTGCAGCAAACACATACACGAGTACAACACACACACACACATAAACACAGATACAGATACACACACAGACAGATAGCCTCTCAATTGCAGTTGCAGTAGAGAGTCTCGCAGCTCATTGTTTTCAGTTTTCAGTTGAGAGTTCGTGTTTGGGGTCCAAAAATGTCCAAACTGTAACCAAATGGCCAAGTGCAGGAGCTGAAACGGATGCTGGATGGGATGGGATCAGGGATGGTCCAGGGACCTGCAAGAGTCACTGGTTTATGAAATGAAAGCAAAGATAAGCGCCGAGCCGAGTCGATCCAAACACATCGAAAAAACCATTTTTGCAGTGGTTGGCGGTAAATTGCATTTTGCATGCGACCTATGCATGTGTTGTTGTTGTTGTTGTTGTTGCCGTTTTTGTGGTGTCTGAAGCGGGGGCGGGGGCGTGGCAGTGCTAAAGGCACACAGAGAGAGATGCACACGGCCAGATAGGAGCCTGCGAGTGGGATGAGGATGTCAGCAAGTTGACAATGTGCGAACAAATAATTCCATCAGCAAGAACAAAAGCGTCGAGTGATTGTTTGGGTGGCGACGCATCTCAACCCCCACTACAACATCATCACCATCATCTTCTTCTTCTTCTGCTTCCTTCCAACCCCTTCCAGCACCTGTCTTGTCCTGGCAACCACAAAGAACCAATGCATATGCATATGCTTATGCAAGGACTCCAAATATGGATTGTCCTGGCCATGCTGCGAAGCAATCTTCGAACTCTCCCAACACGATTAGCATTGATAAAATTTATGATTTCTAAGGGGCGACTTAAGCAAAAGAGAAGGGGAGATATCGCTTGTACATTCTACACTCACACACACACACACTCTGAAGACAATTTGTAATATGTTTGCAGGTACACACAAAATAGTCAAAAGTTCGGTAATCTCGGAATTTTTTTAATCGATTTCTATATACTATATTTGATCCAACTACGTTATTTCAATTCTATAAGACCTTTTTAGTTAAAATCAGATGCTTTCATCTTTTCTGACTATTCTAATGCTGAGGGGTTGTTATTTTATCCGCATATTGTGTTAACTTAACAGTAATATTCTAAATAAATAAATACATACAAATACATGCTAAAATCAAGAATGTTCAACATTGAGTTTTAAAGTGATTTTTGTTGCTGTGTATATGCTTACTATATTGCAGCTACATGTGTTTTCCATTTTATTTCTATTTCATCCTTCTCAAAGCGATACACTCAATACGCTTAATCATTTTCTCCTCTAATCCTTAAGTTACTTGCCGAAATTATTTACATTTTAAATTAAATTTATTGGAAAATTTCGCTTGCAGCATTAAATATTTAGTAAAAATGCAAAGGGAACACTAGTGACTAGTGTAACTAGTGCCATAATCATAAGTTTCCTTTAACTTTAGCACTAGGATGTTAAATAAAATCAATAAATAAATCAGTGAAACACTTAGGTCATGATAAATCTGTTTAACAAATCCTAAGAAGCGAAAATATATAAATTAACAACAGACAATAAACTAAAAAGTAAAATACAGACGAACTTTCCTAACTCGAATCACCATTAGCAAAAAGCTTCGAGTAATGGATATATTCGACTTAAAGAGTTCTTGTTCTTTAGTTTATTAATTTTATTGTCACTCATTTAGCTCGAGTTAGAGAGAAATTCGAAACACAGAAGTTCGAGTTTTGAAAGTTGAACTGTATATTTAAACTTATAATTTTAAAATTTGTGTTCTTCATCTTCATCTGATCTTTATAGAATGTAAAGGAAAAGGAAGAGGAAATCCTGCCGTACCAAAATTGGTTTCTCGATACAGCACTGTGATTTGTGGCTCACAGGGATTTAAAAGCTGCGTATTTTCCAGTGGAGCACTCTTATTTAATGTTTCTGAAATGCATGCTCAGTGTCTGGTCAAATTGATATATTTGGCCGGCCATTGGTTACCGCACTTGCCAGCCAATTCCAGAGCGGCACCGCTTCAGGGTCACACCTGGGCGGACCCCAAAACACGACCCCTCGTCTCCCTACCCCCTATATTCGACTGGCAACACGGGCAGACTCACTGAATAGTCCTTGTTCATTTGTCGAACTCTCGGAGCGAACAACGAAAGCAATATTTTCAGCATGCAAACAAAAAATTTACATATAAATGCGAAAACGCATTCAAACTAACAAAGAGCAATGGCAATCGGATGCATATATACATACATACTCTACACTTATACACATATGTGTGTATGTTTGTATGCATATATATATGGAGGATTTGAGGGCTCCATCGGTGACTCTTGGAGCTGGAAATAGGGGCAGCTCCGTGTGCAGTGAAATAAATAACATTTTTGTGCGAACGGCCATCGAAAATGTACGAAAAAGTAATTAACTTGTGGCCGGACAAGGCGGGAAAACGGTTGCAGAAACTACAACTCCCTTGCCCCCATCCCCAACCCCATCACCATCCCCATCCCCATCCCCATCCCTGCCCCTATGCCATTCTACTCGCAGCATATGCAAATTTGGCAAATGCAATGCACTTTTGGCTAATGGTGGCCCATGGTTGTCGTCGTCCCTGGTCGTCGGTTCTACACTCAGAAAAATTGGGCATATTCTAAATAAAACGATCTGAAACGCTGACTGAGTACGGTATTTCCAAAACTGAGAACAAAAATCGTACTTCAATTCAGCTTGTCGCCAACCTGGATATCTTAACAATAGATTTTTGTGGGATAATTTAAGACTGTTAAAAATCGAATTACACTAATTTAACCCATTTATTTAAAATAAAATTTAATTTTTTAAAAATGTGAATTTTTATTTAACCTTATATTCGATTTTATGAGGTACCAATTAGCCTAGATAAGTGGTTTTCAACGAAAAACACACCACATTTTGTATCGCGACGGAAAATGGGTTAAGTACACAAAAATCCTGAACTAATCCCGAAATGAACTTGCTTATAGTCCAAAACATTCTCATGATTAAGTTCATTTTAGTCTTGAAATATGCTATACAAAATTTAATAACATTTAAAAATGGAATTTTTTGTTGCTACAAACAAAAACACAAAGGAACAATGCTCGATATTCAGCCGAGTTGAATCAGTTGAGAATTCTAAGGCGCAAGAATGAAAAATAAAAGTGGATCAAAACAAATTTGTATTTGAGTTCAATTCATGAAACTTACTAGATTAAGTAAACAGCAATCTTAAATAGTATTAAAACACTGTTGTTTCTGGAATAATTTTAACCAAACTCATAGATTATATGTTTTGCAAAATCTGACTATTAAATCATTTTGCTGTCATGGGAACTGGGAGTCGGAGTTTTAAATTTAAGATCCTTTAATACTTTATTTCAACATTTTAAGAACCAAACGGTATAGTTTTAAGTACGCACAAGCTTAATTTAAGGATGGTAAATTTCTCCGAGTGTAGTTGTCGTTCCTGGTCGTCGTCGGCCATTGCACAGCTCAATCGCATGCAGAGAATACAGTCGGTCACGCCCCTCACACTTGCCAAGGGGCCACGTGCATTCGCCAGCGACAAAATAATATCATTTGCGATCAAAGTAATTATTTTGCTTTGGTCTACAGCATAATTACAGCTTCTACGGTGCGGCTTGGCATTGCATGGCCGGCGCTTTGGTTGGCTGGCTGTTTAACTGGTAATGGTCTCCGCTCATGGTTGACATTTTCCCAACAATTCTGTCGGCCATTTTGGCACCCTCTGCCACTGCCACTGAAACTTCTGCACTTCGCTGCACTTTTCCAAATAAAATGTCGCAGAATGCGCAAAATATGCAAATGTTCGCCATTTTCAAGCACATGAAAACGCCATTTTGTGCATGGCACTCGTACGAGTACGAGTACGAGTACTCGTATACTCGTTTTAGTCTCGTTTTACAGACCCAACACGAATAACTAAAATAAATTGATGTCACTCGCCGAAAAATTGAAATTTGCATGCAACGAGGGGAGCTCCTGAAATTGGGCATACTCGTATATTAACAGAATAGAGTTGTACCAAAAGTTGCATAGAATTTATATAGTTGTACTATCAATTGCATAGAATGAGCTAGACGTATGCCCTTTGTATTTATACAAATAAGATCGAAAGATGAGTGACATCAATTTTAATAATATATTATAAAGTTTCCTTAAACATTTATATAAATAAACAAAAAAAATTTCACAATGTTGCTGCTGATTGGGAGAATTATAACCAGTTTCTAGGTAAGGTGAAGTTATTAAGACAGAAAGTGTAAATCAAATTTAGAGGCAATATATTTGATATAAAAAAATATTAGTTAATATTTCCAGAAGTAAACTTTAAGTAAAAACGCATACACAAATAAAATATGCTAAATGTTACGGAAATTAAAACTTATCTACATCTAAAAATCTTTTAAAAAAAAATGAAATTTCGCAATAAAAACGCGATATTGCACAATTATGCATATAAATTGCAAAAGGAAAAATTGCAACGGCTCGAAGTATAAAGTATTGACTGCGATATTGATAAGAAAATGTAATCGAAATTCAGAGGGAAACCGAAGTAGCGGATGCGGGAACAGCATCACGGCCTGGGGCTATACCACCAAACTGCATTCCAAATCAACAACAGAAGCTAACAAAACATGCATCAAACTCATCCACATCCTCATCAGCAGAGGCTGCGGCAACAACAACAACAACAACAACAACGAAGTTAACAACAGAGGCAACTTTAGTAGTGGAAAATGGACTACGATGAGATGATGATGATGATGAGGATGACGATGGGAAGGAGGCCTGCCCAGACGTGGCTTGGTCTCGCCTCTGCCTAACTCTGAAACTGTTCCAGCAGCAACTATTACAACAACAACAGCAACAACAACCAGGCTCGATGCCTTATTACTTACCAAACAACTCTGGCAGCTCGTAATGAACTTGAGGCATTTGATTGACTCGACTCGCGACTTCGCCATGTTGCAATGAAAAATCGCAGCAACTGTTGAGGCTATGAATGAATGATGAATGCCATTCCGGGTCTCCAGCAGCCAGACTCTGTTGGGGCAAAACATGGAAGCCACGGCCGCTGAGCAATATCTAAATGTGCATTTTATGGATTTTATACAAGGTGAACCAGCAGATGACACAGTGGTTTCAGTTTTATTTCATAAAATTTAAAATTTTTGACAAAATGACTTTAATCTTACTTTCAAAGCTCTTCACTAAAGTTAATTAAACGTCACGATCATCGATTTTTTGTATCCATGGCTGCAATCAGCAAATTCGGGTCAAGTTCAACTAGGAACAATCTAGAGTTTTATCAGATCGCATTAAGAGTTCAATTGTGAACACTATTACAACATATACAAGAAAGTTTTGAGTTAGTTCCATGGGTGGAGCCAATGTGCGAGCAATAAATACAAAAAAGTCGCCGTCAGCGCGAGCTTCAATCGAGCACAAAGTACGCTGACTGTTAAATAAAATATATATAAATAAAAAATAAAATAATATTTTATCAGAAATATTCAGCTCGTGCACACTGTGCAGAAACAAAGTCGAGGATGTGGCCAAAGTTGCACAACGCGTAATCCTTGGTGTGTCTTCAATGTACACGCGAATATACAATATCGACGAAAAATATATTTATATATAATATAAATGTATATAAAAATGTAGGTACATATGTATATAAAAAGAGCTTTAGGCGCGGCACTGCGATTCAGAGGCAGCAGCATCGACAGCAACAGAAACAGCGGCAGATGGCAGCTAAAAGATGGAAAGATACTATACTATATATGGCGAACGGAGGAATAAAGAGGACGACAGCGGTTTCAAGTAGGCAGAGAGGGAGAGGCAAGAGTAGACGACTCTGACTCTGAGTGCAGACATTGTGCATAATTTCGTATACGTTTTGTGAATTTGTAATTTCAAAATTATTATTGTCAGGGTTGCCAAGGAGGAGTCGAAGATGTTGCACGTTCAACTTGATGGCGTTGATGGAACTCAGATTGGCAAACAACAAAAATACCAACAAGAAAAAAACAACTCTCTGTTGTTAGTTGTTGCCGTTGAAGCAACTTTTGTCTGATTGGAGAAGAGTCTGCGCCGTGTTCTTTTCGATTTGATTCGCTGTGCGAAGACATTAGCGGAAATGAAGGAACTTCAGACGTTACTGACTTTCTCATGAAATGTATTTGAAATACTGGCATGGACCATCCATATATACATATATTCACGAACAATTTCCGGCAATCTCTCCCACCGTGTACTTTTCCTCTGACCAAAATTTTCTCCTCTCCATTTCTCGCACGCAGCGACCCATTAAATGTGCTTTTGACCATTTTTCCGCCGCGCTTGCGGTTATTTAAACGAATGAGTTCGTTTGGCCTCACAATACACATGAAAATCAGGACAACAGCCAACAATTAATCACAGTTTACTCGACGGGGAGATACCCTGTCATAGCATAATCACATTCTACTCCTCTCTTGAGTTTAGAGAGTTTATTTAATTAGTTTAGAGTTTTTAATCCGATCGTTGAGGATTTACCAATTTTTAGTTTATATCGGAGACTGCAGCTTTTGTGTGTCTCGCCAGGACAGACGCCAATATCCTCTTTAGAACATTTACATGTGTGTGGTGATATAAAAATATATGTGATTTACACGCAAACCCAACAGCCAAAAACCCAGCTGAACTCAACTCAACTCAACTGTTTACTCATGTAAATAATTAAGCAAAATAATGGTGCAGCATCAACAACAACAACAACAACAACGCTAAAAGGACCTTCGTTATGCGGCACTGATTTTTTTCATCATTATGAAATACATATGTGTGTGTGTGTGCGTGTTTTTTTGCTCACGAGTATCAACAAAAGACAAAGTGATGTCCATTGTTGGTCCTTTTTTGGCCACAAGCACGCGCCGTATACCCTGTATTCCCCCCTTACTGCCCAACTTAACCTCCCTCTCTTCCTGCACTTTTCACTTGCGTGTCCGACGTGTGAAAAAAATGGTCAGCTTTATTTAATTTTTTTTTTTTCCTCATATTGTTAAGCAGACAAAAAAAGGGCACATGTATTTTTCAATAAATTTATTGCGCGTAAAAATTATAATTGATTGTTGCTTGGAATTTCACAATAAACAACAAATTAGTTGACAGAAAGGGGTGAAAGGGGTATACAAATATAGTAAAGTGATTGCTTATAATTTATATTACATTCATTCATGTTAATAAAGATTAGTTCACCAATCTTTCAGTCAATCAATGTACTGCTGGAACATATATAACTTAATATATATAGAAATAAATGTACTTAAAAAATCATATCAAGATGACTCTATATTTTAGCTCCCATTCGACTCCCAGCTGAATTCAGCTTTGGTATCTATGTTACCACGAAAATTGTCTATTTACCTCAGCGCAAACAACATTTGCCAGCTGAAAAGCAAATTCTAAATGAATTATTGGATCCATTAGCAAAATCCATTTACACAAATTTAATGCAAAAGCCGCTTCTGTTCTGCAAGGCAGAAAAACTTTACACACTTCGTTAAACTTTTGGCAGTGGCTAAGTTCTCAAGGGTTGGGGTTGGGGCTTCTGGGGGAGAGTCTTTTTTTCCACGTTTCGGGATTCGACATTTGTACTTCAATGCTGTAAGGTGGGCGGAGAAAACAAAACTTAACAATTAAAAAACAAGAATTAGCAACTACTCTTTTAAAACCGAAGATGTGATGCCCTTCAAAGCAACAACAAGATATTACGATTATCTTGGAAGTTAATTTTAGGCAAGTGAATAAAATGTTATACAACTTGCCGTCGGGTATCTTTACATTGATACATTTTTGAATAAGTTGCATAGTGTATAACAAACTTAAAATACCCCTGGGAAGAGTATAATAAGGCAGCAAAGAAAACATTTTGAGATTTACGCATTATGCGTAAAGGGTTGCTACTCAAGTTGTAGAACTGTGTTTTAGTCTGAGTCCTCGGCATTTGCATAGAAAAATAGAAAACAGAAAATAGAGAACAGAAAATGCGAGTGGTGAGGTTCTTGGCTGTCCGTGATATTGGCCTGGTGGGAAAGCTAGGGGTTGGTTCGAGTGGGCAAAATATTATTTTAATTTTGGCAGGGTTAAGTGGAACTAAGTTATAAGTCGTTTTTCCATTTGAATGATAAAGTATGGTTGATGTTTGCCATCATAATGCATGTGGGCTTTATTGGAAGTTCAACCAGAAAGCAACTTTAATTTACTTCTCTGCATATTAATTTATATAGTGATTCATATTGAAAATTAACCACGGCAGTTGGCGTCACATAAATGGCAACTTTTTAATTTATTTACAAACCGCATAATTTGTTGTTATTCTGTTTTAATTACATTTTATATGCAGCGTTAAATATGAAATTAAAAATGCATATGCATCCAATTTTCCCATCTCTTTTTTTATGAGAATAATGAGAGCCGTTTCCGTTAATGCATTCATGTTTAAAACTAACAAAAGTTGTAAAAATGTATTCCTATGTGCGATAAATTCATATAATGAATAACGAAAGAATTGTGCAATTTATTTTGTACTTTTATTATCCATTATACTCCTTAAAAAGGAATAAAAAGGGGCAGCGTATGCAATGTAAACTATACTTGCTTATTTTAAAAATTTCAATAGCGATTTTATTGCTGTGAATATAGGGTATCTATAAATCTACACTCACTAAACTGTTTGATTTTACAAAAAAAATATATATTTTAATTTGTACATATTTGTAATAATATTTACTTACATTATTTAACTCTTCTTTTATTTGAATATTTTATGTGTCTCAGCCATTAATTAATAATTTAAAACGTACGAGGAAACAATAACAAATTAATACAAATAACAATACTAGTTTATAAATAAAAACAACAGCAGATAATTACAAAATATTTCGTTTATATTGTATGTACTTAGTGTATTGTAGATATTGATTTCCAACAACAGCACTGAAGTGCACTGAGATACTAATACTCGTAATAAGAATGCCCAACTGTCGCCTGACGCCAGTAAGGTTTCTTTCGGGGCGAATTCTCTGACACTTGAGTGGTCCGTGAGTCGAATCAAAGCCGAGAATAGCCCTGGCTAACCCAATAAGAAGTCACTCAGTTAGTTGCAACTGGTAACCCGAGACTGATGACTGAGACTGAGACTGAACACTGAACACTGAGACGGAGACGGAGACTGAGACATTAGCAAATTGAGCAGAAAACCAGAAGGCGCCAGTGCCAGTCGATGGTCAATCTGAAAGGAACCCTTTTGGCCGGTATTTTGACACTTGCCACCGCTTGTAAACAACAGTTATTTAGGCTTATAATGAATATGAGCAACAGCACGAAGGTCACCCCGAAAGCCAAGTCCTTCAAGCTCGGTGACATGTGGCGCCAGTGAATCAGAGTGCAAAACCCAAAACCCAAAACCAATTTCCGTTGCTTTTGCTGGAATTATCTCAAAAAGCAAATGGCGGACTGAGCTGGACTGGACTTTCTTCTTGACTTGCTTCTTGGTAGCATAAAGACAAAAATGCAGAAAATTTCTTTTGATGCAACCTCTAATGAAGACACAAAATGTTTTTGCCTAATGAATGACAGGACCCTCAAAAAGGAAAAAGCACTTTGCTTCATTAAAAAAATTAAATTTCAAGAAATACTCTGAATTTGATTAAGTACAATCTTGTAACAGCATTAGATGTTTCATGCACATCTGAGATTTCTATGGCACAGTTTGTATTTTGATATTTCAAATGGAACCAAAGAGGTTAAATAATCTAAGCTATATAAAATGTAATACAAATGTATACTTATTATAATTAATTATTAATGTTGTATTACTGAAATGCTTTATTTTTTTCAATTTATTTGAAGAGTATTCAAAACTCCTAAGCTTTTCGTAATTTTCGCCTATTTATCCGTACTTTTTCCCTTGCGCTTAAGTCAACAAAAATTTTTAATTTAATTTTTCAAACGTCGCTTTGATACCTGCATGCCGCATTAACACCCTCCTCATTCATTTCATCGACTGTCTGTCTGTCTGACGGACTTGCCGGCCCTTGGCTGATAATTTGATATGCCTTTGCCTTTGGCTTTGGCTTTGGCTCAAGCCGGGGTCGGTTGCGGGGAGTCCTTTAATTTTATTTGCACAAAAATGCGCATCAATTTTAAGGAACGTTTTTATGTCACAACGCCACAACGTATTTTTGTTTCCTTTTTTTTCTTTTTTTTTTTTTTTTGTGGCCAGAGCAAATAAAATTCATTATGAATTTCTAATTATAGCGCCGGACTAAAGCAACCGACAAAAACCCCTCAAAAAAGTTTACATTTTTACCGTATTTTTTTCAGTTGCCAACCTTAGAAAACTGTCAGGCCGCGTTTGACAATGATGAATCTGCTGGGGGAGAATCCCTCAAAGCTGGGGAGCAAAAGACGAAAAAAATAACAGAAGAAAACTCTGCTGATAAACTGATTAAGCACATCAATTGGGCAGCACACTAAATAAATTTGGAGTGTGCGCTTCCTAATGGCAATTGTTTTGTGAAAAGTGAATTTTCTTTTGTGTCTTGTATATTGCATTGTAAGGGAGCCCTTTGCAAAACCGCCAAACATCCAAGTTGCTGGATTTCTAATTACAAATAAGTAGAAAGGCAAATGCTTTTCGGTTTTGTGCACCTGCTGCCGACCGAGCATAGATAATTATGAAAGGCGAATGGGGAATGGGGAGTGGGGATGGGAGCCCTAAATTGGTAAAGGTATTTATTTAAATTATTATTGGACTTAATTATGCCATGTTGGCTTACCTGAGGGGAGGCATCAGTAGAAACAAAGAAAGTGAAGTGAATGGAAGCCAAACTAAAGTGGGAAATAGAAGAAAGGCGGAGAACTTTGCAGAAATTATGAATGAAAGAACACGAAGAACAGACGAGAATTACAAAGTGAAAAGGAAAAATGTAACTGTATAGAAATTAATTATGCTACTTAAAGATACATGGTATTAAATTGAATTAAAGTTCTTTTTTATGTTGTAAAACATATAATAAAAAACAATATTAAATACAGACGTGTAGATGTGAAAGTGACAAAGAATAAATACTGTTTAGAAATTAATTATGCATCTTGAAGATACTTTGTAATTAATGGAATTAAAGATCACATTTTTGCTGTAAAACATTTAATTAATATACGAGATAAAATAACTTTAAGATAATAATAATATTTTTTAAGCTGTAATATGAAAACAGATGAGAATTACAAGATGAAAATTATAAATGCTCTATAAAGATTCATTGCATTTAATAAATAAACGAAAAAAAATATCTTGAAGATTGTAATATAAGGTTTTTTAGTTGTAATGAAAACCAATACAGATTCTCATATAAATATCACATTTCTATTGCAGATTGACTAATAATATTTGCGAATCCCAGTCCCGTTTGCGTCAAACTTACACACTATCAGCAATGTCAACAGTAAATACTCATATCATTGGAAAACTGCACTCCATTAGTGACTGAGATATGTACAAGAGAGTGACAGATTTGTGGATTTCGTACAATGGGCATTAACCATAGATAGCACATGCGAGCAAAAAACTGGTATTATATTTCCCATATTTGGTTGACCTATTTCTCCGTCTCACTCTCGCACACAGCCAAAATACCGAGACAAGCATGCAATCTAAATCCATTGAGGGGTCTGGGACTGTTTAACTTACGCACTGCTCTGGCTGATATAAATCAACGAACAATAAGAGACACAGATAGTAATACAAAGTGAAGTGAATACATACAAACACGTGAGTACGAATAGGTACACTCAGAAAAATGTAGAACGATGTGTTGGACAATAAAGTTGTTAAATTGATCCCATTTCGTTTTAGAATTTTTTAAGAACGAGTCGTATTTTAATTTTTTTACTTGATCAGTGATTTGTTTTTGAAAGCATAAATAATCGTTAGACATTTAAAATAGGAGCAAAACTCCTATATCAAGAAAAAAATATATAAATTTAAGACTATAAACAAGCTTAATGCTGATCGTAAAAAATTGTTTATTAAATTTTGAAATTCTGAACGCCCCTGATATTAATAATTTTAAAACTGCTCCCGAAACTCTTGATTTAAGTCCGAACGTACCTGGCTTTTCTCTCAGTGTATGCATGCATGTCCACGCACATGTAATACATCGCACACTCGAAATCAGGGCACACTGGAGATTAACCGTGCGCCTCCTCGCACTCTCGGTTCGGTAAACGCCTTTCGCCTTTGTGATCTGCCCCATTGTCAGCACTAAGCAGCGTGTGAGGATTATTCGTGAGTGCGACTGCGATGAGTATGAGTATGAGTATGAGAGTGAGTAGTGGTAAGTGTATGGCATTCTTTTACTGGCCCTGAAAGATAATGCTCGCATGTCCTTTGTATAATTGGTGTTGTCACATACGCATCCTTCTCGTCCCCCTCTCCGCTGTTGCTAACTGGTATTGTTGTGACGGCTGTGATTAGGAGCCCACAAATAATTTTTACGTATTTGTTTCGGGTATTTAATGCTTCAATTGATTTTTAATTTAATGGCAGCTGCTGTTCATAGTCTGTCCGTCTGTCTGTCCGTCTGTCTGTCTATATCTTTGCAAAGCCCAGCAGGTTGCCTTCTTTAAAGTCTTTAAGACAACTTGCTGATCATTTAGGCCTCACGATGCGCACAGAGGTTTCACACTGTGACTCACAAGGCAAAGTACTCGAGAACAACAAAAAGTAATAATTCAGAGCGTACTGTTTCTCCTACTTAACAGTCTTGTTACAGAATTGAGGGGAATGGGCAAAATTGACGGTTGCTTCCGTTTCACATTATTACAGGTCAAGAGAATAATAAAAATCATATTTTATATAGAAAATATTTTTAAGCTTTACAGCCTTTTATACACACATGGCTATTTTTGTATTCATTGTTAAAAACAACGGATGTAAATAAATAAAAATATTTCCAGAGAACTGCTCATTATTTGAACAAAAAAAGAACACACTTGCAATTAATCATCAGACAAGCGATTATCAGCACTTGCAAGGTGAGATAAGCTTCCGAAGCGTTAATGGGAATGAAAGCTTTTAAGATGAGAGTGTGAACATCACTACACAGTTCCAATTAAACATTCATTAAGTCAGCACGTATCTCGTAGTGTCGCAATCTATTCTAAAATGAAGCTATTGCTGCTTTGTGTACTCGGTATTCAGAGCTTGGCACTCGCTCTGGGCAATGCCAATTCAAAGCTGATTTGCTACTACGACTCGACCTCGTATCTGCGTCAGGGTCTCGCCAAGCTGGACCTCAGCAATCTGGACCTGGCCCTGCAGTTCTGCACGCACTTGGTTTACGGCTATGCGGGAATCAAGCCAGATACATTTGAACTCTACAGTTTGAATGTCGACCTTGACATGTTCCACTTCAAGGACATTACGCTATTGCGCACTAAATTCCCTCAGCTGAAGGTCCTTTTGAGCGTCGGTGGAGATCGCGACGTGGATCTATCGGAATCGAACAAATATTTAGCTCTTTTGGAGGCAAATCGCACAACGCAGCAAAATTTCATTGATAGCAGCATGTTGATGTTACGTCGCAATGGATTCGATGGCTTGGACTTGGCCTTCCAACTGCCCCGGAACAAGCCGAGAAAGGTCCATGGAACAATTGGCAGCTACTGGAAACAGTTCAAGAAACTGTTCACTGGCAACTTTATTGTGGATCCCTTGGCGGACCAGCACAAGGGACAGTTCACAGACCTTGTGGGGAATGTGCGAACCGCATTTCAGAGCGCTAATCTAATGCTGACCATGACTGTGTTGCCCAATGTGAATTCATCATGTAAGTATTCATTGATTAATTCAGGAAATGTACGGGAACTAAATCGCGAGCTTTAATTATTGCATAATGTTGCACTAATAGATTAATTGATACGAATGTTACAATACAACTGCCATAAATGATTTCCACGTTTCAGGGTATTTTGATGTTCCCAAACTACACAACAATTTGGACTACATTAACCTGGCCGCATTCGATTTCCTAACTCCACTTCGCAATCCCGAAGAAGCTGATTACACTGCGCCAATATTCTTTCTGGACGAGCAACAGCGTCTGCCCCATCTGAATGTGGAATTCCAGCTCAACTATTGGGTGCAGAATCATTGCCCGCCTAATAAGCTACATTTGGGCATTGCCAGCTATGGGCGTGCCTGGAAACTGACCAAAGACTCGGGCTTAAGCGGAGTGCCAGTGGTACCAAGCACATCTGGAGCCGCTCCAGGAGGTCTGCAAGTGGGCAGCACTGAAGGTTTGCTAAGTTGGCCAGAGATTTGCTCGAAATTGCCGCTGAATCAGACAGCTGTGTATCGTGGCGCCCATGCACCACTTCGCAAGGTCACAGATCTCACGCAGAAATACGGAAACTACGCCCTACGCCCAACTGACGAAAGGGGCGATCATGGAATGTGGGTGAGCTTCGATGATCCCGACTTTGCGGGCATCAAGGCCACCTATGCCAAGAGCCGGGGACTCGGCGGTGTCGCCCTCTTCGACCTGAGCTACGACGACTTCCGGGGCCTCTGCACGGGACAGAAGTTCCCCATAGTTCGATCAATCAAATACTTTCTGGCTTAACTAATTGCTAAGCCAATAATTCACGAATAATATAAATTTAAATAAAATGCACTTTTTAGCCCTGGCCAGAAACATTGCTACAAATTAAACTTACTCAATGAATAAATTGCAAGGGAAATTGTAAATAAAAACACGACTGTATTTGACATTACTTGTTATCATTTTGTTTAAATATTCAGATAAGGTTGTGTCAACAAATCCTATAAGCTCAACCTGTTTAGCGGGTAGTTGAATTTCTTACTTGCTGTATTTGGAGTCAATTTCAATTGCATTTTTAGTTCGATTTTGAGCAATCGACACTGTGGTCGTGTATCTTAAAGGATGTCCAACTTTGAGAAGGAGAATTTAACTTAAATTGAGTAAAATGCGCCAATTAATTAATTTGAGTTTCACTAATGCTGCAAACAATTTTGTGTGCTATTATAATTCAGCGAGCTATACTCGTGAAGGTTAAGATTCAGTTTTGAAATTTAATATCCAAGAATCTCTGAAAAGAGATAGTACTCAATCTGGAAGTTAGGGTAATTTTCGCGTAATTCATTTTAAATCAGTCAATATTTCTTCTATATAATAATCAAAACAGGTGTACCAAGTTCTTGAATTCACTTTACCATTTTGCTCCCATTTCGTATCTTCTTTTCTAATGTTTAAATATTAGTACATTTTATCCCAAATGGTCGACTGGTTTAATAAACAGGCTTCAAAAGCAAAAGCCGAAGATTAGTTTCAGACAAGATAG
Source organism: Drosophila limbata (assembly GCA_963924055.1). Classification (NCBI taxonomy): domain Eukaryota; kingdom Metazoa; phylum Arthropoda; class Insecta; order Diptera; family Drosophilidae; genus Drosophila; species Drosophila limbata. The sequence continues at coordinate 10,220,213 of OZ001353.1, forward strand.
TATTTTCTGGACTTATCAACAACTTATTACTAATATTTGTTTTGATTAAAATTATGTTCTCTCCTACTATCGTCAATAATATGCAAGTAGTAACTTGGCCCAGCAAAATATTTTAATCTGATTATAATTTTGTTTTAGTTATTTTGGGCTTTAACTTTAATTTTAATTTAATTTTAAATCATTTTTTGTACTCTAAGTTATCAATTAATTACTTTTCTTAGGCTCATTTCTTCAATGGAGTTTAGAGACATTTTGATTTAATTTATAATTTTATTCTGTGAATAATACACACAAACAAAAAACAAATTGTGTGCAACTTTTTTAAATACTTTTTAATATTATATAATAAAGAGATAATAACTTTGGCATTTTAAAAAAGTTGATTAGATAGGATTGAAATTGGAAACAAGTGCTATGTAAATTAATTAAAACACGTATTGAATTTAACACGGAGAGTAGAAGTCAAGTCAGTCTCAAATTTTTTAGACCATTTTAAATATTAAGCCAATATACTGAGAAGCATATAAAAATCAAAACACAGTACACACTTTAATATTCCCGTTGACTTTGTCAATCTTGCTGCTTTTGATTTTTCTCTATCTCATCAAAATCAGAAAAAAAAACACTAATAAAAGTAAGTAGGTAAAAAAAATTTAAAGGTAGTTGTATTTCTTGAATTTCTAGACTTATCAGATACTTTTCTAATCATATTGTAAATATTACACTTCTCTGACGTTGTGCTCTCTTCTGTGCAAGCTTTTGCTCTCGTCATCGTCATCGACATCGTCATCGACATTGGCATAAGCTCAGCTCATTCAGCGAGTAGCTTAATTTGTCGCTTGTCGCTCGTCAATTTCGGTTTCGATTTCAATTTAAGCTTTAGTGCGATTTCATTTAATCGGCGTTGCGGTCGTGTATCTCTAAAGTGTCTGTAGAGTAGAGTATTTTTCTTAAACTGAACAACATGAACCTGTTGGTTTTGTTTTCGTTTCTCGCGTGTCTCCATGTGACTGTCACAAGTGCCGCTACAAACTTGGTTTGTTATTATGACTCAGCCAGCTATGTACGTGAAGGTAAGGCACAACCTTTCAAAACAAACTTCTAAGTATCCCCATGAATACTAACAAATAGAAGTAATCTGTTTATTAACACATTTGAGCAGAGCGACCTTGACATATTAAGAAATCTGCCCAGTTATAATAATTCAAACACGTGCGAAATCTACAAGACCAGTATTGAAAATAATATAAAATTTTGAAATCAAATGATTAATAAATGATAAATGATGCTGTAAGCCTGAATACCTGTTTGATAATTTAATACTAATTAGTAACACATTGTCAATCGAGATTCAAAGTGTTATATAAGAGTTTCTGAATTTAAATTATTTATAATCGTGATAAATAATACACATAACATTTACAGGTGCATATTAAATTGACATAAAAGTCTAAACAAATTGAAAATTAAAATTGAAAACCTGAACCATATTTTTTTTTATTAGAAGTAACCAGAATTATAATGTTTACTACAGATTTTATACCTGAAAACAGAGTAATAAATTGTTATACATTTATTGATTGCCAATGTTTATTCATGTGATTCCTTTTGATACCTGTTTTCTTGTTTGTTATATTATTTTAAGATATTTTAAATAATGTTTAATTTTAATTTGTTTTGATTTTGTTTTGTTTGTATATCAAAAGAGTTAAATCAAATTAGCACAGTGACTCCAAAAAACATTAATACTCACACACATTTGTAGATCCTACAACATAAATTCTTAACAACCTATATATTGGATTATATGTACAAAACAAACAAGCTCATTTGGATTAATTCAATTGAAAATGCTTATCGCGTAGGCAGAGAGCCAAGGCAGCTTCATGACATATACGAGTAGTAGACAGGTCTGGAGGTCAGTGGCTTATCAGCGAGAGCTTTCCGAGAGAGTAAGTTCTCTCTTGAACGAAGGCAATCGAAGCTCGGTTTAATGTTATTGTTCAAGTTAAAAACAATGTGATTGCGACTGGTGTAAACAATTTTCACGAGTGGAGAAGTTTCGAAGAGGCAACTTACCGACACTAGTATTTAGCGTGTGCAATTAACTTGTATATTGATATGGAATAGCAATTGTTTCTTTTATTGTTTAACCGAACAACACAATCCACGCACTAGAAACCGAAACCTGAGTGTACAACTCTCAGCGAGTCCAGCGCGACAACTGCCACGGCGACATTGCTCTGTTGGAGACCAAACAAGTGAATGACTCTGGGACGCCTCAACGCACAGTGGCACCAAGTCAAAGTTGAGTTCAAAAGTGTTGATTGAAGCTTTACTTAAGTCGGTATGCACCATAGAGATTAACATTTAAAATGCAAAATATATATTGAAAACAATTAAAATAAAATGTATATATTTTACACATTTCATTAGCCTCTCAGCTCACTGTGCGCACTTCAAATGAACGATAAATTTCTCAATATAGATATAATTTCAACAAGATTGTTGTTGCTCACTCTAAATTGAGTCACAGCAAGCCAATGATCACAATATGTTGTGGGGATTTGAGGGGCCCAAGACTCGGTGACAGTGGGGGTCAATTGTATACAGACGAGTACTGTTCTCAGATACATAGTACAAAGTGAGGGCAATTTTTCACTCAACTCATTTCATTTCAACTTAATTTCTATTCAACAATCGACTCAGGTCTAGGCAAGCTCTTGAATCCGGACTTGGAGATCGCACTGCAGTTCTGTTCCCATTTGGTTTACGGATATGCTGGCATCCGCAACGACAACTACCAGGCGCAGAGTCTGAATGAAAACCTGGACATTTATAAGCATCAGTATTCCGAAGTGACGGCCTTAAAGCGGAAGTACCGACACTTGAAGGTGCTTCTGAGTGTGGGCGGTGATCACGACATCGACGTGGATCATCCAGACAAATATATCGAGCTACTCGAAGGAGGAAAACTTCGTCAGGCAGCGTTCATTCAGTCGGCTTACTCTCTGGTCAAGAACTATGGCTTCGATGGCCTGGATCTGGCATATCAGTTCCCCCGGAACAAGCCCCGAAAGGTGCACGGTAGTCTGGGCTCGGCTTGGAAGGGTTTAAAGAAGCTCTTCACTGGCGACTTTATTGTGGACACCAATGCTGCCCTGCACAAGGAACAATTCACGGCGTTTGTTCGTGATGTGAAGGATGCACTACGAAATGATGGATTCATGCTGAGCTTGACTGTGCTGCCAAATGTCAACTCTACCTGTAAGTACACTAGTGATCTAACTAAAGTTTAATATAGAAATCTAATAATCGACAAAAGTTATATCGAGTTGTCGATATACATATATCCAAGTAATAGCTACTTAGTTTTCCTAAACGAAATTTAAAAGAAAACATAATTATGAATAAAAAGTACACCTGTTCATTTTGACTTGCAGTTAATGGAACGAAAATCCAATTAAATTAAATCTTTCATATTTTGTCAAAACTAATAAGATTTCCAATTTGACATCATATTTTGTTCTGCATTCAAATTCTTTTAATTTCGTTCAAATAATCTTGTTCACCAAAATGTGATTTTGATGCAAAAATTCAAAATTTTAAATCTCAAGTTTTAACTTGCAATCAACTTTCTATGACATTATATGATTATTATAATTATTCATTAATTTTATCAACTTTTCAGGGTACTTTGATATTCCTGCGCTTAATGGTCTCGTTGACTTTGTCAATCTGGCCGCATTCGATTTCCTCACTCCCGCCCGCAATCCGGAGGAAGCAGACTATACGGCGCCACTGTACGATCCGGCTTCCCAGAACCGCCTACCTCATTACAATGCCGACTTCCAGGTGCAGTATTGGCTGCAGCAAGGATTCCCCTCCAACAAACTCAACTTGGGAGTGGCCAGCTATGGAAATGCCTGGAAACTGACCGCCGACTCGGGCTTGGAAGGCACTCCCGTCGTGCCACACACCGAGGGGGCAGCTCCAGAAGGTCTGCAGTCCCAGAAGGCCGGATTACTCAGCTATCCGGAGATCTGCGCCAAGCTGCTGAATCCACGAAATGAATTCTTGAAGGGCAACGAGTCGCCACTGAGGCGTGTGAGCGATCCAACGAAACGCTATGGAACCTTCGCATTCCGGGCAGTAAACGAGTCCGTCACTGAGGGCATCTGGATTAGCTACGAGGACTTGGAAACGGTCTCCAACAAGGCGGACTATGCGCGCGTCAAGAATCTGGGCGGAGTGGCTCTGTTCGATCTGGGATACGATGACTTCCGTGGCTTGTGCGCCAGTGAAAAGTTCCCCTTGCTGCGTGCCATTAAATATCGATTATAATTTCAGGACATCAAGTGAAATTGCAAGTCCTGATTTAAATAAAAAACTCTCGCTATTATCAAAAATATTTGATTTAAATGTGTGGATAGTCTTATCAGCTAAATCCGTGTGTTTGAACTATGATGCTTCTCTCCGGGCTTATCAGTAAATATTTGGATTTTTGAAAGCCATTTAAAGTGGTTTACTTGAAGTAGTCACTAAATAAATACGTTTTGAGGCTTGTAAATTACCCAAACTGAATGATCTCATTGGCCTTGACGTCATGTGTGTGTTGATATTCCCGTACTCACACACAACAAGCAATTCCGTAGAAATGTTTTGATGGCACTCGGTTTTGTCTCTGCGACTGTTAAAAGCTTTGTTGATGATATACTTATTGCCATTTGAATTCAGTTTCGTTTTGTGTCTCGTTACGTGCGGACGTTTTACAATTGTGATCGCATCGCATCTCTCCAGTCTCTCTCTCCCTCTCCGTTTGTTGCTCTCCAAGTCTCCAAACATGCGCTCTTTGTGGCTTGGACTGGCTTTGAGTTGTCTGCTCTCAGCTCCGCTGCAAGTCATTGCCGCTGGTCCAAATCTGATTTGCTACTACGACTCTCGCGGCTTTCTGCGACAAGGTAGAAAATAAATAAATCTCTCTCTCCCTCCGTCTGTATCTCATCCGCTGTTGATTCACAGGTCTCGCTCAATTCTCGCTCACCGATATGGAGCTGGCATTGCAATTCTGCACTCACGTGATCTACGGCTATGCGGGCATCCATCCGGACACCTATGAGATGCAAAGTCTGAATCAACCATTGGATTACGAGCGTCGTCACTTTGCCCAAGTCACGGCGCTCAAGGAGAAGTATCCGTATGTCAAGTTCCTGTTGAGCGTGGGGGGTGATCGGGACTTGGAGCAGGAGGAGAAGTATGTCAAGCTACTGGAGGCAGGTGTCCAGAGCCAAAGGCGCTTCATTGAGTCGGCCAGGGATGTCGTTCGTCGCTTCAACTTCGATGGTCTGGATCTGGCGTTCCAGCTGCCCCGCAATAAGCCGCGAAAGGTTCACTCCGATGTGGGCACGGCCTGGAAGAGTTTCAAGAAGTTGTTCACCGGCGATTTCATTGTGGATGCCAATGCCGATACGCACAAGTCTCAGATGACGGAGCTGGTCAAGGAACTGAGCAGTGCCTTCAAGGCCAACGATCTGCTGCTGAGTCTCACGGTCCTGCCCAATGTCAATTCCAGCTGTAAGTCCGTCAACTGAGTTAGCTTAAGGGCATACCTTAATTTGTATTCAATTTACAGGGTACTTCGATGCACCTGCCCTGGCCCCAAAGGTGGACTTTGTCAATCTGGCCACCTTTGACTTCCTCACACCTGCCCGCAATCCCGAGGAGGCGGACTACACGGCTCCACTCTACGAAGTCTTTGGCCAGAATCGCCTGCCCCATTACAATGTCAACTTCCAAATGGAGCACTGGCTCCTGCAACGCTTCCCGGCCAACAAGTTGAACATTGGAGTGGCCACCTACGGACGTGCCTGGAAACTCACCTTGGACTCGGACAATGTGGCACAGCCCGTGGTGTCGAGCACCAATGGCCCTGCTCCGGCGGGACCTCAAACCAAGACCGAGGGACTCTTGAACTGGGCCGAGATCTGTCAGCTGCTGCCCAATCCCAACAATATGCATGGCAAGGGCGGCGCTGCTCCGATCAAGCGAGTTCCCGATCCGACGAAGCGTTACGGCGCATTTGCATATCGCGTGGCGGATTCCGACGGAGCCCATGGCTTGTGGGTCAGCTACGATGATCCCGATACGGCGGGCAGCAAGGCGCAGTATGTGCGCGCCAAGAATCTTGGAGGCCTGGCCCTCTTCGATTTGACGCTGGACGATTTCCGCGGTCAATGCACTGGCGATCGATTCCCCATGCTGCGTGCCATCAAGTATCGACTGCTCTAAGTCCGCGTGCCATTCGAATTCAGTCCCTGCTCCAAATGAGCACCCTGTATCTGTATCTATATCTGTATCTGTCTCGCTTGCAAATTAATTACAAAGTTGTAAACTAAAATACACCGCAAATTAATTCATTAGCCTAGCGACTACATACAACTTTTTACCAAAGCCGCATTTGACTTACTTTCGATCTGGCTTTAATTGTATTCGTATTTGCTTTGGGTTCGGATTCGGGTCTGGTTTCGGTTTGGCACCCAGTGGAGTCGCCTGTCGTTTATCGCCTTTCAACCATCTTGCTCAAATGGCATTTTTTACATTTGTTGTTTTTTTTTTCGTTTTTTGTGGTACTTAGCTTTTTATACCCTGGACGAGGGTATATTAAATTTATGCAAAGTATGTAAAACATATGTGCAGTTGAACTTCCATAACTCGAACGTCTATAACTCGAATGCTCTCTAGCTCTCTAACTCGAACTAAATTGAGTGGCAATAGCGTATACTAAACTTAACAAAATGACTTCCGTAAGTCGAAGTCTCCATAACTCGAACTTTTTTCTTGCAGTCACCATTATTCGAGTTAGGGAAATTCGACTGTAAATTCTTGATCAGACTCAACAGCCCTGTCAAAGTAATCCCGCATAACCGAAAGGATGGATAGATGAATGAATGGTAAGAGCTAGACGCACCAAATTTTCTATGTAGACTCTTTTTAAGTGCATACTGATCGAGTTTATTCTAAATTTTGTTATCAGCTCTAGCTTTCTACTCTCGACTTAAGCTTTCTCATTTGTTTTGCTTTGCAGATTTATATTAAATTTATTTGAAGTCTGCAAAATTTGTTGATCAGTCTCAACAGCCCTGTCAAAGTAACCCCGTATGACCGGAAGGATGGATAGATGAATGGAATGGTAAGAGCTAGACACACTAAATTTGTAGACTCTTTTTAAGTGCATACTGATCGAATTTTTTCTTAATTTTGTAAGCAGCGCTAGTTATACCCGTTACTTATTAAAAATAAGTAAAAGGGGATATTGTATTCGTTGCAATGTATGTAACAGGGAGAAGGAAGCATCTCCGACCCTATAAAGTATATATATTCTTGATCAGCATCAACAGCCGAGTCGATATAGCCATGTCCGTCTGTCCGTCCGTCCGTCTGTCCGTCTGTCCGTCTGTGTGAGTTCATTGATATCAGAGACTATAAGAGCTAGAGCAACCAAATTTGGCACACAGATTTCTATAAACCCCACGCAGGTCAAGTTTGTTTCAAAATTTTGCCACGCCCCTTTCCGCCTCCGTAAATCGCGAAAATCCACCACACGCACAGTTTTCAAGATATTATGTTTTTTTAAACGGTGAACGTTAGCTACTGTTATTACCTATCATCCTACTAAATCCCAAAAAGATCGGACAAACAGAAAGGTGGTACTGGCTGATTAAAGCTTTTAAGCAATTAAAATGCCTAAAAGCATGCAATAAAAAAATTTTAATTTGTTTATGTAAGTAACGGGTATCCTATAGTCGGGAGCTCGACTATAGCCTTTCCCACTTGTTTTCTACTTTACTCTGAACTGAACTCTTTATATATGACTGTTCTTTTTTAAACATGGATCTTACCCTGTTTTAAATTAAAATCCATGTATCTGAGGGACTGTGCCAGGATATCTCTTAGTCGATCACTCTCGACTTAAGCTTTTTCATGTGTTTTGCTTTGCAGATTTACAGATTTCAGGCTGCGTCGCGTCGGCGCAGATTTTGCTTGTTTTCGTTTGTATAATTGGCGCTACCTTCGATAGTTGTTGGACTGTGTTGAGCTCCATATGCGTAGTTTTTCTGTCTGTTGAAGCCTAAAGCGCAAGCCAAGACCAGCACTGACATACCACCCGTCTTTCGAGTATGTCGAACTCCGTAGTACGAGTTTGCAACCAACAGGGCGACTGGGAACCGATTGAATTCGCCTGCTGGCCCGTGGCTCTTGGGCTGTGGACTTTGGGACATTCGGACTTTTGGCGACGACACGATGTAAGACAACTAAATTAAGTTATTGTTTCTGCGAAGCGAAGCAATCACACAAGGACTTTTGTATACACTATAAACAAAAGAAAATTCAACCTGTCGATTCAATCTATTAACTACATCAAAAGCTTAAAATATAAATTTCAAGTGCGGTGTAACAATATTTGTTTTTTGTTGCTTTTAGGAGTTTTTTAAAGATTGGATGACAATTTATCGAAAGTTCAGGTACTTATTTACTTATTTCTGCTTATATATACAACTTTTACTTATACTAACTTAGATTTTATAATACTTTTTTTCAAAATACATTTTTTTTTTTATTTGAAAATTTGAAACTCAAGCCTTGTTATTTTAAGATTTTTTTAGCAGAGAACACGTAAGTTTAGATGTATGTGTTTAACTCAGCACACTTTATCCATATTCAACAAAATAAAACAGAAGCTAGTTGTGGTCTAGTCTCGGCAGTTTATCTGTAAATCGTGATCTTATTAAGCAAACTACACTCTAAAATTATTTGCAATTGGCGCAATGCCCTTTTGGAATGCAAAATATGCCATTAGTGGCAATCGAGCGTGGTCTCTGCTTCCCAAGACCTTAAAGTAGCTCACACCCGAAACCGAGTTGACGCCGAGTCCGTCGAGTCTTTAGGGTAGATGGAAGAAACTTATCTACAGACTAACTACGAGTACATATGCATGCCTACAAGTTGTAAACATGGTATTGTTTCAGCAACTCCAGTCTACGGTCTACAGTCGACAGTCTGTAGTCTAAGATCTCAGCTGTGTGCCATATTCCTTCGCAAGTATCACCGATCGTGGCTGCTCCTAGCCCGAGTCCAACTCCAACTCCGACTCCAACTCTGGCTCCTGGCAGCTTGTCGCCTCATCTAATTAAGCCGCATTGGTCGTAGTGGGACAACGAGATCTCGGCATGATATTTGCTCTGCGATTATTGCCAGCCTGCGCCCCATGCGAATGACAAATATGTTGCTTATGCGACTCGAACTCGTACACAGAAAGAAAACAAATTATTTCAAGCTTAAAATTCTTGATTTTAGCATTTACTTTTCAAGAACGTATTCAGAATATTTAAGGTATTCAGAAACTATGATAAATTGATAAAGTCATGAATTTATTACACCATTGCTAGTGAGTAAAAAAATCAATTTATTCATTTGAAATAATTTTTATCACTTTATTTAGATTTGAAATATGTAATAAGGGACAATAATGAAATTGTCATTTGTGTGATTCGAGCCCTAGTTATTTAACAATACATATCACTTTATAATATAACACAAATATCATAGTTTCCGAATACCCTAATTATTGTTTAATTGACACAATATGCGTCAACGACTCAAATTCCACTTCAGGTGAAAGTGAAAATTCTTACTTAAATCAATTGTGCTTGACTTTATCCCGAAATCCGGATTTTTTATTGCGGTGTATGCCAAGTTCCTTCTTCTGTGGAAGGCAGCTTCCTCGGGGCCAGCTACAGAGCTCTTTAAATAAAGATATTTTCGCCCTCATTACGCTCCGTATCCTTTTGTTTTCTGCATCTCTCTGTTTTTTCCATTTTTTTTTTTGTTCGGTGGCCGATGAAGTGTCGCTGATTGCGCGTTGCATTGTTTTGCTTTGTCGATGCTCACGATGACGATAAGAAATGCATGGAGTACATGGCTCGCCAACTGAATTTGGTCAACTTGGCTAACACTGGCTACTGGCTACTGACTACTGGCGGCTAATACTGATACGAGTGTATCATATCAGCTGCGATACTGTCAACATCAGTTGAGATTTCCATGGAAATTTGGTGGATTCACAAAACTGCAACGTTTTTACCACCATCTTCGATGTACTAATATCTAACTAATATCAAAAATATTTTCTAAATGGATCAAATTAATACAAGAGTTTTTAAATAGCATTTCATTTAATTTATTTAAGAAAAACATTTTAGAAAATTTAATATAACTATAAAATAAGAATGTAAAATTATCACTTAAAACATTTTTAATTTGTCACTAAAAAGATTGAAAAGTTAAATTCAATTTAATTTAATTAAAATAAATTAAATCAATTATTAGGATAAGTTCACAAAAATACAACTAGATCAATACGGAAAAATAATAATAAACCTTAAGTATATACTTCCTTACATCCTTAAAATAATATTTTAAACGTTAAGTCTGTGAGATTGATGATGATTCATTTGTTCATGGTAAACCCATTAAAAGCATAATTTTGTATCCTTTAGAAAAATGTGGACAACTCAAGCATACCCTCTACATATATTTGCAATGCATTAAGGTTTCCTGCTCGGAAGAAATCACAAAGAACAGACTACTTTTAATATTTATAATGTGTGCGAGATGTTTCGAAACGTGGTTCAAGTTTCGCGCTTAAATTCATCACATGAAGTCTTTTCTTTTCTTTCATTTTTTTATTATTTCACAATGCTTTTCTGACTGGGCCCCTTTATTTTGGTTGTTATTGCTTTGCATGCTCTTGGTGTGCATTTTTATTGCTTAGTTAATTTTAAATAAACCACGCGACTTTATGGTATTCGCCTTGCTGCTGGCACATGAACTGCCATCAGTCAACTGGCAGCAACCGGGATGCAGTGCATCGTTAAGTGGCCTCAGTTCCTGGTCTTGGTCTTGATCTTCAAGTTCATCATATGAATGTAGATGCCAAGAATTGAGCTGTCTCTGTCCGGTTTCGTACACTTGTCAGCGGGTTGTCACACAAAATGATTTAAACCTAGTGCCCCGAATGACGATGCTTTTGCCTGTCTGGTCTGGACCTGGTCAAGTTTTCGTTTGTTTTCGTCAAGTGGCGCCAAAAATGAAATTTTCAACGGCACCGTGCAGAGTTCGCCTTGCATTTCGTTTATAGATTTTTAACGCCCCGATCGTGGCTTTTGACCACAATTATTTTAACTTTGTTAACTTGTTCTCGTTGTTTTATTGGATTCATTTACAAGCGACAATAAAAATGTGCCATTAATGGTGGTCCGGCACAAGTTGAAGTTGTTGTTGCTAAACGAAATAAACAACTCATCAAACAACACCATGGAAAATATTGTATAAAAAAAAACAACAAGAAGCTCAATTTTAAAAACTAAACGTTTTGTTTATTTTTCTACAGAATTTTCACGCCAATTAAATTCAATTAGCTGTCGGCAGTGGCAGCGATGCCCTATGATGTGGATCCCTAAACTGTGTGAGTGTGTGTGTGTGAGTGAGTGTGTAGTCTCTTTTTTATCCCACCATGTGGGTGTGTGCAATGTCCGCAGCTTTGTCTAGCGCCACTGCGCCATAAAAGGTTAGTTTAAACAAATAAACACGTGGAATTAATGAAGAAACGTGTACTGCAGTTTATGGATTACGTATGAAAGGAACGCTCGTACAACAGGTGAATATCTTTGAGGTACCGAGGAAAAAGTACATTTTCAGTTAACTTAATAACTTCAGTATCGCCTTTAAGCTAATTATTTGGATTTACTATTGATACAGTTTAAGCTGAACTCTTAATAAATATAAATAAATAAATAAACAGGTGTGCTACAGAAATCTCTTCCACTTGAATTTGACTTAAATTTGTATGCAAATTATATCATTTTTCAAGCGGAAGCGTTTACTATGGCACCCCTAATAAAGGTAAAAAATTTCTATATTTTTAATATTCAATTTAATCCAGGCCTATATTTCTAATATTATATATTTGTGTGATTGAATTATTGTGGATGAACTGTTAATTGATATATAAATCAAAAATGCCAGAAAACAGGATGTTTATTAATTAACATTTGATTCAATCCAAGACCAAATTACTAATATTTTATTCTTGGCAGTTGTAGGCAGTTGTTAATAATTAAACATTATAAAGAATTATTATTAAAAATAAAAATCAAAATAGCAAGAAAACGGGGTCAACATTTGGTTGAATACAAGCGTATATTACTTAAATTATTTTCGTGTAGCTGTAAGACTTATTCTTAGGCAATTTTTGATTTCTACAGGGTATCAGTGGCATTTGTGGGATTATAGTTTTTATGTAATGGACAGTTTAAGCAATAATTCATTTATTCTGTGTTGCACTTTAATACAACGTAAACAGTCACAACAATTCAGACGCTTCCCCTTTAATCAGTCTGTGTATGCGCAATTTGGATTGCCCTAGACTTGTGGTCACCAAAAGAATGAGCATAAACATTTACAACTTTTAATTACCACACTAAAAACGGCACGATACATTTATACACATACATATACATATAACACAACAAAACGTGTGAAATTGCTTGAGAGATTAAGAGCAACTGCAACTGAAAGACTGAACGTTGGACTGATTTGGGGGAGGGCGACAGGCGGAGGGAGGAGGGAGGATTATACTGATGACGACGCGCCTAAAACAAACAAATAAACGCCAAGTAAATTGGCCAAGTAACAACGTCGCTGGCGGTACGCTTTGCTCTGGCTTTAATTAAATCGACGGAACAAAAAAAAAACAATAAAACTACATGCATCCCGATGAATATTGTTGTGTTGTATCAGTATCGAGTCTGGGTGAGATTTTATTACGCACTACGACGGCCCTGTGCAATAACTCAAAAAATACTTGCCCGTGTATCATTAAAATCAAAAACGATCCACAACGCCGACTGCCACCCAGCGTGTGCTGGCGATGTTGTCTTTGGGGTATCCGGAACCGTTTAGATGTTTAGATGTACAAATAAACACTCGTAAAACGTCGCCTGGCCTCAGACGGCACTACGACTATTCCAATTCCTCTTGTAAACATTAACAAATCGAATGAGTTTTATTTTTTGTCAATATTTCTCAAGCGAATTGACTTTTTAAATTATGTTTGTTATCGTTCATTTGTATTCAAATTCTTATTTTATTACTGACTCATTTACGATGTATGTACGTACATCATAAAATTGTTCGCCAATCAGTTAAGTAAATACCTTTTTAATCATATGCTAACTTCTCAACATTTTTCACTTATCAAAAAGTTATCGTACTTGCATTAATTGCAACAGCAAATCCCAATTTATTATCACAACCATTTTTAATACACCTAATGAAATTAGCTGAAATGCAGTCGAGCTTCCCTAACTCGAATCACCATTATCCAAAGAAAAGGTGCGATGTATTACTGCGACTCATTTAGCTCGAGTTAGAGAGAAAATTGAGTTTTAGAAGTTCGAGTTATGAAAGTTCAACTGTATTTGACTTTAGAGGGATTCTTGTTTTGAAAACATTTTTATTTTTTAAATATTAGCTTGTTGAACTTACAGAAATGACTTCAGCATTTCGAAATTTATTATTTTTTTCTATTTACTAATTATGGTTCATAAGTAAGTTCTACATAAATTTTTCTTAAAAAATATTTAAATTTATTGTTCCATTTATCTAAACTGACCTTTTTAAAAATGCTCAAAAATAATAAAAGAACATTTGTTCGAAAATATCAAACTTTACTATTATTTTCAGGGATTAAAACCGGAATCTTTAACCGAAATAAACTCTTTCAAATGTAGTACCCAAATAAATGTTGTATAAAGTACCGATAACCGAAACGCTTGTACCGGTACGGTTTCGTTACATTTTTCTACAAAATGTATCTTGTATTCTGTTACATATGGATGTACATAATTTGGCTTTAAATTAAACAAATACTTAAAATTAAAGTTAGTCCTACATATCTCTATAAAATGCTTACCTTCATATTCACAATTCTGTTAAATATGGTATATTTGCCTTTTAACATTAACAAAAATTTGAACTTCTGTTTTTACCGGAACCGGAACCGCTATTTGTTTCGGATTAATTCCCTGATTATTTTACTAATTTAAAATTTAATTAATATAAATTAATGGAAACTCACCTTCATAAAAATTTTTAAGCATAGTTATGCAATTTTTTTTTTTAATTTAACTTTTTTAAATATATTTTTAATACTTAAGTATGTAATTAAGTTTTAATTTCAACATCATTTGTATTGCATTTGTAAATGGGTCCATGGGAAGGAAAAAAAATATTGCTGGCGTGTCGATATTTCACGATTATGTCAGTCGCTTGTGTTTGGATCCCTGCGTGGGGTCTGGGAGGCCAATGGGGCGGGGGAACTGGAGCAGTGTTGAGTCTTGGGAAATTGCGTGCGCACGCGTACAGCGCCAAAACGAATTAAGCCTGATGCACCAGCCACTGATAATTTAATTTTTGTTATTTGCCGGACAAAGGACAACATGGAACTTGGACTTGAACTGAGACTGAGACTGAGACAGAGAGTTGGACTGTGTATTTGTTGTGTTGTGTTGTGTTGTCCTTTTGCATTCAATTTATACAACTGTTACACACGCACATCTTATCAACAACAATTTGACAGTTGGCAGTTCGTTTTGCGAGCAAATGAGAAATCTGCGCGTGACACGCAACCAATGATGAGAGATTGTGTTTATGTCAAAGTGTCGAAGTAGTTGTCGTTGTTGTTGCCGTGGTTGTTGTCGTTGTTCAGCTTGAAGCTGTTGATATTCCTCTGCATGTAATCATTGTAATCTCAGCTGCTGTTAGAAAATAACCTTTGGACAATTTATGCAAAAATTGCTGCCCTTCACCCTCTCGGTTTATTTCATTTTAATGCTCTCGCTGTTATCGGCTGTCAAATTTGCCAAATCACGATGACGTATCGCTAAACCGCGTTTGACATTCCTGTTTTTCAACATCAACGGCAAAGGGTTGCATACTAATTTCCTTGAAGCTGCCCAGAATAATCTCAGCTGTTATTGTAGCCACTGTGTCTGGTATGTGATGACATAAAAAACGTACACATAAGAATAAAGGGCTGTGCCATCAGAATATTTCTGGTATTTGAACCAAGATTTCTTTACTTTCCATTTTTAATATCATAATCAGCATTTTATCAGCCGCTTGTCGAAGAAAACGTTTGAAGATAAAATGTATTACAGAAAATGTTATGATTATTTCAACAAACTCATTTAAAATGTAATGAGATTCATTAAAGTAAAAGTAAATAATTCAAAACGTTCCATGAGACTTCTAATCAGATATTAATAGGGAAAACTGTAAGATAAAATTATAACATTCCTAAAAAAAAATGCAACATATTTCACGAAATTTAATGTAATACAATTTAGACCAAATTATTTGAAAGGTTATCTCAAAAACAAATAACTGTATGCACTGGTCGCTATATTTATTTTGAGAACACTTAAAGTAAAATCTACTCATAATTTGAACTTATTTCATTGTTAATTTTGGCATCAATGGAAAGGTAATTTTAACCCATTAAGTACCCATTAAAAATATAGAATTTTTATAAAAGTCTACTTTTGAAACTTTTTTCCTCGGGCTTAAACAAAAAATGTTGTAATGCAAAAAGTTTCTTCAAACATTTCTAATACTAACTGCAAAAAATGACTATTTTATATAAAAAGGATGAAAAAGTTTCTAAAATAGTAGTTTTTAGCAATTTTCAGAAAAATCATAAAAATTATTAGCGAAAAGACTTTTTAATAAAAATTTAAAATCAAACAAGTGGGAAAGGCTATAGTCGAGCTCCCGACTATAGGATACCCGTTACTTACATAAATAAATTAAATTTTTTTTATTGCATGCTTTTAGGCACTTTAATTACTTAAAAGCTTTAATCAGCCAGTACCACCTTTCTGTTTGTCCGATCTTGTTGGGATTTAGTAGAATGATAGGTTATAACAGTGCCTAAAATTAACCATTTAAAAAATCCAAATATCTTGAAAACTGTGCGTGTGGTGGATTTTCGCGATTTACCAAGGTGGAAAGGGGCCTGGCAAAATTTTGAAACAAACTTGACCTGCGTGGGGTTTATAGAAATCTGTGTGCCAAATTTGGTTGCTCTATATATAGTCTCTGAGATCTAGGCGCTCACACAGACGGACAGACGGACGGACGGACATGGCTATATCGACTCGGCTGTTGATGCTGATCAAGAATATATATACTTTATAGGGATGCTTCCTTCTCCCTGTTACATACATTGCAACGAATACAATATCCCCTTTTACTTATTTTTAATAAGTAACGGGTATAAAAACGGGTAATTATAAGTTCTCCCTCTGTAGACTTAATTGTACCATTATTTTACGTAATAAATTTTCCTGCATTGCTTTTAAAAGCAGTCAACTTTTAATTTGCATTAAATAGATTACAGAAATAGAAATCCCTGCTGTCTAGCCACAGAGCGAGCACAACCCTAATTCAATCCATCACACTCTGTACTCGGAAGTTTCCATATACATATATCCGGGCAAATAGAATCGTCATCGATCAGATCTGTGTACAGCTGCCAGAGCGCTCAATTCTATGCAGCACATTTGCACATACGACTGACAAATTAAAATGCACAATCAACAAAAAGCAGTAAAGAAAGAAAAACTCGAACAAAAAATTGACTTGCACAATAGAATTTCTAAAACTGATGACGAATGTTTTACGAATTAAGATGGATCACTTGGCATGACGGCCACAAAAAAGAAATAAACCACTGTAGTGTTAATAAAAAATAAGAAAAAAAAAGGATACAGAGCCAAATAAACAACGGGAGAATATGTAGAAGCCAAGTGGAGTTAGGATTACGAGTATTGTCCGATGAAATCGATGCATAATAAAAAGAGAGAAGGAACCGAAACATCTTCGGCGACTTTGCCATTTGGTGCAGTCAGTCACTAAAAGCGGCGGCATGACACAGCAATTTGGCTACCTATCGTCATGGCCATGTCACTCAGTCCCAGTCCCAGTCAGAGTCTCAGTCTCATTCATTTCCCCATCCCTGCGGCCCAAAAAGAGTTTGAATTTCAAATTGAATTGAAACGAAGTAAATGACGTTGAAAACTTACAAGATGCGAACGTGTGTACAGGATTTTCTTTTGGGTTTCTCATTGTTGTTGTTATTGTTGTTGTTGTTGCTCCGACTTTAATGCCTTAATGGTTAATATCGCGACTCTAAATCGTCCAGTCATGGCGCCACAAGACACGATTTTGCTGAAGATCTCAGCACACACACACAGGATATGAACAGACAATCATTTATAATGTTTAAATTTTTAATAAATATTCCTCGCACACACATACACACACACACATGCTGGGAAATTGGAAATGCCTAGGGATGGGGTGGGGGGTGCACTCTGAACTCATCCCCCTTTCGTCGGGTTGTGCTTCTGTTGTAATCAGCACAGGAATCTGATACTTGTACAAAAGGCTTTTCTTTGTAAACACACTTCCTGAACTTTGCGAAGCAGCAAAAGCAATAGCAACAACTATGACAAGTATACACACACACTCACACACTCACACTCATGCATACAGTTACTGAGAATGGGGAAATTCATTTGTATTGTATGGATTTTGCGCATATTTACACATGTATAGTACATACATACATATGTATGAAAAACATGTTAACCAGAAAATTAATTATAAAATTTTCAAAAACCTTAACAGTGTCTACAATATGGCGTTTATTTTACTCAAACAAAAACTTACACAGCACTGTATGTGTGAATGCGGGTGTGGGAGTGTGTATAAATATGCATGTGTATACGTATGTGTTTTAAAATAAGGAAACTTTCATACAAGCACATTTATCAATGCACAAGAAATGAAACAGATTAGAAACAGAATTTTTAAATTCAATTGGAAAAAATTAAAATCAAAAATAACATTTATATATGATAACATAAGTAAATATTAATTCATATATATATTAAATATATATATAAATATATTTAAAAGTGTTAAACTTTTAAAAAATCAATTTTCAAAATGTTTGAAATATCTAGAAATCAAAAATAATTCTTATAACAAATAAATTTATTTGAAAATGCCATTATAAGATAGAAAAGTCTTTGCTTCAGAGACTTTCACTATTTTATATCAAAATGATTAATTAAAAATGCAATATTATCACAACTTAAGATGGAAAATCTTAGCTACGGAGACTTTCACGATTTCATAACAAATTAATTAATTTAAAAATGCAATAAAATCACATCTTAAGAATGAAAAGTCTTTGCTGCCGCGACTCTCTACATCACCCTGTATGGGGGCAAGCACAATATTCATTCTCATAAGACTTTGCCACATCAAATCATATACATTTCATATGTATATAAGTGAGTGTGCACATACATTGTTAAAGGCACAAAACAAAGACCCACAGAGGCCACAGCCATTCCAAGTAGTAGCAGAAACAGGAGCACAGGCGGAAAAAGTGCCCGTAATTCATGCTTGCCATAAGAAATTTAACATTTCTTTTCTTTGGCCTGGCCTGGCCCACTCCAAGCCCCGCCCTTACCGCCCACTGCATGCCAGAGGCTAAGCAAGAAGGATAAGAAGGATATGGATATTGTGCTTGTGCGGGCAATGGAGCTGCTGTGAAATTAAACACGGTCTCTCTATGTACAATATACTTACATACATATATCTATGAAAATGAAAATGTCGGGGGAACCAGAAACAAGAAACAAGAAACGTGCACAAGTTGTGGTTAGCTCACAAGGCACATCATCCGGAAGAGCCGGAGCTGGATGGAGCAGGAGGATGCATCGTTTCAGATATTCAGATTTCTTTTCAAACAATAATTTCTCAAAAAAAAAAAAGAAAAAAAAATGGTCGGCAACTGTTGCCAATTGCTTGAATTCTCTTGCAGCAATTGGCAGCTGTTGTCACCTGTGTCCAGACCTCATGTATAAATCACAGAATCTGCTCAATGAACGCGCAAAAAATAAAAAATTAAATTAACATAATGTGTGGTCTGGTCACATAACGGTAATATTTTAAAGGAGCGACAGCACTGGAGTGAGAGAGAAGGGGAATGGGGGGCGCATTGTGCATTTCTCGGACACGAACAGCCCGCAGATAGTAAAGAAGAGCACTGAAGAAGATAATGCAAATAAATAACGGATCATATTGCATTCACACAAAATTTATGTTTATTTTTCAGGAAATTATTAAGTATAATCAAAGGTTGCTCTATAGGCAACTCGCCAAACCGTATTATGCACAAGTGGCGATGGTCTGCACAAGAATGCTGCACTACGAAATACCCTGCAGACAAGTTTTCTTTTATTTTATTTGTATTTTTATGGAAAATTGGAACATCTACATTTTGGATAGTTGCGAATGAATTCTTAAAATCAGTGATTAAAACCGGAGCCGTTAACATAAATTAACCCTTTCAGATGTGGTACCGGAACCGGAACCGAAACCAAAATAAATTTTTTGAAATGTACCGAAAACCGAAACGTGTGTACCGTTACAATTTCGGTACATTGTTTTAACTAAATTATTTAAATACATATTTAATTTGCCTTTAAAATTTATAATCATTTTAGACTGCACTTTTGTAGCGGTACGTCCCGGTACTAATACCTTAACCGATAGCGCAAAACCGAAATATAACCTTTTACCGGAACAGTCGTTTAGGTACATACCGGAACTGATATTTGATTTGAATTGTACAAAATTCTTATAATTATTAAACGAAACAAATAATGATATAATGCGTCAATTTATTTGGATAGAAGTAAATAAATTAATAAAATGAAATTTATTTAATTTTATACAATTTCTATAAATAAATATCAAATTAAATGTTGAATCTGCATTATTCCCCTATATATTTTGGATAAATGTTAATAATTTATTAAAATTAAACTTATAAAATTGTATGCAATTTTCAAAAATATTTAACAAATTGAATGTCAAATCACTTCAAATCACTACCCACATATATTCTGAATATGTATAAATGAATTCTAAAAATGAAATGTATAAAATTGTATACAATTTTTATAAATATTTAACAAATTAAATGTAATAATCCCCCATGTGTACCTATGTTATGATAAAAGTCAAATACTGAGTATAAACATCAAATTGTCTAACTGCAAAAAGCAATTGTTAAATAGATCATACCCTTTTCATCATATACAGGGTATTAAGAATATGCAAGAAATGCAAATGGAAAAAAAACTAATAATAAAATGTAAAACACAAAAGACAAGAAAAGTGCTATTGAATGTGTGCTGGCCTGTATCACGAAATAAAAGTATCGAATTAGCGAAATAATATCAGATGTCCTTTGCAGACAGAGAGAGAGAGAGAAAGAGAGGGAGATAAAGACAACTACTGCTGGCAGTTCCATTTCCACTCGAACAGCCATCATCAGACTCTGTCTCTGTTTCTGTCTCCGTTTCTGGCTCAGAGTCTGACGCACACTTGCCAATTTTGGTCATGTTATGGGCAGATTGTTGTAATTACCCCGGGGTAACGTCAGCTGCAAGGACCTTTACTCCAAAAGTAACTTGCACCAGTTACACAACGAAATCAAACCGCAATTTCCGCGCCCTCGACATATGTAAGCCTAATTCCAAATATGAGTATGAGTATGAGTATGAGTATACTCGAAGTTGTTGCATGTTGTTGCTACATTCATAAGACCTATACAAGTATAGGACCTTTTTATTTTTTTTATATTGCACCCATAGTTGCAAAGGTAACCGCATTGCAAAACTTATTCGCCTGAATGCATTAGAATCGTTTTTTTGCGTTTCTTTTTTTTTTTCTTTTCATAAATAAGTAGAATCGGGGTCGATGCCGCCACAGAAGCGCCGGGATTCTCGAGGATTTATGAAATAATGGACGCAAAATATGTTTTTTATAATTCTTTGTTACTGTTTCCTTCTGCGGGCATACTCATTGTCAAAGGGAGAAATATGAACAAAAGCTGACATGGCATATTGTAAGCGGTTTTCTCTTGTGTTGAGCGGATTTCTTATCGACTACAACCAGCTACATCAAATTGCATTGCAATTGCAATTGCATAACCCCGCGGATCAATGCAGGACAGTGGATAGACGTTAATATTTATCCAGCTGTTCTTCTGATAATAGATAGTTCTTTCGATCACTTTGATTACTAAACAGTATCAGAGTTTTCCCGGTGTTTCTTAATAAATTTTTAGATGGACAAAATTGATTTTATAACTTTTAGGGCCGTTTTATACATACCTATAGTAACAAATTTGACATTAACTTCTATACGCTTTTGTAAAATTTTCTTTTCAATAGTTATCAAGAACCTTATTGAGACATTGATCAGCATCATCAGCCGAGTCGATTAAGCCATGTCCTTCCGTGTGAGATCCTAGATCTCAGAGACTATAAAAGCTAAAGCGACCAAATTTGTCATACAGACTTCTATATACCCCCTATCGGCCAAACAAAATGGTAGTAATGGCTAATTTAAGTTGCAAGCAATGTAAATGCCTAAAAGCATAAATAAAATTTTTTTTAGTTTATTAAAATAAGTAACGGGTGTCCTATTGTCGGAAGCTCGACTATAGCCTTTTCCACTTGTCTTTATTTAAAATGTTTGCTACTTTTCAGACGGATTACCAAGCTGCTTATCTAGATTATGGCTATAGATCATTTCAAATACTAATTTTTGTGTGTTTAATTTTTTCTATTTTCTGAACTTATTTATTTGCCAATTCTTTCTTTCTATGATATTCAATCGAATATGTATTCCAATCGAGTGCCTAATGGTTTAGAAAAGTCCTGCTTAACTTGAAAATGTTCTACTCTATGAGCAGCTAACATAGATCATCAATAAGCTTGTATGTATGTGTGTATTTGTGTACTCCTTCGGTCCGTGTAACTTGCTGACAAGGAACTGTCACCACCAGCGCCCCAGCGCCATATTCTTAAAGCAGCTCTTTAAAGCTTCTCTTTTGGTTTGCCGGCAATTTGCACACACAAATAAAAAAAGCCGCCAATTGGCCCCCACCAGCATGACAGGCGAACAAGCAACGGAGCAACAAAACGTCAATGGCCAGACACGTTAACATTGGCTTTGGCCAGGAAAAAAGGGTCTACTCCAACTCGTACTACACTCGGAGGCTCTGGTTATAAATCAGTTGTGCGGCTTTTAATAAATTGTAATTGAGTCGCGATTCACGACTGAGGTCATGTGCTGAGAGCTGAGAGCTGATAGATACGTTTGTATCTTCTTCGGGCTTTTCCTTCGCAGCTCCAACTATGACGACGACTGCGATTGCGATCGCGTGTGGGAATGCAGACGAGGCGATGTCGATCCTTATGGCTTCGCGACGACCCTAAACAATTCTCTCAAACTTGGAACTTGCAAGTTGTATTTGTTGTTGTAGATGTAGTTGTAGTTGTAGTTGTAGTTATTGTATACATGGCACTTTGCCGGCTGTCGCCACTTAAGCCTGAACTGAACTGAGCTGAGCTGAGCTGAGTATCTACTCTACCCTTTAGTTCTCCTTCTTCGAGTAGCATGCTTAAATATAACGTAATGAAAAATGTTTTGTTTGCAATTTTTCTTTTCATTTGTTTCCTCTTCTTCCCCTGCTGCTGTTGTTGTTGCTGCTGTTGTTTGTGTGTTGAGCAGCAATAAAACTCATTGAACATGAGTTGCTTTTGAGCAACATGAACAATTAATGCAACATATGTTTGTCTGAAGTCGAACCAAAACCAGCAACAAAAAAACGCACATCTCTCGATCGTTTTTTGCAGTTGTTGTCTTAAAACAAAAATAAAAAACAAATCGAATTAGCTGCAAGCGCGACGCGACTCTGACTGCCAAATGATGCACAACACGCGAACAGTGCTTTGGAAGAATTTAAAAAGATCTAACTGAACTTTGCAATACTCTTGCTAAAGTTCAAACTAGTTGAATTCGCTTTGTATAGAGTCTAAGCAAATGCATGCTTGATTTATTTATTTATTTATATTTACCACAGGAATATTTGTACTTAAGTTTAATGTGTAAACCAATCAACCTTTTCGACAAGCTAAAATTAATTTCATAACGCTGATTACGCAACACGCCTACAAAAGCAAAAAGATCTTGGACAATCCTCAGCTTAGATGCTTCAATATTCAATTGCAGACATTCCAAATTGAATGTTCTTTTTTTTCTTTCGCATATTTGCCAAAGCAAATCGCACGATCGATTGCCCCGATACGAATTAACCCAATAGCAATGGGGCAGATACGTAGTGCAATCCCAGATACAGATACAAACTGGTATGAAAAATTATTGTTTTAATTGTATCTAGGAGGAGGAGCTGGCAACTTCAGCACATTGCACATTGCTTCTTTAATTGCTTTTAACCTTTTGGTGTATTTGTTTTAATCGAATGTTTATGGCTTATCATTTTTCTAGTATTCATTTTTTTGTGGGTCGGTAAGTCTTTAATTGATATTACTCTGTACGAATTGGGAGTCAAAGCTAAAGCTATAGTTTTACTTTTAGTTTACTGTTACATTTATTGTCAATTTGTCTGGTGAAATAAAACGTTAATTGCAATACGTTTAACACAAATATATGATTGCCACAATTTAAGAGGGGGACTGACAAACGACGGGGAACCCGCAATCAACTAAACGTTGCACGTTGCTCAAAAGAAATTAACGAGAATTAAGCGACCTGCCCACCTAATGCCAATGCCATCGACCAGGTTGGGGACGAGGGAGGAAGCTGCCCCCCGAACCCGGCAATCAACAGCATTCCATTTTGTTTCAACTTTTTGCATGGATATCTTCGACTCAATACGCCCAGTAAACAGGAACAGGACCAGGCCGGAGCTGTGGCCAAATCAAAGAGTCCAAATCAAAACCAATAATAAACTTAAATCGATAATTGAGGTCAACTTTTGCGAGGCATTTTTGGGGCCCGATAAAATGTTTGACCGCGAGGCCTTTTGCCAACGAAACATACGTGATCGTTTAACTGTAAATTAAATATAATTTTTCAATAATCATAATTACAATATATAGTTCTGTTTTCGTTTCGTTTCATTTCATTTTATGTGCAAATTTTGGCATTTACTTAAATCTCAGCTCAACTCTGGCGATTCAGATGATCCCTTAAATCACGCCAGACGCATAAATCATCCACACTCAACCTTTATGGGATCGATAACTGTTTAAGCTCGGACGTCAGACCGTTTGACGTTTTGTCCGTTTTTAATATGAATTGATCGTTGGGTTCTTTTTATTCCACAGCTGCCACGACACGGCTTAATCTGCACAATCAGTGATGATGTGTTATTATATCAGTTCTATTCTGGCAACTGTCAAACAAAATATGTATAATCAAACTCCTGATACCGATGATCTATAATGCTGCAGATGCTTCATTTTGTATTGTAGATTTTTAGAATGTGTTGATCAGTTTTGGTCAAGTTTGCTTTTAAGCTTAAGAATAGACAATCTATTTTTATTTTCTTTTTTAAATAAAAAGTAATGACATTTGCACGGATTCCTAACCAAACACAAAGTAAATTTAATAACTTTGAGTTATCAAATACTCACCGAATCCCAGTTAAATCTCTTTCCTTTTACAGATTAAAGCACTATCCATTAAAGTAAAAACAAATTGGGGCATTTATTATTTATGCAATAATAATTTATTATATATTATTTTAAAACTTTTCGCTTTTCGTTATAGTTGCTGTTCTCTACTTGCTTGTTTTTTTGTTCTTTTGTTTTTTTGACAGTTTTCTGTATTTTTTAATGGTATTTATTGTAACAATTTGTATGTTTTTGCAGCGAGCGATGAATGTAGCACAGTAAGTTTGTATATATTACGTTTTTAATATTATTATGTTCAGTGACTATTGTTATGACTAAAGTTAATGTTATGTTAATATATATGTATATATATTTTTAGATATATATGTGGTATATATAATAGCATATGGAGCGTTTAAATAGGTATTTAATGTCATTTTGATAACATATGTATTTTTTATGTCGGCCGTTTAAATTTCAGTTTATTAATTTATAGCATATTATATATATTTAGTATATCATATTGTTTATGGATTAATGTCTAAGCAAGTGAAATAAGTACATTAAGTTTTTGTTAATATTATTATTTAGCTTAATCCGCTGCTAGACTACTAAATAAATTAAAATCTTAGCTTTAAACATTAAAACTCAGCTTACTCTCAATAATTACTAAGTTCCCCATTTAAAACTCTAAAAACCGTCATATAAAAAGTAGCTGAACTAAATACACATCCATGCATAAGCATACTGCGAATACGAATATGTTTGTACACATATACATATATACTTTAAATTAAAAACTAAGCTAACTATTAAAACAATGCTATTTAGGTTGTGACGCTTGATGTTAAATGCTAGGTATGCCAACTATAGTATAGTTTTTTTCTGCCCAGTACTACGATTTGAAAAAGTCTTTGTATGCCTATGTACAAAATACAAAATACTGCAAGCTAATCGCGAATGTACGCAACGTACAACTACGTAACGTACTCTATGTTGGTATCGGAAGTGTCTCAATTTTTGCTATGTATCTGAAGATACATATGTATCTACAAAATGGTCGTTGCATCGTTTGCAACGATCTGCAGACGAAGCCACTTGGAATACATACATATCATCCCTTACATTTAGATTTATCATAAATATATATATTTACAAAAGTTTGCTCTAATAATGCTGGGTTTCTGCATTTTGGTCCGGCCGCGCTCCCTTCTCCCTTGTCCCGCTCCTTGCCCCGTCCTCCTCTTGCCACCCTCCAACGCCGCCGTCACTTGGATTGCACATTGAGATCAAATATCCTTGTCGCCTTACACATAATGGAGCTTAATTAGCACTGCCGAAGAGCACCGAGTTCTTGTAATATGCCGTTGGCCTCTCCGACAACGGACTCTTCACGTCACGCTCTGCGTTGGCCGCACGCGTCTTGCGCTCCATTTCCAGTTCCTGGGCGAGGGATTCTTTAAAAACCAAAAGAGAGAAAAACCAAAGACCGAAATGCTGAATCAAGTGTGTGGGAACTTTGGGTACTTTTTGAGTTGAATGTAACTGTCTACACGAAAAATGTCTTCTTAAAATCTGTTGGTTTTCAGAATAACTGAACTTTGATTAACATTTTTCTTATCCTGTTCTTTATATGATTTGCAAGTTTTTCTTCTTCTTTTTCTCAATACAACAATGAATTTTTAGATAAGATCCTTGATTATAGTCGTAAATTTATATATCATGTTCTTAAACAGATCTTAAAATTCCATGAAAGTGATAAACTCGAAAATTAATCGATTGATTTTTTTTTTAAAGTAAAAGAAAAAGGAATAAGTTGCAATAGCGCCATCTAGCGGTACTTGGCTTTAATCTGATTGACTTTAACCTTTTCCGATAGATTAAAAAAAAACAACTGCGATTTCTCGAATATATTCTTAATGCTAATCATATATTTATACAAATTTATACACCTCAAAAGTTATTCGAGAATCTGTAGCTTATTTTTCAAATATATTTTTTTTCAAAACTTACCGGAATAATTCTGCCAGAATGCTCCCGTGGCCATCAGGTCTATGCCGGGATAGCTCCAAGGCGCCTTCCCATTGCTGGCAGCGGCAGCAGCTGCGGCAGCGGCGGCAGCAGCGAGACTGCCGTCGGCTGCGGCGGCGGCTGCGGCAGCGGCCACGGAACCGGCAGTCGGGGGCTGATCGTCGCGATCGCGACTGGAGCTGCGCGGTTGATTGTCGGCAGCTGTGAGGGGACGTTGCTGGTGCTCCATGGAGCCCTCGTGATCGGAATGCGGCTCGCGCTTGAAGTGGGTGGGGGAGTCCGAGCGTGTGGCAGATCCGACCGTGTGGACGGTCACATCACAGGAGGCGCCAAGGGACTTCTCGGACTTGTCGCTACTGGCGCCGTGACTGCCGCCGTCCGTATCTATTGAGGGATTAAAGGTAAAACAGAGGGCGCTGTGTTGGTTATCAAAGCGTTGGGCGCGGGGGGAGGTGGGGAATACAGAGATCCGAAGGCGAAAAGCGATAGAGGAGGTGGGTAATTGTTAGAGACATGCGTTTTTCTGCTCGCCTTTTTTGCTATTTACTTTTTTCTATTTTACTTTTTGCTTTTGCCTTGTCACTCACCTTTAAGCGTCTCAATGGCGTCGCTGCTTCCGCTGCTGCATTTGGCATCCGCTGTGATTCCAGTGCAGAGTTCAGCGTCGCTGCAGGTGACACTGTTCTCATTCGCATTTGGATTGCCTTTGCTGCCTCCTCCGACTCCTCCTGCTCCTGCGCCTGCGCCTCCGCCTCCTCCTGCTCCAGTCAACTGCTGTTGATAACGCACACGAATCTTGCGCTCGCGTCTGAAGCGTTTCTGATAGAGAACTGTAGATTAACAAAAGCGAAAAGAAAAAGAAAGAAATTTGAGTTTTGGGTCTTGCAAAAATATTAAATTTGTCTGTGGTTAAGTAAATCACTTGTTATTATGGTTCGCTGTATTCCAAATCCTACAAAATCGTGTATTTAAATATGTATTAGAGGCAAATTAAAAAAAGGAAAAATTGTGAGAACTCCAAGTTCTTGTTCTAACAAATCGATTAGTTTGTTCTATGGCTAAGTAAGTTAGATGTTTTTATTGCAAAATTATATTACTACTCTAGTGATGTAATAATCAATCGCAAAATCGACAACTGAATTTTCGAGGAAGCGAATTTCAATTACTTTAACTCGATAATTTTTGGACGATAAATCGATTTTTGTTTGACGACTTTAATGTTTGGTTTAAGAACTCTACACACAATTTGGATTTACATCCCTAACTTCTTCTTAGTTATACAAACTAGTGAATTATTTCCCTTTTCACTTTACAAAATGGGTATTGTGCTTTGTGGACAACATAGGAAGAAAAGCTCTTTAAGCACTGAGTACAGGGTAACAGCTCTTCGGGACTTTAGTTATCCTTTAAATAAAGAGTGGTAAGATATTTAGCGCCTGAGTACAGGGTATCTTTGCGTCGAGTACTCTTATATCTATTGAGCTTGCTCGTTTTTCATTATAGCCCCTATGTTATTCTACAAAATAACTGGTAGTTGAAATTGGTGTGTGGTATTTTAGACTGATACATCGAGTGCTCTTTTCATTTGAATAATACATAAACAACTTCAGGACTTCCTCAAATTGTGTGTAGAAATCAGATGATCTATATGACCTACAGAGTATCTGCTCGTCGAGTACACTCACTCTTACTAAATACTGAATGTAAATATGCAATTTGAAGAGAGTATAGAGACAAAGATTGAACACAAACTGGTAATTCAATCGATTGATATTTGGCTGTGCCAATTCAACTGCGCATCCGCATGTACATATGTGTGTGTGCTTGTGTGTGTGTGTGTTTATGAGTGTGGGCGCAATTATGCTATTGTTGATCCTGACTGAAAGGCAGTCGAGAGTCAGACAAACGCAATCGAGTTCGATCGTCGTCATCATCCACATGGAGTTAGTTGATCAAATTAAGCCAAGTCAAGCGTGGTGACAGCCGTTTTGAGGGTGGAGCAAATTGATGGCTATATGTATATGTGTGCATGTATATGTGTCTATGTCTATGACTCTGACTCTGATTCTGACTCTGTGGCAATGCCAGATTGAATTTCACTCATCGGCCAGAGGATCGAGTGAGCAATGTTCTTAACGTTTGTTTGCTTTTCTTTTTCTTCCTCTCTTGTTTTTGCTTTCAAACTGTTGCACCCACGCTCCCGTTGCAATGGCCAATTTCTGGCATGTTATACATACAACCTCTAGATGTTTATCGGCTCGCTTTATTATTAGTTGCAATTAGATGTTGATGTCTGTGTGGCTTTTTGCATAGTTTCATGCAATTTGCTCAACACCAACAACAACAAAAAAAACGACGAACAACTAAAACTGCAATCTGGGACGGGCAACAACAAAGTCCGCACGGTTCCGACATTTCTAAATGCCGACTTTCGTCCGCTGATTTATGTGCTGCCCCCACGAATGCAAAAGCGAATGTGAATGTGAATGTGAATTCTAGGGCATTATTTGCGAAAGAGATGGAGAGAGAATTGTTCTATAGCCAAGTGGAAATGAAGTCTGAGAATCCACCTTAATTATATGTATACTGATCTGACCGGTTTCCAAAGCAACAACCATGCTTTGGAGGAAGAAAACATTGTGTTAAGTAATTTTAAAACATGGGTCATTAACAGAAAAAAGCAATTATTTTGTTTTACCTGATTTTGAATTTATACAGTTTTATTAATTGAAAAACCTTCATTTAAATATCATAACTAAATTCATATATTTTTTAAAATGTATTTATTTATATTAACACACTTTTTTCCAATTGAAATAAATGTGTCAATTTTAGTAATTTATTACCAAATATTCTTATCGATTAAGTCCTTTATCTGTTTTATTAATTTTTGTACTAAAAATCAGGGACCGTAACTTTTTTAAGTTTTAAAATAAAAATGGCAGATTAACAATTATTTTTAAATTTTTATTTTAAAGTTACGAAATAACAATTATTTTTAATTTTAATTTAAAAAGTAAAAAATAATCGATAATTGATTTTTTAATAAAAGTTGAGAAATAACACTTATTTCTGATTTTTTCAATAAAAATAAAAAAGAGTTATTTATGATTTTTGAACCCTAAAAATGTCCATGAAAACTATTCGAAAAATATTTATTTTACCGTCAGTCAATTTAAAGAATCTATTTTCGATTAAAACTTCTTTAAACTTTTAAAGCTCAAAATGATTTGATTCATTCTAAAAAGCAGTCAAACTGGTTTCTTCCATTATGCATTATTTAATGTCTTTCATAGTAATTGGCCAAATGGTTTTCAATTTCAATATAAACTTGTATAATGCAAAGATCTTTGGGAAGTAGGAAAACTCACCCTTAAATGGGATGAGTTGAGTGGGGGCAGGAGCTGACAGGCGAAATTTGGACAACCCTTTTTAGAGTTTCAGTGCTTCAGTGTTTCGGAGTCATCATAAGCATAACAACAACCAATTAAAAGATTTTTCTGTGTGCTAAATGAAACTTTTGGCTGTGTAACCAAAAGCAACTCAAATTCCACACCCAAATGCCTTGAACACCCCTCGCTATGCTCAAAGTAGAGACAAACATTATCATCTTATATATATGTATAATGTGGCCGTTGTCTTTGCTACTTTTTGCCAATCGTTCGAGTGTAACTAAATAATGAAATGATATTAAATTCATTTGAATTGTGATTTCTGTTGAAAAGGTCCCGCGACAGCAAAACCAGAGCCAAGAGCCAAATGGAAAGAGCCAGAACGGCAGCCTCGGACTTAAAACCCTTTTTGGCCTGGCGACGAAGCAGCTCGACCACCAGAGCGCCAACAGCGAGTGACGACAGAGGGGGGAGTTTCGTTGCCAGGGGCGGGGGTGGGGGTTGGGGCAGTCGACATATCAGGTGTCATTGTCATTTGAGTCATCTCGCATTAAGCGCGCCTGATTGGAATTGGCATAGGCACTCATAGAGAAAGAACTCTCGGCTCTGTCAACTCGCTTGTTTGTCAAATGAGAATGGTTTGCTTTAACCCTCCAATATAGTTATAATATATTTAAACTTTAATGTATATTGCTAAAAAATTAAAGGAATAACTAAATATTCCATCAGCCAGTTTTTCTTTTACAGCTCTACGATGAGAGTTTCTACGTATTTTCTTTTTTACGTGGGTATTAGAGGGTTAAAGGGGAAATGTTTCTACAATTTAAATACTGAATTGAAAATAAAATTTGTTATGACCAAATTAATCGATGAAATGAACTCCTAATATTTTTAAAGCAAATTTAAACTAAACACTGAAATAAAAATAAAATTTTAAGTAAATAAATCATTTTGTTAAAGAAGAAATGATTGTACAACTTAAATACTGAATTTAAGAAACAATTAAATTAAATTAAAATTTAATAAACTCATTGAATTAACTTTTGATATTATTGATTACTCTAAATTATACCTGTTAAATTTCGATTATAATTACTAATCGATAAGAATTTTTTTGGAAATAATCGTATCGTATAAATTTGAAAATTTTTAATGATTACGATAACAAAAAATAAAAAATAATCTAAAATTATTACAACTGTTCAAAAATAATAAGAGATATTAAAAAAAATCAGAAATAATCAGAAAAAAACCAAAAATAATCCGAATACTCAAAAAGATTATTTGTGAATAATTGTAATAATTTTAGATTGTTCTTGATTTTTTGTAATCGTAATCATTAAATAATTGGGCAAAACCGAAAATAATCGTAATTTAATTATTCGATCGACTTTGAAGCAAAAATAATCTAATTACTAATGATTATGATTACTAATCATTATTTAACAGGTATGCTCTAAACAGTTTTAAAACTAATGCAATATTCAATTAAAATTTTTATAATTTACAACTTTCAAACTTACCACGCAATTTGCGCTCATCGACAAGCTGCCGTTCCAGAGAATCCTTAACTTCGCGTTCGCGCAGCACATCCATCTTCAGCTCAGCTGTGGAATATGAAAAAAGACAACAAAAAGAAGAGTTAGTAACTTTAATTACTGTGGGCTTTGTTTCTAGATTTCACCGAATTTGTTTTATAAATTTAAATTTTTTTGGTTTTTTCAATTTGTTTTACATTTTTATTTTCTATTTATTATTTATAGTTTGAGTTTCAATAAATTGTTATAAATTACATATAATAAATAAAGAATTTTGTGTTAATTGCATGTCAAAACAAATGTGGAACTCACCTTTCTCGTAGCTAATCTGCCGCTCCTGCTGCCTGGCATTGTCGGCGGCGACTTTCAGCAAGCTCTGGATGTTCCGCAGCAGAGTTTCCGTGGAGCTGGCGGGCACTGCGGCATGGGCATCGATGCCAAGTGGACCGAGTGCCAAGCCGCCAGCCAGGGCTGCTGCAGCAGTTGCATCATTGGCGGCCAACAAGGCCTCGTTGGGCGTCAGGGCGCCGCCCCCGGCCGACGGAGGACCATTGCCGGCAACGGTGCCAGCGACGGCGCCATTGGCGACAGCAGCAGCTGCGGCCAGCTGGGAATAGTTGAGGGCACGCTGATGATGCAGTGCAGCGGCGGCAGCTGCCTCGGCCGTGGGTGAGCCGCCGTGCTGCGCCCCCACCGCCAAATGATGCGCCTGCGCCTGATGATGATGGTGCGAGGCGACGGCGGCGTGTTGATGCAAATGGGCAGCGGCTGCGGCAGCAGCAGCGGCAGCGGCCGCCGAACCCGTCGACAGATTATCACGTTCCGTGTCACTCAAATCTGCATGATGAAAGATATGCACAACACAATCAGAGTCCGAGTCAGTCAGGCAGTCATCGTTGTCGTTATCGTTATCGCTAAAGTAAAGTTTACTCACCGTCATCGTCTTTGGCCAGACAGCGTTCATCGACTTCGGATTGGTTCTCATCACTCAAGTTCTCCTCCTCCTCCTCATCGTCCTCAACGCCAATGATCTGACCCCCGCCCATGCTGCGACTGCCCTCGTCCAGGCTGCGCGGTCCGCGAGGCGACGCCGCTGCCGAGAGGCAATCGCTGCGCTCGCTGCCGGCATCGCAGTTGCTGCCGCCATGATCCGTATTGCCGCCGGACTTGCTCAGATTCAGCACTGGACTCTGGCGCGTGGGTGAGCCTGCCAATGGAAACAACAACAGTCGATCAACATTTGCCCTTTTCAGCACAAAACTTGCCAATTGGCTTTACAATGTCGCCATCTTCATCGTCGACGTGAAAGCAAAACTACTGCCGTGGTTAAATAAGTCATGGGTCTAGCAAAAATCAAAAACCAACGACAGTACCGCAAAATTATGCGTAATTCTGCTCGCAGAAGATTTTAATTACAAAAAAAAACTAAACTTGTTGAGTATTTTTTTGAAGACATTTTCATAGAGAAGAAGATATTTTCTATTTCATAGAGTTGTTACACAGCAAATGCTGCTTGCAGATAACTTTAACACTTAATTTGCTGATGTTGCCGTAGAAGTTTTGCATAGTTTTCAAGATATTATGATTTTTTTACTAGTTAACGTTAACTACTATTATTACCTATCATCCTACTAAGTCGTAAAAAGATCAGACAAATAGAAAGGTAGTAATGGCTGATTAAAGCTTTTAAGTTTTTTGGAAGTGCCTAAAAGCATGCAATACATTTTTTTTAAATTTATTTAAATAAGTATCGGGTATCCTATAGTCGGGAGCTCGACTATAGTCTTTCCCACCTGTTTTTAAATGTTCATTCCACTTACAATTGTGGGAGCTAAGATCCCTCGGCTTGGAATCCCGTTCACTGACCACGCTGCCACCTCGATCGCCGCCTCCTCCGCCAGCGCAAATGGCCTGATGTCTGTCGTCGGTGCGCTCCTCGCGCAGACGCTCCAAGTGCTTCACAATGTCCTCGTAGGCGGCACGGCAATTCTCCCAGATGCCCGATCGCGCCAGTGCATCCATATTGGCCGCCGACATGCCGGCATTCTGGGCCGCTGCCTTCAGCATTTGACTCTCTGGACGCGCGTGGAGGCCGTGCGGCGGCATCCCGGGTGACATCAATGCCGCCGCGCCCGGATGATGGGCATTCATCTGCATAAATGCCATATGGTTGATCGGCGGTGGATTATAGCCGTTGGCCAGCAGCGGCGACTTCTCCAACCGATTCATATCTGCAATCAAACAACAAAATTATCGCTGGTTTTAAAAAATGACTGAATGGCAAAACGAATATACATACATATGTACATAATCTCGCCATTAGCTATAAAAGAAGTAGACATACTTTAGATATCTTGAAACAATTGTAGACATTAAGATTGTGCCCTGATTTTATTAATATCAATTGGAATCAAGTTTTAGTTGAGAAAAGATTTAAAAATTGATTCTGAATGAAAACTTTTTACGATATTAATTCAAATTAAATATTGTGAGTTCATTCATTTGTTAGAGAATGAAAGATCGAGATCGTTTTCATATTGCCTTAAATTCCTGATCATGACACCCTCTAGGGATATATTATTACATTATAAAAATTCTTAAAGGCAAAGAATCTTACTTTTGATGGAAATATATGTGTAAATTTTAAGACCATTTGTCAAAACAAAAAATGGGTTCTTTAATTAAGAAAACATTATCTGAATTGTATGAATGTTTTTTGAAACTCTTAATTTTATAAACCCGTTTTTATCAGAGTATGAATAAAAACAATAACAACAGTTAGTGGAGACCAAAGCAATTGCGATTAGTAAAAGCCCATGACTTGTTAAATTATACTAATTATCGAAGAATGCACATCACAATATGACAAATACGAGAATAACAATGAAATTGGCAACATGATTTGTAAACAAATCATGAACGAAAAGTTGAAAATCAGAAAACGGGAAATGCTGAGCCAACAAATTGTATTGTGCCAGCTATATGAATACACATATGTATTCATATATATCTATATATATATGTGCTCTTGTGTGTGTGTGTTTAGTTGCTATATTGTCTGCACGCCCAGACTAAACACAACAACTAAAATAACAGCACGATAGGAAAACACACACATGCCGTCGATACAATTGTATGTTAGTACACGCAACCTTGTGTTTACATATTCACGCACATACAATGTTTTCTTAATTCGTATATAGATACTCATGTATTCATTTATAGTCAATTTATGGGCCATTAAATGGATGGCATTGCATAATTGGTTAAAAAGACAAACCGCTTTAAAGGCGCTTTTAAAATATCTCGTATGCATCTTGTAGAACTTGTTGAATTTGAAGGCAAGTGCAATTAACCAAGAAGTTGCAGTTGCATCTTTGGGCAATAGTGCAATATCACTCAAAAATCAACGCCCCATATTTCACTCAGAATATCTGAACCTCGGCAATGGAATGACTCGGCAATTGTGGATCTTCACACTGATGCCTAAAAGAGGCGCCGGCGGCATGGCGTATAGTTCTTAATAAAAAATAAGAAACAAGAAAACTGAGTGTGGAATGATTTTAAATATTGCCGATATTGTTGCTGCGTGTCTGGCTTGGGAAACATTAATAGAAAGGGGCGTGGTCGAGCTTGTCAGAGGGCTTCAGGAAATCATAGAGCAACAATATATATTGTACTATGTAAAAATCAATCAATTGTGAGCGTTACTTTTGTTCGTTGCAAGTACATGTATCTCAAAGTACTTATGATAATTACAATACAGATACAGATACAGATGCAGAGTAGAAATCATGCCGCAGCATCAGTCATAAGTCTGCAATCGGTTTGTAACTCTTAAATGCGATTTCCTGTACAAATCACATGGCTGCGACTCGAAACGTTTTCGCTTTGATTGCCTTTTGCCTTTTCCAGTTGCCGTTGCCTTAACCATGGACAAATGGCCATTTATCTGGGCTGTGAACAGCAAGCTGGGAACTGACAAGTTGCCAGTTGCCAGTTGCCAGTTCGGAACGTGCAAAAGCCTGTAACAATTGTGCATTGTGTATCTGTATCTGTATCTGTAGCTGTGTATCCGTTCGCCCAACTTATAATCAAGGCATCAACAAATCACAAAAGTTTTTTTTTTTTTTGGTATGCGACTTTCAATTGGCCGCGAACGTTTAGAAAAAAAAAGAAAATACAGTTCCCCAGAGCAAGTTTTCAGTTGAAATGATTTCATTACCATTTGCAAGTGCGTTTTGCGTTTGGTGATCAATTTTCTTAGGCTGGTTATTTGAATCGTGGTTATGACAATGGCCGACGGCTCTAACAGTTACCAAATTGTCTGAGAATGCACAGCAAGAACAACAAAGTACACACAGAAAAAGAAAATCATTCCACAATTCAAGCTTACAATTCTTGATTTTAACAAGTGTTTTTACGAGAATGTATTCAAGATATTATTGTTAAATTAACAGAGATGCGGATAAAATATCAAACACTCAGCATGGTCAAAAGGAACCAAAACAATTGATTCTTTTGACAAAATTCTTAATGAACCCCGATAGCCGAAATACTTGCAGAGAAGGAATTGCAAAATTATAGTTGAATAAAGTACTTCGTATCCGATTTAAGATATTCCGAGATTACCTAACGTTTTCTAACTTTTGATGCTTGCTTCGATTCTTTGTTTCTTTCAGTGTACTTACCACTTATATGGCCATTCTCATAGGCATAGTCACCGTTGTCCAGGCGATGCTTCTTCAGCTGCGGATGCTGTGTGAGATGCGTGGGCGGCAGTGAGAGGCCAACGGGGCCACGTTTGGGCGGTCTACCCGGTCTGGAACTGCGGAATTGCAGAGAGTTACTGTTGGGTTGAAAGCAATGACAATTGGCTTGGTATCAGTATAAAGATGCTAAAGCACAATGAGCAAACACCAAAAGGATGTGGATTAGAGCATATTAAGATACATAGTTATTATTTGGTTGGTTATTATTTGGGATTCATTTTTTTGGTGGATTGTGCTGCATTGTTCAAAATAAAGTTTATTGGCAGTCGTACATCATGTTCACAAAATTGAAGCATTTGAGAGTTTTTAAGAGCTTTTTAAATATCCTAAAATTTGCTCAAAGTAACTATAACTACAACTACATAATTATTATTGTAATTTCAATTTCATATATGTATTTTTATTTTGGTTGAATAAAATATTTCTGGTTTCTGTCTCCTTTCTAATCTCATTTCAGATACTTACAATGTATCTGATGGTTACTTTCAATATTATTAGTACACTATTAATATTTTACATTATTTTTTTTTTTTCAGTGTGCTCAACTAACTAAAATATTTCTGAGTTCTCTCTTCTAGTTTTTCCCTTCGCAATATATTTAACAGTTTTTTCTGCATTTTCCCTTTTATTAAATTCATTTTGACTTTATTTATTCATTTTTCTTCATTTATTTAAACTTGAACTTGTCCGTAAGATAGTTTCCTCATTAAAACAGAAAGCACCCCGTTGATTTGACCATAAAATATGCTACCATTTTTAATTATCTACCATAAAAAACCAAAACAACAAAAATAATAATAAAAAAAAAAGAAAAAAAGTGTGTTTACAAACGAGAAAATTCAACTATATTTCCAGTAATTTATGCCCACGAATGCTTCTACTCGTATTTGATTTTTAAATATTTCCAAAAGTCTTAAACAAATACTTAATGTATGTACAAGATGTACGAGGAGTAGTAGTAGTTGCCCAAAGACATAAACAAGTTTGCACAGCGGGCAGTTATGACAAACAAGATACGCAGATAAAGATACAAATACAAAAGCTACGTTTGCCGCAAATACTCGGAAACTAGATGCAAATAGAGGCTAAAACGTAGACTCGGTGTGGCAACCAGAGATGGTCTCGTGACACGAGAATACACACAAGAAAAACATGACTAATTAGGTGAAGAGCAAACGGAAACTATAAAGAGAACTTCATGAGTTACAAATTAAAAATAAAATAAATTAATAATTTATGTTAAAAAGTGTCGTGATAAGTATTGAAAGAACTCGACACGAGGCCACAAACTGCACACAATTAAAAAATTAAACAAATTACGAAAAAGACAAAAACAAAAAAAAATCTTAATGTTTGCTGCTCACAAACAGAAGGGCAAATAAGCACAGGTAACACAGGTAGCATTGGGGGCACAGATTGAACAATTTATAATTCTAAGAGATATCTCTCTCTTTCTCTCTGCCAGTGATTGCAAATATTTACAGTTATTTCAACAATAAATATTTGCATGTAAAAGCCCAGTCGAGATTTAATTGTGCAGCTCGTTTAATGACAACACACACACACAAGCCAATTGTGGACTTGGCCCGCAGGTCGTGTAAAGAGTGCGGCCAACGGCAGCAATGAATCATGTCCAAAGGCAACAAAAACTACAATAACAAAAGTTTCTTATTGTTGTTGTTTAATTCTTATCAACTTTGATTCAGTGAAAGTGTTTTGGGGCCTAATCGGAAGAGCGTAACCATCTATGACGTGCAAAAAAACATGTTTGTGCCAGAAGTCAGTCAAGTTAATGAATTTATGAAGGAACACTGCTAGAAAGGTTGACGAACAACTGACGGGGAACGGAGCAACGTTAAGCAATCAAATCTACATACAACACTCGTTGTTAACAGGGCCAACCGATAAGCTTCCTGGCTTCCTCTTGGCCACTTTCATTGGAAAACTTCTGAGTGAAAAGTGCACACAGTTGTCTGGTTTGACTTTGGCCAGAAATTGGCTTTCCTTTCCTAAGAATACATCTGGATAAGATTGCATATTTTGCACATTAAATAGGGCAAAGATTTTTCGAGAAAATTGATTAAGATTAATTCGTAGTAATGTTAAGCGTAATAATTTCAGCGAAGCAAAAAAATAATAAATAATAATTTTGAATAATCTTAAAGTGCACTACAAACTGAATTTCAATAATTAAGTTATACTACTTTGTTTCAGGATTTAAAAAACGTGAATTTCTGTTTGCATCAAAATTTAGTCCAGAGTATAAAGTTAGCAGTCATTTTAATTTTTACATAGATAATATATATCGGTAATAAAATACAGATGAATTTTCTAAAAAACGTAAATATTTATGATGCTTGTTATTAAAATTATTTTAAGTCCTAACCAACTGACATTTATTAGGTATTTAATTAAAAAACAATTAGTGAGTAATTATATAAAAATGAATAATTATTCATTCAACAATCATAATAATTGTATTAAAGTGCTAATCATTTATTTAACTCAAATATGTATAAATTTGTATCTAAATAATTACAAATTCTTTCAGACACAGTCGCTTTCACTTCAGACCTAACAATAGGGTATCTATCAAGTCGAGTAGCCTGACCAACTGGACATGCACTTGACTGTGGCTAACAGATTTAGTGCAGTTTAACTGCGCTCTCTGACAGAACGCTGAGCTGACATGTTTGTAAAAACAAACGTTTAGTCTGCAACAAACAGAAACAGAAACAGAAAAAAAAACCAGTTTAAAGTTGCTACTTGCAACTCGCAACTTGCAACAGCAGCAGCAATTTGAGTCTTCGCTTTGAGAGTAAACGAACCAGTTTGCAGCTGTGTTTTGTATATCAACAATCAAGGGATAGTCGAGCTGTTAATTAGTAACTGAATGTGGCACTGGCTGGAAGCGAAAAGCCGCCAAAATATGCGACCAGTTAGTAGCATAAATCATAAGCATGGATGCAATTGAAATTGCAATTGCAATTGCACAAAAGTGCTGGGCGTTGCCAACATTTGTCAGCGCTTTTCCAAAGATACAGACAGATTCCGATGAAGAAAGAGATAGAAAAAGAGAACTCACACTCCGTGTGTGCATTTGTCGCTTTCAAATTGGCAAATCAATTAAATTTATGGCCACGTTGCCACCTTAGACTTGAGCAATTGATTGCTGTTAAATCAATGCAATATGCACGGCAATTAAATGCCAGCGAAATTTCCATATTTTGAATTATGCAATGCAAAGTCGAGAGTCGCTTAATTGAATCTACAACTGAAAACTGAAAACTGATTTTTCCAACTCGATTGCATGCCATTTGTCTATTATCGCCAACTGGTAACAAGATTGCCTTTGAACTCAGATAAGTTGCACATTTCCCAGAAGAAGCCATCTGCCGACTCGAATTTCTTCACATAGTTCACCTTCAATTCATTGGAATACGAGTAGAAAAGCAGCCGAGTCCAATGCTTGACCAACTGACAATTCATTGTAAATAGACATGCAAATTC
This sequence comes from Drosophila limbata, assembly GCA_963924055.1. Lineage (NCBI taxonomy): Eukaryota > Metazoa > Arthropoda > Insecta > Diptera > Drosophilidae > Drosophila > Drosophila limbata. Next base: position 10,260,148 of record OZ001353.1, read on the forward strand.
ACAAATGACATGACATTCATAGCTCATGCCTTCAAGTATCGCGGGGAGAGAAGTTACGAGTACTCATACCCCAATGATAATTGTGGTCTCGAGCTCAGCGAATTGTGGCCAACAGAGAACTGCATACAAATACGCCCTGGGCCAGTTTTCAACATATCATTGAAATGGGAAGCAATTTTCAACTAGACTTGGGGAGAAAGTATAGAATGCAGACTCTACAGCTAAAAGTCGCTGTGGATTGCAGTCCACGCTGGTGACGAAGCATCATTATGGCAGTCTACTGAAAATAAGTCATTATAAAAACTAATAATTTAATTTTTTCAAAAAAATTAAACTGCTTTTTTTACTTTTGAAAAGAAAATCGTTTGTTAACTGACTACGTTCTATATTTAAAGGTTATTATAACAATTTGAAAAGAATTATTTTATAGTACATGTTTTATAGTCTCTTAAAATTTGTATAACATCTTTTAAATTTATTTAAAATTTCTATGCTCAAAATAAATGCAACCTTCGGTATGGAAAATATTTATTTAAATTTAATTCAATACCAGACTAAAGTCCAATACAACACGGACTTGACTTAAAAAAAAAGCAAATTCTTCCCATATGCAAATTTAATTTCTTAACACAGTCTGTTTCTCAGCAATTTTTCGGTTCGCTTGATGTGTCAACTGTTAACTGAATTAACTCAACTCAACGCTAATTAGGGATTATTTGGGTGGCATTTTTTTGGGTTGGGCAACCATTTTGAACTCTAGTATGTGTATCTTACTCTTGCTTATAGAGTATGGCATGGACAGGTGAGTACTCGAACAGTTACTCCTACTCCAACTCGTACTCGTAGCTAGTGATTTCAATTGGCGTGCTAATAACTCATTTAGTTCGTATACTAAATTACAAGCATGCTACGTCGACGTCCCCTTCATTGGGCGTTGTGTGTGTGTGTGAGTGTGTGTTTGTTGTGTGTGTGTTTGTTTGTTGCACTTAACTCGTCCCACTTGCAACTAACTGAGAGTGAGATGCTGAGAGAATGCGGCCTGCTTATTTTCCTTTATTTTATTTTTTTTAGGCGGCTCTGTAATTATTTATTATAAAAATAAATTGATCTATTGTTGCTTCATTTATATTTTTACAACAATCTTGCTTTTGTTATTTGGTTACACTCAATTAAGTCGCATTTGCAAAATGCAAATCGCAAACACTCAACAACAACTACAACAACAACTAACTGAAACTAACACCTTATAGACCGCGAAACGGTAAAATTAATAGTTTGATTAATTTCGAGATTCAGCTTAGTTTAATTAGTATTATAGCCTGGCAGGAGATACTTTAAATTATTATGATGTCAAAAAGTGAATCTATTTTCTTTTTACAGACTTTACAATTATTCTCACAATTTTTTGAATATTTGTATATAATTTTAATTTTTTAATAATCAGATATCACAATTTCCATTGACAGGACCAATCGACAACGTATTTATTGTTCGAAAACAATTTTGAATATCCACCTCGCCCAAAAACGTTAAATTGATCACATCTTGTGAAATTTGTCTTCAAGTTATTTATTTCACTTCACTTATCCATTGGAATAAATTCTGTTTTTATATATCTTTTACACTGCGATTTTTACCTAACGATTACACTAAGTAAAATAGAAAGATTTTAAGATAAAGATTGTATTGAATGTTTAATTTAAAACAAATTTTTCAAGCTATTTTCGGTATATCGAATAAAGTTTGATGAAAAAATTCTTCTCACAAACTAGGTGAAAATCTTGTCACGTTCGCGATGTCAATAAATAATTAAAGTAATAGCAATATATCAGAATAATTCCTATAAATGGAAAACAACATTATTTTATTATGGTTTAAGGGTATTTTCTTCCAAATTATTTGCCACATTTCGCTAACTTTCGCATTTTTCAAGATGAAGTCAAAAATTACTTTCACTTTGTGTCGCGTTCGCGATGCATTGTTTTCTGTAAATGATTCGAAAATGACAAGTCTTCAAAGCATGTCTTTTGTAATAAAGAAGTGATGATAAATTGCATTAAACACTCAAAAAATTTCTTTTAAAGTCGCACGAATATCGAGTTCTCTATCCCATATGTTTCTCAAGAAATTGAAGTTTATGAATTTCGTTAAATATTTTAAAAATGAGAAGCAAAATTTGAAATTTGAATATACAAAGATAGCTGATAATTTTGTTCCAATTTTTATTGCAAAATATCTTTGAATACCATAGAAATATATAACAATTAGTTCAGAATTAACAGATAACTTATTGGGTGGCTTAATCAATTTATTTTCAATTATGGAAACCTAAAAAAAAACTAAAGACAAGTAGCGCGAGTTATTCAACTATTCGCATCATCAAATTAAGCTGAATTTAATTTGTGTTCAATTTTTTGTTTGTGGGAGTTTAATTGCATAGTTGTGGTGTACGAGTTTCGAAGTGAACAACTCCAATTTAATGGCAATGGAAAGGTGTGGCCAATAGACCACCAGCCACAACACTTTGCATCCATGCCACAGTGAGGCCCCACAATGTGCACCCCACTCCTCTGTCAGTCAGTCGCTTTGTCTCGATGCCGCACACAACTCTAAACTCTAAACGGCGTTTTAGCCAAAGAGGCAGTCAACTATCAAACGAAATCAAATTCAATTTGCCAGACCAATTGACTGAAGGAACTGACGGACTGACAGACTGACTGATTGAACGACAAACTGAATGATTGACTGTCTGATTGATGCACGATTGAGATGTCAATCATTTTAGGTTTAAATAACAAAAAGGAAAGCAAATAAAATTGAAGTTGTCATTTGAAGAAGCCTAAACAAAAAGGCAAACAAATATAATAAAAAATATTGCAAAGTAACAAAAACGGACGAGCTCAAGAGTCTTTTAGAGTGAAAAACATATGCAAAAAAAATTGTAAAAATAAAAATAAATTATTGAGGGATTATGTTCGATCATTCAAACGTTTTTTGCGATGTCTTTGATAAGATAATTCGACTTGACCCACATAAATGTAAACATTATTTGAGTTATCCTTAATTTTAAACACATTTTAACACGCTCTATTTGTTCAATTGGACGGTCCTAACACTTCCGGAACAGGGGGGCTTGGTTCATTATAAAATAAATAATTTAATAACAAATTGTTTTCGCTCTAAAAACTCTCAAGTGCACACACACACACACACACACACACGCGCGCACGCACAATGAACATATATGTATATATATGTATGTGTATGTACATCTCTTGTGCGATCGATTTCGATATCAACTAAATTGCCATAGTTTTTTATTATACTCGTGTGTTTACCTTTCTGGCGGCTTGATCGATAGGCATCTGCAATTAAAAAGAGAAGAACAAGAGACAAGTGAAGTATCGTATCGTATCAACAATATAAAAAACAATTGTTAAACGTTGTGTGTAAGCGTCGACAACAAAAAGGAAATATCAAAAAAAAATAATAATAAGAACGTGAACGAGAGCGAGAGAAACAGGGAAACTTAATACAAAGAACAGAAAAATGTTTCATTTATGAACACGGGGCAAGCGGGTGTGAAAATGCAAACGCCTTTACCCCTTTGGCCGACCCTTGTGCAATAACAACAACAACAACAACGACAAGGTGAACAACAACAACAACTACACATTGTAATTATCCAAAGGTCCCAGAGAGTACACGCTGTGGGGTGCAACTGGCCCCGGCCTTGTTCCCGTTACGGATCCCAAAAACCAGACCAGGCCTATAAAACTGCCAACAGCCTTTAGCGGTTTCCAGCTCGCATTTTGGGCTTTAACCCTTTTTTCGGTCAGTTTGTAGTTCGCTCTTATTTTTTTTTTTTTTTTTGGCTCTGTCAGCGCTCAATTCACTACATGCTTCAATTTTTGCACACGTCTTTGCAACCTAATAATAGGTTTAACCGCATTTTTAACTGTTCTTCAATTGGTTGGACGCACTCTGGCCCAGACCTGAGTCTGAGTCTGGGTCTGAACTTGCCACTTGCCACTTGGGACTTGGAACTTGGAACTTGGAAATTGAGATAGCGCATGTGCACATTGGAGCACTATTTCCATAATTAACTAGATGGTTTTTCATTGCATTTCTGTGTGGTTTCATTTCATTCAGTGGCTTTGCCCTTTCGCATGGCTCAGTGGTAAATTTTGAGTCAACTCGATTAGCATAAATGCAATTCTTATGAAAACCTACAAACGCAATTAGGTCTCTGTGTAGTTCTTTTAATACAAGTCTAAGATTTAGATATATACAGCCGAGAACAAAAAGTTGTCAACTATAGTTTGATTTTCATATTAATCAGGAATTCGATTAAGCAAAGTAGTTTATAAATAATTGAAATAATTGTATTAAAATTGCATTCTTAGCTAACACTTTAGAAATGGACAAAGTTTAAACGCCTTCTAAAAAAATTATAGTTTTATAAGAAATGATATGGTTTTCAAACTAGTCAAATGTTGATAAAAAAAAATAATAAAAATATTTGCGGAAATGAATATACTTGCGACACACTTTCACTTATCTTTCAGCTGTTGCTAAAATTAGTATAATTAATTATAAGGCCAAGCTAAAAATTAAATTGAGAAAATTGTTCTCTCTTCCAGAGAAAATTTTTTCCCAATTTGGTTTTCAGGGATCAACAGGAGCTCTATAGTTTGAAAGAGATTATTATATTTTAGATGATTATATTTATAGCAAGCCCTAAAAAAGATTTATACAAAAACATGTTTATGTAATCATCGTAACTGTTTTCTTTATCTAATTTCAATAATTGTAGCCACTCTGTACAAATTGTCGACATGAATAAATTTTTAACTATTACAATTTATAGCTGATACTATAAAAACAATCAATAGTAACTGACTTACTATAAAAATAAAATGCATAAGGAATCAGTTAGAAATTTCTAGAAACTACAAATACAGCCTTGGTAATATTTTTAGCGCAAATTAAATGCAATAATTAATTATTAATAACAATATTTTATAAATTCATTCTTAATTTAGTTACAAAATTATTAAGGGAATAAAATTTAAAACAGTTTATATATTATTTGAATTAATTAATGCAGAGATACAGTCGAACTTCCCTAACTCGAATTACCATTATCCAAAGAAAGGGTTCGAGTTATGGAGATATTTGACTTATAGAGCTATTTTTCTTAAGTTTATTAATTTTACTGCCACTCATTTAGCTTGAGTTACAGAGAAATTCGAGTTGTAGAAGTACGAGTTATGGAAGTTGAACTGTATTTACAAGTTTTTTAGTTAATAAATCAGTTACTAAATTTTTTAAGAGATTAAATTCAATTTAGTAAAATTATTATTATCAAATTATTTAAATAAAATACCAAATATCTGAATAGTTGTGAAAATCTATATTTATTTTCTGTGCTAAATACATGGCCATGACTGTATGCAGTTGCAGGCAACAAGCTTTGGGGCAAGTACGTTATTTTTTGCAACCGTGGAACGGAAATGATTTGACAGGGCACCGCACACGTCCATTTAAACAAGAACAACAACTACAACAACAAAAAGTTATAGAAAACTGTTGGCCAACTATTGTTAGAATCGTTCACAAATTTACGCAGTTCTCAACAAGAGACTGGAGACTGGGGGCGCAGGGGGCGTGGCGCAGCAGTTACGTTTGCATTGCGTATTTCCGCCAAATGTCAACAGAGCAGAAGTTTTTTGATTAGTTGCAACGAATCGATATCGATAGACCGAGAAACGAGAAACGATTACACAAAATACGGTATTTGTACAGCAAGTGCGTTGGCATTGATTTGAGTTAGTTGAAGACGGGAGGGGGGGGAAGGGGTAGGAGGGCGGGGCACGCAATGGGCCGGCGAAAGGAAACAGGAAATGAGTAAAATTTCACAACTACAAGTGGAGTGTGTGTGTGTGTGTGTGGGATAGAAAGAAGGCGAGAAGAAGGTCTATTCATAATCGTACCTGGCTGTGGTGCAGTCCCTGTAGAGCACATCAAAGTCCTTGCAACTGAGCAGCTTGCAACGATTGACACCTGGCTGAATGGCGCCCAATCCACGCAATATTCGCACCTGCTCCACATTGCACACAAGTGGCACAATATCCAAACGCTTCAATTTCGTATAGACCGTGTGCAGTCCACCAACGAGATGTTTTAGAAACAATTCGAATGCTTGTGGCAAGCACAACATAGTCTCATTGCTGATGATAAAGGCGGCCACCTTTTGGCCACGATACTCGACCAGTTTGCACTCATTGGCACTGGGATCCGATGTGGATATCGGTGGCGGTGAATTATATGATCGCGGTGGCACATGATGGTGTGCTGCCGCCATCAACTCCAGCGGCGAGGCATGATGCATCATCTGCAGCGAGTTGAGCAATCCCAACGAATGCGGCGGCAATCCGTGTGGCATTCGTGGTGCCAATCCCGTTGGCAGTGCTCCCGTTACATGCGGCGGCGGACTGAGCTGATGATGTTGTTGCTGCTGTTGCTGTTGTTGCTGCTGCTGTTGTTGTTGCTGTTGTGCCATTTGTGCCATCATGGATTGATTCAAGGAGCTGACAGGACTCACGGCACTGCCGTGACGGGTTGGACTACTCGCTGGTGAACAACTCGATCCGCGTCCATTGCCCGTGTGTGAATTGCGGCCATTGGGACGATCGTCGCCGGCGCCACGTGAACTGTTGCTGCCGTCGCGTCCGCCATTTTGTTGCTGATGTTGCTGCTGCTGTTGGTGTTGCTGTTGCTGCTGTTGTTGCTGCTGCTGTTGCTGCTGTTGGGCTGCTGCTGCGGCGGCGGCAGCTGCTGCCGCTGCTTGTTGCTGCTGCTGGTGATGCATCAACATTGCTGTTGTATTCATGTTGCTGCTGCCGACCAGAAGCTTGTGGGCACCAATGTTGTAGTTGCTTTGATTGCTGTAATTGTTATTGATTGCTGTTGTATTATTGTTGTTGTGGTTGATATTCATTAACTGCTGTTGCTGTTGTTGCTCATCAGTCTGTTGTTTTAGTTGCTGTTGTTGTTGCTGTTGCTCACTGTATTCACTTGTAACGGATTGGCTATTGGCATTAATAGAATCCATGCTTCGTCATTGGTTCAACAATTTTTTAATAGTTGTGTTTCTCTATTTTGCTTTTCGTTTTTATTTTTTGATTATTATTTTGTTTAATAACCGCGTTAATTTCGTGTTTCGAGTTCACTAAAAAAGAATAAACGCATGGTATTTATTATTAATGAACTTTTAATTCATTTTTAATGATTTACTCAAATTTTCATCTCTTCAGACATGAGATCTAATGAATCTAATGAAGTTTCATAAGGAGTTGAAATTTTTGCCAATTTAAGAGACATAAGAGACATTTCTTTAATTATAATATTCGAATTTTTCATTTTTCAAAAAAATGCAATTCTAAATTTTATTTTACGAGTATAAATATGAAATTCTCTAAAATATTCATTTACGAGTTGGAAAACATCGACAAAATTTTTAAAGTTAATTTAAAGTACATTTTAAGCTCGACCAATTTTTAAAGTCAATCTAATGTGAATAAAGAATTTAAGAAATTCAAAATTTTTTTATAACTCAACTCTTTATATATCAGCGTTTATTTTATCGAGTTTCGGTAAATAAATTTAGCATTTTGTATTGTTTATGCCAAGCAAAATATTATTTTGTTGCAATTTCCGTAATTTATAAATTTTGTTTTCCAATTTGAATTTATTTGTATCAATTGAACTTTCATTTGAAGTCATTTTATTGTTGCTAGCAATTTACCTTTTTTTTATTATTTAGTATTAGAACATTTGCATTGATTGTATGTAACACACGCGCACTTTGTTTATTTGAATATTTTTCTTTTAATAGTTAAATTGAACTTTCTCCAATTGCATTCGCAATCCAACTGAATTCTAGATGCGTTTCCAAACCATTTTCAATTGAATACTCGCATCATCTTTTCACAAATCAGATCACGAGGCGCGGCGAGCGAGGCGACACCGATTGGGCGACAATGGGAGAGTGAGAGAGCAAGAGGACGTAACGTAACGTAACCGAAACTCGTTACCGTGCCGACGGCGTGTCACTGAGCTAATGGGGCAGGCAGGCAGTCTTTCTGCTGCTGCTGCTGCTGATGTTGGGGCGACCGAGAAGCGCACGAGAGGACGAGATGACGATGACGCTGTCGACGACGACTGAGACTGAGACGAAACGAGACTCGAAGAAATCAAGGAAACGAATTGCATTCGAATGGGAATCGTCACTCACTAGCACACCCGCCCATACACAAAGACACATCGATTGCTATTGCTGCGCGACTGCAAGAGCGAGAGAGAGAGCGACCAAGTGAGCACTCACAGCACACTCACACAATACGAATGTTATTTTTTTAAGCCACCCACTCCACGAGACACTGACGCTCCCGTTATATACCGAGGTACATTTTCGTCACCGATGTCACGAGAGTCCAAAATGTAAATGCGCGCGCAAAAATTTTATTGCATTACCTTCGCTTACGAATGACAAATTCGTAATGAAAGGCGAACCAAATGTGTTTCGTTTCGTTGCCAGTTTCCACAACTCGAGCCTTGCCTCGGCGCGTACTGCTGCGCCAGCGGTAGTGGCAGCAGCAGCAGCCCCCATCTACATTACATATACACATGCATACAACATACATATTCTGTGTTTGTGTCTGTGACTGTGTCTGTGTTTGTATGTCCGATTGTGCAAAACCCGAACCGATATGTATCCGATTGTGCTGCCGTTTGAATTATACACCAATACAATCAAAAAGTGGGAGTGGTATACAATTGCTACCTCCGACTGAATATGTGTGTGTGTCTTAGACTGTCTGCCTTGTGCTAGCATCCCCGAAAACACAATGACAAACGTAAAATACAAACAAAAACAAACACAAATGAAATGAAACACAGAAGCAGAACGAACAGACAGAACGAGAACGTTGGTTGAGACGGAAGAAAATCGGCAGCAGCACTCACACATGCACACACTCTCAGCGCTCTCTTTCTCATACATTGCGGGATAACAGCGCCGACGTCGACGTCGCTGTGGCCGCCCTATACAATACAGTTACATTCGTTTTATTTATTTTTTCATTTCGTTTGTTGGCTTGGCGTTTTTTGATTGCGACGATTTCATTTCATTTGCGTTTCAGTTTCATTTCGTTTCAGACAGCGCCGGGCAATCTCTCTCTTTCTCTCACTCTCTGTCTCTGTCATACTCTTATAGCGCTACTACCATCGCATACGCTTACACACTGCACACATACAACATACACACAGTCAGAGCAGGTGGCTTGCAACCAATAAACATGAGTGAGCGTCAGCGTCGTATTTACATATTTGCGCTGTGTGTGTGTGTGCCTGAGAGTGAGCACTGCCCAGTAGCGCGCACTCACTCACTCCAATGGCCGACGTCGCTTATATAAACAAATGACAATTGTTTTGCATTTCTGTTCGTTGGCTGCTGCTTTTTTCGTCTCTTTGTGCTAAAGTAAATTAAAATAAATGCAATGCATTTGCAAAAAACTTCGTGCACTCCCGATGCTAACCTTCGACTCCGACTTCGGCGTCGGCGTTTGCGCAGCTGCTTAGCGTACAATTTTTGTGCTTTATTTTCATTAGCTGCACAGCGCATTTTCTTATTGGAAAAGCATTTTAATTTCAATTAAAAAAGTAAATGACAAACTTTCTGTGCTCCCCCCCCACCCCCCTCCAACCTTCACCCCTCCTAGCTATCAGCCTCCATTACCCCATTCCAAAACAAATCCTTATTAAACTAAACTTTTGGCTGCGCAAGCGAGACAGCTGCTGCTGCCTGTTTTTGATGTCCATCTCATCTTCTCACTGCTGTGTTTTTTTATGCTGTTTGTGGGTTTGTCAACTGTTTTCCCTTTTCACTTCTCATTCGTTTCACTTTTCCATTTCGTCTTCGTCGTCGCATTGTATTTATATTTCTTGCAATTTTTTGTTCCAATTCTGAGCAGTGCGGCAAATACACTTATGCCATTTCGCTCACACTCACATGCGTCTTAATTCTGCAGTTTGTATGTACCAGCATGCAAGGGGCAGGAGTCGCAGGGGGTGAGGGCTGGGGGCGTAGATGAACGAATGTCAGACTTTGGGGCTGGCCTGAGGCGTTGATACTTATAATAAAATACCAAATGCTTGTCGTTCTCGCACCTTTTGGCATCTCTTCACATACATACATACTCACATACATACATATGTTTTTACTTTATATGTATGTTTGTATGTGTGTAAGTTGCTCTGCCAATATTAATGTGCTGCAGACACACACACTTATGTATGGATGTATGTACATATGTATATATTCCCGAATGCTTCACTGTTCATACATATACATACATACATACATAAATGTGAATGTGTGTGTTAATACGGTGAGTGTATTTTCTCGTTTTCTATTATTTGCTCCCTCTGTGACTGTTGCTGGAGCTTCTTTCTTTCTTTCTGTCCTCTGTGTGTTTGTTTGTGTTTCTTTTGCAATTTTAGTTGGCACAACCAATCGGAAATCGTGTGCTCGGTTCATTGCAATTTTTTTTTGTGTTCAGGAAAATTTTTTTGTGTTTCCATTTATGTACATGGTATACAAAAATACTTACAGTCATATTTATTTAAGCATGTTTACAAACATAAGCTTAAGTTTTATGAATATTTGTATATTTACAAACACATAAAGAATATTGAAGACAGAGCAACAGAGCAAACAAACGTAATTTTTTAATTACAGTTGAACTTTCATTACTCGAACTTCTATAAATTGAATTTTCTCTAAATCGAACTAAATCGAGTGGCAATAAACTTATTAATTTAAAAAAAAAATTCCTTTAGTCAAAGTCTCCGTAATTCGAACTTTTTCTTTGGATAATTCTGATTCGAGTTAGGGAAGTTCGTTTGTAATAAATTTTTCATTTTAGAGTCAACAAATTTATATTTCGGTTCGGTCAAGCATAAAATTTAATTACGTTGTTAAGGTAAAATCATCATTTTTTTTTTTAACTTAACATTTTTTTTTAATGTATTTATTGATTTCAATAAAAAGATCTTAATATAAATATAAAATTTTGGAATATTTGTCTTCAAATTTACATATCTGTAACATTTCTTAAAATTGTTTTCTAAACCGAAATCATACCGGTATTTCGAAACCAAACAGTACAAAGTTAATTTACGTGAATTTACTGTAAACATATTTTAGATGTTAGAATGGATATTCAAACAGAAAAATAAATTTCGGAATCTATTTACATTATTTATTGCGATGATTGATTTATTATTAACTACTTAGAAGACCGAAAAAAAGATTCTACAGAAATAGTTTACAAAAACTATCTACCTTTTAAAAATATTTATAATAAATTAACTTACTTCATTACTAGCTTAACTGCTGCCAGTTTTTATTTTAGATTAGCTAAAATTACGCCATTGTTTTTAAATTTATGCAGTCATACATCTCTAATATGTTAAAAACGAAGTAATTATACCGAGAAATAATTATAAAAAAAAAACTGTGTAATTAACTGAATTTATGATCGATTTTTAGGATTTTGGGAAATTTCGCATCCATTGTTAACTTTGAAATAGTTGGAAAATCGTAATATTTGTACTATAACCTTTTATGCCCATCAGATCTAGGCAAGAAATCGATTTTAAAGTCATTTGATAATTGTTTTGTTACTTACTTTTACTTAACCCAAGCTTAGACTTAATGCATAAAATTATTATTTAAATTAAAACTTCAAAATATTTTTGACTTCATAATTACTAGGCTTTAATTTATTAAATTTATATTCACACTTATTTTTAATGATTTTCAATGATAAAAATTAAATATATAGATAATAATCTCATCTTTAGGATGAAAAATGGGGCGTAAAACTTTTAGTTAATGTGAGATTGAACTCAAATTCAATATTTAAACTGAATTGCATATTAAAATGCTGCGTCAAAAAAAATTCAATACTATTTTTGTATACCATTAAAATTGTCCCTTCTTGGGCACAAAATTTCAGAACTTATTAATATAATTTAAATTATATTTTATTAATATATATATTAAAATTAATAACTCAAAATAATTTAATGCTTTTAAAATATTTTAAAATAGACTTGGATTAACTCAAAACTAAACTGAAATTGCTAAATTGCCAAAAAGATTTGGTAAAAATTGCTGAATAGCAATTAAATAGGTAAGAAAAATTCAAATTTTTCAAAAATGTTACCTTAGGGCTATGATACGTAAATGTTGTTGAAAGATTGGTAAATAAAACATTCAACTTTTACTAACTTTTTTATTTTACATGCAAAACAACAAAATGTTATACAATATAAAATGTTTTTTTTTTATGGAATAAAATCTTAATAAGTGTTAAAAAACTTGAACAAGTATTGCATTGCATTGTAATATATTTCCACTATAGCCCTATTACCGTATTCATAAGATTTATATATTTTATAATTCAGTCATTGCCGTTATATATTCAAAAGCATATTCAAACTCATCATGACGTAAAGCTGAGTGCTCCATAACAAGCAGCCTTTAAGCATATACAAAAATTGAATATGGTAACCCATTTAGTTTGGTATATTGTAATTGGCTTTTTATTGCCACAAATCGAAAATGTTACTAAAAAAAATACTAACGTCTATCTACCAGCCGCCACAATCTGCCGACCGTCGGAGCTAAAAATACTTAAAATAGCGCAGCCTTCAAATTAAAAATTTATTTTATAAATAATGCAATAAGATAATACTGCAATAATAATAAAATCATTTTGATTATAAATAAAAAATATAAAGAAACGATTCCATAAAGGTAAGGTTCTTAATATTTTTAAATTGTCCATATTTTCCACCCTGTCTTCGGTCCTAAATTTAATCGTGCGAGCGAAATGAACGTTCGTCGCTCATTTGAGTGAGTAGTTCAATCGAATATAATGCGAACGACTCAACGCCACTCTATTCTTTCGTTCATTTTGCGTTTACGCTAACGATGTCCGTCGGGTCAAAATTTTAGAACTAATTAAATAAATTATTATGTTGCAATAACAATAAATAGTTGGATCTTATAATAATACACAACGGACATCGGCAATTTGGATTAATTTTAAGCTTAGCCAACAACAAATTGGAAAATCGTAGTAAACGGTATACAAAAAAAATAGCATTTTTCCACATTGCGTGTTTGTGTGTGTGCGAAGCGTACGGAGTACACACGAAATTGTTGCTGACTCAAAGAGCGACGAGGAAAAGAAAAGAAAGGCAAAAATTTAACACGCGCCATTTAGTTGTTGCCAGCGATTGTTGTTGTTAATTAATATTGCTGCGGATGGAAGACGTCATTGAAATTAGCGATAGCGAACGCGAGGAAACCTCATCAACCTCTGAAATGGAAGTCGATCTCCAAGAAGTTCCCGATGCAGAGCAAATAGTGCCAAAGGACGCGGCAACGTGAGTTAATTCTTATCTCTCTTCCTCTCTCTCTCTGCCTTTGTTCTCTTATCTGAAAATATGACAATGGTCTGTTTTTATTTTTGATAACCACAAATACATTGTATATGCAATACACGGGCAAGGTGACCGTGTGTGTGTGTGTTTAACTTTTTGCTAGTTGTACTTTTTATATAATCGATCAACGCCTCTTACAATTTTCATATTTCATGGTCTTGTTCAATAACCCGATGCCGATGCCAAAGACGCCAACACACGCGCTCAATTCAATTTCAGCTTCGACGTTTCCCCTCTCTTTCCCCCCCAAGACTAATTCAATTCAGAAACAAGTTTTTTTTTGCTTGCATTCAAGATTGAATGAGTCAGTCTTGTTACCAAGAATTCAGTCTCTCAATTGAAAGAGTCAAAGAAACTCAGCCTCAATAGCTTTCTTTTTTAATTTAATTAATTTAAAAACCTTTGCTGCATTTATTTATTATATTTCATATCAATTACCCAATTGTTCTAATTATCTATTCTTTTTAGCCAATTTGAGAAACGATTATAAGTCCATTGCCGTCATGCATCATTAACTTTTATTGAGAAAGGTCGACTTGGGAATACCCTCTAACATCTACACTTGTAAAGTGCATGTGTATTTTCTACAATCTCGTTTTCATTGAGGCGAACAAAAAAATACAAAACTTGTTGCTGCCTTAATCGTACATTAAATTGCTGACTGAATTGCCAATTTGCATACTTACATTTCCGGTAACATCTGGAAATGGGTGTAATGTATTCAAACAGGCACTTGGCGGCAGCAACTGCCCTGTAAAGTTGGCCAAAATTAGAACGCCCTGTTTTCTGTTAGCCTCTTTCAGTTGGGTAAAAAAACAATTAGGTTACTTTATATGTAGTTCAAGGAACTATCGAGGGTAGTTTATATTGCCATTTGTTTTTGCCATCGCCTTCCACGATTCGTCGATAAAATTCAAATTATGTTTCCATGGTGTAGCCTTTTTTTGCATACATACTCTGCTTGTTAGGTTCAATAAACAAATTTTAAATATGGACATTGGAAACTGGTAAACGAAATATGTATTATAGATTTGTAAAATATTAAAACAGAAATTTTTAAATAAATCCAACTGCAATTTGTAAATAAATTTTTAATAAGTTTGTAGAAAGGCAGAAAAAGGCAGCTTGCAAATATTATAATTTTGAATATGGGCATTATCACAAAAGTTCCATCTCGCCCAAAAAATTCCAATTGAACAAAAACTCACTTCTTGTGAAATTTTCTTCCAGAAATATATTCAAGTTATTTATTGAAGCAATATATGCTTGTAAAATAAATTAAATAATAGTAGTATAACAAAATAATTCCTATAAATGGAAAACTTCATTATTTTATTATGGTTTAAGAGTATTTTCTTGCAAATTACTTTTACTGACTTTCGGATTTTTCAAGATGAAGTCAAAAATTACTTTAATTTTGTATCTCGTTCGCGATGCATTGTTTTCTGTAAATAATTTGAAAACGACAAGTCCTTAAAGCTTGTCTTTATAATAAAAATAGTGTTGATAAAATGCATGTTAATTTTTAGAAAGTACCCATATTATAAATTTGTAAACAATTATTTTATAAATTTGTAGAAAGACAGAAATAAGTAGCTTGAAAATATGTTTAATACATAATACAACAAATTTAATTTGTAGGTTTACATTTTTACGCATTTGAAATAAAGAAAAGTGCTTTACAAGTCGTTGTTAATTTTCCTTAAATGAAGAAAACCTGCCAAAGTATAAATATAACTTAAATCTTCTTGTTTTACAAGCAACTGATTATCTCTTTAAGAATGTAGAATGCTGCAACACCTTGAAAAGAACATTCACTTGGTCAAGTTCCTCCTTTTATTTGTGATTTAAGTTATTTTTGCTGTACGAGATTTATTTACAGTTAAGGTCAAAGTCTTTTGGCTTTTGATTGTGTTCGTTTCATAATGATTTCGATTCCATTCTGTTGCACATAAAGTTGCAACACAGCAAAAGCTTTAGTTTTCCGAAGCTTTAGCTAAATTATTCTCTCGACGATCTTTTGGCTTCTGATCGGGTGCATTTTATATTGATTTCGATTCCATTTCGTTGCACATTTTGTTGTGCTCTCAAAAGCGCTTGCAACACAGCAAAAAGCTTTATTTTCCCGATGCTTTTACTATATTTTCTCTCTCTGTGCGATCGGTTGCATTTCGAGCACATTTTCAGTGCGTTTTTTATTGTCGTCGCCGTTGATTTAATCAACACACCAAACAAAAAAAAAAAAATACATATAAAAAATGTTTTGGGATTAACAGTGTGTTGCTGATAATTTTGTTGTTTATAACAATTGTGTATCGTGTGGTTTTTGAGTTATCTGTCACATATTAAAAAACAAAATTTAAGTTATAATTAAGCTTCTATAAAATACAAACAATTTCTTACGTGAAACAGTAAAGAGAAAACTAAAAGTTCTATAAGGAGAAGAACAGAGCAAGAGAAAATCCTTTTTTTATTATTAAAGAGCAAGCTCAGACTAAAAGTAATCCAACACCAGATCGCAGAAAGTCGAAAATGTTATAGTAAGTTTTATTTTTCGCTCTTTACACTTTCATTTTCACATGCCACCTTTTTTTTCTTATCGCTCTACATTCTTATGTATTTTATATACTATGTACTTTTTGTATGTACATGTGTGTACTTTGAAAGAGACCAAAAGAAAACCGCAAAAGTTCTTCGTGTCTATTTATTTATTTGCATGCCTGTATACATACTTATTTGAGCACTGTCTGGCACCACGTGTGAATACGTTCTTAATGAAATTCCGTTGACTTTTCGCACACTAAAAGTGTTCTCAACAAGTTGCAAAGACTTCTATCTTTTGGATGCATAAAAATGTGCATAAATATGCATTCCACAAACAGATCAAGTTTCTGACTTTACAAATTAAGGAAGCATGAATAAAAAACTAATTTTGAACTACCGATAACGATCAAAATAAAAGTTTAGATATGTAGATATTAAAAAAAGATATTATTGTAATTTAAGGGCATTTAATATTGTGTGTAATAATTTATCAAGATAATTTTTGGGAAAGTATTTAATTAATTTACTAAACCATTATTCCATTCCAATAATATGGCACAATGGCGTGTACTACAAACTTATTCACAAAAAATCTATGCTAGAATTAAATTTACATCTTTTTCTCAGAGTTTTAAATAAAAACAGTTTAATGTTGTCTGTGCAAAAATGTAATCTGTGCACGATCGCCCTCAAACTTATACTCAAAGTGCAACCTAAAAAGCTATTGATGCGTGGTTCATTGATCTTTTTAAATTCTCTTCCATCTCTTGAACAATTTTTAGCAAAAAAGCATTTGAGCAAAGAAAAAGAAAAGACTGTCGAATGCAAAATTCCTTTTAAACACGCTCTACTTTCACACATTTATGGCACACAAATTCAGCTTCTTTTCATTACAGCCAGTTTTTTTCTCTTGAATTTTCTTTTAAGGCTTATGTGCATCTGTAATACTTACAAAAATACATACTTATGTATATATAGAGCTCCAGTGTCGTTTCGCACATTTAGGCCGTCAAAGCACAACAAACAAGAATTTATTATTCGAATAGTTGATGTCGCACTACATTTGTTTACTTTATCGTTTATATGCATAACTTTGGGAGGTGCGTCGTTTTCTAAGCCCAGTTAAAATGTTAAAATGTTTAATGCCTCCTGATGGTCGTTTTGTTGAAATTAAAGTATTCTTCTATAAACTAAAAACCACGCTGTTAAATGGATATCAAAAAAAATAAACGCTAATTTTTAAGTTTATAAACAAACAGATAATTTTATTTATTTGTCATTTAATAGAAATATTTCCCCATTTTGATAAGAAACATGTACAATTTAAAAAGTAGAGAAAAACAAGAATTTCTTATTTTTTTTTTCAAAATAAAATAGAGCACCATTTTATAATGCTTAAAAACAGTTACTTAACTAAGTGTGTGCATATAAGTATCTTTAGTTAATTTTATAATATTTATTGTTATACATTTTTATTGATTGTTTCATTAAAATATCAATAGCAAACACGCGAAAACTAAATTTGTCTTCACGAATTATTTAATTAGTCTTTCTTAGTAAAGTACATAAATAATTGCATTTTTCTTCTTTTATGTTGTTCTCTATCAACAGCATCATAGTTTAACTTATTGTTTTATGAGAATTATTTCTTTTTAATGAATACGTAGCTTAAATAGCACACAATGTATAGGAGACTCTTCTTTCCACCCCCGTGGATAGACACATTGTAAATTGAGCCCATAATAACGGGTCGAGCAATGACCGATTGCATCTCAACCCAGCAATTCAACTGCAGCAAGTGTCAATAGAACATGAACTCATGTTAATGCTGTTGACAACGAGTCTGTGTATGTGTGTGTGTGTGGGAGTGTATATTGTGTTTGTGTGTTGCTCCGGATGCTGCCGGCACAAAAATCAATGAAGTATATTTCCATATTGTTTGCACTACAGCTTTAATATCGAGCATAGAAATCGTGCTAAATACATGGAGACGAGCTAAAAGCTCCTTCAGTTTTCAGCATTTTTCATCAACTATTTAATGCTTTTGTTTGTTAAGTTTTTAATCTTTTGGCTAAATAGTTTAAGAGATTGTTTTATCTATTAGGGCCCTAAAAGTGTAAGTTGTAAATTAGTAAATATTAGAGAATAAATATTAGAGATAGTTCCCACTCATTTCTCAGATGATCTCATCTTTAGATTGAAATTTGTTTATGTGCGAAATTGCTTAATAGAGCAATTTAAAGAAAGCAAAGAAAAACAACTACGACAACTGAGCTCCGTTTAGCAGTTGCTTTTTTTTATGCCATATAATATTGTTTCTTCAAAAAAATCTTGTTTTTGCTGTATATGTATGTGTTACATATAAGGAGTCATTAATTCATATTACATATATGTCTATCGACTTTTTTGAGTGCCATTAAGCTAAGCTTTAGGTTATAAAAAAAATATGTTTCAGAAGATCGTTTCAAAATTTATGATTAGTAATTAAATAAGAAAGATATCAAGAAGATAATTTTTATTAATTTAATATTATTAAAATTTTACGTAAATTAAATGGTTATTTACTGGGTGTTTAGTGGAAATTTGTGTATTAAACTGTATGACAGCGAATTTCCCTGATGTGTTTATCATGTTTCAAAAGTAAGAATTCTTAAAGTGAACTCTTGTTAGTTTCGTGTTAAATTTGGCACAATACACGAGTATGCAAAATAATATATCTAAAGTGTATGCAAGAGAAGTTTTCGTATCTTTATTGGCCAGCATTGGCATAATGACTTTGATAGGGAGTTTGATGACGCACTCTCTCTCTGTCTCTATTTCTTGTTCTTGCTCTCTCGCTCTCGTTGCAGGGCGTACAAAACGAGCGTGAATCGAGTCGAGACGAGTGTCCGACTACGTGCCTCAGCATTTGCCATCATCTCCAGTGGCAACAGCAGCTGCAACGGCAACTGCAACTGCAACAGCGGCAGCATCAACATCAACATTAGTCGCTTCCGTTTGCTCCACGGGACCACCAGCAACGACGTGTTCGCTCCTTAAATTTTTGATAAGGTTTTCATAGTAGTTTTTACAAAAAAATACGAAAAAAATATTTACGAATGTGTTATTTAAATGACAAACAAAAGTAGGAAACTCCTCCTTCATGCCTAATAAATTTTACATGAGTTCTGAGGAATTCACTTTTCTGCCGCGGTAAGTAATTGCCGGAAGGAAAAACTCGTGGAAATATTGAGTAGAAAAACAAGAAGAGATTGTCAATTGTTGCACGTTTCAGTGTGAAAAGCAAACTTTGAAAATATGATTATTAACTAAAAACTAAAAACAATTGAGAGGAAAATAAAACTGCAAATCTGTGGGTGTATTTTCAAAACTTGTATGATATCATTCAACAGTTGCAAATTTGCATTTATGAAATAAAAATGAAATTAAAAATATTTAAGATGAGAATGGAAATGAAAAAATCTAAGTTTTAAAATTGAAATATATATTAATACGATTTTTTTATTCGTTTTCAAATTTAAATTGAAAACATTCCAGAAATAGGAATGGAAATGAATATATTACAATTTTCAAATTCAAATTTGTATAGATTATGCATTTTTTTGTTTGCTCTTAAATTCAAATACGAAACATTCATGAAGTGAAAATGAAAATATTTAGATTTTAAATTAAAATATGTTTTGTTATGAACTTTTTCTTTGTTCTCCAATTTAGATAAGGTTCATTTGGTGGTTTGTTGTCTTGCAAATCCGCCAATCAAGCGAAAATTGTACACTTGTGGGCTTTTACTAATTGTTATGCAAAGTTTAGAGATTGTCTACAGCACAAATCCTTCCCCTTTCCACTCAGGTTTTTTGTCCCTTTTTTGGCTCTTGCATTCGAGTCGAATTGTGCCCTCAATTTGTGGCAGAGACCAGAGACCGCGGCGGCTTGCCAAGTTATGGCAGCAATTAAAACTTTTTTGTGCTGAGAGACGCTTGAAAAAGTGCCAACGTTTAGTGCATCAAATTGAAGAGTGATCGACTGGGCAGTACCCTGCACTTAAGTCACTCGTTTACTTTGCTTCTTTTGCAGATTACCTTAAACCACAACTTACTGTAGATCTATAAATTCTTTTCTTTTTTTTCACTTTACAGCATTGCTGAAGAGAAAAAGAAACTGGGCAACGATCAGTACAAGGCACAAAATTATCAAAGCGCACTCAAATTATATTCGGATGCCATCTCGCTATGTCCGGACTCAGCTGCCTATTATGGAAACCGCGCTGCCTGCTACATGATGCTCCTCAACTACAATAGTGCCCTCAATGATGCCCGACATGCCATCCGTCTGGATCCCAGCTTTGAGAAGGCCTACGTGCGCGTTGCCAAATGCTGTCTGGCATTGGGCGACATCATTGGCACCGAGCAGGCCGTCAAGACCGTCACGGAGCTGGAGCCCCAAAGCACGGCGCTAAACACGGAGCAGCAGGCGGCGCAGAAGCTACGACAACTGGAAACCACCATACAGACCAACTACGACAGTCAGGCGTATCGCAATGTCGTCTTCTATCTGGACAGTGCACTTAAAATCGCTCCCGCTTGCCTTCGGTAAGTTATTTATTATAATTTTCAAAATATTCATTATTGTTTATCACAAAATAAAAAATAACTCTTTTTTTTATTGATAGTAAGACATGAAATAAAAGCTAAATTTCAATTTCTTATTAAAAGCGTATCAAATAATAAATATGTTGATATTAAATTTTTTAATAAACTATTCAAATATAATTTGAGTGCACATACAAAAATACATTTAGCGTTTGGAATTTTTTTATATTTGTATTATAAAAATTAAAAACTACTTTAATTTACCAATATTTATAAACAAAAAAATTTTAAATGAGAGTTATTCCACGAAAATTGAAACATAATGAATTAGAGATACATTTAGGTTCAGAAATAATAAATGAAAATAAAAGTGTAAACTGTTTACAGGAGATCCCATTCAAAATAGTATACTTAAGTTTTTCCCATTCTTCCATATAAATTGATTTTTAAAACTCACATCTTCTCTATTTTATTTTATAGCTATCGTCTGCTGAAGGCCGAGTGTCTGGCGTATTTGGGACGCTGCGATGAGGCATTGGATATCGCAGTGGGCGTCATGAAGCTGGACAGCACCTCAGCGGATGCCATTTATGTGCGTGGCCTGTGCCTCTACTATACCGACAATCTGGACAAGGGCATTTTGCACTTTGAACGGGCTTTGCAATTGGATCCGGATCATCACAAGTCCAAGCAAATGCGAAGCAAGTGCAAGCAGCTCAAGGAGATGAAGGAGAATGGCAATATGCTATTCAAGTCGGGCAGATATCGTGAGGCGCATGTCATCTACACGGATGCACTCAAGATTGATGAACACAACAAGGATATCAACTCAAAGCTGCTCTACAATCGTGCGCTAGTCAACACACGGATCAGCGCATTACGCGAGGCTGTTGCCGACTGTAATCGTGTCCTTGAACTGAATGCACAGTATCTGAAGGCGCTACTCCTGCGTGCCCGCTGTCACAATGATCTGGAGAAGTTTGAGGAGGCGGTGGCCGACTATGAGACGGCATTGCAGTTGGAAAAGACGCCGGAGATCAAGCGATTGTTGCGCGACGCAAAGTTTGCCTTAAAGAAATCGAAGCGTAAGGATTACTACAAAATATTGGGCATTGCGCGTAATGCCAATGAGGATGAGATCAAGAAGGCGTATCGCAAAAAGGCTCTGGTTCATCATCCGGACAGACATGCTGGCAGTAGTCTGGAAGTGCGTCAGGATGAGGAGATCAAGTTCAAGGAAGTGGGCGAGGCCTATGCCATACTCTCGGATGCCCGCAAAAAGGCGCGCTACGACAGTGGACAGGACATTGAGGAGCAAGAACAAGGTGAGCATATTGAAAAACATTCTCTATTGAATTGTAAATTAATTTATATTCTTCTCTTCGCAGCTGACTTTGATCCGAATCAAATGTTCCGCTCGTTCTTCCAATTCAGCGGTGGACGCAATGCCTCCTTTAATTTTGAATACTAAGCCTTTAGGCCACAGCATATGATGACGCCGACGATGACTACAATTGTTCAGACCAGCGTGTTATCGCCACACGGAGATGATCACATCATTAACACACATTTGCGGCAACTCACGCACAAATCAAAGTTAATGCATTTTACACATTTATTTTGTTTTGTCTCAACTCAATTGTTTTGATTTCCACAGTTTCATAAACTTATTTCTTGGTTTTTCATTTCCCTTTTCTTTTTTTTGCTTCCTCTTACAAGCCCCATTTTTTTTCTCGCTTTTTTGGCTTCCACAAATAGTTTAAATATTAATATATTGTAAAATAATTAAATTTTCTGAGTCTGAGTCTTTTTGAGTCAAGTTATTTTGTCTGTGCGCCAACGTCACGTTCAACGGCTTTTTAACATCTAATTAATTGATAATTAACTAAGCCGTAGCCTTTTTTAATTAACCAATTTAATTTGTTTTAAGCAGATACATAAGTTTTAATTTTAAGCCGATGTTTTAAGAACAAATTTCAACCGCAATCGCGATTAGACTTGTGTAATTATTGCGATAGACACAGAAAACTGGAAGTAAAAACACAATAGTTTTAAACTGAAACATATATAAATTTGTGTTTTCTTTTCATTGGTGCATCGTTTTGAGTAAGTTAAAAAAGGGTATCAAACCGAAACGACTATCGTTTTTGTATATCGGTTACGTAACGGTAAACGGTTTTTTCTACGATTTCGGTTAACAAAACAATTTCAAAAATGGGTAAATTTTAAAACAAATATTTAATAATTTTTAAAAATTAACAGTTTTTTAGAGTTTAATATAAAAATTAAATTAGTGCAGAAGTAAACATTAAATTTAGTTTGACTGAACCAAAAAAAAAACAGTTTATGAATGAATCGGTTTCATAACGGTTATTTTGGTTGGAATAATTTCGGTTTTTGGGTTTCGGTATAATGAGAAAGTTATCTTTCGGTTACGGTTATCAATTTCAATCGGTGTATACCGGTAATCTGTATCGGTTATAGATTTGATATGAATATAAAAGAGCACTATTAGTTCTTCAATTTTATGTATAAGTAGACATCCATTGGTGAATCCATCTATTTTATTACGCGTCTGATTTACTTAGGATCTTATAGGCGAACATTTAAATTATATGAAGTTTCTGGCTTCAAAATGCATAAAGAGAGCATAGAACACTAATTGAATAAATTTGCAAAAAAATTTAATGTGCTACAAATCGTAACAAACAATTTATATTTTTGGAAACCCGCAGAACTTACTAATGTTTTATTGAACTGATAAGCAAGAGCACAGCTCGGTGGTATGTTATACCCTTTACTCTTGGAGTACAAAGGGTATATTAAATTCGTTGCCTTTAAGAAATCAAGAAATAATAACAGCAAAATCCATAAATCAAGATATATTTAGCAAAGTTAGGATCTTTTCACATTATAAGAAAGGAGTTTAAAATTCTTGATTCTATTTAAAGGGTATCTCAAAGTAGTTCTTACTTGTTAAATGTAGATAAAAAAATTATTGAGCTTAATGGAATTAGGGAATTTTGCAAATCAAAATTTTTCTAGGAATTTTAAGATCTTTATTTTGATTATTTATGTATATTTATTAGAGTGCATCGATTTTTTCACAAAAAGTTTAGCCTATTTTCGTAATCTATGGTCAATTCTGAGATGTTTTCACCAAGAAACCATAGTTCTAAAATGAATTCCTAGTCCGCGCTTTTTGAGTTGAAAATTCATTTTTTGTTTCTATTAGTCAAAAAAAAATTAGAATTGTTCCCTCTCACACTAATTGACAAACTAAAAACCAAATTCGAAAAGTCAGAAAATAGATTTAAAAAATACACTTTAAGAAAAGTGCAAAAACTTGAATATTACAGAAGAATTTCAAATAATATTTTTCGTTAAAGAGACGAAAACAAGGCACATTTTTCGTCAAATAATTCCTAGCTTAAATATTCTAATATTCCTCTTAATAAACTATTCAAGGCATTCAACCTCAAAACCTTTTCTATCAATTTTCAGACCAGTCATATTATTAACTTTTTCCCTCAAAATAAAATTATTTTACCACTCAAGAAGTTTAAAAAGTCGCAATATTTTGTTGTGAAATCCATGGTAAAAGCCTGAAAAGAGTTTTAGGAACTACAAATTTAAGTAGTGATTTAATGCCGAATCCATTCAATCTCTGGTCAACAAAAACTAAATTAATTTCCTCTTATCGTTAAAAGGGTATTTTTATCCAAGAGGTCCATCTAAGCTTAAGCAATTTTCATCGAAAAAGATCAGAAAGTTACTATTATTTACCTACTTATTCCAGGTCACCAAAAATCTTACGAATTTGAACTATTATTGCTTGCGAATAGCGTTAAATTATGAATTCTTTCAAGTTTTCCGACTCTTCAAATGATTTGCTTTCGGGTTTTGTTTTGTTTTGGGTTTGGTAAAAAAGTTTATAAAAATTAGTAATGTAAAAATACATCGAAATATCGACAGCTTGGTTTTCAAGTACTTAAACTCGATAATTTTGTTTTATATATAAACGTTTTAATTAAAAAAACCGGTTTATAATTTGACTTTACATCACTAATAAAAATACTTTACTTTCCAATCACGGTAAAAATAAGATATACAAAGCTTGAACTATAAATGCTTGCCAAAACCTACAACCAAAAATGTTACTACCGAATTTAAGTAATTTTTCAATTAATCGACAATGTTTATTAATTTATAATTATCCAAATTAATTACTAGATTTTAAAATACACGTCAACTTTTACTAAATCAAGTGACTGCTTAAACTATGTAGAACTTGATACAAACCCATTTTTAAATTATTTTTGTTAGAATTAAACATTCTTCAATTAAAGACAAACTCAATTGTAAACTCAATTGTCAGACAAATAGGTACACATTTATTTACGTTTTCGCAGTTTTTTTTTCCATACTCGCATCTAAATATTGACATACACATTTTCATTTCGACAACCAATATTTTTTTATAGCTGGACTCCTTTTCAATATTTTATTTCACTTTGCACAGTTTAACATAAATTTTGTATTTTTTTTATTTTTTGACTCTTGTTTACCTTTGGGACATTTTGTCGACTATGCTAAAATAAAACAAAATGCAGTAGCAGCAGCAAAAGCAGCTCTACCACATTCTTTACATAATCATCATAATTATAATAAAATTTATTATAAACATCTTTCTCTCTCCTTCGCTCTTCTGCTTACTTATATGACTAAATTACCAATTTGCTCATATTTTTTGTTGTATGTATAAATTAATTTAATGTTTTTTCTTTATTTTCAATAGTTTTGTTTTTGTTGGTTTGCTTTGCATAAAAAAATAAAACTACTTAAAAATTATGCAAAAATAATTATGACCTAAAAAAACTTGCACGCAAAAAATTTACAATTTTCTTTCTTTCTCTTTATAATAATAATTATTACATATACTTTGTGTATTTTTTCGTTATGTTGTTTAACAAACTAGTGACGACATGTACATTTTTTTTAATTATAGATACATTTATATATATGTATATACAATTTTTAGTTGGTTTTGTTTTAGTTGGTTTCAGTTACTTTTTATCGATTGGTGTTGGTAAGTGTTGACGACCAGACTTAAATGACTACAAAAACATTTCTGTTTCAAAATAAGGTACAATGATATATATATATAATTTGACATATAAAAAACATACAATTGATTTATATCTATACACATTTTTAGGTATTGTATATATGCATATGTATGTATACGTGTAGTTAACATAAGTGCTATGCTTGGCTTTTAAAAAAATAAAAGCAAGCAATTTATATTTTTTTTTGTATTTTGAGTTGGCCAAGTTGCAAGCACTTTTTGCCAGCAACGGCTTTTGTCTTTCGTTATTTTATTTTGTTGGCGCCCAACGTGGGGCGGCATTCTTTTGCTGTGACCTCTCTTCATTTTGTTCTACACTTTGCGGCTTCTCTTTTTCTCTTTTTAAAGTAGACAAGGTCGGATATATTGCTTGACTTCAACATGGCAAATGCTTTACATGCTTCCCTGTAAGAGTATAAATACCGTTTTGCAAAAATTGGTATCCTATGTAGTATGTATGTATTTTATTGTATTTTTTCTTTATAACTAATACTGAGATTCTGTTCAGTTAGATGTCTCAGGTATGCCTTGTATCCCGACCCACACTCTCTAACTCTAGTATTTTGCTTTCATTATGCTCTATTTTTTTAATATTGAAGTTGTAGCATTTTTTTTTTATTTTATTACTGCTGTTCAAGTTTATTTGGTTTTGAATTTTTCTACAAATTTGAATGGTTTACTGAACTCACACAATCAAATATTGAGCTTGTCTGCGTATCAGCGAAACACGAAGTCAACGAAACGTTTTACTGCTTTACACTGAAAAAAAATTAAATAAAAGCATGTTAAAACTGTCGCATCGTTACAGTTGGCGACGAAAAGAGAGCAAAGCATCAGTTGCAGTGTATGATAAAAGTCTAGCGCTGTAAAGTCTCTCCTCACTGGACGCGGCTCAGCGACTGACATCAAAAAGGATCGGCCGATCAGATGCTTCGTGAGAGAACAAAAAGCCGAACATACGCGTCATGAGAGCATAAGCTGTCGAACGTGAGCACACGTATTCGCTCTCTCTATACTTGTGTCGACTGCGACGCCGGCAGAAATTTGAGTTCCTATCCCATTGGCATTTTGGGCACCACTGTTTTACTGAAAGCAACTAACTGTAGTTTTTCTGGTGAAGTATAAATGTATTCCTTGCTTTTCTTAGGGCTTTCAATCTATCTTGAGTCTTTCATTCAGTTTTCTTTCATGCTAAGTAACTTTGCCCATGTGTTTTGTACAAGTAAGCCGTTTTAGGCCCTGGCCAACTAAAAGTAAATTGTACTGTTGTTTGTTTTTTGGTTTACTTATTTTCTGTTTTTTTTTTTTTTTTGGAGTAATATTCTACAATGGAATTTCGTTGCGACCATTTGCCATGTGCCAAGCCAACGTTAAGCCCGCTGCCATGTTGGATACCCTTTGCTCAGCTGTGATACCCTTTCCCATTCCCATGCCCATGCCCATTCCCATTTCCATACCCATTTCCGTACCTAAACCTAAACCCAATCTCGACTTCAACTTCTTCAGGCGCCAGTGTCACTTGGGCTGAATGCGTGCGGTGCGTTCGAGTTCATTGAACTGGCCAAAGTAGAGCACCTCACTGATCAGCTTCTCGGCAATGATGCGCTGCGTCCGATCCATGGTGCGCAGCTTCAACGACACATTCGACCCAACGAAATCACAATCGTCTCGACTCAGACTGTCGGCATAGAAGGCAGCGGCTGCTGCCGCCGCCGAGGTGGCATCCTGGGCAGAGACGCTGCTCTTGATGTGACCGGGACTTGCTGCTGATTCCGTCGCCTCGTCGTTGTCCCCGTCCGCATCGGACATGCTCTCCCGGGAACTGAGCAGAGAGTTCATCAGCAAATGTCCGGCACTCGAGGACGCCGTCAGTTTGCGCATATTGAGGGGCATCGAGGCAGCTGCGGCCGCGGCGGCAAGTTGAGCGCTGCTGCTGCGCGGCGGCAGCACAAAGCCACCAAAATTGGCCTGTGCCTTGGCCTGGGCCACACGCAAATCCTGGGCCATGTCCAGCTGCAGGCGACTCTCCTCTCCGGCGGAGCTATAGGAACGATGCGAGTCTAGAGGCGGAGGCGGAGCAGCCGCCGAGGAGGGATGAAAGTAATCGACTAGCTCCTGCTTAATATCCAACTCATCCGCATGATGACCATGATGACTATGACTGTGACTGTGAGTGTGACTGTGAGTGTGAGTGTGACCATGAGGCAGCTGCTCATGCGCCTGACGCGGCGTTGCCGCTCGTGCGGATGCCGATGCCGGACTCGATTGCAGCAGATGATTTTTGTGCGCCTCGTGCGTATTCGTGTTGGGAATTGGACTCGAGCCCGCTTCGCTCAATGCGACCGCAACGGGCACCGCAATTGGCGTCGCTCTATCCCCTCCTCCACCTCCTCCTCCAGGCTCACTACTCATTCCCCCTCCTCCTCCTCCTCCGTCTACACCCGCATGTGAGGAATGTGGAGAACGTCTTTCCACCTTGGCCGCCAGTTGTCCCAATGCTGCCGCTGTCGCCTCGTCTCGATTGTTGTTGTCCTCGTTATCCGATGTATCGATGGTCTTGTGCGGACTTGGCTGGAATTCACTGCTGCTGCTTCCCCCGCCGCCCCCTCCCGTATAGGGCGTGCCTCCTCCGCCATAGGACATGGGCACCCGTAACTGTTGTTGTTGTTGTTGTTGCTGCTGCTGGGAATTGGGCATTATACCGCCTGGCCCACCGCCCGTATTACCAATCGGCGGAGAATATTGGCCCGCCGTATTCCAGCTGTCCAGTGTTTGGCTACTCGCTATCAGCATGGGTATATTCAGGCCCATCTGCAAAATAAAACAAGATGATGATAACAATATTTAATCGCTTGTCCAAAGTTCACTGATTGCAAAACACACAAAAATCCCAAAAAATAAAAAATAAAATAAAACCGACTCAGCATTATGACGCCTTTTATTTTTGCTATGTTGCGATAAGAAGGTCCAGCAACAACAAAAGTCAATTTCATTGCTAGCTCTCATCTATTTGAATAGATATTAAAACTATGTTAGTGTGTTTAATTCGCAGAATGACAGCTCTTAGAATTAGCTGAGATTTTAGGAATATTGAGAGTTCAAATTTGGTATCAACAGGTTGTTGTCTTTGTTTTTTGAACTCTGATATCGATCCTTCTTAAATGGACAGTCAGTCTAACAACTATTCGCACACTTCTTGAAACTTTGTCACTAGCGTGGACTGTTTTACACTGTAATGACATCATGTCTTAAATTATTTGTAATACTCAGCCAAAAAAAAAATAAAATATATATTAACCCATTTCATGCTAATGGGTATTTAAATGCCCAAGAAAGCGTTGACACTTTAAAAATTCTAGCACGGCGCATGTGAGAGATATCGAGGCAAAATTTATTTCATAGTAAAGAGAAATAAAAAAAATAACAAAATAAAAATTGAACAGTTTAGTTATCCTTGGTATACCTGTATTTTTGTACAGGTTAATATCCAGGTTTTTTTCATAGAAAATGTTTACGAAAAAAGCTGAATAAAATTTGAAGATACAATTTTTTTTCTATCAACTTCTATGGTCTTCTAGGAACACATTTCAAAATTCATTCATTTCATTTAAAAATCCAATTATCTTATTGTCTGTCAATACATTTTTAATAAGCTCTCAAACAGTAGAAATTGCTCCACTATACTATACCCTGTAACTAGATCAAAGACATTCCAATGCGTATACGCGATAAAACGAGCTATGAGCGCTAGGTGGCGCCAGTATTGTGCTGCAGTTAATTGACTAACAGTATATTCATAGAAATATTCTCAGAACCTTCTCGCAATAAATAAAACATCGTGTGCGATATTCTGCTCAATTTGAATACCTATTAACATTCTTTTGCCGGTCAGTCGCTTCTCATTGTTATTGTTATTGAGTTTGTGTCGATAAAGCGCATACATATTCATAACCATACTTTAATTTAATAAACAAATTTGACAAAAATAGCAGTTAATACACTTTTTTTCTACGTTTTTCAATTCGAGCACACACACGCACACATATAACAAACTGTCTCATACATGCATGTGTGCGTGTGCATGCCAAATAAATGTCAAACACACGAAACGATCAAAACAAATTAGCAAACACAATCACACGCATCACACACACACACGCACACACATAAACAAAGGCACTGACACACATACATTGTAAAGTGTAGACAGAGCATGTACTGCTAAAGAGTCGCGTAAACAGTAAACAGTAAGGTGTTGGGAAAGAGCAAAAATTTATATTTGAACATATTTAGTACAGTTTTTGTTGATGCTTCAACTTCAGTGATTCTGTGATGCGCAGTGTGCGGAGTAGAGAAGTCATCGCTTCTGCTGCTGCTGCTTTTCTTGTTGTAATGCATTATTCTGATTTTAATGAACTAAACATAATAAAACAAAATTTGATGCTTGTTATTATTATTTCACGACGCGTCGACGACGACAACACAAAGCACATTGCCGAAAAAATTCTAGCAACGTAGCAAGTCTTTTAAAAACGGCAGAGAACTGACAACATACCGTCACAGTGAGAGAGAGAGAGAGAGAGAGATGCGATCGTAAACAAAATACACACATACATAACAACATTTCAAAATAGAGAGCGATGCACGTTGTGTGCAGTGCTGCCAGTTTAGCTTTTTTCCCGTCAAATCCGACTGTTTTTGAAGAGAAGCTTATTTCAGAATATTTTCAGCATTTATTTTCTTCTTTCCAGTTAAAAGCAGCTTTTAATACCCTGCGCCTATTGTTTTTCATGAAAAGTTGACAGCACAGGTTATGTAAATGCCTGACAAAGAGCCGGAGAGGAGAGAGAGTATGCAAAACAGAGCGGCATTTAACGGTTAAAAGATTATATACATGTGTTACTTAGAAATTTCTTATTGGACTTGTGGAAATGTCATGAAAACAAATAAGGCAGCAAAAAGATGGAGAGCAGCAGCAGCGATTACAGCAGCAGT
Source organism: Drosophila limbata (assembly GCA_963924055.1). NCBI lineage: Eukaryota > Metazoa > Arthropoda > Insecta > Diptera > Drosophilidae > Drosophila > Drosophila limbata. Next base: position 10,290,985 of record OZ001353.1, read on the forward strand.
CCATAAATATGAACAACCTACCCCACGTTGGTGGGGCATACGACACAATATGCTAATGTTATTACTGATCGTCAACGATCGTTCTTCTCTCTCTCTCTCGCACGCTGTGTGACTTGCACTTCGTTCGTCGTTTGTCGTTCGTTTGTTCATCGTTCATTGTTCGGGGTGTTGGCACTGGCGCCTAGAACTTTCCACAAATTCACAAACACAACTGTCGTGTATAGTATTTGTTGTTGATGTGTCGTTGCTGTTTTCAAAATTGCCTCCTCGTATGGTTTGTTATTATTGTTATTGCTATTGCTGCAGCTGCTTTTGCTGTTGTTTACGCATTTAGAAGCAGCGAACATTTCTGTGTGTGTGTGTGTGTGCGTGTCTGTATTATTATTTTGGTAAGGCTAATAAAAAAACACATGTATGGATGCATGCATGTTTGCCTGCATGCACAAGCATACATACATACATACATGCACTGCTCTCACTTTATCGCGCGCTCACTCACTCTCCATATGTATTCATATACCATGTTATTCACTCTCTTTGTAAGTGCATGTGTGCAAGTAAAAAATGTAAACAAACTGATTATCATTCATTCCAATGAATAAACAACAACTCTGAGTGCACTAATCGAAAACACTCAACTAACGGATACCCTGTACTAAAGACTAAACGAAATACAGTGGCTGCTAAAATATTACAGATATATGTTATTATCTCACATCTTCTGTAATAAATGAGATCTGATGCCCACTGTTGTCTGTTACACATACAGTATGTCAAGTAATTATTTTGACAAAATAACAAATAATGAGATCAATTGCTTTATATTCTTTTTTTTTTTAATAAAAAACTATGTTCATTTTTTATCTTGTCAAATCAATTGCTTGAATAACTACTGTATTTACCCTATTTACTAATTTCCACTAGTTGCAGGGAATAAGAACTCTCACACAACAACAAAAACTAAAAGACAGACCACATCGTTTTCTCTCTCTTTTCCCCCCATTTGTTTTCCCTAACACACTGTGCCAAAACCTCACCCCACTCTGATTATATTTATAATCCAACGACGGTCGCAAGTTTTGCTCACGCAAATGTTTAAAAGAAACGATACGATAAAACGACGACAGCGACGCATAGAGGGTTAATTGACCCCAAAATTGTGAATCAATTCACACGTGCACAACACTTACAATTTTACTCTTCGAATTTTAATATTAAAACAAATTTTTAATTACAAAAGAATGGTATAAAGTGAACATGGCCTTAATTTTCAATAAGGCCAATTTTCGTTTTTTTATTTAGTGGACAAAACTACAGCAACTCCTTTCTAGGTTTGAAAAAAATATTGAAATTAATATTTCGTATGATAAACCCAAGATAAGGTGTAAAAAAGCAAATGAGACATAATTTATCATTTAACAAGCTTGTAGTTCAGCACTCTCAATTGCAGTGTGTTTACTTGTTTTGCAGCTGGGGAAGTACCCCAATTTTGAAATTAGCTTGTTTTCTGAATGAAAAGTACAAAGTACATCTCTCATTCTGTATTATTATTTACACAACTCTATAAATATAATATTGGTACTTTTCCCTATTATACCGCAACTATTCTCATCTTTATTTCATTTACATTTGTATTATTAGACTTGTTTCCACAGCTACAGTTAGCTTTCCACACCCCAACCTTAACAAAATAGTCAAAATTCTTGCATAACTTTCAAAACAGCTCACTCTGCTTATGCTTCGTCTTCTTTGTACTCTTTACTCCCCATGTGCACCTTTTCACCACCCATTGCCCACCCCCCTGGTGAAGTCGAGCTTCCAGTCAAGCTGGCAACACTGCGCGCACAGCTAAACAACTTTGCAATGAATGAGTAAACAAAAACAAACGCTGACTTCGCAGTCGCTGACTGCTGCCTGCTGCGGCGCGTCGTCGCTGCGCTGTTGTCGTTTGCACTGCTTGCTGCTACTTTGACTGCTGTCGTAGTCGCTGCCTTGGCTGCTGCTGCTTATTTCCCTTGCACTTTTCGTTCCCACTTCGCCGCAGGGGGGGAAGCATTTTATAAAAGCGCATGCGAGAGAAAACAAAACCACGCGAATTACAAAAACACAACAACAACAGCTACAATAATAACAACAGCAAAAACAACAACAATTGATACTGCACCAAGTACAACAACAATAGGAAACGCATTTTATAAACACAAATAAACTGAAAGGAGATTGGGAAGGAATGTGGGAGTGAGAGAGGAACAACAAGGCAAAGCAGGGCAACGGTATTAAACGCAGTCAACGCGTGTGGCGGCATCGCTGCCGCAGAGTCGACGCGACGCGACGTCAACATCAACGTCAACGTCGCTGCCTGGCCTAACCACAACATTGCGGGACGCGAGCGCCAGCAAAAAGAAAAAAACAAGCAGCAGGCAGACTTATTGTTGTTGTTTGCTGTCTTGGAGAAAATGCCGCAGCAAAACAATTGTAAAATATGAGCAAAAATACAACCACACATACACATACACAAACACACACACAACAATAGGGGTGGTGGGCGTGAGCGTGGGCGTCGCTGCTGCTGCTGCCTGCACACGCAAATAATAATGACGCAAAAACAAAAACACGAGACCAAGCAGAAAAACAACCAACAGTAAAAAGTGCAAGCAAATAAAGTGTGAGTGAAGAGAGGGAGAGGAGGGGAGACAAGAAGAAAGGTAAATGGAATTTCGACGCTGCTGGGGCAAAAATAGTAAAATGTTCGTTGCCACACAACAAGAGAATACCTGACCAAGTTGCACAAACGAGTCGCACGCATTGCCACTGCCACACCCACCCACCCAACGCCCACACACACGCACAAACATATAAAACGGGACAGTCATAACGAAGTGTTATATTATAATATTTATTTTCTAAAAACAAAACAAGAGCAAATGAATACAGCATCAACAACGGCAACAGCAACAACAATTTGTTTTGATAAGTCTGACAAACAACAAGAACAACAACAATGATGGCAACATGAGCTCAGAACAAGTGAAAACTAAACAGAGTCGAATAAAAACAAAAGCAAACAACAAAAACAACCAACGCCAAACGAATCACAATCACCATACACATGCATAGACATTCAAACACACATACATTCGCGATTATGTACATACATACATACATATATACAGTTGGAGTGGGGAGGCCACTGGGCAACCACAATACTAAACATTACAAAAACAACTCTGGCAAGTGCTACGCGCATTTCGCCGTGCAAAACAAACATTTCATCACACACAAAAACAGAGCATGCGAGCGAGCAAGCGAACAACAAACGGCGACGAAATATCAGACAGCACTCTCTCTCTCACTCACTCTCCCTCACACACATCCCCTGCACTCCACCAACAACCGAAGCTTTCTTGCTTGTCTGACGCGACAAAGCAAATACATAAAAACAACTCTCTCACACATGCAGGAATATATTTACATAGGTTACTTACACACATGCACAGATTTTCAAGTAAACCCAGGCCAATGCCTCACGCACACAACGGCAAATTCTAAGAAAAATTTATGCGTAAAATTTTAATTCTGTTTTGATCGTCAAAAACAAAAACAACCGACAATAAAATCGAGACTTTGCTTATGAGAGCGACAGAGATGGTAATGATTGTGAGTGTTTCACTCGCACTATCGGTAACAAAAACAGCAAGTCATTTGCGCACATGGCGCATGGAGAGAAACGCTCTCTCTCTCTCTCTCTCAATTGGCGCTCTCACAACTCAAAAACACAGTTAAATTTACGCTTGTTTTGTACTGTAAAGAACACCAGAAAAACCAAGGGGGGTTTGATTCTCTTAAATTCATATGTTTGCGAAATGTATGCATAATCCAAGAACTTCAGATTGATAGGATTTAACACCTGTCAATTTCTGGGAAATCGTGTGCTTGGTAAGCGTTTAAATATATAAGAAAAAAACCCCTTTTTTAATGGGCTATGCTGTCTGGCATTAACAAGTGTTTTAACGTCATGCGACTGTTTAAATATGCGCATTTATTCGAACTGTGCATGACATTCACATAACGCACTTATCAAAATGCTGTATAATCTACGGACCAATTAGTTGTTTAGTTGATGAAATGTTATTAACAATTTCCACATTTTGCAAATAAGTACAATAAAAATGCACTGATATATCAGCTAGCAGATACATAAACTGCTTGCATGCGCATTCTTATAAACTGCAAGCAGTGCATTTCTAATAAGACACTTTTGTATCTTTTATTCTTTTTTTGTTTCCAATTTTGCAAACTTTGATATGTAAATAGATTTATTTAAGCTTTTTCTAAAAATAAATGTGTTTATTAAGTGAGTCTTCAGTTCTTTTCAAAATCGACATTTTAAAAAAAAAACAAACCCCACAAATTTAAAAATTTAATTTAATTTAAAAAAGACGTCAGTGAGTTAATAACCAGCAGATGATACTTAAACTGCTTGACGAAACAGTCGCATGGACGGCAAGCAGTGCACGCTGCACTTCTTATAAGATGGGATATAATTCTATGTTTTTTGTACTTCTTACCCAAAAATTGACCTACTACTACTGTTTGCCATTTTAACTTTTTTTTTTTAAATATTTCAAATTTATTGAGCAGATTGCAAAAACTATACGTAAATTTCAATGTTATCTTATCAGAATGAGAAATCAAAATTTTTAGCAGGTGCTGCCGCTCTAAAAAAGCTATGAGTCACTGTGAGCACAATCAAACATAGAAATTTATGTTTTTCAAGGTGTTGCCGAGTTAATTTGAATGTCCATTGGTCATTAAGGGTTAAGGAGATTATTTTACTAGTCGGCAATCACCCATTGAAAAACTATTTTGTTTTTTGAGTTATTTCAACCAATTTAACAAAATATGCATCTGAAATTGTCTTACTCATCAAAAACACATTTTTTCTAAACTCTAACTACTATATTATATATTTGCCATAGCAAGCAAAGTTCGAAAATTATGGTATAACATGCTAATTTTAGTTGTTTCTTCAACCTTTACTATGCAACTTTTTTGTTTTTGAGCTTTTTTTAACCTATTTTTCGGAATATGCATTTTGAATTATCTTAAGTATTAAAGACATATTTTTTAAAATTAAATTACTGGTCTGGTATGAAAATTTGTCTTGTTTCTGGAGGATCTCAACCAAACTCTCAGATTGCAAACTTTCTTTTGTCTCATCACTGCGGACGTCAGTCCGCGCTAGTGACGAAAGCAGCACGAATGGTGTGAAAGGCGCCTAGCATTAATTGTGTCTAAAATCATCCAATTATATTAAATAGTAGTCATTGGAACAATCACTCTAAAATTAAATATAGATCTTTGTAAGGGTATCAAATCTTCGACGTGACAAAGTTAACTTTAGTTCTTTCTTATTTCTGTTTTGTTTTGTTTTTGTTTGCCAACTTGTTTATTCTCCCGTCTCTGTCTTTTTGGCTTGGCTAAAAACTGATTACGCATACGGTTTATTTTCTGCCCCGATTACTCACCGCTCCAAAATATTTGAGCTCTTTGGTCTTGATGCGTCTGTGCTGCGATGCGGGCGTTGTGGCTCCAGTTGTCGTCAAAGTGGCAGCACCACAGTGGCCACCAATGGGTCCGGTGGCGCCACCGTTCGCTGCCGCTGCAATTGTGCTGCTCTCGTACGCTGCCGCGGCAACTGCAGCAGCGGCAAGGCCATTGAGACCGTTATGCGTTGCCCCAGCAGCTGATGAGGTGTTGCCACCGGCAGGGTTGCCACCCGTGGCTAAACCACTGAGACTGCCACCGCCCGCCTCCATGAAATCGAAACGCTTGAAGGCATACCACTTGGACGGATTGGGCTGAATGCCCTGATAGATTTTCACAAACATTTTGTGCTTCTCGCGTCGATATTGTGTGAGCAGGACATTCATCTTGCGCTCCACCTCCGCCTTGGAGCAACCGAAGCGATCGGCGATTTCCGACCACGCCCGAAAGCGACACAATTTATCCTTGTACTTGGGATCGGCACGATTCCAAAGCTCCGTATGGCAGCGATACTGTTCGATAAGCTCCAGTGCATCGTCATTGGTCCATTCCATGTTTTTGGGTGAACTGTCGCCAATGCCAACTCCAACTCCCACTTCACCTCCTCCGCCTCCGCCTCCTGACCCACCAATCCCCACTGTGCCGGAGGAGTAACTGGGGGGCAGTGGAATAATGTGTTGCTGTTGCTGATTAAGATGCTGATGATGATGATGATGTTGCTCCTGTTGATATTGATGATTAACTGCTGCTGCTGCTGCGGAGGCTGCGGCTACAACGTTCTCTGGATTGTAGTTCATTTGCCAATTTCTTTACTCTCTTCTTCTTCGTCGTCGTCTTCCGTTTTAGCTAACTCGTTGTGTGCTATAACGCTGAGCTTTTGTCTGGCAGTCAAGAGAGTGTTTCTACTCGTCACTCTTTTCTTCTGTCTCTTCTCGTTTTTTGTTGGTTGTTTTCAAGGAATGTTGTCACGCGAAATGCACTCAATCAGCATCTTTTGATTTGATCCTTGGTAATTTATTAAGCACGCGTCTCGTTATCACTGCAAACGAAGCAAATGGTAACGAATTTTAGTTAAATATTATATTTAATTTTTTATTTTTTAGCTTAAACTAAAGCTCAACTTTCTCTTCTCAACTCTCCTTCTACACCTTCCGACTTGTTAATTGACTCGCGTATTTAATTTGACATATGGACTAATCCGAAAAGGTTTAAACCAAGGCCGAAAGTTGTCAAAAAACTTAGTTTTTTTTTAGAATAACAGAATACATTTTCAAACTTCAAAATATAAAAACCAAATGGTTTTACGGTGGTTTGTTTGTTCATAGCCGAGTCTAACCAATTATTTCCTCTTTTTGCCTCTTGCTTTCATTAAGTCTTGTAAAAAGAAGTGACTTTTCCATGGTAAAAAGTAAACTAAACAGTCGTCTGAGTATTTAGCGCTTAGTAAACCTTAAACTTTGTTTCACTTTCTTTAATAATTTGAGTAAAAGTGTGCATACAAAGTGTTGCGTTCGCAACAGGAAAAAATTAAAATTTGTATTTAACAAGATTTCTTATTATAATATTTTAAGCTGAATTGATATGGTCATATATTCCACTTAATTTTTTTTATATGTATATTTTTTTTGTTCATAATGCAAAATTCGCTAAAAAAAAAATGAAAAATGCACGTTAACCGCGAATCGACTTTTTCTGTAACGTCTGCAACGGAACTTTCAGCAAGCTTCATTTCTTTTCAAAAACAGTAAAGCTCTTATCTTAGAAAAGTTTTTAAGAACTCTTTAAGAACTGAATTTTTCAGTAAATTTCATTCATATTTACTGATCTGAACGGGAGCTGTTTAGCTTTAACATGATAATATACTTGATTAGCCCATATCATTAAAAAAAAATTCCCTTAATTCTATTCAATTATTTGAATTTTTTTTTTTTTTTTATATAAAATTTCCGTTCATTATACTTTCATCTAAACTTTGATCCGTGTTATTTCCCAAAACTTGGGATTTAATTTGCCTAAATTTGTAAAAATCTGCACCTATTTTTATGTTGACATTTAAAAATAAATATTCTGGGAATTAAAATGTCTACAGATTTTTTCCCAATTTCTACATTGAAGGAATAGTATATTTAAAAAAATCATTTTAAATGAGAAAAAAATAATTTCAGATCCTGAAATATGTATTAAATCGCTTTATCAGAGACAAGGAGTTTTCAATTCGACTTCTTGTTCAAAAAGAAAAACAATCACATCTTAAATTGGATTTCAAAATAACAATCCCTCGGTAACCTGACAAAATATCATAATAATTGGACAAAAAATCTGATGCTCGAAATTTTACTTTTTCTCGAAGCTTCTTTCATGAATTTAAGGAGTACTATAAATTTTTCTGAAAATGAATAAAAAATTCTAAAGAAATACAAATTATTTATATATTATAATAAACCTGCTTGAATATGATTTTAGTCGGACAATGCTGGCTAATTTATAATTTTCCCGAAGGTTCTTTTAACAATCCCAAGAAAATATTTATTTCGAAATTTAACTTGAAAACGCTAAACATTTTTTTGAGTTGTCAAATTAAGGATCTCGCTGATTTATTTCTTTATCATAGTAAACCCGATCAAGTATGATTAGAGTAGAGTAACTGTTATCAAGTAGCTGTCTGATTTGTTTGAATTTTGTATTTTTTCCCGAACGTTCTTTTAAGACGATATTTAGTTTTTTCAAATTAATTTTATTTAAATTCATATTATTAAATTCTTTATTATTGCCACACACACACACACACACACTTTTAATAAAGGAAACAGGAAATAAGTATGTAAAAGTCTAATGGAATACGAGACTAAGTCACTAGTCGCTATTATCACCGACTTGCCGGAAAAGTGCGCCACTGTAAATGACAAGGCGCTTTTCCTTGTCATGACTTAACATTAGTCGTATAACATTTTGAGTATTGCAATTTTCGCGCAAGCTTTGCAACAGGCGCCAAGAAAAATGCTCTGAAAACGAAGACGACGACGCGTGTGTGTGTGTGTGCAAAATGTCACAAGTCACAAAAGCAGAAAAATGCTAACAACATCGATAACAGTCCCATTCACAATAGACGGAAGCTATTTCGCACTCACTCACACACACACCCAGACATCAATTCACAAATACATGCGCACGCAGACACAGACACAGTGAGGAGAGCCAGGGACACGTGCGCATTCATTCGCACAAACTGCGCGGCGAGCTTTATGTATGAATGTATGTGTTGTATGTACATCTCGCTTTTACATCAATCTTTGTCGACCGATTTGCTTCCTGGTCAAGTGTTAAGACAGTTTGCTTTACATTTACATATATTTTAACATTTGGCACATATTGCAATTAATAAACGTTTTTTTTTTGTTGCCAGTTTTGCCTTTGTTTAGAAAAGTTGCGCAGAAAGCAAATGTTGCTGCGCAATCAGCTGGATGAATCACAACGGTAAACAAATACATACACAGACACGACAAACACACAAACACACACGCACTTGACTCACTTGACAAAACAGAGACAGATACAAGATTCGTAATAAAAGCCTGATTTCTATTTTGTTTTTGTATTTTTTAGTTTCCTTCAAGCGTGTTTGATTTAGTTGATGTTTAGTGTAATTAATTGACTTTTAAATAAAGACACATGTGTGTACAATGTCTTCTTCTTTTTCTATTTTTAGTTTTTGTTTCTTTTTATTTTACGCCATCACTTTTGACTTTTTTACGCATTTTCAACTAGAAATTTCATTTGTTCACCAATTATGTTTGCATAATAAATCAATTGTTTATAAACTTGTGTGAAATTGTTGTTGTTGTTTGTTGGGTTTCTATACGATGCGTTAAAGTAGCACAGTTTTGTGGGATATTTACTGGGAATTTTGCGGTCACTTTTAATAAATTTTATTATTGTTGCTTGGTTTTTCCACAAAATTCATTTGCATCTGATATTGTTGTTGATGTCTCAATATTATTTCTTGTTAAAAATATTGTTTTGGGTTTTTTTTTTAGATCAGCAACTTGTTTGTCACTTTCCGCTGTAACATAGTTTACTTATTATTTATTTAATTGTTGTATTTTTTAATTCAACTTTTACTTTAATTTTTTTAATTTAAAAAATTCATTTTCACACATAAACGTAAAAGATACAGATACAATTGAAGAAGCTTTTTTTTTGTCAGCCTTCCACTTTTGTTATTTTCGAAAATAGCTAAAAACAAATTAAACAACGCAAAAAGTAAACATAAAAATAAGATCAAAAACTTAAAAATACATTTCAAGGCGCGTAAAAAAGCAAATATCACACACAAACACGCAGAGCATAGGCGGAAGAGAGAGTAGAGCGAGAGGGAGAGGGCGAGAATCAAAATAATATTAAAATTGTTTTAAAAGAAAAATTCATTTCAAGCATATTTTATTGCTGGCTCATACTTTTTTATATTATTCAACACCTTTTAATTCACATTTCTTGTATTTTGGCAACACACAACGCGCATTCCATTTTCGAAATATTTTTATTATCATTAAAACCGTTTCGTTTCTCCTTGTACATATTTGCATTTGTATTTGTTTTTCCGTTATTTGTTTAGCAAACACAATAACAACAACAACAGCAGGCTGCTGTTTATCGCATCTTGACTCCCTCACACACACACACACACACACAAACACACTCACTTGCTTTTTGCCCAGAAGCACCGTCTTCGATATAATTATTACTTTCTTCTGCGCGCCCAAAAATTTCGTACGCGTTTTTGATACCGACCGACGACCGCTCTCGAACAACGACTGCTAGCGTCTGAACCGTCTGAACTGTGCGTCGCTTTTTCCCGACAAACACTGACAAACTTATTGAAATCGATTTGTAACGAACCCACAACTACGACGCGTCGTCAGCGACTGAGACAGTGACAGAGACACAGACTGCGACGCTTCGCTGGCCGGGCTGCGTATTGAAATGAAATTTCTCGTTGGACGTTTGAATGAAATGAGCACAACGCACCAAGGCATACAGACATACACACACACACTACTCTCATACACATATACGAGAACAGGCAGCTCTGTTGCAGCGCCGTTGACGTCAGCATCGGCAGAGCAGCCACGTTCGGTAAACAGTTGTTTCGTGGAAAAACAAGCCGAACATCATAATGAAGTTGCTGTTGTGAAATTGTACGGTGCTTTGTCATGCTTAAAAAACAACAAAAACAACAGCGGACGATCTGAGTACGCGCCAAAACACAAAATCGAGGGCAGCTACAAATGATTCTGGAATAAACAGCACATATGTACGTATGTATGAAGGTATACTTTGCATATGAAAATGTATTTCCATATTATTTATTTGGTATCAGTCTAGGAGCGGCACTACTCTCAAAAAAATAAATAAATATAAAAAAAAGAGGGCGATTTATGATTAATTTTGAATTGAATTTTGAAATTTTTAATGCAAAATACACAAAGCAACCATGCCAAAGCTCATTTTGCATTAAAAATTTAAAAATTCAATTAAAAAAAACTATCTAAGATCCTCTAAGAAATTGTTCATCAAAATTCCTCTTTTTGATTTTTTTTTAATTTTTTGAGAGTAGTGCAGCTCCTGTTACCAAAAATTATTACTTATTTATCACATTGTAATTAATTTTATCATTTAATTACTTGACAAACAAGTTTTTTTAAATATATTTACAAATATATTTAAAAATAAATTTGATATAATTATTTCCATGTGCATCTTGTGTCAAGGTCACATTTAAATACTTATTTAACAGCCCTCGCACGAAGGCTAGTTGCTCCTCACCAACACATGCGCAGCGAGTCAAACAAACAAATAAAATGTGAAGCAGAAATGGCAAAAAATTAAACAAACAAGTAGACAGGAGCGGTTCAGGTTTGAATTCAGTTCCTACGACAGCGGATGGCGGGTGTCGGGCGAGGTCGAGTTGAACGAACGAGGGCATAAGAATAACACACTCCAAAATAATAAAAAAAAAAAGAAACCTGCGCGCCAAAATAAAAACAAAATAATACAAAATACAAAAATTTCTACTACGTCGTAGTAAAATTTAGAAAGGTTTTTGTAGAATTTCGCTTCAATATGCCATTTGCTTAGTTATTTGTTTTTGTTTAGTTTTGTTTGCTCGTTAACTGAGTGTTGGGGTGGCAAACGGTGCCCGGGGGTGGCATGGTGGAATAGGGGGGCTGTGCCAGGCAGGTGCTTGGCTACGTTTGCTATCTCACCATTTCACTGCTCTTTCGCACTCACATTCACACTCATGCATCCGTCCCGTTCGCCACAGCCCCCGTTGCTTGTTTGTTTGTTTTGCGTGCCGTGTTTTATTGTTTATGGCATTATTGTTGCTGTTGCTTGGTGCGTAGTTTTTACGTTCGTCATCGTTGGTTTGGTATTTCCGTCTTCAGCTAAGGCTGACGCTGACTGCGTTGATACAAATACATGTGTATACAGAGACATACATATGTATGTATGCATGTTCATGTGTTTGTAGTTCGCCTTGAGAGCCGTCGTCATAGACTTCTGCAGTCGTTCAATTCTCTTCTATGCTAACAAAAATGCATTTGTATATGTGCATACTTACAGTCAGTCAAGTAATTGTTTTAACAAAATATTTAGCTAACGTATAATTTTAAGCAAAAAAAAAACTTGATTTTGGTTTTATATATTTTTTAAAATTTTTATTAAAACAAGTTGAAAAATTGAAATAATGAAATCCATTAGTTTTAACTAGATTTAAAGTAAATAAAAATTGTAAATTTTGTCAAAACAATTACTTGACAAGCTTTAAGTTGTCGTTGTGCTTCATTCTTATTTGCCTTCATTTCTGTCACAGCAGCTGTTTTGTTGTCAAAGTGCATTGCGTTTTCTCTCTGTGCGTGGGAGGCGTAGAATTAACTGTTACGATTGTTGTTGTTGCTGTTATTGCTGATTCTCTCGTGCGCAAACTCTCACGTGCGTCTAGCCAAGCAACCGATGTTGTTTGCTCTCTGCTATTTGTGCTCGCTTTTATTATAAATTCTGTGTGTGTGTATGTACGAATGTATGTACATATGTATGTACATACATACTGTGAATCTTGTTTTGTCTAATGCACTTTGGTACAAAGTTTGTGAATAATCTAGTTTCCATCTCAACTATTTTAAATACAAATTCTCGTTTGGCCTGTTGCATGCGTATGTACATATGTATGTGTATACAGTTAGTTAAGTAACTGCTTTGACAAATCGAAGAATTGGCCTATTTTAAAAAATACTTTTTCTTCGATTCTAATTTTTCTTAATTTATCAGAGTTGCTTTTAATTCTCAGAAAAAGGATTATTTCATTTTAATGTTTAAATATTTAACATACTGTATGTACATTATTTAATCTAGCAAAATAATCACAGTGCTATGTTTCACTTGTTCCAATCTGTTTGACACACTGTGCGCAATACGAAATGCTAATTAGTACAAATCCGTTTGCTTTTGAACTCTTCTTTGCGAATAATCAAATAAAATTTGCTTTGTGGGTGGTCAGTAGGCTAGTTCATAATGTTTGAAAGCAAGGGGCGAAGCTCTGTCTCTGCCGACTACGACGCCGCAAGCAAACACTTGTTTGCACAGGAGCCCAAACACGAAGAGTGGCCGAGTGAGAGAGCATGAGATGTTTGTATGTTCATCGTACATATTTGTGTATGTATGAGCGTGAGTCGGTGAGAGCATTTACAACTAGGAAGCGTCGTCAAAGCAGCAGCGCAACGTAAGCAGCGCAGTCGTCGCTTGTTTACAATGTTTGTGCGTGGGCCGCCGGCGAACAGAGAACAGGCTAACAACATGCATAGAAATTAAGATGTGCGGGGGGCCGTCAACGAGACCTGACCCGAGCAACAACCAAGCCGAGCCGACCCGAGTCAAACCGCCCACACAGACAGACGTGAGCTGCGTCGTCGACGTCGACGTAAGCGCAACTGAAGGTCATTATGCCGACGTCGTCGTCGCTGCTTCTCTTGAGCTTTCTGCGCTGCTTGCTATTTTTTTTATTGTTGGACTTCGGCTGTGGAATTGTGTAAACATCAGTGGCAGCGACGGTGACGCTGGCGGCGGCGGCGACGACGACGGCAATGACAGCAACAAAAACAAAGGCAACGCTGGCATTCCGAGTAAACAAAGTTTTTTTTTTTGCGTCAGCCCCTAGCAGAGACAATGCAAGAAAGTTGAGTCGTGCCAAAGGTGGGAGAAGGAGGTGAAACGCGTCGCAGTAGCAGGACAGAGGAAGACAAAGGCTACGGTAGGCAAGCGACAGACGAAAGCAGAGCTAATGAAGATGAGCCTGATGTGTTGTTTCGTTGTTATTGTTGTTTACTTTTGGCCGATGGTAGCTTTTGTTGCTCAGCTACAAAAATATGCACAAACAGCAACAACAACAACAACAGCAACTGTAACAACAACAACAGTAACAGTAACGCGAAAAAATATAAGCAAGGCAGTGAATACGTAAATAGAAGCAATGAACTTAATTATTTGTTGCTGTTGTAGCCAAGCTGTGTGTGAAAGGGAAGGTGAATACGATAATTACAGCGTATGTATGAACATATGTATATGTATGAATGTACATATATGTATGTATGTATGTAAGTTCATGCATGCATTATGTGTGTATGCGTTTAACACAATTTTTTTTTAATGAATAAGAAAAATTTGTCGATTTTCTACCATAAACAATCTATTTATTAGAATCAAAATTATTCTTTTTATTGTACCTGAATATTCTATTCTATTTCTACCCCTTTAAGGAAATTCCTGGATTTACTAATACTAATAGTTGTACTGCTTTTTATATCTACTACTAATACTGTTTGATCTTACTGGGGCTTTCTGGGTTTTTTGGAAAGGCCTCCCGTTTTTTACACCTTTGAATTTGCATTTATTTACCCTGTATATAGTGTTAAGAGGTTAGTGGGAATTTCCAAATTTGCGAAAATTAATGATATGGGTAGAAAGGAGAAAGAAAATGCTACCTCAAAACTTAAAAAAATTACAAAAATCGAGAGTATGTCTAATAACAGATATTTCCCAACAATTTTTCTTTCTTTAAAAAAGGAAATTAATTATGTATTATAAACACATTTTGTTTTTTTTTTAAATTTTTATAAAAAATACCAATTTAATTACTTCTAAAAGAACTTTTTAAAGTCGCTGTGGAAACGCCTAAGGACAGTAAATTTTTTTTCTGCAGTGCCGAGAAGGGATTTTATTTTGAGTGGTAAAACAAAGGAGATGGGAAACATCTTCAATATATCAAATAATTTTTATTGACTTAACTGAAGACGCTGATTAAAATTGAAGATTGTCTTTTTAAAAAGCATTTACATATTGGTATTTCCAGGATCGAGAAGTTGAAATTTTCAAAGTTGTTTTCTCACGTGCTTAATACATTTTATCAACACTATTTTTATTATAAAAGACAAGCTTTGAAGACTTGTCGTTTTTGAATTATTTATAGAAAACAATGCATCGCGAACGCCACAAAAAATGGAAGTCATGTTCACTTCATCTTGACAAATGCGAAAGTCTGCAAAATTTAACGAGTAATTTGGAAGAAAATACTCTTAAACCATAATAAAATAATTTAGCTTTTTTTTTTTAGAAATAATTTTGATATGTTACTATCATTATATTTATTTTACAGGTTTAATTAGTAATTTCCACCTAGTTTGTGCCAAGGATTTCTTAATCAAATTTTATTCGAATATATTTAAATTTAACATTTGATATATTTCTATGTATGAAAATGGTTCATGTTAGAATCTTACTATCTTACTTAGTGTAATCGCTAAAATAAAAACAATACATTTTGGAAGTCAATTTTTAAGAAAATGGGCAAAAATATGAAAAAAGTGAATTTATTCAAATGTAGAATCTATTTGTTCATCCTATTAAATTTAATCTAGCGTATATTGCTCAAATAAATAACTTGAATAACTTAAATAACTTATATTTGCAATTGATTTGATATTTATATCGTAAAAGATATCGGTATAAATTTGAAATTGTATTTATTCTTCGAAAATATGCTATGAAAAAATTCTTTGAAATAATTATTCCAAGTTCAGCATGCTTATTTCAAAATAAGGGGGTGGGGAGGGGGTCGGGGCTTGTTAGTTGGCCAACACACACACACACACACACACACACAGATACTATGGGTAATTCAAGGCTCTGACGAGCGACAACCCTGAGATGCAGCTGGTGGCAAGAAGCATTGCACAAACAACAACAACAACAACAACAACAACAAGCATAAGGTTAAAGCGTTATATCAACTTTTCCACCCACTTGGAGTTCACGTGTTTCTTGTTTACTCGGCCAATGCAAAAAATGCTTAATTAATTAATTTTTTGGCATAGCTGGCAATTTGATTGTCTGTGTGTGTGTGTGTGTGTGTGTGTGTGTGTGTAGATACATTTGTATCTTCATATATGTATGTCATTGTTATTGTTAACAGCTGTACTTTTGTGAATTTACAGCGGTAATGAAAGCAAAACAACTTTCCTACAAAACCAACAACAACAGCAACAACAAATTTGTGCTGAATGCACACAAAAAGCGAATGACTCTGGTGGAAGGGGGTGGTGTGTCGGCGGGGGGGGGGGGGGGGGGGGTGGTAAGTTCTCGTTGTTGGCCGATAAAAGCGAAAGACGGAGCAAAAAAAAAAAGAAATGAAATAAATTGGTTAGTAAATAAATGCTACAAGCGTATTTTCGTCAAAACAATGTCAACATGGACAGCAGCAGTTCAACATAAAACAAATAAACAGCAACAAGAATAATAATGCAACTTGTTCTAGCTAAATATACAATGCAAAAAAACAGAAAAAAATACAGCACTCGAAATACATTTTATCATAATTACGTTGCACATAGTTTCTGTACGTGCGTGTGTGTATCTGTATGTCTGTATGCGTGTGTGTGTGTGTATCTGTTTTGGCCTCAGCGAAATTGACAATGTGCAAATACAAATGCAAAAAGCGTTGCATAAAACCAGGCGCAAGGTTGGCCACAGTTCACGCTCCTCCAGACGGTCAACAACAAGGCATTGCACACATAGCTTCCTGGCAGATACCCTGTAAAATAATATAATATTCAATTTCAAAAGATAATGTAGTAATTTAATACATTTTAAAGATTTCAGTTAAGCAGCTAATTTTGATCCTTAGCCCATTGATTGGTTTCAAAAATTAAAAAAAAATTAAAACTTATTTTATGTTCTAAGAAGAGCTGGCAAATAACAGTTGAGCATTTTTCCTTTGCAATCTACGCACGAACACAACCGAAAAAAAATATGCACGCTTGCTCTCTCTCTGAACAGAACACTTTTATTCTCTTTCTTTCAGTTTTCGGTTGAGTGCAGTGATGCCAAATGTTTTCCGAAAAAAAAGACAAAACGGCCAAAAAAAAAACGGGGGAAAAAGGATGAAAAATTAAAAAAAAACGGAAGAAAACAGTCCAAACTTTTTTCCTATTTTTCTTAAGCGTTGTACTCTCTAGACGAAAACATTTTGAGCGCTCAAAATGTTCGATGTTTTGAAGGCAGGCCTTACAAACTTCAGTGTGACAGCAAAATACCAAAAATCACTAAAAAGGAGAGAGATTGTAGGTGTTATGCTGCTGTGGTCACACTGTTGTGTCTGCTGTGCACAACAAACAAAAAATAATTAACATTGAGCACATCAAAATAGAGAAAATGGACTAAATGGACTGCATAAAAGAAGTAGCAGCGACTAATACCCTACTGATTAAATTAAAAATTGTTAATTACGAAAATTTAATCAAAATGTTTTTTTTCGGTCAAATCTCACAATATTGGCCTCTGTTGCACCTCTTCGATCAGACTAATTCGCTCTTTGTGTTCAAAGAGCTCAGTTCGGCTTTTATTTTGCTGATTGTTGGTCGCCATTTCGGTTCAAAAAGATTTCGACTAGTCGAAACACTGATTCAATCGATGTTTTAAAAGGTACAAAAAAAAGTTGCCATCTGTTTACCAAACAGTGTGGTAAAACCCCCGAACATTTTCTAAGCTGCCCATATTTAGGTACAGAGTACATAGGTTTAGAAATGGCCTTACAAAATAATATCGAGCATGTTTGCAACCCTTTTTTTTATATGGAGTTTTGGCCTTGCAAACATTTTTTCGTCTAGAGAGTACTCTGCTTTAATTTAAAAGGTTTAAAGCATTTTTAATATTAATGGCCACAAGTTTTGTGTCGATGGAAACTGAATCTGTATAAGATATAATATAAAAGCCCTCTCTACTTCTATAGTACCTTCGACCTTGGCAACGATAGAAAAGTCTGAGCGAAAGTGACCACTTCTGAAAAAGGGCAATCATTTTGACGTATTTTCAACATTCTCCCAATTTAGGAGGTGAATTTTGGCGAACTGGAAAACTGTTTTCGTCTTTATATCGATTTCAATTTCAAAAAGTTCCAAAATTGGCATTATAGAATACTTTTTGGATTCAATTTCATTGAATCTAAAAAAAAAGCCAGATTTCCTGATAGAAAATGTTTGAGATTTCAATTTCATTGAATCTAAAAAAAAAGCCAGATTTCCTGATAGAAAATGTTTGAGATTTTTCCCGGCTAAATCAGTTAAAGACCAGACAAATCTATCCGAAAAAGGCCAAATTGGCATCACTGGTTGAGTGTTTTCCGTTGAACTATTCATGTTACGCTCTTTCAATAACAACTTACAGAGAGCGAACCGATTGAGTGATATGCATGAATCCGTTACTAAACGGTTATTTCGGTTTTCCTGTTTGAAAAACTCAAACAATATAAAAAAGTTATATTTCCAAATGAGTAAAGTTCATTCAGAATTCAAAATTCTCACAGAATTGGCTTAGAGATTAAATAATGATCACAAAGACTTTATTCTTTGAAAGTATTTCTAATTTTAAAAGAGCTCAAGCTTAAAAAAAATGTAAAGGGATATTTACACAAAAAATTTAGAAGAACAAAATTAATTTTCCTTATTTAAAACTTAAACTTTGATTGATTTACAATTAATAAAAAAAATAAGAAAGCTCAAAGTGTATCAAGAAATTGCCTTCAAATATTGTTAAAGTATAAAACCGAAGTCAATTACTATAATCGAAATCAGGAAATTGTTTTAAGGCATTAATCATAATGCAGAGATGCATGTGCTGAAAATCATGTGTGTTCATTATCAGTTGGTCCTGGCAAGAGAATTTAAAAGTGCTTTATAGTCCAAATGTCACTCAAGTTGAAGAGGAACGTTGAAGAAGAAGCTAAACAAATTATTGTTTTGGTTTTGAGCAAAACAAAATGCAAATGGCCAGGCCAACAGCACATCCCCCACTGAACCAAGTGGATCAAGGGTGATTGTGGAAAAGGGGGGGGGGGAGGGGCAAGATGGTAAATGTGTCCAAAGGCAAGTACAGCAATAATAGAAACGTTATTGTTGTTGTTGTTGTTGCTTTGAATGAAATACAATAAAATTTTAAAACAAACAAATGCAAACACACACAGACAAACACATACACACACAAATACAGCTGCAGATGCAGAGACACAAAAGAAGGAGCATTACGAATGCGACTAATGAGCACCATAACAACAACAACAACAACAACATCGAGTAGAAGAGCAAAGCAGCTGGCAGCGATGTTAACGTCGACGTCGACGCTAACGTCAGCGGCGGTAGCGTCGTTGCCGCCAAAGCTTTGAAATAAACAAATAGAGCTAACAACAACAACAACAACAGCAACAGCAAGAACAACAAGGACAGCTGTGTTGTAGTAGTAAAACGCTTATTTACGCATACAGTTGCAAGGGAGCAGAGCAAACTGAGACGCAGCGGGCAAATCAACAGTTATACACAGAGAAAAATATAAAATACAAAAAAAACATTATGTATTTATATAATATGTAAAATAAAAAAATGTTATGCATAAATATATGCATATGTGAATATAAGATATATGTGAATATAAGATGTGAAAAGTGCAAACTTTTGTTTTTTAAATAATATTATATGTTACATTTAATATTGTTCGTCACAAGCTTGGATATCAGAAATTTTGGGGCATGGAAATGTTTTTGTCACTACAAATGTTGAAATGTATGTAAAAGAGAGAAGGAAGCATCTCCGACCCTATAAAGTATATTTATTCTTGATCAGCATCAACAGGCGAGTCGATTTAGCCATGTCCGTCCGTGTGAGATCCTAGATCTCAGAGACTGTAAGAGATAGGGACACCAAATTTGGCACACAGCCAAAATATAAACCCCACGCAGATAAAGTTTGTTTAAAATTTTTGCAACGTTCCTTCCCGCCTCCGCAAATCGCGAAAAGACACCACTGTGCGTGTACAGTTTTTAGAATATTAAGTATTTTTTGATAATTAACGTTGTCTATTATTATAAGATTTGCTTTGATTTTCTTTTTCCTTTCTTTCACAACAATAACAAAGTTTCCATTTATGCGAATCAGCGTTGAATTCTTACTATATATTCAAAAATTGTAACATTACCAACACAGTTTTAGTATTTAATAGTAAGACCAACCCTCTGGCTTAACGCAAAGGAGGTAGTAATAGCTAATTTAAGTTTCAAGCAATGTAAGTGCCTAAAAATAAACAAATTTTAAATTTATTTAAATAAGTAAGAATCCTATAGTCGGGAGCTCGACTATAGCCTTTCCCATTTGTTTAATAATAAATATAGGCAAATACAAAAAAAAATAGAGTTCTCAGTGGGTTAACGAAAATTACCAACTGCATTACTATCAGCAGCTGCTTCGGGAGCTTTAATTGGAGAGGGAGAGCGCAAGACGTGCTCTCTGCTCTAAGCAAACTTCAAAAGATCCTCGCTGCGTTTAAAAACCTGCTCGCAATCGTGAAACACGTGCAAGTGTGCAAAGCTGTATATTGTAATTAGATTAATGTTAATTAAAATATAAATTGTTATTAATTTTGTTTTTATTGTTATGGGTATCGAGATACTTGACTTAAGAAATGTTTGGCCTTAGGACAAATCAAGTGTGAATTGTGACGAATTACATGAACTTTTCGCTCTGTGTTAAGCGACAGAGAAAGACAATAAATGATGACAGGCCCTCGCAGAAGAGGACGAATTTGGGAGAGGCTTTGTTTGCAGAGCGCAGAGAGCAGCACACACACACACACAAACACATGGATTGACAAATACGCGTATACAGCATGTACGAGAAATGTAACTATGTGTGTGTGTGTGTGTGTTTGGCCTGAAGAGCTTCAACTAAAATTGTATCCCCCCGCCCCCCCTATCAGCGACTACAACCAATACTGGGTGCATTTTCTATTTCGTTTTGTTGGCCCGAAAAGTTTGTGGAGAACATTAGCAAATGTTTGTTTTAGCAAACGGAATATGCTTCGTTTGTTTCATCATCATCGTCATTATTATCATCATTATCATCATCAGAAGCAGCAGAAGCAGTAGCATCATGATTATCATTTCATTGCCTTGTTTTGTAGCATTTCAGTTGCTTGTTTGTCTCTCTCTGTCTCACTGTATGTGTGTGTGTGTGTGTGTGGGTGTCTTGCTTTGGCTTCTTTCATTCTCTTATGTCCACTGCCCTTTTCACTCAGCTCATTGTTGTTGCTCCTTGTTTGCCATCGTTGTTGTTGTTGTTGTCGCTCGTCGTTGTTGTTGTTGACGTCTGCCTGCTACTTTTGCGTAGTTTTGTTTATTTTATTTGTTTTGCTTTGTTTTTTTTGTTGTTTATTTTTGTTTGATTTACGTTTGGCAGTACCGTTGCCAGTTACCCACCTATCCACCTACCCTCCTATCACTCCCACCCCGCCCCCCTTCCACACCCAATTTCTTCGTTTTGTTTTACTTGTGCTGCTTCTTCCTGGTTAGTCTTCTGGTTTGGTTCGTTTCCCTGGTGGGTAGCTTGCTTGGGGTTTGACTGGGTTTGCGGCCTTTCTTCTTCTTCTTCTGCTTAATTTTGTATTATTTTTTGTTTTGTTTTGTTTTGTTTTCTTTACATTTCTTTTATTTTTTGTACTGTAGGTACTGTATTGACTTAAAGTTTGTTATATTGTACTTCTTTGTCTTTCGGTTCGCGTTATTGTTGTTGCTGTTTCTTTTCTTATTCTTATTGCCTGACGGAAATGCCTTGAAACATTTCTATGTTTGTCTCGCTGTTCATTCTCAGAGGTCAGATCGGACATTACCGTTCACCTATATATCAACAAAATATTCTGTTGTATTTAAATACTTGTATTTATTTACTTTTTTTATTAAATTAAAAATTCATGAAATTTGAAAATATTGTTTGTGTATGTGGAATAATCTTGAATCTGTTCCTTTTTAGAACTATAGTAGACGAATCGAACCCGTATTACATCTTTTCTTTTGTGGTAAACTTGTTTAGTTTAAAGATATATCTATTTAAAATACCAAATCACAGTCATACTTTGTTATATGTATCTTTTTGATATTGTTCAAAAAATGATGTTTTGAATGAAATAATTGGCTGCGTTGAACTTCCATAACTCAAACTTCTAAAACTCGAATTTTCTCTAACTCAAACTATTACAAGTGGCAATAGCGTATACTTAACTTAAAAAAAATAAATCAATAAGTCGAGGTCAGTTTAATTCCATCATTTTCTATGGATAATGATAGAAAATTAAGGATCTGTCCAATAATTAAAATTGATTTAAAAAACTGTTATTTTTAAAAAATATAAATCTCAATTTTTTTGTATAAAAGAAAATCGATTCTTTATGAGAAGCAAATTATTTATTTAAGAACTAGTCTTAAGTTGTTCTATTACAAGAAACTTATGTGTAATAATTAAATAAAAAATAAAAAAAATTTATTTATTTAAGAACTGTTTGCCCTATTGAGGTCATAACTCTAGGAAGCGTTCTGTTATAAGTATTTGGATTCCAATCTAGTATTTGTTCAAATTGAAGTAAGTTTATCTACAAAAAATGTATTTTTTCGAAACATAAATTGAAAATTAAACGAACCAAAATAATAAAGCAATTAAAATAATTCCAATTTAACAAGCATGGCAACTACGGGAAAATCCAAGGAATGGTCACGGGCCATTATTTGCAAGCCGAAGGATAGTTTAACAACTGAGGCTGGTTTAAGGGCACAGCGCAATGTATTGGTACCCACTATCGAGAAGGAAGTAAGAATACTATCAACACACTTTTTATTATAAAAGACAATCTTTGAAGACTGGTCGATTTCTATGTATCTCTATAACTCTACATCTTTCTATATAATATATCTATATATCGATATCTATCTTCATCTACAGTGCCAACCAATCTCTATGTCGATGATCCTTGGAGGTGAATACGCAAGGATGTGGCTGAAGGATCGCGACGAATTTCAAGCTAAATCCGAAAATATCCGTAAGGCAAAAGTGATTAAGAACGACTTTGAATGGTGGCTGAAGCTTCGCAAAACCAACAAATGTTTCTGCTCCATCTGATTGTCGAAACTTTAAATAGCTTCCCCGACTTTGCCGAAGCTTTATCAATAGAAAAATCATGTTCATAACGTATAGAAATGAAAACTTCATTTTGCTAGCAACCAAAAAGCTTTTGGGCTTTTAACGAGTTTAGCGAAGACACACACCGTAAGCTTTTGGTTGTTGTAAGTTCTTTTTATAGCTGTCTGGCTGGAAACTTAATGGTTTAACTCAATGGCACTTGATAAATGCGCAGTTTGTCCAATAAACAAAATTACAAAGAAATTTGTTTATGCAAATTAAAAGTTCAGCAAACTGAAAGATTTGCACTTCAAAAAACTACTTAATAAACACAAGGTTAATTATCAAATTATTTAGTGTGGTTGTTTCCTTATGGAATTGCATTTGGTGGGGTAGGGTCTAAGCTTAGAGCTTTTGCATGCCTTCACACAGGTTGTAGTTACAAAAGTATTCAAAATATTTTGACTGCCCTCACGTGCTCTCACTCTCTTGTTCTCATCTTTCATCTTCACGACCGAGACACACACACACGCGCACAGACACACTTCCACTAACCGAGGCTTAGCCACCCACAACGTAAAGAATTTGCATGCAACTTGTCGGCTGCTCTCTCTCTCGCTGCTCCCACGCACTGCCTCGGTGACTGCGCTGCCAGTGTGCTGCTGCTGCGGATTTCGCTTCGTGTGCTCGTGTCTGCGTCGGCTCATTGCTCGTTTCGTTCGCTTTGTATGTATTTTAGCTCATTTGCAGTTTTCCATAGTGGCACAGCGTCAATCAAAATCAAACGTTTGCCGCGTTTGGATCGTCGTGTGTTGTACGTTTTGGCTTCACCTTCGCTTTCCGTTCGTTTAAAGTTAGCGCGCAAATGCCAACAAGTAAAACCCAACTTAATTTGCAAATTGTTACGCATTTCCAAAAGGAATTTCCACAACAACAACAACAACAACAACACCAATAACTACAGCAGCAGCAACAACAGCAACAAGTAAAATAACATCAAATTGTTGCTGCTGCCTCGGACAGGTTTATGTATTTTCTTCGTGCTCGTGCTGTGCTCGTGTGCCGTATGTGTTTTCAATTTTCGCGTGTGTGTGCGTGTCTGTTTTCGTTTATCTCTGTGTGCGTGTGTGTGCAAAATAACAACATTTTCCACAGCTTTGCTGCAGCAGCTGCTGGTAAGTTGAAGTCAAATTTACTTTTTTTTTAGCAACTTTCATTTTCCACATTTATTTTTTTGGTGATTTTACAATTGCTTTCAAGTTTAGAAATGATTCTGTTACATTTTATGAACATTTTAATGCACTCAAGTATCAAAAAATGGCAACAATATGTTAGCTTCACACACATATGGATATGTGATTGTATGTCTAAGTACGTGTGTGGGTGTGTGTGCGTGATTTGCCAATAGTTTGTAGCACACAAAGCAAATCGGCAGTAAAATGTAGCAACAACAACAGCAACAACAATTACAACTATAAACTGGCAAGTGCAGCCAGCAAAAGCAACTCAACCAGTTGACGCAGCAACAATACTAAGTATAATGCCGGCGTCGCTGCGCTGCACTGCACTGCGCTGCGCCGCTGCCGCATGGTCAGGGCTTTATAGCGGGCAGCGCAGCAGCGCTTTCTTATTTACCATGCGCAAAGCAAAAATGAAGCCTTTTTCTCATACCCTTCCAGAGGGTATTATAATTTTGAAGCGAAATATGACATGCATTAACCCATAAATAGCCACTGTACCGAAGCGGATACAGAAAAAATACTTTAAAGTAGCGGTTATTTTAACTAGAAAAAAGTTATTTTTGCGAATTAATCACATACACTGTGTTGAAAATCTGCATATACATGAAGAAGTGACAACAAATAACAAAGCATGTTTTTTGAGTTCCATATGTTTCTTTTACTAAAATAAAATAATTGGTTTTTTACATTTTTGTTTTTTTATTGGGTTAAAGTATAAACACATTTGCTTGATCAGAAATTTTGAATATGAAATGCTTTTTCTTTCTTATCTTACAGAATTAACATTTTCTTATTGTCTCTCATATATAGCAAAATTTTTCTTAAAATCTGACCACTATCGAAAATCAACTTTTAGCTTAAACCAATTTCACAAAACATACATTTAGCATTGTTCTTATAAACCTAACACACTTTACTAAAATCGGACTACCATATAATAGAGCTGCCACAGGAACCATCGTTTGATAACTAAAGTTTAGTATGATAATTTGCCTTCCTTCTTAAGATATCTTAACCAATCTCACAGAATTTGAATTTGGTATTCTATTATACAGCCAAAGTAAATTTTACTAAAATCAGACAAATTACTTACAGGGTATCACAACTTCGGCGTGCCGAGGCCAAGTTTTCTTTGTTGTTTTTGCTTTGGACTGTCGACGACATCAGCGTCAAAGTAAATTGCGCTGTTGCTGCTGTTGTTGCATCTCTGTCTGTGTTTATAAATATGTGTGTGTGTGTGTGCGCTTTTTCGTGTCTTTTGGCATTTTCAAATTGCATATTAACCAAAGTGCAGCAGATACATAAATATGTTGTTGTTGCTGCTGCTGCTGCTGTTGTTACCTTTGTTAAAGCTTTTCCAAGTTACAAACGTACAAATTTTTCACGCGCTGTTCGATACACTGTGCTTTTAATTACATTTCTGATCGAGTTTCACTTAAAAGTTTTCACCTGCTGTGCAAGCTTAGAATTACATTGTTGAAGTTGAAGTTGGCCAAATGATGAGCAGGTAGAGAGTATTATTGAATGTTTATAGTTTTGCATTTGTTGTTTTTGTTGGCACACATGTTGAAGCATTCTGTTCTTCAGAATTCTTTAAATAATCAATTACTTTTTGCCATATGGAATATTTAGTCTAAGCGATTATGAAAAGACAACATATGCTTAGAATGCTTTGATTAAAAATTCAAAACTACTTAAGTGTTAAATCGCACAAGTATTTAAATTGTACACAGTGACTCACAGCTTATTTGGTCCACTATATTTTTAACAAAGTTTTAATGAAATATTAAAAATATGCAAATATTTTGCCTAAGCTTAAACAAAGTTTCAAATTTTATACACATATCTTCTACCCATTAATAGATAAATTTAAGTCATATTTTTGAAATGTAAGAGCAGTGGGTCAAACGAGCTGGCAGACACTGTTTATAAGACTTCTTTATACCGTGCCGGCAAGCTTTTTCTGCTTTTTTTTCCTGCTTGACAATAGATACTTGTATAATTTGTGCTTACACACAGACAGACTCACACACACACACACACACTCATGCAATGTTTTGCTGTCACATACGTAATGCAAGCAGTGCATGTTATGCAGTGACTACCCCTCCCCCTCCCCTTCCCCTTTCCCCCTCCTTCACCATCACCATCCCTGCCTATGAAATTTTCATTCTTGTATAACTTCGGTGTTTATTATCGTTATGAAATTTGCAAACTTTTATCTATTAAAATTGTTTACGATTCGTGTTAATTCGATTTGCGTGACCCTCAGTACCTTTTTCATTTGCACAAATTTCTAGCAACAAGTAAAAAACGCTATATTCGAGTCGCCGACTATAAGATACCCCGTAAAGGAATTTATTTATCTTATAAAAAAAAACCTCTTTACGAGGTAAAAGTCTAGTGACGAAAACATTTTAATGCACCAAAATTTCTGATATCCAATTTTGTGACGAATAATATTAAGTTTTACTTAAAAATTACTACAAAAAAATTTTTTTGTCACTCGGCACTGCGCAAAAAATATATATTTATTAGGTATGAAGAAATTAGCGCAATGTGCCGAGTGACAAAAAAATTTTTTTGTAGTAATTTTTAAGTAAAACTTAATATTATTCGTCACAAAATTGGATATCAGAAATTTTGGTGCATTAAAATGTTTTCGTCACTAGACTTTTACCTCGTAAAGAGGTTTTTTTTATAAGATATCAGAAATTTTGGAGTAAGATATCAAAAGTTTTGAAAATTGCAATATATTTTGACGGTACAATTTTGTCAAAATCTAACAGAACTCTCAAGCTCTGGCTGCTACGACACGTTGTTGCTGCTGTCCTATTCCAATTCTAAGCAAAACGTATATATTCTGTTAACAGGTAATATCTTCCAAACACATCGAAATTTTACAAACTACAATATATTGAAAATTAGAAAAAATCATTACTTGCGTTTTAAAAAAATCTCCTTAATGTGGGAAAAAATACCTTATTTCACCTGTTGCTGTTTACCTTTTATCTTAAAAAAACACTAAAGGTATTCCTAAGAGCCCTTTAAAATACCTTTTCAACGATATATATATCACATCTGTAGCTTTTATCGTTTGGATGATATGGGGGTTCCAATTTTAGCGGTTTTTAGTGATTTCCCGCTAAACTAGCTATTTTTCGAAAAAGTCGAAAAACAAACGTTTCTATATTTTTGATTATAAAATGATTTATCTGCCGCAAAAAGAATTGACCACTTGCAAGCAGTATCTTTCCACATGCACTGCAAGCAGTGTACATACTGCATATGTACATGCAGTAGTGTAAAGGTGTAAGGTATATTCAGTTAATAGGTAATATCTTGCCCAAACGAATTTTGACAGATATGTGTTATATGTCAAAAAACGCGTAATTGAATTCTCTACAACATGCAGTATATTTAAAAGTGATTTGATGTGTAGATTTTTCTTAAATCGCCAAAATGTGGAAATAAATACCTTATTTCACCGGTAGCTGTTTACCTTTTTACTTAAAAAAAAAACTTTGAAGGTATGCCTAAAAGCCCTTCAAAACACCTTTCCAACGACATATAGAACAGATCTGTAGCTCCTATCATTTGGATGCTATGGGGGTTTCAATTTTAGCGGTTTTTAGCGATTTGCCGCTAAACTAGCGATTTTTCGAAAAAGTCGTAGAACAAACGTTTCTAGATTTTTTATCGGGAACAAGTCCTCATTCAAACTTTTAAGCTAAATCAACGCTTTGATCTATACAAACAAACAAACAAACAAACAGACAAACAAACAGACTGACTTTTCATCTCGTTTTGAAAAGGGCACCAAAAATTTCGAAATTAATTATCTTCTGAACCAGTGGCCGGATTTTGATGATCAAGATGTCATTCGACGCGTATTTTTGATAAGTATAGTGAAAAATTATAAAAAAAATCTAAAAGGCTCCAACGGCCCCATTTCCCCCAATCATTTAAATTTTGTCCCTCCCACTTACACCTGTTTATCTCACGAACCATGTAAGTTTTCAAAAGTCTTAGTATGCACATTTTTAAGTTAGATTGATACCTTTCGATCGGTATATAATTCGACCCGATCGGACAGTCATAGCAAATTTTCCATTCTTCCTGTGTATATATGCTAGTCGCCTTTCGCACCTTTCGTGCTGCTTTCGTCACTAGCGCGGACTGCCGTCCGCAGTGATAGCCCAAATCTTTAGGAATAATGTTGCATCATCAGAAAAATAAAGAAAAAAGATTTTGATTTTTGAACAATTTTTTATTCATCATACCCCAAAATCGATAACAGACAAACCTGAAATGTTTGTCGGATTTGCTCGACCTGTTCTAGTTTCCGTGAAAGTGAATCGGTTATTTATTAGTGCTGCCCTTGAATGTGAAAAAATAGTAAATATTCTGGTACATATTTTTAACCACAATAAAGAATTAAATTTCTTGTTTTTTAAATTCAAGTTTGGACAAAACTGTTTGTAATTTAATTAAAAAAAACAAACAAACAAACAAGGAATAAACAAACACTGTGCAACAATTGACAACTCTGCAAAAAGACATTTCTCAACAAAGAAACAAACCCGCTCTTAAAAAAATATAAAAGTTTTAGCGTATGTAAATTTACCCTTTGAAAAATGTTTCTACTCATGATTAAATAGTTATTTTTATTAATAAATTTCGCATTATAACAGTCGCAAATTCTTTTGACAAAAAATTCGGATTTGCTTAGAACATTTTTCAACACTGTTCTGCCAAAAAAGTTCGACAGGCAGGTTCGAAGGAAAATTTAGGTGAATTTCGGTCAAATCTTTCGGATTGAAATTGATCAAAAATTAAACTCATGAAATAATGATTATTCGTTAAGTTTTATTTTTTTGCCCAAAAATAATGATTATTGATTGAGTAGTAAAGTTTAACTCAAATTTAATCATTATTTTGTGAGAAAATCTATAAAACTCGAAATTTTTTTAAAAATAGTGAAATTGCATTAATGAGCCATAGAGTTGAATATTGGTATCTTTCTTGCTTTCTCAAAGTTATTAAAAGTGAAAGATATTTTGCTATAAAAACAAGTGGGGAAGGTTACAGTAGAGCTCCCGACTATAGGATACCCGTTACTTACTTTAATAAGCTTAAAATATTTTTATTGCATGCTTTTAGGCACATTAAAGCTTTAATCAGCTTTAAAAAGCTTTTACTTATTTTTATAGTAAAGGGTATAAAAAAAAACAAATAATCCTTCTATGCAGTCCCTGAATTCAACTCTCTTCCTGCCAAGAAAACAATATGCCCTTTACCTCAATGATTAATGGGTATAATGACGGGTGACGTCTTTGTCTGACAAACATATGGTAAATAACTAAACTGCAAAAGATAACTTTGAGAATGTTGGACTATAAGACACTTTAACACATATACAAGTCTTATAAATAGAAATGGCATGTTTATGAAATACATATGTACAGAAAGATAGAACTGTCTCCAAAGACTCGACAAGATTATTCATACCGTTTCCGATCGGAAATGCTTCCTTTTGCGGTTAAACATAACTTTCCCTTACGTGGAGTTTTACGAGACCAAGCTGGTCTAGTAATTTGTATTTTAATTTTAAAAATATTTGTAACAAGTGGATTTATTATTTTCTTAGCTTCAAAAATATAATAAGGTAGGAAAACAAAATAAAAAACCCAATAACAATATGTTAATATTGTATTTGCTCGAAATTATTACTCGACTCACTTTACGCAAATATTGTTGCATTTACATGTGTGTGTATTTTTGCAATAATTATGTTGCATATTTAATCACAGACAGCTTCAACATTATGCAGATCCTACAAAAACAATAAAATTTTTTTTTTAGAAATGCTCACACATACACAATGTATGTATGTATACACACATAGACTGACGCAAACACGCGCATCCGTATGTATGTAGATGTGTGCTTGTATACATAAGTATTTATGCCAGAATTGCGAGTGATGGAGGACGACGACGAGGAGAGCAACCTCACTTTTCGCATTTTGCAGTGTTTGGAGTGAACGACGCCCACGCGCCGCGCCGCGTCGCGTCGCGCCAAAGGCAAAGTCACAAGCATGGTGTCATTCCATGACCATCGCCTGCCCACCCCTCTACACCATAACGCCCTAACGATTTACCTCCTTCTAACATTTGTTGCACTCTCCATTTATAATTTCAACATGCGCTCGTTATTCACCACATGGTCAGACCTACACATAATTCGTGCTCTCGCATTCGCTAATTCGTTTCGTGCATTTGTGAGAACGTTCGTGTGCTCGTGCTTTCTGCTTCTAACTCGTGTGGTGCTCGTGGTCCCGGTGTTTGCTGCTATCGCCACTGTTTACATTGCATTGCCGTGCGTTGCTCTCCGCCTGCGCTGCCGTCGCTGCCGACGTCATCGTAAAGGTCACAGGCAGAGAGAGAGAGAGACCTTAAGGAGATGGGAAAGCGGAAAATGGACGCTGACTGACTTGCTTGCTTCAACCATATGGTCAATGCACACTGCAAATTGGTACTTGGCCAAAGGCGACGCTTCATTTGGTTTTCAAATTGAAATGGAAGAGACGCGACAATGTCATTTAAGTTGCCCCCTCCTTCACCAATTCTCCTCCTGCTTCTGCCAGAGTTGGCTTCGCTAATTGAGACATTTGTCAACTTGCACGAAATGAGAACTCATTTCTCAGGGGATACATAGTTTGCAAAAGGGAAAAGCAGAAGAGTTTAGAAAACTTTAGATATTTTTGGCATATCAATCAAATAATTTTCCTCTTTTATATTTACCAACAAAAGACAAAAAGTAAACTAAAACAAACGGAAAATTTTCGATTGCTTTTAAGCAGGTCTTTGTGTTTAAAATTGAATGCATCTGGCTATTTAGGTGGCTGATTTGACCGCTTCGATTTGCGTCTTAACAAGGCTTCAGCCCTTTGGGGCAACAACGATTGTGTTGGTATCAATGTGGTGGTAGATTCATGATCTATTACTCTCGATGCCATCTGCTGCTTTTGTTGAATGTTCTTCTTCGTGATCTCCAACTGCTTTAGCTGCTTTTTCAGTGTTCTCTTCTCGACCTTTGGCTTCGAGTCCAACTTTAACTCGTTGCCATCAATCTGATTGGTGTTGCCCTGACTCAATGATTTCATTTCGGACATGAGTGTTTCAAAAGTCATTGCCACTAAAAAGTATCTGCCTATGAATTGGAATTTATATTAAATTATTGTAATTCTTTGTACACTTTGATTTGATTTTACCATTGACTTTTTGTAGAAATCCCAGACGATGGCCCATGTCGAGAGTCTGCTTCACGGGCTTCATTAGATCTTCCTGCGGTAATTCCGTATTCTTAGCAATCGCCACCACAATTTCCCGTAGCGTTGCCGGAGTCTTGATCAACTGCAGCGTGTGCATTATGATGGCGCCATTAAAATTCGGCATTTTATAATGATCGTCAATAAAATGTTTTGTTTTTTTTATAGTCGTTAACAAATATTCTGATATGTCTTATAACTATTAAAAGGGAACAGTGTTTTGAATATGAGCACTTCTCTGATTTACTTCTACGAATGTAACATTCGAAACAAAGCCTGAGAAGTTCAAGATCATATATTTTAATTTTGAATGCACGTAAATAAGTTTTATCCTGTATTTAAATTGATTTATAAGGTTTTGATCGGGGGTTAAACCGATTCATGCATAACGGCTAATATAGGTCCGGTTAAACATAACAAATAATTATTTATTAAGGTGTATTCATCGTTTTAAAAAACAAAATTTAATTTTTACTTCTGCCCTTATTAAATTTATATTTTGATCTCAAACCGAAATGTTTTTCAAACCGAAATCATACCAGTATTTCGAAACCGAACCATACAAAAAGCCGGTATCCGTTACGTAGACGATATATAAAAATTTTGAGTAACCGATAGCCGAAAATCTAAATGCGAACATAACCGAAACCGTAACTGAAACTGAAATTTGTTTTGAAACAATATTTTCTCTGTTTTTAAGAAAAGTGTTCATTTGCTCTTTAGGAAATTTCCAACAAATGTAAACTTTTAGAATGAAAATTTAATTACAGAAATTAATCACTTTGCACTCGGTCTGATAAATTTTCCAAATGAGCATACGGGCGTTCCCACAATATTTGATGTGCTATGAGCACTCTTCAAAGGAAAAACCATTCGAATAAATGGTACGTTATGATTGGACATTTAGTAGAAATTTGATAAATATTTGTTTGTATATTCATAGTTTTGTAATGATATATGATTTTCTGAGTTCGAAGGAAAAAGATTTAGAAGTTTAATTTCCAAAAAAAACATCCGTGGAATATTTCTCTTATGATGTCACGAGTTTTTCCACAAAAACTATCGTCATCTTTATGTCAGATTTGAAACTTTTGCTCTTAGTTGGCCATAAAAATAACTTGTATATATTATGTACTCATGGCGATATCGCACTTTCATATCTCTTTTAGGGATCCATGGCAATAACAACGATAAAAAATGAGGCAGCAGAGCTGGAATTAGTAGGTGTTGCTTCGTCATTAGCTATTTACATCTATACATCCATAGACGATGTTGTTGATTATAATCAGCAGGGCACTGCTAAAAATAGAACCAGAATCCCACTGCCGCTTGACAACTTTATCGAAACATATGGCAAACTGGATGTTTAATTAAACTGCCCCAACGCAAAAAAATAAATAATATTACTATTGGCGTAACAAAACGCGGCATTCAACATTTTCAGCCATCAAATACTATCTATTAAAGGTCAAAAAGCTGTCTTGTCCACAGTTAAATCAAGATATTATCTATGCATCAATAAAGTTCAGTGAAAAAAAAAAACGCGCTTGCATCGAGTTAAAGTAAAATTAATTATTTTCAACTCTCAGCTTTGTTTGACAGCTGCAAATGTCAGAGATTACGAGTGTTTGTGCAATTTCATTGCGTTCGCATTGCCATATGGAAGTCAGTGGAGCGTTCATTTGATATAGAGATACAATCAGAGTAGAGGTTCATTAAAATATATAGTAGAAAGAACAATACGGGCAACTACTCGTTTAGGTATTCCCCCTAAAAATCATCGATTACGGGTGTTATGAAACTAATTTTTAAACTCTAAACAAAATGTTTATCTGTTGAATAAGCGTTGCTTCGGAAAAACCTAGGAAAAACTAATTCTCTTAACTGAGAAATATATAATTTAATGTATAAAGTGTATTGTGTAAGTGTTTTAAGAAATATTGGCTTAAAAGTCTATATTTATCAAATTAATTTTTCGACATCAACCAAAAAAGTCGGCCTAAAAATGATAGCATTAAAGTTAAGATTCAAAAGAAAGTTTCTAAATTAATAATTAAATAAAGTAATATAATATTTTAAATTTAAAATTATAAATTTACCAAAACTCCACTATATTTGGATAAGAAAAATTTGAGTTTTTACAAATAAGTTTATTATATGAAAAAACTATAAACTATAAATTATCGCAAATTAAATGAATAATTAATAATTTTCAAAATAGGCCGTTTGTACTCTGTCGGTTGAACTTAGTTAGATTGTAACATAAACCATATTGAAAATTTAATTTAAAACGGACAGAAACAACGTTTGCTAAAAAACGATAAACTTTTTGGACTCCAAATAAGTTATTTCTGAATACTATTAAACTCAGCTTTCTTTTAGATCTTGGATTTTGGTTGCTTTTTTATGATAATTTGCTTAAAATTACAATTGAAATGGAACATTTGAAAGTAACTTCCGTTTTGTATATTAAATGCCATTCGAAAGTACACTTAAAACCCTCTAAACACTATATAAAAGTTGACGGTATATCTTTAAAACTCCCAAAAAAAATTTATATTTTCATCCACAAAAACGTACGACACTTGGGATTTATTATATAAACAAAAATAGAGCCGCTTAAAAGTATCGCAGTCTGTTGCAAACAAAAACATATCGTTGTGTGTTAAAATACAATTTGCTGCTTTGCATCTGTCCATATGTGGAATATATGCATAGTAATAGTATTTGCACATGAGTTTCAGTCCCATAAACACGTCGCATTGTTGTGTGGGCATCACAGGAACACTCCGCAAACACGAGCGTTAAATTATACGAGTATGCACAGTGGCCCCATATTCTTCGCAGTTGACGTCAATACTTTTGAAGGAGCAAGCATAAACCACGAGAGAGAGAGAGAGAGAGACAGAGAGGGAGAGGCAGGGTCGTAGCCAAAGGCAAAGAAAGAGATAACGGCGAAGCTGTTGAAATGATGCTTTAACTAGTCCTGGATCCGAACATGCAGTTTGTCTTCTAAAAACTAGTTTGCTTAGAAACAAATATATGTTCGAAGTCGAAAATCGTAAGAGGGTTACATAAAATCACATATTTTTAAAAGTAAAATTAAAAAAAATTAAAAAAAGAATTTTAAAGAAGCCCTAAAACTGTTTATTGAATGATTTATTCAGATTATTTTAGGCAAGCAATTGTTAAAGAATGATAAAATCTAACACGGTCAATTTACTAAATTATTTTAATTATTTCAACTAGAAAACTAAAATAATAATATTGCCTAAATTAGATTTTACTAAATAAGAATTTAAAATAAAAACTAAATGCCAAGTATTAATA
Organism: Drosophila limbata; assembly: GCA_963924055.1. Lineage (NCBI taxonomy): Eukaryota > Metazoa > Arthropoda > Insecta > Diptera > Drosophilidae > Drosophila > Drosophila limbata. The sequence goes on from OZ001353.1 coordinate 10,325,973, forward strand.
CTGTGTAATTATTTATGTAAGAAAAAGTATGGCTGAGAAAATTTTATCATGCCTTAAGACGGGGTCAAAGTTCATGGAATTGCTTAGGTTAGGTTAGGTTAGAGTGGGTGTCGTAATTGACGCACTTAGGCCAGATAGGCCCGTTGTGATCCCACGGATCTTAGTTCCCTTCCATCCCCATGTAGGATCCTTTGTCAACTAGAAAGGGGTCCAGTTCGATGACTGGATAAATTGAGCAATTTTGCGTGGTGAAAGAGAGGCTAGATCGCCTAGGCCGCTTAGGAAGGGTTTACCCAGAAATCGGAATCTTCTGCTGCTTAGGGCTGGGCAGTAACAGAAGAAGTGCTCTGGGGATTCTTCTTCTTCCTCATCCCTACAGCTCCTGCAGAAGTCATTATACGGGGATTTTAATCTTTGGGCATGGATGCCTATTAGCCAGTGGCCGGTTAGGGATCGGATAACGAGAGAGCAGTCTCCTCTGCTAAGGTTACACAAAGCATTGCTTCGGGCCTTGTCTATGTGAGGCCACGTTTGTCGTGCCACCCGACCCACCAGGCTGTTATGCCATCGTACGGACCTTTTATGGATAGAAAGATTTTGGAGCATGAGTTTGCAGGTCGCTAGGGGCATACTTGTATCCTCTTTATCTGGAAGGAGGATATCAGTCGTACCCTTCCTAGCTAACTCGTCCGCTATGCAGTTGCCTGAGATATCTTGATGCCCAGGAACCCATATGAGGTGTATATCAAAATGCTCAGCCATCTCGTGTAGAGATCTGCGGCATTTTGAGACTGAGGTAGATTTTGTGGTGGTCGCCGCTATAGACTTAATAGCCGCTTGACTATCGCTATATATGTTTACGGTGCCGGAGGTGACGTGTGAGCAGCTCAGAGCACTAAGAGCTTCGTTTATCGCTAGAATTTCGGCTTGGAAAACACTGCAATGATCAGGTAACCTGAAAGAGTGATTTATACCAAGTTGTTGAGAGAAGACTCCTCCTCCAACCTGATTGTTCAGCTTGGAACCATCAGTATAGAAGGAAAGGGCGTCTTGTTGACCCGGAGTGGCGGAGGACCACTCCTCCCTGTCTGGGATTTGTGTATGGAACGGAGTTGTCATATGCTCGATCGGCATACAGCAGTCCGTTTTAGATGGGATGTTATTGTTGTTTAGAAGGATGGAGGAATGACCTGTTAGATGGTCCTTCCAATAATCTAGGTCTCTGAGTCGGATTGCCGCCAAGGTGGACATATCTATACTGATTTGCCGGATTGGTGGAATATTAAGTATGGCATCCAGGGCTTCACTAGGTGTGGTTCTGTGATGCAAATGGAATTGCTTAGTATGAAAACATTTTTTGTTTCTTAAGATATCTCAATCAAAATTTGTTATTTAGTCCAATAATGATAAGCCGGAAAACATCCTTTCAATTCTGCGAGCGAAGCGAGCAAAGCGAGCAGGGGGCATAGCCTCCTAGTAATATAATATATAAAAATACATATAAAAATACTTTACAAAATAAGCCAAAAATAAAAATATGTTTTATGAATCGAATTTTCCTTTGGTAATTTCTGCAAAAAAAAAAAAAAAAATTAAATATTTATTTATGAAGAAATATGCCAGATTTATAACACTGGGCTGCAAAACAGTGTAATTGTATGAATTCAATGATGATGATATTACATCAGTACAATTTCTCTCTTTTTTTTTCTGAAACATTTCAGACAAATTAACAATTTTTATTGAATAATTTGGTTAAAATCGATTGAAAGTGAATTTTATGTGACGTCCTTTGGCTAGTTTGAAAAAAAAAGTTCCTTGACCTGCTGAGCGTCAGTCTCTTTCTCTTTTTCTCCATCTCTCTCTCTCTGTCTGTCTGCCTGTCTGTCTTTCATTTTCGCATGTAGTGTATTGTCGTTAAAGTCAATTAATTGAAGCCATTTTTTGCGCTTACGTTTTGTCTGTCTGTCTGCACTTTGCTTTTGTAATTATCATGTGACGCAGCAACAACAACAACAATAACAATAAAAATAAGAACAACAATAAGAATCGTGTGGCATATCGAGTGTGTGGCAAGTTTTACGCTCTTGCGTCCTAATTACTCACACTGTTCCCATTTGATTGGGTCTCAGTTCCACAGTTTCAAAGTCCCTATTAGGGCCCGTTGTGTTGACTTAAATCCTTAAGCGCCTTTCTTGTTGCCTGTCTGCGACTCCAAATGAATACAGTTAGTTGAGGCAAAAAGTGGGCTAAGTTGCCGCTCTTCCTTCTCTACTCTTCTGTCAACCTCCTTGAATACTGGAGCTTAGGCATCTCACATTTTCCAGCAACTGTTTGTGTTTTACTTGCTGCCTTTCATGACCCATTCCTGCACACTTGCAACATATTTGTCTTTCATTTGTTGGCGACGCATTTTCCTATCAAATGCGTCTTAAAAGAAAGCACGTTCAATTTTTTTTTTTTTTAGCCACATTTATGCCAGATGACAAAATGTAAAACTCTTTCTGTACTTCTTCGAATGACGATTCTTTGGAATCGTCTTTGCTGATTGTCAACTCACCTTCATTTGCTAAGTTAAGAGGCACTTTTGTATAATCCAGGCTCATAACGTTCTCTGCATTTATCATGGCCAAAAGTTGCGTATACGTAATAAAACAAATTAATAGCAACATTATTCATACGCCATATCTTACTTCAAAGGACTTGAATTCTGCACCTAACTCAGCTTCCTAATGTAAATAATGCCCAACGGCGACAGTCAACAATTTCAATTTAACTTGAGTAAATGTTTTAGGCCATAGTTGTTGTTTTCTCATGCTTAAGGAACCTTAATCCAGTCCACTTGTTGCACGCCTTGTTACAAGGCGAGCAAGGTAATTTAGAGCAAGGCGGCATGAATTTGGCCTTAAAAATTACTTTTTTCCTGGAGCTATGACTTTTTCCTGTGCCAAGATATTGTGTCATATAACATTTCATTTTTATTCTTGCACTTTGTTAGCAAGAAGTTTAATTATTTTAACGCTTTTTGTCCAACTTTGTCAAGTGAAAAAAGTGTTGCATAATTTACGGCGAACATTTGGTGAAAGGCAGCACTTTTAGTTTTCAACTGTTAATGTGTATTAAATAAATTAAACGTGAAAAAGATTATCTGGAGAAATGGAAAAATCTGAGATATTCGTTTATTGGATGTGGTGTCCTGGAAACAGAATAAACTTTCTTTTTAACCCATTAAATGCTGCCCATCGGCTGGTACAATTTTGCCGATATTTTGAAATGTGTGCCAGGAAGACTATAGAAGTTGCTAGAAACAAAAAAAAAATGTTGTCTTCAAATTTTATTTTTCCCATTTCCATACATTTTTCAGGTTTTCTTCGTTAACTTTTTCTATGCAGAAACCACCTGGTTATTAATCTGTAAAAAACTACAGGTATACCAAGGAAAACTAAACTGTTACATTTTTATTCTGATAATTTTCTTATTTCTCTTTACTATGAAATAAATGTTACCTTGATATATCTGTAACATGCCCCGTGCTAGAATTTTTAAAGCGTCAACACTTTCTTGAGTATTTAAATATCCATTCGCATGAAATGGGTTAATTTTGTAGCATAACTCTAATTTCGGATATAAATTGGGAAAATTAAGATTTGATATTAAAATTTATAGTTTTTTTTTAAATCATAATAAATAAGTTTTTAAATTTTGTTTTTAAAAAAATTAAATCAAAATTTCCTTTTTTTTAATACAAACTAAAAAGAAATATTTAAAAATGGTAAAAATTAAAAAAAAAAGCAAAGGAAAATTAGAGTTTTTTTGATTTGGTTTTTGGTATTGTTGTAAGTGTGTTTTGTTTTTTATTTATGGTTAGTAAAATATATTGAAAAGTATGAAACATTCTATGATTTTTAAATAAATATAAAATTGTTCATGTTCTTTTTATTTTAGCAACAAAATAAGAGTTCTACTCTATCTTTTTTTGACAAAATTCAACAATAAATTTGTGTTTTTTTAATTTTAATAACAAAAATATTAATCATAATATATAAGTCACAAATATAACGCACCATCTCTAAGTTTTTAACCAATCTTTCTACCATTTTCTATAACTTGCAGCTATCAACTCAAAGCATCTAAATATTTATGTAATCTCTATCATGCAACTGCAACTGCAACAACAAAAGCCACAAATGCTGTCATTGTCTGTCATATAAATCATAAATACAAATTGCAAGAAATACAATTTCAGCTGTTTATAAAAGTGTTAAATGAGATTACAGAGTATTATTTCTCGAAACAATTTAACAGCATACATGTAAATAAAAGTGAAATAAAATATAATGGCTGCAGCTACAGTGAGCTCTCACTTGGAGGCACCGTCGAATGAGGCGCAGTTGGATTTGGTTTGTGGCACGTGTGATTATTATGAGAGCTGCGATGCATCGACGGCAACCGCAGAAGAAGACATTGATAATGCGGAGTCCGATGCAACGGCGATACTTATCGATAACAGTACACAAACTGAAGATGATGATGAGATCGAATTGGAAATCGAACAGGAAATCGAACAACGAAAAGATTGTGTGAGATCGCAACTAGCGAAAATTGTTGAGGAAGAATTGGAAATGGAAGTGGAAGCTGATGTTGAACGGGAAATGCCAAATTGTATACGAACTGAAATCGAAAACGATAACAATAATATTAATAATAATAATAGCAAAGAAGATGTGGATGAAATTGTAAGGCAGCTGGATCAGGAGGAGGATGATGTGGCCAGATTAACGGGTTTGGCCTTAGAGATGGGCTATGCGCGTATTATTGACTACGATAATTTTCGCATAATCGAGCATGTTATCGAAAGCGACGACGATGATGATAACGTTAACGATAACGATAATGATGATGAAGACGCAGATGAAGATGAAGATGAGGTGGATAATGTTGAGCTACAACAAACATCAACCGTGCATTTGGATTTGGTTGCTTTCATCGATGAAAGTTATCAGTTAATCGATAAGGCCGAAGGCAACAAATCTATCGAAGTGCCAGCATCACATAATGTTGTCGATAACAACAATAACAATCGCAGCGCTGTCAGCGATATATCGACAACAGCACGAAAAGTTCAAATTGCAATCAACAGCAACAACAAGCCTGAGGAGATGCAGCAACAACATCAACAACAACAAACGCCCACTTGCAGCACGGGAGCAATATCGAATAATAGTGCTTTGATTAAGGCCTACAAGTCGAATCTAACGCCGCTGGCGCCGCCATTTCAACCTGCTGCATTGAAGACGCAGCTGCAACAGTCGGTGGCAAGCAGCAGCAGCAGCAATATGACGCTCAACAGGAGTCACACATTGTATGCTGCCTATGAGCACACTACAGTTTATTATCAAGTACAGCAACAACAACAACAACAAAAACAACAGCAACAACAACAGCAACATCAGCAGCAGCAACAGTTGTCGCCAAAGCATCAACACTGTGCACAACATGGTGGCATGCCACACATTCATCTGCAGTCAAACAATGGAGCTCAATTGCTGCCCCTACAATTGATTACATTGACGCCAACGGCAGCAACAGCAGCCGCAGCAGCAGCAGCAATTGCAGCGCCAGTGACGGCAAATGCTGCTGCAACGGCCGCTGCTGTGGCAGCAACGGGTGGCGCCACCGCTTGGCCACTTGTGGAGGCACCAATTTTTATGGATATCAATGGAGAGTATCGCAGCTATTGTCCGGCTCACGGACTGCCAGGAGTTGCTGCTGTTGCTGCTGCTGCGGCTGGTGGCGCCAATGGGCAACCATTGCTGTCGCACCAACATCATCATCACCATCAGCAACATCATCAGCAGCAGCAACAACAGCAACATCATCAGCAGCAGCAAGCACATCATCATCAGCAACAGCATCATCATCAGCAGCAGCAGCAGGAACAGCAACAACAACAGAATCTCGCCAAGCAACATTTGACAACGTCGGTGACAAATGTTAATGGAAATATCGGCCAGGCGGCAGCAACTTCGCCGCAATTGCTTTTGCAACTGGACACGACTCTCCAGCAGCAACAGCAGCAACAACAGCAGCAACGTCACCAGCAACAGCAACAGCAGCAACAACAACAACCAATTGCTGTTGCTGGCAAACGCAGCAAACTTTATCGAGGTGAGTGCCCGTTTTATGATATTTGTCGTACAGTTTTTATTCCCCTTTGTTCCATTCCCTTTTCTAGCAGTTGAGCCCCAAGGCTATTTGGCAGTATATTTCATAGCTTGGCATTTGTCCTTCTCGGCCATGTTAAGTACTTGCCTATACTCACACACACACACATGCACATAGTTATATATATAGCAGTCTGTCCAGGGTTATATACAAGAGCATAGAAGAGTTAATCAGTTGCGTAAAAGTCAACTTACACACTCTCGAGAGATTCTCTGATTGTATACGCACTTAGTTCCTGGTTGGAAAATTAATTTCAAAGCACACGCAATACACCTTCTTGTGTGAAGAAGATAGAATCATGTCCTTAAATGCTTGAAAAATAATTGAGTGCTTTAGCCTTAGAATGGTAAGCATTCATCTAGTTGAGATAGCCCGGCATTGTCCGTGCTTATATTTGAATTTTCCACATATAGATTGCATACTTCTATAACGATGAAACTAATAATGAAAGGTTGTGTCTTTGACATAAGTACACACATAATTAATTATTTCAACTAGTGTGGTCTATTTTATTAAATGTAAGAAACTTTTTTAAATTTAAAAATATTTAATTTAAATATATAATTGTCAATCTCATTACGATAAATTGGACAGACAGGCTCAAACTTTTTGATTGCTTAACATTTTTATTTGAAATTTTAGTGCTATCGAAATTTTAAATTATCCAATAAATAAATAAAAGCAATTTAAATTCAGTTAATCAATGTTTAGCATACATATATATGGATATTTTCCACACTATGGACACAAAATATTCAATCGAGAGCACGATAATAAAAGATATACAATAAAAAACAGCTTAAAAGGCATCAGTCGATTAAAAAAGTCGCCGTCAGAGCGAGCTTAAATTGAGTAGGCAGTGCGATCTAACTGTAAGAAATACTGAGCACTGTGCATCTTTTAAAAGTTTACTCCCGACTATTTTCTTCTTATTTATAAACTCATCCCAAGTTTAGTTTAGTTATTTCAAGATTCTCTTTTTACGATTATATTGCTCCGTTCTTATGTGACACTTTCCATCAGCTTTTCGTAAGTTAAGCATGACATTACGAGTCACATTATAGTCTGTGATTCCAGGCGATTTTAGTGCGCCAACTTGACCACATCCAGCTGTGTTCGTCGATGACTCGGTGTCATTTTTACTGGCCACCAGACGCGATATTACGCACATTCTCCTTAATCCGACAACCCTCTGCCTCCTTCTGACTTTAGCTGGCTCAATTCCACAATTCAATTCCAAAAACAATGGCCAAAAATTACCCTTTGCTGCCCTGGTTCTTCACTACTTTTTCTTCCTTACCATTTTAAATGTTTCGTATTTCGTAGATTTTTTCTCCAGTTATTTGGCAACAAGGCGTTTTGCCAAAAAAAAACAGTTTTCATCTCACTGGGTGAATAATTCTGGGAGTTCTCCACTTTCATTTCGCACATCGAAAAAAGTCAAATTTCACTTTAAAAAATATAGTACAATAAATAATTGAAAAAAATAGTTACAAAAATTATTCTTTTTTTTTTTAAATTATAAACATTTTCTACGAGATATTAAAATTTGCGTGTCAAATTCGTTGTAGGAACTTGGTCAAAATGAATGCTAATACGTTTCTTGGATTGCAGCAGTTTGGTTGCTTTAGTTTAATCTTCATTTTGTGCTCTGTGTCCATCATTTGTCTGTCTTCTGTCGTTAGTCGCCGTCCACGTCTAGTGTGAATTTTCAGCATTTTCCATTTGATTCTCATTTTCCAGTTACCCGTTAGCCAGTTAGCAGTTTGGCCATTTTCTGTCCAGCCTTTCTGTTGTAATAATTTGGACACTGACTGTGCCCTGGGCGCATACTTTCTTTTGCGACATCTGAAATGCGTTTAGTTTTTGGCTAGGAATTGCTTTTATTTTTACTTTATTTTATTTTTTCGTTTATTGAATATAATTTTCATTTGTTTGCTGTTTCCAGTTTGTTTGTTTTTTTTTTGTTTGCATGCTTTTTTTCACTTTGTAATTTATTCTGTGGTACGGCTTTCGTATTTTTTTGTGAGTCGGCATCCCATTGGTTTATGGCTTGTAAGTTGTTTATTATTAATGTTTGGCTCATGTTGGCAGTTGTTTGGACCCCGTTTTGTTGCCATTGTTGCTGCACTTTGCGGCATGAGCTCATAATGAAGTCATATTTATTTGCCTCAACCATTTTTACCATATTTGTTGGACATAAAATACGCGTCGTATGCGTCATATTGCGACAATGCTTACCAGCTCCCAACTCTAAGTTCTCAGTACCCAATACCCAGTTCCCAACATTCCCTGCATCCATCCATCGACCCGGCACCACATTGCTATTCTCATATTGTTAGATATATTTAGGTATGTATGTATGTATCCTAACTGCATTAGCAACATTTATGTAACAGTTTGGCAAGTCGTGACTCATAAATACATATATGCCCTCATCTATTTATGTGCATCGAAGCCGATGATGTTCAAACTCAACTGCAACGCATGTGAATTTTAGCCTGATAAGTGCTTTCTGGCCTAAAATAGGAATGCATTCGTTAAGTGCAATATAAAAGCTTCAGTTAAATCTTAATAAGTTGTGGTAAAGGTAAATAAAAGTCAAAAGCCAGTGATGGTTAAGTGTTCACTTAGCTTATAAAGACACTCTTTTTAAAAATTAATTGTTGACTAGTTTTAAATACGATATAGGATACCCGTTTCCTATTTAAATATGTATATAACAAAATGGTATTGCATACCTTTAGGCACTTCATAAAAACTTAAATTGGGCATTAATACAGTTCTGTTTGCACAATCTTGTTGCTATTAAGTAGGACTATAGCTTATAATAGTGGATACGGACAGACGGACATGGCTATGGCGACTCGACTGTTTGAGCTGATTGAGAATATTTTTAATTTAGAGGGTTGGAGATGCTTCCCCTGTTACATACATTTCAACGAATACAATATAACCTTTTACTTAGTTTTTAAGAAACGGTTATAAAAGTGTAATGACTAATAACTTTGTATCCTTTCAGTCTTAAAAGTAAACTATTTATAATAAATTTTAATTGTAAATTTAAAATTATATTTCTAATTTAATCTTAGTCTTAAAATACTTGGAGTTTGCAAAAACGTTGCACAAACATCAAAAGTCTGCTTTAAATCTAGACCATACTCATAAAATAACGTTAAGTTTATTTCCCGCTTAACGTCCCAAAAGCAGCTTGATAATTGTGAACATCCTTGCGAACATTTCATACAGATTGTGTGCAAATTTAATTGGTTATACTCTCTTAGCCTGGTGTAACAATTGAAAAGCGCTCTAGATAAAAGTTAGCAAGCAAAAGTTTCGTGCACGAAGACAAAAACTTTTTTAAACTGTGAGGGAAAAAATCAGTTTATACTTAGCTGTTTTCTAAAGACACGGCTCCCTGGGCGCTGTACATCTCTACATGATGCATACATCTGTTGCAAGTCGTGTTGCGGTTGCCTTGAAGTTAGTTAAACGCAGTCGTGTATGTGTTTAACCTGCTCATAAGACTCCCAAAAGTAGACAACGAGCTTGGCTTTCACACTGTCAGTTGGGTGTTGTTCAACTCGAGGTTATATACATATATATTTTTATACCCGTTACTTCAAAAATAAGTAAAAGGGTATATTGTATTCGTTTGCAATGCATGTAACAGGGAGAAGGAAGCATCTCCGATCCTATAAACTATATATATTCTTGATCAGCAGAGTCGATATAGTCGTATCCGTCTGTGTAAGCACTTAGATCTCAGAGACTATAAGAGCTAGAGCAACTAAATTTGGTACACACACTTTTAAAAGCCCCACGCAGATTAAGTTGATTTCAAAATTTCGCCACTTCCGTTTTCGCCTCCGTAAATCGCGAAAAACCACCACTCGCACAGTTTTTAAGATATTAGATTATTATTTGTTAATTAACTACTATTATTAGCTATAATATTTTTAAATCGTAATAAAATCAGACCGATAGAAAGTTGGTAGTAGCTGATTTAAGTTTTTAAGCAAAGTAAGTGCCTAAAAGTATGCAATAAATAATATTTTTTTATGTATTTAAATAAGTAACGGGTATCCTATAGTCGGGAACTCGACTGTTTCTTTTTTTAAAGAGTTGCGTACGTAACACGAGACGTATGCGCAATATAAACTTGATTAACTTCACAAAACTTGAAGCGGATAAAAATAAATGCAAGTCGTGACATACTATACTTATTCATAGAGAAGACTTTAGAAGATAAGCCCCCCGCTGCCATAAAAAGCATGCCTTTAGATACCATAAAATGAAGGAATTATTAAGTTTATGCTGATACTTTTATGCAAAGGAAAATAATTTTTTTTTGTCCACTTTATTAGAGCTTTAAAAATGAGCTATGAAAATGAGTTTTTCGCTCAAGTTTAAAAACTTTATTAAATAAAAGAAATTTTTATCTTAGTTTAGTTTAAATATTTTAATATCAAATTTTTTTGTCGCTAAATAAAACAATCTGTATATTTAAAACTCTTTGTCCTGACTGACTGACTCATTGACTCACTGACTCATAGAGAATAAACTTGTAGTCCAAACGGTTAAGCGTAGCAGCTTGAAATTTTCACGCAACATAGATGAGACAATTTTATCATGCAATAACACGACGCTTTGCGAAATTAGATCTGTAAGTGGGACAAATTCGGGCTTGAAGCTCATGGAATTGTTGTGTTGTTTACTTGGAACTGTCTCTTACATCCTGTCCAAATTTGGTCAAAGTCAGATTACTATGCGATATAGCTGCTATAGGATAAATCGGCTGCAAATTAACCTTTGCAATCAAAAACTCTGTTATTGTATGAGATATACTAACCAAACTTACAGACTAACTCTTCTTGTTAAATATGGACTCTTTCACCACATTTAGCTTTTTCCCGTCAAATTCAGCTTTTTCCCCCGCCAAATATGACTTTATTTCCCACCAAATTACTAGATCCAATTGCCGAGAAAAAATGTTAAAACAGAGGACAGCGGAAGTTAAGTATTTCGGTTTTTTTAACAAAAAATGTTATATTATAAAAAATTTGTTAAGCCGGACTACTAAAGAATATCCTATAAGTTCTGCGAGCGCAGCGAGCCGGGGGCTGGCGAGCAAAGCAAGCAGGGGGCCGGAGCTTATTTCAATTTTAAATCTTTTAATTTCTTGTTATTGTTAAAAATTTAATTCAAATTCTGAAAAAAATAAATAAATTATCTGCAGTTGAATAATATTAAATAAATAATATTAAATATTAAAGACAAAAGTTCGAGTTATGGAGACTTCGACTTATGGAAGTCTTTTTGTTCGGTTTGAGAGAATTCGAGTTATAGACGTTCGAGTTGTGGAAGTTTAACTGTATTTGAAAACAAATTTCGCATGTAAGTGCAACTAAGAAAATTACTTTTGAATATAACTCCGAGGAAGTTAGTGTAATGCGGGTGGACAAGGTCAAAAGAGGCAGGTTTTTTAACTTTTTGTAGTTATACAATGATTGGGTTTGCGCATTCTCTCGACTTGGCAAACAGACAGACTTCTTTAAGGCCACGTGTAACTTTGTTGGCTTAAGCAGGTCAGGGTGAATCAACTTCCTCTTCTGATCAGGAAGAAGGGGAAGAGGAAGTGAAGAAGTTTCATTGGTCTGTCGAAATGATGTCATCACTTGACATCTTGTCCAAAGTTGCAGTTGCATTCGATTAGCTGCTATCAAAATGGTAACTGCAAATGAAATTGTAACATACTTTTTGGAATACTTTTTGCACTTGTTGCCCGATAATTCGGAGCCAAATCTTGGCGACAATTTGACGCCTTTTGGTGTTGACCACTTTGGCGGGCCACGCCCTGTGTTTGGCAGCATTTTTATCTGACTAACTCTCATTTTAATAGAATTCAGTTACTACCAATAGAAAATAAATATACATGTGATTAGCCATAAAATATTTTTTTCTCTTGTTTTTCCTAATTTTTCTCGTACATTGTGATGCATATTTTTCAGCATAAGAGTGTTGAAAAATGTTGTATGCCAATTAGACGTTTGTTTACATGCGTAATTTATTAATCAAATATTTATTTTATCCTAAGTAGAAACATTTTTTAAATGTACAAACTACATACATCATAGCTTTTGTAAATATATTTGACAGTGCTACTTGATTTCAGTGTTGAGAAATATCTTTTTGCAGATTTGTCAATTGTTGCACAGTGTATGTTTACAAAAATGATCTGTTTTGTTTGCAATAAATTACAGTTTTTTCCAAACTTTTATTCAAAAAACCAGGAATTGAATTCTTTATTTTACGGAATACTTAGAAACACTTAAATTGTTGCTTAAAATATGTACCAAAATACAGTCGAACTTTCCTAACTCGAATCACCATTATCCAAAGAAAAGTTTTGAGTATGGAGATATTCGACTTATAGAGTTATTTTTCTTAAGTTTATAAATTTTATTGTCACTCATTTAGCTCGACTAAGAGAGAGGTTCGAGTTATGGAAGTTCAACTGTACTTACTAATTTTTTCACATACAAGGGCAGCTCTAATAAATAACCGATTCACTTTCACGGAAATTAGAACAGGTCGAGCAAATCCGACAAACATTTTAGGTATGAGTTTTATCGATCTAGAGGTATGCTGAATTAAAAATAATTTAAAACCAAACAAATAATAAATAATTTTTCTGATGATGTAAAATTAATGGAGTATTTTATAATTATTTTGTTTTCACTTTAATTTTATGCTAAGCATAAAAAATCATCGATTTATCATAAATCCAAAAAATCTTGCCGAAAGTGAAAACCGGAACAGGCCTGAATATTTTTGTCGATATTAAAGATATTACTTATTTTGAAATTTAGCATTTTCTCGACAATTTTGATCTGCATAGTTATTTATGAAAAATCATATGTAAACATGCTCCCTCTATATTGTCATCATCAACGACTTAAAAAAATAAATAATGTACTAAATTAGCATGCTGTGCATAAAGTCGGAGTCCATGTTGATTTCTGAAATAATTTGTTATTTGTTTGCCTAATTTTGCACCTTTCCGCAAAACATTTTTCAAAGTAATTGTCATGATTTCCCCAAACAGTGTTTCATTCTTCTTACCCTCTCTGTCTTGCTCCCTCACTGTACTATGTCTCTCCTGTTCTCTCCTTTGCGAAAAGAGCTAATTTTATGGCAGCAATTTGAAGGCAAAGAAAGGCAAAACTTGATCTTGTTTTATATAAATTTTGATGTTAATTTTTTTTCTTCTTTCTTTCTGACAGCATCAAGTGAATTAGTCGCCGGGTACGTAAATTTATGCAAATATGTTACAGTGCCTCTGCCTATGTAAACGGACGGGCAGCGGCAATGGGCAGGAGGAAAAAAGAAAATGAAAGATGCGAAACTTTTTGCCGAGCGTCGTTGTCAGTTAAAATGTCGTCTTGGCGGTAAAGTTTTTCGTTTTGGGATGGCAACAACTTTTGACCAAAGTCGAGTCGAGCGCGGGGTTGGGGCACGGGACCGGGATCGAGACGTTCGTTGCCTGACACGCAATGATTACAAAGCAGTTCCAAAAGTTTCAGTTCAGTTTTTTCAAATTAAAGACCAGTCAGCCCGCTCCCAAGCAAATGTTGGCCTAGGCACAATTTGCGGTGCATTGATGATGGCTATAGACCAAGTACTTGAAATACTTGCAGGTAGCTACCATAAATGAAGTTGTTGCATAAGGCGCCGTTTATATTTCATAAGCACAGCTTGTACTTGTTGATCTTTCAAATTTCAATTACCGCTTGCTTGTAAATTATTAATGGGTACTTCTCATAACTGCAATATAATTGCTTAATTGAGGAGCACAGATAAAACACGAAGATACATTCAATAATAATTTTATTTTGTGGCTTGTCTAAAAAAATCAAAATTAAAAAAACATTTTTTAATTTTAGGTCAATATATTTCAAAAATATAGAGAAATAATTTTCTGAGGCATGAATATTTCTTAGGGGTTTTCCATAAGATGAAAAAGCTCAGATATTGTTTTTTTTTTTTTTTTTAGATTTTTACTTTAAATTTATTAGAGTCTCATTAGATTGGGACTCAAATTTTTTTATGTGTGTTATAAAAATTTACAATCCACGTAAGCTTACATCAGCTAGTTAAAGTATATATTTCACATAACCTTAATTATGGTTACGATAGACGAACAGAGAACACAATAGACAATCAGCTTTTGTGGGGCTTTGATAGCGTGCATATAGAGCGATTAATGAGAATATACTCGTATTTGATTCGATGAGTCGGTTATTTTGCATTGCTAAACAAAAAACAATGTTTTTTTATTCAACCCAACTTGATCTCTGTGCTCTGACTTTACTCAATTAAAATGAGAAAAACTAAGATATCTTTGACAAATGTACAGATTTTTAGAGATGGAAAGTTCCATAATGCTTGCTGGGTCACTTTTTGTAGGCATTATTACACTAAAAAAAGCTTAAAACTACTGAGAATTGTAGGCAAAATACATTTATCAATTTTGTTAGCTTTTATTGCTTGTTTTGCGCTACCTTTTCCATTTTATCTCAAGAAAATTCAATTCATTTATTCAAAGAATAACATAATTTTTATTGTATTTTAACCAGGGACTGCAAATAATGATTATTTCTTTTTTTTTTAAATCAAAAAATCATTCACTTATATAAACTTTGAAACAGCGAGAAAGATACCAATATTCATCTTTATGGCTCATTTATGCATTTTTACTATTATTAAAAAATTTCAAGTTTTACAGATTTGCTCTCAAAATATTGATTAAATTTGAGTTATACTTTACTACTCAACCAATAATCATTACTTTTAAGCAAAACAATAAAACTTAAAGAATAATCATTATGGCATGAGTTTTATTTTTTGCTCGAAATAAAGTTCAAGCTGTAATTTCGACGAAGCTCAGTTTGATGATCCCCACAAGACATCTTATTTGTTAAATGGATTATTTTGGTATGTCTTGGTTTACTGACTAGGAATATGTGTCATTTTTGATTTCAATTTTGCCTTTACCCTGACAAAAAGTCAAAATTACAACAAAGTTTTTGAGCATAACATAAAACTCATGAAATAATGAATCTTCTTTAAGTTTTATTCTTTTGCTCAGAAATAATGATTATTGATTGAGTAGTAAAGTATAACTCAAATTTAATCATTATTTTGCGAGCAAATCAATAAAAATTAAAATTAATCATTATTTCATCATTTTTTTTAATAAAACTTATAATGATTAAGGTCCCTGAATTTAACACTCATAAAAAGATCTCATTTATATTTTTAATGTGTTATAGCTTAGTCCAATATCAGTTAATAGCTTCAAATTGTTCATACTTCAATTGTGGGTTAATAATTGAAGCATTCAATGGTTTCATTTTCCTCTTAGACGCTCAGTGAGTGCGTTGCACTTTAAAAGTTATGTAAACGGAAGAAATTTAAGAGACTTGTCTGCAGGGCAAACATTCATTATCCGTGCCGTGTAAGCGAGTATTAAAATTTGCTAATTCATCCTTTGTTATGAATAATTCACTTTCCAAACTGTATTTACAGTATCTGTATCTGTAGGCGCCCCTTCACCTGACCACCGCACTATGGGAAAAAAGCCTGAAATTTTTGCATAAACTCTAAATACAAAATTAGGTACTTCAAATTGGTTAGTGCACCTTAGTAAACCTTAGTTAGACTAATTTAGAATTTAGAATTTTTTTTTGAATTTGTACAAGGCTTTTACCTTCCCCTCCCTATTCGACTATGAGAAAAAAAGTGTAAAATATTTATGTAAAACCTAAATATAAACCTAGAGACCTAAAATTTGTCATGAATCTTAGTTGGTCTAAACTAAATATTAAATTGTAGAAATAAGTTTTAGCTAACTTGAGGTCTAGTAATGTCTGTAAGACACCAACAAACAACAACACACAAAACACTTGCAGATTGCAAGGAGCATAAAACATAAACGGACGACACGCCGGTTTCATTTTGAAATAGTAGCAACACTCTCTTGTTACTGACAAAAACAGAAAACAAAAACAAATTGTTATTGCAACAAAAATGCCGATGGCATTTGCACAATAACGACGGCAACAACAACACACAAAGGGCTAGATCAGCTTCACAGCTATTTTTTCACTTTTGAGAACTAAAATTCACAACTGGTTCTGGCTTCTCAAAAGTGACATTAGGCTGAGATCGCTGGTCAAGTCAGCACAACGGTACTGATGATAGAGATTGGCATCTCTTGAAACAGCTGTATACCGTGCCATGCTCCTTGCAATCTGCAAGTGTTTTGTGTGTTGTTGTTTGTTGGTGTCTTACAGACATTACTAGACCTCAAGTTAGCTAAAACTTATTTCTACAATATAGAAAGGTCGCAAAAACAAACATTTTTAAATATTAAATTTTTTTTGTTTTTTAATTGAATTTTGTTGCTAATTGAACTAAAGTGGCATTTATAATTTTTTTTTTTAAGTGACCATGTTTTCACCCCTTCCCCATTTGACTTCGGGAAAAATCAGATTTATAATCATTAATGCACATCTGCAATATGTAATTTTTCACGAAAAGGGGCAAAAACTGGAAAAAGTTTATAATAATACTTGAATCAATACTATTTAGTAAATACATATTTTCTTACAAATCGCCCCGATCTTTCAGGACTCAAAAGTAATTTTCCATATAGCACACATACTTTTGTTAGTTTTTATTTAAAAAAAAAGACACATTAACAACACATTGAACAATTGGACAACAAACGTAACTACTGAATAATGTCGCTCAACAATATATTAGACATACCTTGACTAAATTTTCCATATTTATCAAGGGTGCCACAGAAATCGCTTTCGCTTGAATTTCACTTGAATTCGTATGAAATTTAAGTGAAATTCAAGCGAAAGCGATTTCTGTGGCACCCCCGTATTTATTAAAACAATGTTCACATTAAAGTTTATTCACTTTGAAAGTTGTAAACAAAACAATTCCAAGTCAGCTGACTTTGATCAGCTGTTAAACATTAAGCGTAATCCGCAAAAATGAAAAAAAAATTGCTTTATCTAATCTTGAGTATCACTTCGAACGTCAGTCCGCGCTAGTGACGAAGCATCACGAAAATGTGATGAAAAGTCAGTCTGTCTGTCTGTTTGTTTGTATCAAAGCGTTAAAATAGCTTAAAAGGGTAAATGAGGATATATTCTCTATCGAAAAACATGAAACGTTTGTTCTACGACTTTTTCGAAAAACGCTAGCTTAGCGGGAAATCGCTAGAACCCGCATAAATGATACAAGCTACGGATATGTCCTATATGTCGTTGGAAAGGTATTTTGAAGGGCTTTTTTTCTAAAGTTCATAGATAAAATGCTACAAGTGAAATAAGGTTTTTTACCAAACATTTGTTCGGTTTTAGAGAGAACACTCCAAACGTTTTTTATTAAATTTCAGTATATTCTTATATGTACAATTTTTGTTTTTTTTTGATATATGAAACATAACTTTTAGCCAGTGGGTTTAAACTAAATACATATTATTCGTCACAAAATTGGACATCAGAAATTTTTGGGGCATGAAAATGTTTTAGTCACTAGTCCTTTACCTCGTAAAGAGGTTTTTTTTTTATAAGATTACGATTACAAGCAACAACAAAAAATAAGAATTCTGAAAAACAAAGTTTTTGTATTTTGACAAATTTTCCGAATTTTGCCCATAGTGCACCGTTGACTTTCGATTAAAGCGAACGAAACGCGTGCATTGAACCGCCCAGGTTTCCGAAAATTGCAAAGACCCCGAAAAAAGCAAATCTCACCTGAAACCGAAGGCAACGTCAACGAAAAGCGAAAGGTGTCTCTAGTGCTTATGATGATAATAGTTTTTGGGGGAAGTTTGCAAGGGAGACGAAGGGTAAAACGACTCAAATCAAGTTGCACGTACTCTCATCTCGTACTTGAAGCAGCTACAAGTAAAAAAAAAAAATTATAGTAATGTAAAAGAAAAAGTTGTGCTGCGTTTGCTTAAAGTCCGCAAATAAATGTCACGAACCAAGTTGAAAGCTCGAGCAGAAGCCGCAGCAGCTGAAGCAACAATTGTCACCAGGGAGCAATTGGTGGACAGTGGAAAAAAGGGGGGAGTGGGGACGGGCAAAAGCCAATGGCAAAATAACTGTGCGGAAAATCCACTCGGAATGCAATACACCGACAACCGAAAACCGACAAAACGTCACAACTGACAAAAAAAATAAAGAAAAATATAAAGCTTTTACTCGCCAACTGGCGAAGGGGAAGAAGAAGCACAAGGCCAATGGGGCAAAAGAAAATTTGTCCAGGAGAGTGGGAAAACTAGCGAAGGGGCCCGGGTGGGAGGTAAACGGTATAAAGTATATGCAATTATTTGCCTGCAAATGACTTTGAAAATGCGCATTTATTTCAATTTGGTGTAAGAAGAGATGCAAAGCTACAGGCAAACCTGATGCTTACGATTTTAGATACTTGCCACAAAGCTAATATAGCCTTCAAAAGCGAGAGCAATCTGTTCAACGATTTGAGTAACTCCAAAGTTATACTGAAAATGTTTCACATATTGTGATGGCTTAAGCATCAACTAAAAATCTTGGTGTACCATTTTTATATTATTTAAGGAGACACAGAAAAAGATTGAATCAATGGAAGAAAATATAGTAGAAACATAGAAAATCTTCGTACCAAAAATACTTCATAAAATCTACCTAAAAAAAATCAATTTTAGGTATTCGATTCTGTAATTAAAAACGAATGTTCTAATATATATAAATTTAATCTATAGGTTTTTCTTAATCCTAAAGATTATTTTTCATACATTTAGGTAAAATTTACTTAAATTTTGAAAAGTTGTTCTGGATTCTAATAAATATTTTTTTAAAGGTAATTCAAGCAATAAATTGTTTTCAATAATAGCGCTTTTATATGGAAATAAAATCATACTTTTAATGGATTTTAATTAAATTTTTGGAAGTTACCGATTGGAAGAAATGCCAAAAGCCTATCCCTTGGGATAGGATATCATAATTCTGCAGGCGCACAGTGGGGCCATTGCTCATTTTGCTTTGCAAAAATCGTAGCTTTTGAACCAAATAAGATAATCGAATAATTTAAATGGCATATAATAGATAACCCTTAAAGCTATGAAATACGTGTTTAAAAAAGTGCCACGCCCCTTACATGCTTACCTATGGGCTATCAAAGTTGAAATTTTTCATTTTCCGGTGTGAATTATCAGTATTGCATATGTCGACCTAATTCCTATGGCATCTATATGATATTGTAGTCTGATGCGAATTGGTGCAGTCAAAACTATATACGTTATTTAGAGAAATGATTGATAATTTTTTTAAGTTAGTGAAAAAAAGGCCAAATCTACGGTATTTCAGGGCCGCAGGCCAGAAAAGGGTGCAATAATAATTTTTTTTGGTAAGCGTTCGAAAAAAGTAATATAAGCATTCGATAGAGAATTCTTCAAAGATTAGGAATCCAAAAAGATTTTAAGATCAAGTAAAAATTGTGGGTAGTACGACCTTTTAAGGTTGACCCATTTTAACAAAACTCTTCAAAAAAACCATCTATTTGGCTTTTTTTTTTAACTTAGGTTCCCGATAGCTCTCGTTTTGAAATCATAATTATTGTTGATTTTCGGTATTCAGAGCAACATCAACTCATTTTGTGGCAATTTGTGGCACTCGTTTTCGGAATTCGGAACAGACCCGAATGACACCTATTTAATTCTGTTTTGTTGGTTCTTTCAAAGCCATAAACAATTTATTTAAAAGCACCTTAAATTCACCATAAGCACAACTCAACATTGTCGTTCTTTTTGTGAGTTGCCAAAAAAAAAATACATATAAAATATAGACAGGGTTCAGACCATACCTGTTAAATAATGATTAGTAATCATAATCATTAGTAATTAAATTATTTTTGTTTAAATGTCGAACCAATGATTAAATTACGACTATTTTCGGTTTTGCATTAGAAAATTGAATTAGAAAATATCAAAAAAAAATCTAAAATTATTACGATTATTCAAAATAATCAGAAAAAATAAAAAATAATCCGAAATACACAGAAACGATTATTTTTATTATTTTGGATTTTTTCTGATTATTTTGAATAATTGTAATAATTTTAGATTTTCTTCTGATTTTTTCTAATCGTAATCATTAAATTATCACAAATTTTTCAACAGTGAATTATATAATCACTACGATTATTTCTAATAAATAATCTAATTGATTAGTAATTCTAATCGAAATTTAACAGGTATGGTTCAGACATGTAGATAATGTAGATAATATTGGTTAACACATGACAATGGTATCAAGTGGAATCCTTTTTGCTTGAAGTAACTGAAAGTTGTGCAAGTTTGGTCAGGCAGCTGGTTGCCAACTAAGTGTCAGTTTGGTACATTTTTTTCTTTCCTTCTTTTTTCTGCCATATGCTGATGTTAGCTAAATCTACACACACCATAAATACTTACATGTACTACATATTTATGTATATGCATACATACTTACATATGTATGTGTGTGTGTGTTCGCACATAGTTTTCCAAAGGATGAAGTGGAAATTGTTAAAAGGTTCTCCATTTTACTATCTCTAGATTCAGCCCATCGTTGAATGGAAAAAAAATAAATATTCTGCTTATGCTAAAGTCATGTTAGCAACGTGGATGTGCATATTTTTGCACTAATTTGATAGAGAATAGAGAGCGAATCGAACGAAATTTCACATTTAAAATTTGATATCTTTGAATATATAAAAAATATTTTATCATGTCATAGGAATTTGACCATTTTATAAAAGATTTAATAAAGTCTCTAAGCAAAAGAAAATTCTTGTGAAAATGTTGGCAACTTATAAAAGATGAAAAAAGTAAATCAATAAAAGACAATTCTTGTGAAAAGTTCAACTTGTTTTTTCTTTCGAATACTAAACTCTCAGTGCATAACATTTATTAAATCTATAAATTTATTTAAAATGTAATATAACAATTCATTGGATATTTATAAACTTTTTATCTTTCTTTCATTGCAGGTAAATAATTGACAAATTGATATTCCTTCATATTGAAGATATTAAACAACACAAAGGCAAGGCTTTAAAAATATTATAATAAGATTGACAGAATATGAAGATGAATATGTATATGTGAATGAATATGTATATGTTCCTGATAAGTGGAATAATTCAATTCTACAGTACTTTAATACAATATAATTGCTTATAAATATTTTTTCACTTTTCATAAAAAAATAAATATAATTATAAGCATTTTTGATATTTCGTTGTTTGAAAAAGTGCATTATTTGGTGTCAGTACTAGAACTGGTTTAGTTCCAAAACGTAGTCCAAAAGGTATTCATTGGCAGAAATATTGCCTTTTTTTTTAATATTTTTATAGTTTTGTTTGCGTATCTCCTGGCGATGGAATTTTCAATACTACTTGAAGTTTTTAATCTTTACTTGAATGCGCCTTGACATATTTTCCAAACTGCAATCGTAATTAAGCTTTGATTTTTGCCAGTACTTTAACTTGTAAGATACATTAACATTTTGCTGATTACGATAATAATGACGTTTGATAATGATGACGATGACGATGTCAGAAATGCAGTCAAAAGCACAAAGCACATGACAGCTTAAGTTGAAGTCACAAACGACAAACTGACTGACTGACTGACTAACTGACAATCAATTTTTCTATTTTTTTCCATCTCATTACAGTTTTTTTTTAAATTTATTTTTGAATTTGGTTTTTCCTTTGTGTGCAACTGTAGTTCGAAGCTTTTGCAAATTATTCAGCAGCTATGCAACCACAAGAAGCTGAAAAAGAAGTGGAAAGAGAAGTGGAAGGAGAAGTGGGTTTCGAGGTCTCCATTGCGAACGCACCTTCTCATTTGTCTCCACGTCATGCGTTACCTGTTGGTTGGTTGGTTAATCTGTTATGTGTACAGCAATGAGCAAACAAATAGGTGCGGTTCAAATGCAAATGCTATAAATTATGTCTATTATAAGTAAGCATTTTATATGCTTTTGTTAAATATTTTAAATCAAACAATAGACATTTAAAAAAGAGGATTTTTCAACAACATATTAGTTAAATTTTCGAAAAAATAAATTTAATTTAATGAATTTTAATAATAAATAGGCATTGTGAGAAAAAATAAAAGTCTAGACTATTGTTTAAAACAAATATGAAAAGGCATTGAATATTATTTAGAACAGGAATAAACCGTAACCGTAACCATAATCTCAACCTTTAACCGGTATTTACCGATTGAAATTGGTAACCGTAACTGAAACCTTAAACGAAACAACTTTTTAATTTGATCGATACCGAAAAGCAAAAATTAATCAAACCGAAATAACCGTTAGGGAACCGATTCATGCTTAACGGTTAATATCGGTTTAGTCAAGCATAAATTGAGTTATGTTGAACTCTATAAGTTGAATAGCTACATAACCCGAACCTTTTTTTTGGAAAGTGGTGATTCGAGTTAGGGAAGTTCGACTATAATTTATATATTGATCTCAATAAAGAGATCTAAATTTTGGAATATTTGTTTTCAAATTTACATGTCCTTAACATTTTTAATATTTTTTGGCAATTGAAACTATACCGACACCAAAATATTCAACCGTTACGTATCCGATATACATGCATAACCGATAACCGAAAATCCAAATGCGAGAATAACCGAAACCGTAACTGAAGCCGATATTCGTTTCGGGTTGATGATTTTTTCGTCGCTTCTATTATTGTGAACACATCTGTATTGGTCTTAAGCCGTCGAGGGAGGGAGGGGGTGTTGTTCTGTTGTCATTTGATCTATGATATGCAATTTAACAACAATTTATGATGACAACGTTTCCATATCAGCCAATGTTAAAACTCCAGACAGCACATCGCAGCCTCGTCACATGAGCCAGAATTAAAGTCGAAATGGCGACAGAAACAGAAAAACAGAAACAGAAACTGAGTTAAGCGGGCGGTTGATTAAAAGAGATATCAAACTGCAGGCAAGATTTAAATCTTTTGCCCATGTTTGCAGTGAATTGAACGTGCTTCACGCAACTTAATGCACGAGCCTAGATTGCAAAGCAGTTATTAACTATTTTAAAAATTAATTTAAAGTGCAAACGGATTTAAATATTTCGATATAAAGTGAATTTAACATTATGGAATTGAACACGAGTAAATTTCCTCAAAATATACCTTAAATTTCCCTTGACCACCCGCACATTAACTAGCATACTCATGATCATGTTAATTTTGTTCATTCTTCGCTGACAACTGTCTTTTCTCTTATACGCACTTGTTGCCCTCTCTTATACTAAAGTGTTGTTTGCAGCTTCTAACTGGCAAACTGGTAACAGTGCAGCCGTTTCGGGTGTGTTGAACCTGTGGCAGAGCTCGAGCTCGAGCTCTTCAGCGGCCTTCCAATTGAAAACTGGAATTGGTTTCACTGGAAGCATTGGTATGCGAATTTCGGAATCACGGAATAGTCAATGGAAGTCAGCCCAAGAAGTGCCAAGAGCAACAACAACAAAAGCAAGTAGTAAAAAACATTGGGCACTTGTGATCAGTAGGAGTAGAAATGAATGTGTATCAAGATTGAGAGAGAGAGAGAGACAGCTAGATAGAGAGCGAGTCAGAGCGGGCAAGGCAGAGAGGCTAAAGACAATGAAGAAGGCATCTGAAATTAAAATTGTTACACTCATTAGTATGTGTATGTATGAATGCCTATGTTTATATATACATATATGTACTCAAATTATCTTGAGAGAAAAACAATATAAAATAAAAGAACTCAGTTTAATATTTGGCTCCCAAACACGTCTGCTTTGGATCAACGCGAAGCCAGTGTAAAGTTAGCTTGATCATTATGTTGGTGTATGGGAGTCATAATGTAAAAGACAAAGAGATCGAAAGGTAAATGCGGAGAGCTCATGAGTTCCAGAGAGCGAGTGATTAAAGAGAGAGGGAGCGTAAAAGAGAAGGAGAGAGGAAAAGTATGTTTGCAATGTTGTTGTTTATACTGATGTTTCTTTGATTATTCCAGTGAGCACTCAACAAGTCAAGTTACAACAATACGTACACACACATGCACAAGTTTTATACAAACACACACACACACGGACAGAGAAGTAGCTGCAGCAGCAGCAATGCATTTGGGTCTTTGTTGTTGTAGCTGTTGTTGTTTCTCATGTTGTTGCTGTTGCCGTGAAAGAAATCAATGCACCAAGTGCTAAACACTAGTAAATAACTGAAACTGTTAACATGACCAAGTGGTTTCCAAGCCGAGCGAATTTCAAACCTGTAATGAAAGCAAAGTACTGGAAAAATAATGATTAAAGTCGATGATGAAAATATGCATACAAAATTAGTCTCGAGAAGGAAAAATCTGCTGTGCACAAAAACAAATAACAAGAAAAAATCAAAATAAATAAATAAATAAAATGCAACGAAGTCGCAGGTTTGCGGGGCAAATGCAAAAAATGGCAAAAACTCGATTTATGAGTTTGAATGCAGTTTCTTTTTCACAAACACACACACTCACACAGATAGATAGATGTGTGTGTGAGTGTGTGCATTTAAGCCGGGACTGCATACCAAAAAGCTGGTTACCTTGCTGGCCAAGAGGTTGTCTCGAAGAGTTGATCATACATAGATACAAACGATCTAAATTTTAGCAATAAAATTGATATTTTTGATAAAAAATTTAATGAGCAGAGTCTTGAAATTTTAACAATAATTCTATTTAAGTAATATTTAATAGAAAATATTTGTAAACTTATGTCTATATTTTCTGAAACCATCGTCTAATAAACACAATAATAAATTTATACTCTCTCTTAAAAGAATAGGCGAAGAAAATCACAGTGATTATTTGAATTAATTTCAAATAAATTATTATAAATATTGCAATACTACCTATAGCCTTATATATAAATATATAAATATAAATACCTTATGCATAAATAAGTATAAAAACTTAGAGCTTTTGAATAAACACTCATTTTTACAGGGTATGCACGTTCCAGCAAAACCGTCCAAGAGAGTACAACCGGTTGCATGGTGTGTGGCCTGCCTAAGAACTGGGAAATCCCCCATAAAATTAAAAATAATATGAACAAACTCATAAAAGAGTTAAGAAGATTCTGATATTTCTTACCCTTTACACATCTCAACAACGAAAGGGAGTTGACCTGGTCAAGGTCCAGCTGAGATTCTACTAAAAGGCTTGATATGGATGTGGACAAGGCCAGAGAGTTAGGGTATAGCTCATAAGGGGGGAATGGGGGAAGAAAATAAGGAAGAAAATGCTAAGCGGCGGAGACAAAGAAAACACTGGCAAAAAAAGATCAGAGGGAAACGTGAGTAAAGGCCATTTCAATAGGGTATATGTGATACATATGAAATAATAAATTATAAATAAATAAAATAATTTGTATTAAAAAAATAAATGTTTAAAAGAAGCAACTATAATAATATAGGGAAAAACAAAGAAAATGTATTTTTTTGATATATAAAAAGCGCAAATATTAATAATTTGTCAATTTTGAAAATTTTTATTGCATGAAAAAAAACACTAAACAATAATTGACTAATTTTTATTCTTTATTAAGTATTATTTATAAGCTTCAAAATATAAAAACAATATGGTTTTACGGTGGTTGGTTTGTTCATGGCCGAGCCTTATCAATTAATTCCTCTTTTTGCCTCTTGTACTTTCAACGGCCAAAAAAGTCTTCAAAAACTTAAACTTGGTTTATTTTCTTTTATTTAAGATAAGATTTATATTCAAAGGATAATTAATGTATGTATATTGAAAATTTAGAGTAAAAATGTGAGCAAAAACTGTAACGTCCGCAAAAGACCAAAACGAAGATTTTTTTTAACGAGACTACTTAAAATTAGCTTTTAAGCTAGATTGATATGGTCATATATTCTACTTAATTTTTTGTATTTGAAATATTTTTGTTTTTTATGCAAAAATCCCCAAAAAAAAGGTCAAAGTCTTCTTCCATTTTTCGTAAAGTCCGCGAAGAAACTTTAATGAAGCTTACCTTTTTTTCTAAAACAGTAAGAGTCCTATCTTTAAATAAATCCACGAAAATTCATTAAAATTTACCAATCTGAACACGAGCTGTATCAGTTTTAACCTAAAATTTTGCCCATATATTTATTTTCAGTATTTTATACGTATGATTAAATTATAAGAAATATTCGGCTTGACTTAAAAGATTTTTTGCAAGAAGCTGCCAAGTCTTCGATAAATTGAAACTTCTCAAAGTTGCATGAAGCATGTTGCATGTGGCAGAGTCGTCAATCAATGATAGCTTGTAATTATCAAGTTGCATTTAAAACTTGACTCGTCGCTGTGATGCTGTGATTGTGGACTCGACTTGCAACTTTGAGAAACGTGTAATTTTTGCATAGTTTTCATTTGTGACGCATGTCAAACTGTGGCAAGTGTTGCAAATGTTGCAAGTGTTGCCAGTGTTGCAAGTTGCAACTGGTGAAAGTTGCAAATCAGTTGTTGCCGCTGCACCTGGTTGCATGCTTTTCAAGGTCTTTTGCTCTTTGGCAGTGAAGGGATCCCCTGTTGTTGAAGTAATAATAAAGTCTGCTCGACTATAAAATACTCTGCTCAAAATTGGTCATTCAACCTTTGGGCAGTTGGCGCAGAGTAAATTCAGAAAAATTGAACTGAGTTTGTTTCATCTGCAATTCGCATTCGTTGCAACTGGTAGTTGGTAGTTGCAAGTTGGTAGCTGGTAGTAGTTTCATTGGCCTCGTCAGTGTGTGTATTGCTGTATTTATAGCTTGACCAGCTTCAGCTCCCAGTTCCCAGTCTCCACTCTCTTTGTATTTGTGGCCCGAAGCGGATTTCGCCTCATTTAAACTTGTTCCTGCTGCTGTTGTTGTTGTTAATGTTGCTTCTTCTATCTTCTCATACATATAGATACAATATATATACACAGAGGGAAAAATTCAAGTACTTCGTACTTAAAACGCCACAATTCAAACTTGATTTCTCACTAAGATTGAAATTTCTAAAACCAAGTAATTCGAACTTATTTCAAGTACGATATTTTATTAAAAAAATTTTAATTATTTAAAAATCTTAAAATTACTGTTGACGTTCTTGGTTAGTACAATTCAAACTTGGCTCAAGTATTTTTAATTCTGGAACTCAGCTCAAAAATACCTTAAAATAAGAACATGATACTTGACATTAGCATAGTACAGACTTAAATCAAAATTGGACGAACTTGATTTGTAAGTATGAATTGTTATTGAAATAAATACTTTCAGTTAGTACGAAAGTTAATCAATACAAACTACAGAAATTATCCTGTTGAATATAGTATTAATTTCCAAGTGCATGTCATAACTCTTAAGAGAAAAGCAAGAACCATTTGGGAATTCTAAGCAAACAATCGCTAAAAATATATATGCAAAAAAATAACTTGATCTAAGATAAGATCCCGAACTTATATTAAGAATGTTGGTACTCATTTTTTGTCATTTAAGAGCTTTATTATTTATTCTATATTCGTTGTAGTTATATCGAGATAGCTAGAATTTGGTTAAAGAATTTATACGGTAATATTTAGTAATTCGGACTTAAGTCAAGTATAAATTTAAAGTATAGAAAATACTAAATTCGAGTTCATTGGAACTTAATTTTAGTAAGCCTTTTTTTCTCAGTGTATGTATGTACTCCCCCTTTTCAGCTTTAACAACATGTTGTCTCATTGCAGGTAGTCAACATTTTTCCTCCTCATCTTGATCATCATCTTGATCATTATTATTTGTTGTTGGTTTTGCTGTGATTGTTAGAGTGTAAAACTTTGGTATGCGCACTTTCTCCTTAAATGCTATTTTCGTTAACATTGTTTTCGTCTCAGTCTCAGTCTCAGTCTCAGCCGGAGTCTTGGCCATTATCCGCACTCAACATGATCATCATCATAATCATCGCGTTGGATTCGTTTCCGAATATCTGTGTTACTTTAATATCTAATTTGCGGCTTAGCTGTCGACTTCCCTTGCGCCTCTCATTCATCAGTTATCCCACCCACCCAGTCTTCTCTTTTTTTTTGTTTTACCTTCTTTTTACAGCTTTCTTTTTGATATTCGTTTAATCGGTTGCTTTTTTTTATTATTCTTATTATGACTTTTTTGTTTTGATCTATAAATTGGTGTTTAATTGGCGCTTGTCAGTGTCGTAATTTTTAATGCAAGCGGAAAGAGAAGCTAAGTGCCTCTTTTCTCCAAAGTGGCCTGTTTGTGTGTTGACCCCGTTACGTTGTTGGCTCAAATGGCGGCTGGCAAAAGCCACTTGACAACTGGCAAATTTTGTGGCGACTGCAACAAGAAGAACTTCGTCAACTGATTAAGGACTCCACCGTCTACTCTCAGGACAAGTAGTTGGAAGAAAAATACTAGCTGAAGTTGCTCTTGGCCAAGTTCTCAACCAAAAGCTCCAGCCATTGACCGATTTTTATGCTAAAAATGGTTAAGAAAAATTTTATTACAAATGTATGTACTGAAATTATATAAAAATATAATACGAGGTCTACAAATATTGAATATTTATGAAACTTATTTAAAACCTTTTTGCTTTGTTTATTAAAAATAAATTATTAATCTTTAAAGCAACCTCATTTCATAACATAAGTGTCTTTATTGCTAAAATAGCTGAGAAATATATATTGTATAATAAATAAGAAAATATAAATAATTAAATATATAAATACAAATTAAAATTTTTTTAAAAATATGAAAATTTTATAAAAACTATTTAAACCTTTTTTTAAGTTTATTAAAGATAAATTAATCATCTTTAAAGCAACCTCATTTCATAATGTAAATGTCTTTATTGCTAAAATGACTGAGAAGTATTGTATTAAAAATAATAAAATAAAAATAATTAAATTTAAATAAAAGTTACAATTTTTTACAAACAAACAAAATGTATAAAACTGATTTTGTTTTAGTTTATTAAAGATAAATTATTCAACTTAAAAGCTACCTCATTTCTTAATGTAAATGTCTTCTTTGCACAAATGAAAATGATGAAAATTAATAAACAAATTAAAATAAATAATTATATATAAAATTAATAAGAAAATGTATACAACTTATTTATTTTTGTTTATTCAATATTAATTAATAATCTTTATTTTTATGGCCAAGAAATATTCTATTAAAAATTATAATGTGAGAATAAATAAAAATATTAAAATGAATAAATATATAAATATTTAAAAAATATAAAATATTTATTCTTTTTTTTTTTAATATTTTATTAGTTTCTTAAAGGATAATATAATAATCTTAAAAGCTACCTCATATCATAATTCAAATATTTGCATAGAAGTTTACTACAGAATAATTTGCCAGTATATCCATAATATATGTATATAAACCAGAATGCTTTTCTTGGTAATAGTATTATTTTTAGCTGCTGCAGTCAGCACACACCATAAAGTCAGAGTTTGTGCATCGTTTGAGCCCAAAAATGCATTGTTTTAAAAATACTTTTTGTGTATGTGTGTTTTTTTATGCAACCAATTGAAATAATGCGTAAACTCATACATTGCAAAAATATTTCATTGGATCGCCATCGCCATCGCCATCTGGCAGACTGACCCAGTTGCAGCTCCACCTCCTGCTGCAGTATTTAGTGTATATTTATGCATATTTGACGCAGTCTCTCTGTTGCTGTTGCAGTTGCCTCATGTGGTATGTGGCATGTGCTGCACTTGTGGCACGTTCGTTAAAACATTTCGAATACCGCTTATTCTTTTTAACCAATATAATCGAAGGTTTGGATAATCTTTGGTATGCCAACTTGTTTAATGTATTTATTTAAAACTGATTTCAGAGAATTTTATTTGACTGGTAGAAAAATGGGCAGAAAATTGTTGCAAAGTTTAATATTTAAGTTTAACGGTTGAGCGGAAATGGCTCTTAAAATTAAGTTTATTAATCTCTGATTTAATATAGAAAATTGGGAAATAATTTGCTCATTAAATTAATGCGCGGGCAATGCCGGCTTACATTGTATCTAACAGATACAATTGTATATATGTATGTATGTATATTTTGCATGCAACTGTCATTCGGAAACGCGGGCGTAGTAAAAATATTGATTTACGCAGCGATAAATGCCACAGATATAAATGTAGCAGAAAGATACGAATGTATCTATTTATGCTATGTATCTATGTATCTGTATCTGCACACACACAATTCTGAAATATTGAAATCAATTGAAGGTTTTTTGATTAATTGACATGAGCAATGCAAATGTTTTTGGCGCTTTAACAAATACATATGTACATAGTGGAAGTATGTATATGTAAATATACATACATATGCAACGATGTGTCTGTGTTGTCATCGCGCCAAACAGCATAATATTTAAAATGTATCCAAAGAGATACATTACACATTACGGCCATCGCTGCCAAGTCTTGGAAATTCCCTTCACTGCATTATTTCCCACACCAGCCGCAGATATAGAAATAAAGCCAATGACAGAGATGGCATGATGTGAGAATGAGCAAGCGTGAGTGAGTGCAACAAAGACAGACGAAATAGTTGTTGCTGTAATTGTTGTTGTTGTAGAGAAGGGGACTAGCATTGCAATATCACAGAGAGATACTTTGGGCCGGCTTGCAAAGTTGGTAGTACGTCGTCGTCGTTGTCTGACTGCAGGGCTTACGTTGCCGTCGTCGTCGTCGTCGTCATAGTCATTTCCAGTGTCGTAAATTTTATTAAAGTGCCCCACTCTATGCGAGCTTGCCACAAAAGCTTGTCAAGCAGGCTTTGGACAACTCCAGCAGCAGAGAGCTTAATCATCATCTTCAACAACATGTTTATGGGGATCATCATTACATTGATGCGACATCAATTTTATATCATACATACATATTCTATGGGATTTACTTGATGTATTTCATAATTTTTAAGTATTTTAAAGTATTTTAAATTCATTAAAAAACTAATTCCGACAAGTTTTTGACTTCCTATACAGTCAGTCAAGTAATAGT
Organism: Drosophila limbata; assembly: GCA_963924055.1. NCBI lineage: Eukaryota > Metazoa > Arthropoda > Insecta > Diptera > Drosophilidae > Drosophila > Drosophila limbata. The sequence goes on from OZ001353.1 coordinate 10,357,328, forward strand.
TTGCTCAAAATAAATATTGTGAATAACTTGATAAAAATAAAAATTTCAACGATTAAATGTTTTTCTTATTCTAAAAAATAGTTGAGCCCAATGGATGTCGTTGATTAATTTTAAAATAACAAAAAGAAAAATACCATTTAAGATATTTTTATTGCGAAATGAGGTTATTTTTTGTTTTTTTACTATACTATTAAAAACAAATATTTTCATAAGTTCATATTTAATCAAAATCATAAAAAGAACTGATGTGAAAATAATGCTCAATGAATAACGATTATTTTCTTTGTCAAATTGTTTTAAGCAATAAAAATCAAAAAGAAACCAAAAAAATGTGTTTTTTTTCTTTAAATTTTGGGAATTTTTTCATTTGTTAAAACCAGGGATTAAATCCGTAACCATAACCGCAACCGTTAACCGGTATTAACCGATTGAAGTTGGTAACCGTAACAGATTATCTGAAATTATTTAAACAGAAATAACCGTTTAGAAACCGATTTATGAGTAACGCTTTATCTCGATTCGGTCAAGCATAAAATTTAATTATGTTAAAGTGTAATCATTTCTTTTTTTTAAATATATAGGATTCTTGTTTCTAAAAAGATCTTAATTTTTGAAATTTTGTTTGAAAAATGTACATATCTTTAACATTTTTTACCGTTATTTTTTTGTGAACCGAAATCTTACCGATATTTCGAAACCGAAAGAATTAAAAAAACCTTTAACCGTTACTTAACCGATATACAAAAATTGAACGTAACCGATAAGCTAAAACCGAAATGCGAACATAACCGAAACCGTAACTAAAAACGGTATTCGTTTCGGTTAAAACATGTACAAGCCTAACTTTAAATTTATTTTGAAGACAGTAGTTATTCTTTCTTAAATATGTATTCAATTTTCGTTATTTTATTATTGTTAAAACTGCAACTGGTTTTGAAAGTAAAAAGCTAATTAATTTTTTGTTGGTCAAAAGAATTACTTGAGTAACTGTATAGAGAGCTCTCGGTCTATTTGGCATTGCTTCCAAAGCTCAAACGCTATCACCAAAGTGATTTCTACTGCGGCTGCAGTTCAAATTGATAAAGTTGATGATGTTGATGCTGCTTTGGGTGGTGGCACGATTCTCAGAATTTGGTTACTTTCGGTATCTGACCTCCCTCGGGGAGGTTATCTGCTTGCCGCAGTACATAATTTGAATTAGATTCTAAATCTGTACATTGCTTTCGCAATCTTGTTGTTGCAAATTGTTTTTATAAATAGCCTTAAGTTCTTTGTACAGACAAACAATTCAATTGAAAACAAAAAAAATTTGAAATTATAAGGCGATTCGCAGCAATTGGGCAAAAATCAAGTTGGCAAAGTGATGAATCTGCTGCGTTCGTGGCATTTTTGTAACTGAAAACGACAGCGTCGAGCCCAAAAACTCGACTTTAATAAGAAAGAATGAAACAACAACAAACAAACTGTAGTGCAAATAATCGAAACTCTCTTTGAAGGCACGCTCGCTCTCTTTAGTTGTGTGTGACGCGCTCTCTTCGCCCACACAAAATGCATGCAGGCAGGCAGCGACGCCGGTTTTTGCTTTTACTACTACTACAACTGACGACGTGGACGTTTTGTTGTTGCTATGTTGATATGTATCTTAAGTTTTGTACTGTATGTATGTATGTAGTAAATGCCGCTCAGCTGACAGCCAGCAGCGGAACCGGCCATGCACTGGATTGTGCGGGTCTCCCAACAACTTCAGCGACTCGAGCTCGAACTCGAACTCAACATCATATCGTGTTTGTTGTCCGCTGTCTTGTCGTCTGTCTGCTGCTGCTGCTGCCTTCTGCATTCCAGTGTGTGTTCCAGTCAGACTAAGTCAGCTAAAGATATTTCGGACTGGCACCGTTCCAACGAGAGCGGCCATGCAACATTGCCATCGTCGGCATCAGCATCGTGTCGCGACCGTCGGCTTGTCGACACTTCGGCTCGATTGTTGTTTCGTGATTGTTCGAGGGAATAGCGCCAGCATTCCGAACAGTCCGATATTAACTTTCAAACTGTACGGTTTGGGTGCGTTTCCAGCAACACAAGCAGCGCGTCGTGTTTCAGTCACATTGCCACAAATACAAATACAACAACAACAACGACAACAGCTACAATTACAATTACAATAACAACTACAACAATAATAATGCAAGCAGCAATAACGGCAACAACGAACAACTATTATTATTTATATTGAGCAAACAATTGCTTTTGTTATTTTAAAACAATTGAAGTGAGTGCTTAAATCCGTGAAGACGTCATTTATTTTGGCGAAATTTTTGACGAAATGCATAAATATAATAATAAGGCGAAAGAAAGAGAAAGAAGAAGAGATGAGAAATAAGCCATTATTTATGACTTTTTGATTCACATCCTGCTCTTTGTGTTGTGCATTTGTATTCGGTTTTATCTTCTTCAGCTAGTTTATAACGAACAACGATCATGCGACAATCCAAGTTTAAGTTGTTTCTTTTTCATTTTTTTATTGTTTGTTTAATATACTACATACATACATATACATATATATTATTTTCGTGTTGATTTTGATTTACAAAACGGAATCCGCTCTTTTCAATTGTAATTTCCGGTGTAGCGGAATTTCACTGTGCATGAGTGGCGAGCATGTGAGTGTGTGTGTGAGAGACAGCGTAAAAGACAGTGAGGAAGAGCGTGAATACGGGTGTGCAGGTGTGCATGTGTGTGTGTGTGTGTTTAGTAAGCACAAAGATAAACATAAACAGGCTGTGTGAAGTGAAATGAGTGAAAACTGAGCCCAGAAAAGTGCAAAAAAAAACAATAAAATAATAAAAAAATGTGTTTGAGGTCGTGGCATTTCGTGTTGTCTGCTTTTTTTGATTGCTTGATTGAATCCATTGCAAGTGTCAATATTGCTGATGTTACATAAATTCCAACAACAATAAATGCAAATATTTATTTTGCAAACAACTAAAAAAAATCCCCCCATAATCAATAGCAAATATAACAAATCAAGATTAGCGTGGCACAACAAATGTCATGCACAGGGGACTCCCCCGTCTAAATTAAATGTACTATTTCTAAAAGGTCAAAGGTCGAAAAGTGTTTAATTTGAGTTACACACGAAAGCCCACTTCAATGTTTATAAGCTAAACTAATTGCAAAACAAACAATAATTTATCGCAATCTTATGGCGACTTAATTATTAATACTCTAATGAGAAAGTTCTTTAGAAGTTTCTAGCGGACCTGAAAAATATTTCGTTAAGTTTAAGACTACAAAAAATTGAATTTGATCTCAAAATTCAAAATTAAAGTGTTGCTGCCGTATTGCGAAAACTTTATATTTGCCAAAAATAAAAAAATAAAAAGTTGTAATGTTGTCAAATCCTAAAAACAAATGTATCTAACAGAATTTTTATCTTACAGTGCGCGGGCAAAATGCAATAGTTATATAGTGAATACAAATTGTTAAACTATTTGTTCAAAAACTCAACAAACGAATATTTAAATAAATAAAAAGAGAGAAACTCAATTCGATTGTATAAACAAATAAAAAATCGTGTATAATCAAAAAAAAAAGTGCAACAAATGTGCAATAAAATAAGGAAAATTTAAATAAATAAATATTTATACAACGCCGCTGTGTTCATTGTTTTTTTGTTGGCAAAACATTTGTAATAAATTAACATAAAACGCCAGGCAACTACAATGGCACTAAAATAAACATAAAACTGCTGCAGTTTAAAAAACACATAAATAATCAATTAAATCAATATATATTTTAACACTTTTCAAATCAAAATAAAATATAAGCTACTTATAAAGTTAACAAAGTTAATCAAACAATTGCTGTCACGGATTATATACAACATAAATATATAAATATAAAGACTTTTGCGCGTTTATTAACTGTAAGTATATGAAATTAATCAAAATTTATTATATTGTATTACCAATTTGAAACTTGAGCCAAATTCACGTTTGCGTTTGCTAAAACCCAAGACAGTTAATTAATAAACCAATCAATCAAGGCTTTTAATTTCCAACAACACTTTCTCACCATCAACAGTTCTCAGCAGTCAGAACTTGAATTTAAGGTTTTTATTTCATGTTAAAAACTCTCAGTCAGTCACTTAAAATCCCAAACGACTTGGGATTTCCCCTATTGAGCTACTTGTCGTCGGTTGAGATACAAAAATTGAGATACAAAAGCTCATGTCGTGTAAAATGGCACAACTTGAGTTTGTCAAAGCTATTCGTGTAAAATTTTTATCTGCGTTTAGATTTATACACACACACACACACACACACACAGATGTCATCAAATTGATTGTTTTTTTTTGCCCATGATAACAACAAAAATAAACATGCAATTTTGTAATTATTAGATTTTATGGTCTGTTTGAGATGAGCACGAATCGAGTACATATAATATTTAGAAAACACTCATTTTTTCTAAGCTTAAATATTTTTTGCCTGCTTTGTTTCCGGTGCATTCCACTGTGCGTGCTGTGTCTGTCAACGTTGTGTCCGAGGTGAGTGAACTCCAAACTCGAAAACCTCGATAACTGTCTACACAGACACAGTCAAAACCACAAAATGTTCAATTCCAAAATGAAAGAAATAAATAGGTGCGTGTTTGTTTAGGCCTTAACTTATGCTGGCCATGCAAGTACACTACAAAACATCCGAGTTAACAACTCGCTTTTCCCATAATTTGTGAAAACATCTGTTGTTATCCAGATTGTTCTACAATCTCTTGCCAATTTATGAATAGAAGTTGAATCAAGAAAATACTTTTTCTTTTAATCTACGCATTTTTAACTTCTCTACTAAAGTTGGTCATATCTATGGTCTAAGACGGACAGAAGATGATTATGATGAAGATGATTATGATGAGGATGATGATGTTGGTGGGAGCGTAGCGGTTATTGACTTTGCGTTCTACTCTATCCACTTGAATCGTGTCTTGTTGCTTACGATCATTTCGTTGGCATTTCTTTAGTTTTTAATACCATTGTCGGCACTTTTTTTTTTTTTTTTTGGTTTTGCTTTCCAGCTTTTATTATTTGACTTTCAACGCTGAAAAAGTCGTATATATTTATATGTATGTATATCTCTGACTGGGTCAGCTTTGCAGACTGTTCTTTTTGCCAAGTTAAAGTGCGCTGTCATCGGAAGAGACCATGAAAGCAGAAGAATCTTTTTATATTTAGTATTTAAAATTTTGAAGAGTGTTCTATGCTAATGGCAATGCATGTTCATTTAAATAAATTAGATGTCTCTAATTTAAATATAAAAAACCTTTGGGGTTACTATTAACCAAACTTTTATTTTGGATTTTCAGAAATATTTTTCAAATGATGTACCGAATGTTCCATGTATCAGAATAATACATTCCATTTATTGTGAAGAAAATTTTAAATGAATAAAATTAATATCATACAATTACATACAATTTTCTACTTTTTGTTCTAAGTAAATTTCTTGTTTATACTGCATTATTTCAAATTAAATATAAATTTTTTATTTCTTGGTTTAAATGTTACTACACACAATAAATTGAGTATTAAGTTGTTTGTTAGGGAACTATGAATTGATATTAGTAAAAAAAAAGAATCGTACGTTTACGACCAGTACTTACATTAATTAAAAAAAAAAATTGAGATCATTTATTGTGCAAATACTAGATAGAAATCTACATGAATATTCTTTTAAAATAAATTAATCGCCTTAGAATATTCTGTTTCATTTCGGAGATTTTGGCATTTTACTGGATTAAGTCAAAGTCGACGTATATTTCGCGTACGTTAGCGACCACATGTATATTGTTATTATTATGAAAACTAAAACACGATTCAACTCGTTTGCACCAGACATAGACATAGACTAAATGCTAACGAATCGCAAAAAAAAAAGGTGGGGAACATTATTTTTGCAATCTGTTTTGTACAGCAAAAGCGTACGAACGTACGTTCGCGATCCGCGGAAATGCCTTATGATCAGAAGGAAAAGTATTTTAATAATTTTGTGCACATTTTCTTTTGTTTTATTTACTGTGGACGGCAGTCCACGCTAGTGACGAAGAATAAAAGAAAGATTAGAAGGGAAGAGTTTTTTTGTTTGTTTTTTACAATTACTTTAATATTTAGCATGTTTTTTAACATGTTTTGCTTGTTGCGATTCAATCAAAGATTCGAATGTCAATAACGATCTCGCTCCACTGAACCATTCTCACTTGTGTATCATGCACAAAAGGCATTGATCCAACTCAGTACTGTGGTTACGATCGCTACAGATAAGAGCAGCCATTGCCCCGACAATCAATTCGAAGCAACAAAATGATTGAAAATTAGAAAAACATATATTTTTTGAGGCCCAGTGACAAAATGAGCTGTTGGCCAATGCTGCCAGTAGATAATGATGGAATCGATGGAATGTGGAATCAGATGCAGGCTTCTTCTTCTTCACATAAACGTTGTACACGACAACCAAACGGTAGCAACTGGGACAAGTGGCATAAACATAATGTGAAAGTAACGCAAGAGCTCTCCTTTCTGATGAAGAGACCCGTTTTGGAGGTATCGGAACTACTCTACAATCTTACTCTGCAGAACTACAACAATATATTGAATCCAAAAGGTAAAGGATGGAATACACGGCGTGTACCATTCTCTCGTATGGATGTCTGTGATCGTTACCTTAGCGTTTTCGACTTGAATGGAAACCTGAGGGAGCCAAGGCATCCCCGAAGTTTGATATTGCTACTGGAGTTCATGCAGAGTATCATTGGTAACGATAGTGAAACGGAAACTTCTATACGTCAAATCTCAAGGGATTCGACATTTTCGGCTGGAACTTCTTCTTCCTTTAGACTTCTCAAAGACAGGACTAAAACAGGTTCTGTTAATGTCAATGAGAAATATAAAGTATTGTATCCATATCATGAAGATAAAACATATTTCATGTACAGCAGGCGATTGGGACGTCTAATCGATCCGGATGTTGACAAAATGGCAGCTGCGATTGAAAGGCGAAAATTTGTAGCTAACAATAATCCAACAACGACAGCAATAACAGCACCAACAAAAACAGCAACAACAGCAGGATCAAGTCGTCAAAGTCAACTTGGTAAAAGGGATGATACTCGATCAATAACTGAAAGGCGAGTCCGAGGAGATTATAGAAATAACCTAATGAGTATTGGTTCAAATTCAAATCGATCTGATTTCATGTTGACCGACGATAAAGGAAGACGTCGTGGTCAAGGCAGCGTCCAGTTGGATTTGCGTTCCGAGCGTGGCAAATTTCTGCGTCAAGTTTTGCAGAAAATCAACAAGTCGGATCCCGAAAGATTTCTAAAAGGTTTATTAGATCTTGACCTTAAGAATCCGCGTGCTAAGCAAAAGAAAGCCAAATATGAAACGGAAGATTCTCTGCGATCATTGGCCACGTTCTATGCGACTGTTGTTACCAAAAGAAAGCAATCGACTTTCAAACTCAAGACATCGACTTTCAAATTCAAAAGGGATTCACAAGAACAAAAGTATCCAAAGTATCAGCCGGTTCGAAAGACATTTGATGTTAATGTTGAAGCGAATTTTGATAAAATGTCTCTACGAAAAGAACGTGTACGTAAATACTATGGGGAGCCATTGCCCGTGCTCTTTCATGCGCCATATAATAACAGTGATAAAACCACGTGGTTGCGTCGAGATCCGAATCAATTACGTTTGCAGGAAGATGGACATTTGGGTAGATCGAGCGTGAGACGATACAGACGTGACTCGTTGCAAAAAGCACTGTATCAGGCCAAACGAAGCTATTCCATTCACAGTTTGAACAGTCAAGTGGTTCAATTTGCATCGAATGTGGAGCTGCAGAAGAAGCCCGAATACAAACGTATTTTTCCGTCCACCAGTAGGCGATTCAAAGCAGTCAAACGAGCCACATCAAAAAGGTCACTGATCAGGTCAAAGTAACTCAAGAGTTTTTGTTTTAAATAAAAATTGTAATAGTACGTTTCGTTTCGTCTAAAATTTCTTTTTAAAATATGAAAACACTTTTTCCATCCATCTGTACAGTACATTACAATGTACTGTGCACCCTCCTGCAGCCTGCCACAAAGCGGCACCCTTTGCCTGCTAACATGTGAGGCAGTTACGGAGCCCATCCAAAAATGTCGACGTCTCAATCCTCATTGGATGGCGGAGGAGAGACGTTGGTGTCTCCACAATGGCAACGGATTGCGTCAGTTGGCCATATTGTTGAAACGTCCGGTGGAGAAAATTTGTCGGTTTCTTTACCAACTGACACTCAAACGTTTTGGCGAAATTCTCAATCCAAAATGTTCGCATTGGAATTGGTATCGAGTGCCATTTGTTCGCCCGGATACTTGTGGATTGTACGATAACATTTTTGATGGGCATGGGAATCTGCGGAATCCCCTACACCCGTATATTCTGCATATTCTGCTAACGATCCTGGACCATTATCTGGACATACCCTGTCAAGGCTACAACGGGCAACGTTATGCGAGTATGTTAGATGAAATCTGCTATGGCCGCAGCGAGGGAAAGTGCACGGATATATTTCGTGCGGACAAGGATGGAATTGGTGCCAGGCTCAGAGAAGAGTGGGATGCATCTGGATTGGGTTACAATTTTGCCGGTAGTGATTTTGATCCCGACGCTGATAGTGACAAAGATGGGCGTGGCAAGAAGGGTCGTGATGATGATCTCGTAGTCGACCGTAGAAATAAGGGACAATTGGATGATGGAAATGGCGCTGGAGCAGACGGATATGGGGATAGAAAGAGCATGAAAGATATTTCCGATCTGTATGCCAAAGTAGTGCAGAACAAACACAAGCGCAAGCTAGTGGAAGCCATCGTTGAAGATGTTGATGATTACGATGTTAAAAAATCAAAGAAACCAAAAGCCCCCAAAGTGCCAAAGAAAAAGAAATATGTTGGCAACGAAAATCGTCGCTACATGGGCGAAATGTTGCCCGTTTTGGTGCATGAACCGTTTGATGAGAGCAAACCCTGGACATGGATTCGGCGACATCCCGTACAGACCCGAGTGCTTCAGGGCACGAAATTGGGACGTGCCCGGGTGCATCGTTATAAACGTCAGACGCTACAACATCAATTCGAGAAGGCCAAGGAACGCTACTCAATGCACAGTTTGTATTCGCTTGACCAATATCCTTCAGTCGTCTGGGAGGATACGTTTGGCAAACGTTCCTACATGCAAAGGAAAACTACAATGGCCAAACCCTTTGACTATAGGACACTTAATGAAACACCCGATGTCGGCATGGCACGTATTACCCTTGCTCCTCCACCCAAAAAAGCGCCAGCCAGAGGCAAAGGAAATCCCAAATCTAAATGAAGGATCTTGCAAAATTGGTTGCAGAACCGGTTTTTTATGTTTTAACCACAGAACTGAAAAACGCTTCCAAGAATGCTGCAAAATGCCAAACAGTAAGACAGAAATTCACAAACGAATCGTGAGAGAACTATTTTCTTTCTCTTTTATAATCAGAAGACTTATTTAAGATTTATTCTTAAAAGTAAACAATTTAAAAATTTAATGGATGATGTGTGTTGGAGTGGTAACAATATTACCAGATTCTTTCATTGTGATGACATCCACAAAGCTTATGAAATAAAATTGCAAATGTAGTTTAATTATTGATTGGAAGTTTTATTTTGACATTTGTAGTTTAATATGTTGGTTGATCTGTAAAAACTGATTAAAAAGATAGGAAAAACTTATAAAAAGTGAAATTGAATTTATAGGGAAGATCAAAACTTAACTATATTTATAAAAGTAGTAGTAGTAGTCATAACCTTTCAGACATGTAAAGCTAATGAGATTAGATACTTTAGGTCAGTGGTATCCACAGTCACACAATTAAATATTGCGCTGGTGTGCGTAGCAGCGAAACACAAAGTCACAAAATAAAATAAAAGCATATTCCAACTGTCGCATGGTTACAATTGGCAACTTAAAGAGAGCAAAGCATTAAGTAGTTGCAGTGTATGATAAAAGACTACCGCTGTAAAGTCTCTCCTCATTGAACGCAGATCATTGAACGCAGATCAGACGATCAGAATCTTTGGGAGAGAATAAAAAGCTGAAGAGACGCGTTGTGAGAGCAAAAGCCGCAAAATGTGCTATTAATAGAACACACGAGCTCTCTCTCTGTAGCTAAGTGAGCAAAGTGACACTCGTGCTCATATTTGGGTTTTCACCAATTTTTAGCATGCTTTTTGTAAAATAATACGAAGAGGCATTTGAGTTGTTAGTAAAAAAAATTAAAGTACGGATGTGTCATCATTTTAATATTATATCATATTTTTGATAAGAATGTTGAGCTGTGTACTCCGAGTTTGATGCTGTGCTTTTGATATTGATTCCTACAACTGTCTGCTCCATCTGTCACTTTATCTTCCAGCTACATTTCCTTCTCCTCTTTTTCCTTTTTTAACCACCACTTTTTTTTAGTTCCATCTTTTCTTATCTTTGCCATTTGCTTAGAAGCAGACCAAGCACGCGTTTCTACCAAATATATTCTTAGTTAAGTACATATGTATGTGTATGTATGTATATGAGTGTGAACTTGTCCTGACATAATGTGTTGCCCAGGACATTCGTTTTTTTACGTAGTTTTTTCTATATAAAAATTAAAAATTTAAATAAACTTTTAGCTATAACTGTGATTATTTCCGCATAATTGCAGCATGAATGATCCTTGCAGTGGAAAATGCTGCGATGACTCGCAGTTGAAATTCTCAGCTCAGTTTCATACTCATTTGTTTCGGAACGCACAACGTTTGCCAAAAAGCCAGATTACTTGTCCGTCCATACGAATATGTCGTTGCTTGGACTCCCTTTCTCTCTCTGTCTCTGTCTCTCTCTCTGTATGTATATGGCCTGTTACGGCCTTTGTCTTTGTGTGTGAGACGAAATCTACTTAAATCGATAAAAACTATCAAATCTGTGCGGGGCGTTTATGCCGCAGACTGCTGAATTCGTTGTCTTTGTCTTTGACTGGGATGGTAGCAGTGACTGTTACTATGACTGTGACTGTGACTGTTACTGCGACTGTGACTGTGACTCTGCCTCGTCACTTATACGACATGTGCGCCTGATGATGCGTCTCTGTCGCAGTCGCTGCCTCCGTCTCTGCCTCTGCCTTCGTCTCTGCCTCGTTCATTTTTCGGCAATGTTGCGTATGTTGTCAAGTCTCTTCCGTTTACAGCCTTCGATGCTGCCGATTTGATTTTTTCTTTTTTTTTTTGTCTTGGCAGCCGCCACCAAAAAATTCTTCTTCATTGTTGTTGGCATGTCCGTTCTGGCACGGACTCCAAGGCACAGAGCTCATTGTTCTGTGGAATGGGTTTGGACTGAGTTTATGGATTGGGTTGATGGGTTGATGGGTGCGTTAGGCAGCAGTTCCGTTCTTCTATTCTCTTCTTTTTTTTTCTGATTTTTGTTTTTTTTTTTTTTTACTGTTGTCAAGGCGACAACACACAAATGTATAAAGTTTTATGTGTGTGTGAGCCATACACAAAGGCGCCGCCATTTAAGCGCCGCAAACGAATTGACCAAAAATGCCATGAAATATATCTATATACATAGTATAAAACCCTTGTCTACATTTTGTCATCCCTATTTGCCATTTTCTTGCATTTTCTCTATGGCAATTATAATGCTAACTGACAAAAAATGACAAATTATAGCAACATTTTAAGACTGATGTGAGAGACAAACTACAAATATATACATGCATATATGTATGTACATATAAGTATATACTTATTGGGCAGTAGTATGTGTAACTGCTGTTCTTGAAATTAATACAAAAATCACGCACTCCTAATGTCACTTTTATACGTATTGCGTGTTCAGATTTCACAATGAAGATTTTTAAGAGCAGACATGAAACACAACCGCAGCTAATCTGTAATTATGCAAATTTGACGATTAAATACACACTCGTTAGCATTGTGGCACATCGTCATTATCTAAAGTTTCAAATTAGTCAAAAACATTTAGAAAAATATATCATAGAATTTTATATCATGGAAAATATTTCGAAAATATGCTACATTTATTCAGGCTGATTTGGAAAAATACAAGAATCAATTTGTAAAAGTTAACAATTTCATGACAGAAAGTAATACAAGAGAAAAAACATTATGAAAAATATGAAACACTTTATCGATAGTAAAAATTAATCACAATGTAATCCCAGCACATCAATTTGGCTTCAGAGAAAAGCATGGAACTATCGAGCAAGTCAACCGGATAACATCAGAAGTACGTACTGCATTCGAGCACCGGGAATACTGCAGTGCGATATTTCTTGACGTCTCTCAGGCCTTTGATAGAGTGTGGCTTGACGGCCTCATGCACAAAATCAAAACGACACTCCCTGTTTACACCCACAAGCTACTCGAGTCGTACCTCTACTATAGAGTCTATGCAGTGAGATGCAACGTTACTACGTCTGACGACCACATAATTGAAGCTGGAGTTCCTCAAGGCAGCGTACTGGGGCCAACCTTATACGTCATTTATACATCGGACATCCCTACAAACGAGAGCCTAACAACATCCACGTTTGCTGACGATACCGCGATCCTAAGCCGTTCCAGATGCCCTATTCAAGCAACATCAAAACTAGCTGATCATCTTGTGGAAGTGGAGAAATGGCTTTCAGACTGGCGTATTAAAATAAACGAACAAAAGTGCAAACACGTAACGTTTACCCTCAACAGGCAAACCTGCCCTCCGCTAACTTTGTATAACACTCAACTCCCCCAAGCTGATGTAGTAACGTACCTTGGCGTCCATCTTGACAGGCGGCTCACCTGGAATGAACATATTAAAGCTAAGAAAACGCACTTAGCTCTAAAGTCCATTAACCTTCATTGGCTTTTAAACGCTCGATCTCCCCTTTGCTTGGACTACAAGGTCCTATTGTACAGTTCTACTCTAAAACCAATCTGGACCTACGGTTCGCAGCTATGGGGAAATGCGAGCAACAGCAGCATTGATATCATTGAGCGAGCACAATCCAAGATCCTGAGAACTATCACTGGGGCACCATGGTATGTTCGGAACGAGAACATCCTTAGAGATCTTAACATTGTAACCGCGAAGGATGAAATAGCAAAACAGAAGGCGAACTACAACATCAAGCTATCTTCACATCCAAATCTTCTTGCAAGGCGTCTAACTCGGGTTTGCAATCGAACCCGCCTCCACCGCAACGACCTCCCAGCCCAGCAGTAATATATCGGGGCCCCCAGACCTTAATCAGTCGTCAAGACTGTAAATAAGTTATAATTATAAGATTTTTAAACTTGCTGTTAGTCCCGATAAGGAGAAGATCCAGCAAATAAAGCAAAAGTATAATAAAAAAAAAAAAAAAAAAAAAAAAAAAAAAAAATTAAAGAATGTGTTTGAAAAGGTCTAGAATTTAAAAAACATTTGGAAGTCAGCAAATACCTTATCGAAAGAAAAAAAAATAATCAATTTGGAAAAGTCAACAATTTAATAGCAATATTTTATTTTATTTTACAAAATATCATGGAAAATATTTTGCAATATTTTGCATTTATTCATTAAACACCTTATCGATAGTAAAATAAAAGAACCAATTTGAAAAAGTTAACAATTTAATGGAAGATAATAAATTCCTTAAAAAAGGTCATTAAAAATAGTTCGCAATATTCATATTAACCGGAAACACCTTATCGATAGTATAATAAAATCAATTTGGAAAAGTCAAGAATTTAATGCCGAAAAATTATAAAAAAGAAAATATTTTGGAAATATTCTGAAACATGCTACACTTAGTATTTAGGAAACACCTTTTCGATAGGAAAAATAAAATAATAGTTTTGAAAATATCAACAATTTAACAGAAGTTAATAAATTTCTGAAAAAATATCATTAAAAATATTTTAACTGGAAACACCTTATCGATAGGAAAAATAAAAGAATCAATTTGGAAAAGTCAAGAATTTAATCACAGTCACCTACAGAGAAGAAACTTCAGCAACAAACAACAAGATACTTTTTCGTTTCTCTTCTCTGTTTGCCTCCACTCGACAAGCGGTAATTTATGGAGACTCCTTAATTCGACCACATGTAGATGTGTCTCTGTGTGCATGATTACTGCATTTATGAGATAAGTTTTTACTGTCGACAACAATTAAATTACATTTTAGAGTTTATAGTCTGCCTGCCTGCCTTTTGGCCCCTACTGACCCTCTTCCACCCCCTTCAGCTGTGCTGCACTGTATCTTTTGCTGTCGCCAAACTTCAATAAATTCTAATAATTTATTTCATAACCAGAATGCGCCTTCCTTTGGCAACAAGCATTGGGTGACTGCAATTGTAATTTCAGTATCAAATTGTATGTATGATACCAAAGTAATGCTGCAAACAGTCAGACAGACAGAAAGACAGACAGACATAGATACAGACTCAGACAACAGAATTGCTAGAGGAAAAGGGCAATCGCAGAGTTCAGAGTGATTGTGATAAACAACGATACGAAATTCTAGACTCTAGATACATTATTTGCCAAACAACATTTTGACATATAATTGCTCTTTTTGGGCTACAAAGTTTACTCGACTATGTGTATAGGGTATTTTATAGATAGCGTACATATGTAATTATATAAATAAATACTTATTTATTTAATGTCAACTAAGATGACCAAAAATATTTCAATATTAAATAATATTAGAAAATATTATTTTAAATTTAAAATAAATCTAATAAAAATTTAAAATTAAAACTAAAAAACTATACAAGAAATTGCATTTTTTAAAGTTTAAAAGTCTGGGGATATTGATGCAACATTTTTGACATCGATTTTGGGTAACCAAAATAAACCCAATGTGAACAATAAGTATTAGTATTTTCTTTATTGGTATTGGTATAAGTATTAGTCTAAGATTGATTAGGAATCACTTAGTTTAAGAATTAGTTTTGTAATAATATTAGTTTTTAGCATAAAAATGAGTATTAGTAAGGTCACGGATTTGTTCAAAGGTATCGGGAAAGTTATAAAAATTTTCTTTTATATTTGAATGTTATTAAAGTTAAAGGATCTTACCTTTTCGGACAGTCTAACATTGCAAAAGTAGGCTAATTTTTGAGTCTTTAAATTTCTAAAAATGGTGATAATTAAATCATGTCAAGTTGCATTTATAGGGGTGTTGAGTATTCGGTTTGTGCATTGACATAATGCCACCCTCATATTGCCTCATTGCCAAATTCACACCCACATGTTGTGTGTGCACGTACTTTTGTCATATCTGTCATTTATGTGGCATGCAACCGCCTATTGCAATTTGCAACTTTAGATGCACGTACAATATTGGTATTTATATGTGTGTGTGTGTGCGTGTGCGTGTGCGTCTGCAACCGCGGAAATGGAAAAACCGCAATGCAATTTCCCTGCTGGGCGAAACTCCAGGCGGCTCTTGTTGCATTTGGTTTGAATTGGTATTCGTGAATGTATTCATCTCAATTCGCGAGTAACTAAATATTCAGCTAAAGAATTTATACTTTCACACTCAATGTGGGGCTTTAATTGAATCATAAAACACCCACAATGAACACTCACTTCATTCAGTCGGATATTCAGACATGGTACATAACATTTGTTAGACAGTTTATGTAATCGCTGTAATTTGCCACATACGCTTTTACATTGCTCTTTTTTGTTTGTTTGTTTTTGTGTTTTCGAGCTGCTTTTTGGAATTATGTAATTAATGCCCTGGCGGAGGATTTTCCCGAACGAAAATAAAACAATAACCAGAAATTGAATCTTGACTGGTTTCCTTGCGCTTTTCGGCCAGTTTGAGTTTTAGGAACCAACAAAACAAAAGCAATTAAGTGCAAAAGATGTCGCATGCAACAGGTTGTGGTTTTCTGCATACAAGAAAATTGTGATTTTGCCACAAGGCAACAACAACAACCACAACAGAGATTTTACACAACATAACCGCAGGAGACGGGGGAAAATTATTGAGGCATGCTGTTTGCTGTTTGCTGCTGGTTTCTTAAGCTTATGCAATTAACTTGGCTAGTGAATGTGGCAACATCTTGCATGTGATTGACTGACTGACGACTTAACTCTCTCGTTGGTAACCACAAATTATTGCGGGAATGCAATGTGGTGAACAGGTCAAACCAAAAGACAAGAAAAAAGAAAGAAAACAATTTAAGCCGATTGAAAATAACCAAGTATTTATTGTGACTTGAATCGTGTTCTCGCCCCCTTTGATCAAATGTTTTCCCTGCTTTTCGTAGGCGTAGCCAAGTGAAACGGAGCCCATTGACAGTGCATCTGAGAAATGACCACCTAAAGGCAACCTTTTGGTAGGTAGCAAGTCAGCAATTTCTATAAACTTGGCTTGTCTTCGTCATCATCATCATGATTCGATTTAAACATCATTGTCGTCGACGTCATTGATGCATTCGAGCGAAGCACACAAAAGAAAGCTGAGAAATGGACACCATTGACGATGACGCTGACGATAACGATAACGATGACGATGACGATAACGATGATGCACTTGCGACGCTCTTTAACCAATACACTCCCTTCCCTCTTCTCAGCATTTTTTCATGTATTTGCCACTCGCCAACTTGGCCAACATGTCTATTAACGGTAACTAGGTAATTGCTGGAAATTTGCCGTTAGAAAATTTGCCTTTTATTGTAGTTGTTGTTGCTGTTGTTGTCGTCACTGATGTTGTTGTTGTTATTGCAATAGCTGTTTTCGCTTGCCAGCACAAAAAGTAAACCGTTCGTTAACACAAAAGCTATCAAAAAAGAAAACGAAATGCAAACGAACTTTTCTTGCTTTTCTTTCTCTCTCTTTTGTTTAGCTTCTGAATGGAAAAGTGTTACCTGCCACTTTGGCGCTACATGTGGCAACAGCATCGCACTTCACTCGCCACAACAACACACAAAACGCTTCTTTTGTACTCTATTCTAATTCATTAAGAAAAGCACACAGATACGAAAAATATACATGTGTACCAATTTTGTGGAACATCCAAAATACTCTGGGCAGTTTCCTGTGAAAAAAATATTGAATTGTTAAAAATATGGAAAGTAATTGTATGAATAGCAATTCTATTGGTAGTTTTCGGTTATTATTGAATGTTTAAAAGTAATAATATAGCAACATTTAAGTTTAATCGCTGTCTTCTTGTTAAATGTGAAAATAAAAAGAAACAGCTCTTTTTATTCCACGATTTCTTGTTGTATTTTCCACTATTGACCTAACTCAACTTGTGCTTTTCAATTTTTCTATTTATTTCGTCAATTCGCTAATAATAGTGCAATTATTTTGTGCTTAAGTTTTATAGATCGTTGTTTATCAAACTTATTGATTGAACAAAATGGAATTCCCGCTGGGTGCAAAATAAGCTCTAAGAAATAAGCGAAAAGATGTATTATTTTTGATTTAAAAAAATGTCATAATTTTAAAATGCTGCTGATAAACTCGAGTCAACAATCGCTCATAAATATCCTACTTATTTGCTCGCAAAAGACTCGCTTGAGAGCCTTTAATGATATATTTTGCGAGGCATTTACGATATCTTTGCCAGGCACTATTTAAATTTCAGTCGATCTGGGAGATATAATAAATTATTGTAAATGTAATCCATTGTAGGATGTGGTCTTCAACCATTTTGTATGGTTTCCTTCTCATTAGCTCGTTGACGAGAGCTAAGCGAAGCTTTTTTAGCAATTTTAATTTCTTTTTTATTCTAAATCTGACAGTTTTTAATGTATGTAAGTGAAAGTCAGACATTTTTGGAATCAATTGTCGGCACTTTGACAGTCTTATTGTGGCACTTTTAAAGTATTTATATATTTGCTGATTTTATTGTTAAAACTCATAGACGGCAGACACTGCAGTGGAGAAATGAAGTGATTACGTCATCGCCAACGCCATTGGCATTCCTATGCATTCGCATCAAAAACAAATGGACTCATCAAAGTGCTCAAGGTGCGACTGAGACTGAAAGCGGGAAAGGGAGCGCGAACGGGAACGGGAACGGGACAATCCCCTTCATTGGGGCACGCTTACGCGGCCACTCCAAGGCCGGTCTAGACACTTTTGACACAAATGCAGCACAGGTCTTTCTAAGAAAGTCCCCTCTCAGACACTGTCTGCCAGTTTAGTAGAAGTAAAAAAACAAAAAACAAAAAAAAAGTGTATAAAAAGAAACAAAAACACAAAATAAAGGCAATTGCCAAGCTGCGTAAATTTCCGCGTGAGGCAACGTCGTCTTTAGGGCGGGAGCAGGGGTAGGTAGGGCAAGGGGGCAGGCCTTCATTACCGGAATCTCTGACGTTGCATGTCATTGTCTGGAGCGTGGGTCTCTGTCTGAGCCACTTGAGACAGCCGTGAGAGGCACATATTGAGACAGGTGACAACAGTCACTCGTTGTTGGGGCTGGCAAAATGGAGACAAGCAATGCCAGAAGGAAGAGGTTAGGACGCAGTCTTAGATGCTACAGCAGACGCACTAAATCAATTAGAGAGCACAAACATTATACCAGACTATTTGCGGACTCTGTGTGGGAAATGTATCTAATCATATCTTTTGTTTAGTTCAGTGAACCCAATAACTGAATATGTTATAACTATCTATTTAATAATTATTGGATATAATATCAATTTTGATAGACAATTCTTGATAAATGCAAGTTTACCTTTAAAAAAAAACTAAAAAAAAGCGAAATTTAAAGACTTGTTTTTTAAAAAAAGGTCTACAATAGGAAGATATTTAAGCTTTTGTTTTTTGTTATTTGTGGCTCCATATGCATCAAAAAAAGTAGTTTTGGATAATGTTATAAAATGAAAGTCGATTTCGACAATAAATGCTAAAAACTATTGAGTCAACGGAAGTGAACTCAATGGGGGAAAAATTAGTAAAAATTGTACAATAAATATTGCAAATAATTATTTCAATATCGCAAAATTAAAACTGCATTAACAGTTGACAACAATCAACATCAAAGCACAGTCGTAAAATCTAAATATCCAACAGACCAAATAAAAAGAACTTGTCCCAGTGTGGAATATTCGGGGGGAATCCCCCTTAGGCATTGCAAAGAATTTCTGACTGGCAATTCAAATTGAATGATTAAGACACGTCTATGAATACCACAATGAGTACTCGATATTTGTTTGTGTTTACTCGAACTCGCATTCGCCTGTTTATTGTTTCTTATTTGCGTGGTTTCATTAAACTTTCATTGTTGTTGGTGTTGTTGTTGTTGTTGGTGTTCTTCTTCTTATTGTGATTGATTGTGCAGCTATTGAAGTTTGTTGTTCTTGTTAACATTGCATTGCCGTCTTCGTAGTCGCCTTTAAAGTTGTTTTTTCAGTTTTATCTGCCTTTTGGGTGGCCTTTTGCGACTTGTGATCAATTCTGCAAATATGTTAATTATTTGCCAAATTGACACAATGCTTGCGCTTCGTCGTTTGTTCTTGTTGTTGACGAGGCTAAAAATTGTGAGATATACGGACAAAAGCAAAGGAAGATTGATTGTGTGATACCCTGTAATCAATTAAAAATTATCAGTGCATTCTTGAAAAATACTGAATCAAAAGATTGTCAAATCCACATCTCTCGATTAAAGCTTAATTAAAATTAGTGTTGTAAATCCGAATTTCGATATAACGAGAAAATCGCTTTTCATTCTTCCCGACTTTCCTTGAATCCTTCTTCTTGTGATGCTTCGTTACTAGCGTGGACTGTCTACAAAGGTTAAAAATCGTATCGCGCTCTGTTTAATAGGCTACCAAAAAAAGCAATGCATAAATTTATCAAATAAAACTTGTAAAAGAGTTATTAAACAGTTTAAAACTCTTGAAAAAGAATTAATGGATCCCTGGCATGATTAAAATGTTATTAATAGTATCATCTAGTCGAATAGATTTGCCCACATCACAATTATTTATTTTGGGCAGAGCTAATTGTCATAATTGATACTCGTATTTGATAAATATTCTTTTGAATGCATATTATAATCTTTCCATTCGTGGAAACGATTTAGATTTTTAATTGATAAGTAAATAAATTATTAATAAATCAATTCCACGATAGCTACAATTGACTGCGAGGGCAGCAGACAACAATTGAATTAAGTTTCGATTAGGAACAGACAACAATTGAATCTATATATAAACATAAAGTCTCCAATAGCAACAGACAACAATTGAATTGATACAAGCACATTAAAAGAGATATAAAAGTTAATTTTGTACATTTTGTATTTTTTCCAAAACAAGGTGATATCAAGCGCATTAGTCACAGCTTCTCGCAGCTGATAAGATAACAGACAACAGTCTGCAGTATCAAATAACAATGCCATTTTTCTATCGTTTTTAATTGAAAAACAAAAAAAAAAAAAAAAAAACAATGGCAAAATAAATGCGTAAAAAGAACAATGCGATATGATAACCTTGAATATAAAAAAGAGAGAGTGGGAGGTAGCGGATTTCGACCCATTTTTGTGGCTCTTTCGTGAGTTCTTTGTTTAAACGGGAGCAGCAAACGCAAACAGAGCTTGTGGATTGGCAACCAAGTGAAACATTCAATGGAGCTGTGGGTGCAATTAATTATTAATGTAAGGCAAACCATATTTGCCGTCTACTTGCCTTGTTTTCTTACAGATAAAAAACAAAAAAAAAAAAACATAGCATTCCAGAGGAAGGCAGAAAGCAGCAACAACGACAACAACAACAATAACAACAACAGCCATGGTGATAAGCTTGTTCTAAGCACTTGACTCTTGGAGGAAAAGACAACGATACGATACGGCATTTAGCATGGTGCGACGTAATGTTGCTGAGCAACAACAAACTAACAGCAGCAACAGCAATAATAACAGCAACAACAATATTAGCAACAACAGCAACAACAACAATGCAGGCAGCTGCTCCTCTAAAGCATCGTCCACCGCGAGTTTGAACAGTCTAACGAATTCAGCCTCGCCGGCTTGCAACATTGTCATGTTGCAGACAGCAACGTTGCCAGTAACAGCAGCAGCAGCAGCAGCATCAGCAGCGCCGCAGCAACATTGTCCACCAACCGCAGCAACAGCAGCAAGGACATCTTCGCAGCAACAACAACAACAACAATCGCCATCGGACGGTGGCTCCTCGAATTGTTCGCTGCCATCGTCGCCGCCGTTGTTGCAGCAAACGGCGACGCCGCCGCAGGGTGCACAAATAGTGCCGCCAGTTTGTGCGCTGCATCATCCGCAGCAGCAGTTGGCGCTGCTTGCGGCCATGCAACACCAGCAGCAGCAGCATCACATGCTGCAGCCACCATTGCCCCCACCTCCCGGCCATCAGCATGGCATGCCACCACACACACATGCACACTCACATACGCACTCACACTCACACTCACACTCGCACACACATGCACATGCGACACATCACGAGAACGGGCATGGGCATGGCGGTGGCATCTCGCCCAATGGCGGCTCCGGTGGCTCCTCGTCGGCGAGCAGTGTGAGCAGCGTGTCGAGCAGCAGCAACGGTGGACAGGGAAATACAGCTGGGAATAGCACCAATGGCATTGGACCGCCACCGCCAGTGGCAACGGCATTGCCATCTGGTCCCCTCTATATACAATATCCCGGCGAGTTCTTTCCATCGGAGTACTACATTGCACCGCATCCGCACGAGGGTATCTGTCCACAGCATCCGCATCATCCGCACGCGCATCAGCATCATCATCAGCCCATGTGCGCCATCTCGGCGGATTATGGTGAGTTGTCCTGTCCTAGTGATGCCATTTTGGGTCGAAACATCAAAGTCTTCTAAATCGACATCGATGACGGCCGATACATCTATTAACATAAGTGAATTCGCTGCTTACAAATTTATTTATTTTTCATAAAAAAAAGCTTAAATTCGAGTTTTTAGCAAGTTGTTATTAAAACATATACTATTTTTTCATAAAAAGAAGCCAAAGTTTGCGTTTTTAGCCAGTTTTTGTCAACATTTTTTATAAAGGAAGCTAAATTTTTAGCTTTTGGCCAGCTTTTATAAAAAAATTTAACGTTTTTGAAAAAAAAA
Organism: Drosophila limbata; assembly: GCA_963924055.1. NCBI lineage: Eukaryota > Metazoa > Arthropoda > Insecta > Diptera > Drosophilidae > Drosophila > Drosophila limbata. Next base: position 10,379,499 of record OZ001353.1, read on the forward strand.
GCTAAGTATTTGATTTTTATCAAGTTTTTATAAAAAAATCTATTAGATTTACATAAAACGAAGTTAATTTTTAGGTTTTTAGGCAGTTTTAAAAAAATAACTGGTTTTTTCATAATAATTGCTAAATTTCAGCATTTTATCAAAATTTTTATCAAGTAAGTTATTATACCCGTTACTTATTAAAAATAAGTAAAAGGGGATATTGTATTCGTTGCAATGTATGTAACAGGGAGAAGGAAGCATCTCCGACCCTATAAAGTATATATATTCTTGATCAGCATCAACAGCCGAGTCGATATAGCCATGTCCGTCTGTCCGTCCGTCCGTCCGTCCGTCTGTCCGTCTGTCCGTCTGTGTGAGCGCCTAGATCTCAGAGACTATAAGAGCTAGAGCAACCAAATTTGGCACACAGATTTCTATAAACCCCACGCAGGTCAAGTTTGTTTCAAAATTTTGCCACGCCCCTTTCCGCCTCCGTAAATCGCGAAAATCCACCACACGCACAGTTTTCAAGATATTATGTTTTTTTAAACGGTGAACGTTAGCTTCTGTTATTACCTATCATCCTATTAAATCCCAAAAAGATCGGACAAACAGAAAGGTGGTACTGGCTGATTAAAGCTTTTAAGCAATTAAAATGCCTAAAAGCATGCAATAAAAAAATTTTAATTTGTTTATGTAAGTAACGGGTATCCTATAGTCGGGAGCTCGACTATAGCCTTTCCCACTTGTTTTTTTCTTAAAAAGAATCTAGTTTTTATGTTTTCCTCAAGTTTTTATAAAAACATCCATTGATTTTTATTCAAGGAAGGTAAATATTGGCTTTTCATAAGAAAAGATGAATTTCAAGATCTTAGCGAGCTTGTATTAAAAAATCTTTTTTTTTTTGTATATAGTAAATCAATTATGTACTAATATTGTAATTATCAAGATGGCAAGACCAAGAATTGGTTGCAAAGCATCAACAACTGAAAATAAAAAGACCACCAAATTTTTAGCTCGTTTCTTCGATAAAACTGAAATAAGCTGAATTTTTCCATTTAGTTATTAATTGAAAAGACCGATATTTTAACCAAGCATCGGTACATCGATTAGCCTCGAAAGTATAAAATAATTAATCTGAAAACCAGCGTTGCATCGCGCTCAAATATATGTTTTGTCTGTACATTGGTGCCCGAAGCTACGATGGTTTCTTGCATTCCTAAGTTGCCTGCCTTTCTCCTGCTCCGTCTCCGACTGATGGCTGCTAATTACATCCAGCATAATCCCCCGCCTTAGCAGCACTCGAGAAGCCGCTAAATAACTTAGTTCGTCACGGAAACTTTCCTAAGCCTTTGTGGGTGTTTTGGAGGGAGCTGTTGCTCTTGCTCCAATTCCCATGATTAGGCGACACTCAAGGCTATTTCTCGAGCTCTTAAGCTGCCGTAAAGTCTCAGTCTCGAGACTTAAAATAGACGCCAATGCCTTCCCCACTCTTTGCCGAACTGTTCTAAAAACTACGCATACGATACGAGCAACTGAAGCTGTTTTTGGCTTCTAAGCTGCAAAGTCAACAAGTAAGCTCTTCATCGGATTGGTCCATCTGGTTTCTCCTCCCCTTTCCCTCACTAAATTAGCTAACTTAATTTTGAATGATTGCACTAGACTTAACAATTGAAAGCGGAACAACAAACAACTTTATCAGCTGGAACAGAAACAAAGCTAAAAATAAAATCTAGAACAGAATCATAAACAGAGAGCAAAGAATTTCATCGGCGGAAATAGGTTAACCTAATCAGCACTATTGCAAAAGCGTAGTTTGTAATAGAGAAGCATTATATGATTGTTATTTTCTTGATTTACACAAGTATTTAAATCTATTATTATTAAGGCACGATTTATATACCGATCAGTTATTATATTTTAAAAGTGCTCTCTGCCTTTCTGGACTGACTGAATCAATCATGACTGACTGATTGAATGATTGATGAATTGGAATTGATCGAATGAATAGTTGACTGACTAAATCATTGATTGCTTAAATTGATGATTGATTGATTGACTGAATAAATGACCGACTGAACAATTATTTCAGTGAAAAATTGATTAACTAATTGATTTACTGACAGATTAATGGACTAAATTATTGACCGATTAAATTACTAAATAAGTTTTTACTTTTTTACATATTATTGATTACTTGACTGATTGAACGAATGATAATAACTGATTGACAAAATGATTGAGGAACTGAATAATTTATTAAGGGTGTGTCTTACTCGATATTTGATGGACTAAATAACTGACTGAATAATTGACTTATTTAGTTTTTGACTGACTGACTACTAAATACTGATTGAATGATTGACTGAGATCGACTGACTTAAAATTTCGATTTTCCTACTATATGATTCTTCGAATATAATTGACTGCTTGTATAATCGTCACATAATTCGAAGTAATCTACAAATATCTATGCTGAGTTCCCAGAATTAGTCGAGATTTCAGCCTCAGACTTACATGGAACACAGTTTTTATTTCTATTGAGCTGAATATCATATTTAAAGACTAAGCTAAATCCACTCCCAATTCGTGGGAACATATCAGATTATTTATAGATTAATTTCTGACACGCGCAATGCCGGGTTACACCCACAAGTCAACTTATATGTATGATAGCTTATCTGGAATATATATGTATCTTTATATACCATAAATATATACCATGATCAATCTTAGTTACTTATAGATTTCAATACCCCCTTTTTCGCAGTTTCCATTTCTATTAGCTGAATAGTAGAAACGCCCTCGTGGCCAAAACGCAGTTGTTTGACTGAAACTTGAATTGAAATTGGAATGGGAATCAGAATGTGAACTGGAACTCGGTCGGACCAAGCTGAAAGTCGTATCCGCTTCAGCTATCATTTCGGCCAGCCTCAAAACCGGAGCTGACTTGGCTTTAAAGCGAATGAATCAGACCTGCCAATCTGCAAATTCTTGGAAATAATATATATACATATATATATATAAAAGAAAAACTTTTGTTCTTGCTGTGGGGAGCGGGGAGTGAAAACTGCCAGCTGTCAGTTGGGAGTGTTGGCCAAGATAATTGAATTTAATCAAGTTTACGGCAACCCAGATACCTCAATTACCAATGTGTCGCTGTTGGCTTTAACCCTAATTGGCCTGTGTCTGCGAGACTATTGATTCAAAGGGGAAAGGAGGGGAGGGGGCTACCTGTTGTCGCCAAAAAAAAAATAATAATGATGAGTAACTCTTAGGCGAAACAAGAACTTGGCCAAGAGAGTACTTGATTGTTTTTAGCAAATGGACAAATTTAATTCAATTGCCAAGAAAACATAAGTTGCTAGTTGGGCTAATTGTATTTGCATGTGGTTGAAATTGAAGTCTCTCCCTCTCTCTCTCTCTCTGTCTCTCTCTCTCTCTCTCTCTTTCTCTCTTTTATGCTTGCATGTCTGCCAAATAGTTTTAACTTTTAGCGGCAACTTGGCCAAAACCAGACAGACCATCAAGTTAGTCCCATGTGCGAATGGAAGCTCATAATTTACAATTACAAGCAAGTGTAAATGGCTTTTAGCCTGTCGTCTGCCGTCTATCGTCTTGTGTCTTTCTTCTGACCCTTGACCCCAGTCTCCATGTACAGTCCAGTCCTGTCTGCCAAACGACAGAGACATTCTTGCTTTGGGTGTTGTGTCTACTCTGCCCCGAGAATGTTGGCTGTTAATCGAATCAACTTGCGAAGAAAATGGCTCTAAGTGCGTGCTGGGCTCGACTTTTTCCTCTAATGGAATTTTCTCCCGTGGCGTTTCTCGAGAAACGTGGCCATATTGATATGGATGCTGAGCATGTTATAATTATAAGAATGCTGAGCATGCTCTTGTGGGGTCTTTGTGCGCTAAAATTATGGCTCTTATTATTGTTGTTGTTTTTGCAGGCGCCACTTCAAATGAAGCTGAATGTTGGGGTGTTGATTGTTCTGGTCTTGGTTTTTACCACTGAATTTCACTTGGCATAATTTACACTGAACTCCCACACACACTTTGCTAGCCTAATCAACATAATTCTTATTATTTTATATGCCACACATGGTCAGTCTACACACAAGTATTAGAGGCCTGGATACTGATACAAATTACTACAGTTTAAGCATTTAAATTCTATGAAGAAATCTGCAGTATATTTTCAAAAATATACCCAATATATGCTGACGTTTTTAAAGAGTTTAGTGTCATTTTGAATTAAGAGAATTGAAAGAGCTTCGATTCGATTCGAATTGTTGAACTTGCAAAATTAAGACTTGCCCCCTGTTTATACAACACTCAACCGAAATTTCAATGAAATGAATTTCATTTCATGAATTGAGGCTGAATTTTCAGTCAACATTGATTTCATTCACACATTTTGCACGGCATTTCATGAAATGAACAAAGTAAAAGTTTTAAATCAGGAACAACTTGGTGGTTTCTCATTACCTAATAGAAACAAGTGGGCGCGGCTACAGTCGAGTTTGCTCGACTGGAGGATACCCTGTGCCAGTATCCATAATATAGAATATTGGTTGGGACCATCTCATATGCATATTCTGTCAGTTTGGTTCAGTTATCTCAAACAACAAAAAAGTTGTTCATACTAAGACTTGATTTTCGACTGATTGTTCCTATGGCAGCTATATGATATAGTGATCCGATTTCAACCAATTTCGGTCAGGTTATAAGGGACCATCTCATATGCATATTCTGTCAGTTTGGTTCAGTTATCTCAAACAACAAAAAAGTTGTTCATACTAAGACTTGATTTTCGACTGATCGTTCCTATGGCAGCTATATGATATAGTGATCCGATTTCAACCAATTTTGGTCAGGTTATAAGGGACCATCGCGTATGCATATTCTGTGATTTTGATTTAGAAGGATCAAACAACAAACAAGTTTTTCATACTAAGACTTGATTTTCGACTGATGGTTGATATGGCAGCTATATGATATAGTGGTCCGATTTCAATCAAATTTGGTCAGGATGTATGCGACCATCCCATATGCATATTCTGTCAGTTTGGTTCACATATCTCAAACAACAAAAAAGTTTTTCATACCGAGACTTGATTTTCGACTGATCGTTCCTATGGCGGCTATATGATATAGTGGTCCGATCCAAATTTAAAAATAAACTTGACCTGCGTCCGGTATCCAGCAACCTACATGCCAAATTTGAAGTCTCTAGCTATTATAGTTTCTGAGATCGACGCGTTCAAACAGACGGACAGACGGACAGACGGACGGACAGACGGACGGACAGACAGACGGACATGGCTCAATCGACTCGGCTGTTGATGCTGATCAAGAATATATATACTTTATATGGTCGGAGATGCTTCCTTCTGCCTGTTACATACATCACACAAATCTAATATACCCTTTTTGACCATTTTCAATGGGCACAGGGTATAAAAATAAATTACTACCGTTCTCAGTGGAGAAAACTTCTTTAAGTTGAATAAAAATAAAATAGTTTAAGCATAAAGTAAGCACTTGACATACTTAATATATTTCTTGTATACTGATTTTTCAATAACTTTTCCCATCTTTTTTCAACCCACTTGCACCTGTTTCTTGACAAAACTTTATGCTCTCAATGACAGACTGCAGCACGTATCAGTTTATCAACTGATTTTATAACTGAGAAATGTGTTGAAGTGTGCACAGCATTCAAGTACAGGCAGCTTGTAGAAAGTGCTGTGAATGGAGCGTTCAATGAACTCATCACAGGTCCACTCAGATTTCTGTGCCATGGCACCGAGGGGAGATAGCAAAGTTACATCAACAGTCTGAAGCAATAATAACAACAAGCACAACTTCAAGAACAGTCAATCAAAATAGGCCCCCCCCCCCTCCTTTGATACTCCCTCTTGATAAAGTGGCTCCTCGATGAACTCTAAGCACTCAGAACGGTTCGACATCGACATCACGTTGCTTCCAGTATAAATTTCAATATCTTACGAGCATGTGCTTCTTTTGCTTGCTTTCGGCTTTATATTTTTATCTCTGTTAATCTTTTTATACCCTGTGACCATTGAACAAGCACTAATAGTGGGTATAATAACTTTGTGCAATAGTTTGTAACGAGTTAAAAGTGTTAGTTTAAAAGAGTGTTTAAATCTAAAGGAGTATGAGAGCTAGAGACCGTCAAGTTCGTAAGTGTGCTCCAAAATACTTCAAAAACACAACTAATTTATTTTTAATTTATACACAAATAAATATACAATTTTCTATAATTATTTCATAGAGAAAAATTATATTTTCAAATGAAATTTTTCCAATTCTTAAGCGTCGAATTCTTATAACCTTGTTTTATCTGTAGCAAAAAATGTATGCAGGGTATCCGCTATTTGAGCACTCTCTTTTAGTATTCCTCAATATGTTGGTCATAATTTTTAATTAACTTATGGGCAGCCCGCACATTGCCGAACTTCGGCATCTTATTGAGACTTGTGTTGGGGAATAAAGGCGGGTGGACGTAGAGTAATGTACGTATGTATGTATATTCCCTAATGTTTATGAGTATTTCAATTTAATGAGTATAATTATGAGCATTGTACTACGAACTTTGACATTTGTAGATTGTTCTCAATATTCTTAACTATTTAAGAGGAAATAAATGTGCGCTAAAAAAGAGTCAGAGATAAAGAAGGCAATGTCAATGTCCTTGCTGACTTGTGTGGGAAATGGCACCTGATCTAACTTAAACTGTGTCACAGTAACATTAACTGCCCCTCGAGTCGAGGAGGAGAGGACAATGAGGAGGCACAGTAACAAAGCGATTGCAAGCAAAGTAAATACTCGAATTATCCCACAAGCAGGTTTCATCTCAGTTTCCAATTCCGACTACAATGACGCCTCAGCTACTCAGCTAGGCAAATACTTTCAATTCGTTTCAGTTCGTTTTTTTAGCCAGTTCACTGCTCCACTAAAGATTGGATTTGTTTTCTAAAAAAATTCGACGTTGCATTGCCTGCTGCTGATGTCATCACTGTCGTTTTCACAAGCTTTTTTAAAGCAAATTGCCTCTTGAACAAGACATACTATATACATATACATACATATGTATATACTTACCTTCTTACCGTGTGTCTTCTACCTGATGAAAGCTCCCACAATTTATCTATTCGCAACATAAACTTGTTTAGTTTTACGATTCGCTTTGACGGTTAGATTTATTGACTTCCTCGGTTTACCCAATTTTGCATTGTGCGAAATGCTAATGGGTCGTTGTCGTCGTCGTTGTCTGTGAACCCATCAAGCGCACCACTGCACCACAGTTCCACCTACACCTCTTCTTCTTCTTCTTCTTTACCCTTCTTTATTGTGTCACAGTGGATTTGCATATTTGCCGACAATTTGACCTCGGGCCACGTCTTTTATAATGCCAGCTCGAATTTTTATGATCCGAGAATTGTTGCCTCGTCTTGAGCTTATGCCACATTGCAACATTCGAATGTGTTGCAAAGTTGCCACAATTACTACACTAGGCAACACAACTTGACATATGTATAGCTTTAGCTTACTAAATCTATCATAAAAAAAAAAACTTATTTAGTATTTATTGGTATTTAATTTATTAAAAATACTTTAAACGTGTTTCTATAATGATTTCAAATTTCATTTCATTTTATTATTTTTATTCTTTTTATTTTCTTATTCAAATAACTTTTCATTTTTGATTAAATCTTTAGTATGTGACTACCAAATTTATGAATGATTGAATGAATACATCAATTACAATTTATTCATTAATTGTGGAACTTTTTTACTAAGATTAGATTAAATTTGTGGACTTTAAGATTTTACGAAAATTTAAATAAAATTATAACAATTCATCAATTGTATTGATACACATACAGCCGTGGTCATATAAATAGCACAAACCAAAACAGACTGTTTCGATCGATATTTTATCCGATATTTTACATCCGATTATGAAAATTTTGATCACGAACGATTATTGCACTCTTTCTCATGGTATACAGGCAAAAATTTTACCGTTATCATTGTCCTTTTTTTGCTTTATGCTTAATTTTCGTTCGCGAGCACTTATTTTGCATGGTCATAAAAATAGCACATTTTGTTGATACGGTAGATAATTTCTAGGAAAAGTGGTTTTCTCAGACTTTTTTGTTTGATTTTTAATATTTCGGTAAAGAATTAATTAAATTGATCGAAAACGTGCTAAAATGGGTCGTGGAAGGCATTGCTCGGTTGAAGAAAGAAATATTATATTCACACTAAGTGAATCTGGAAAAAAACCTTCTGAAATTGCCGAAATAATGAAATGCTCCAGGAAGATGGTGTATAACGCACTTAAATTAGTGAAGCTAAGCCCAACCTACTTGACAGATCAAAAAAATCGTAAGAAAAAACCGAGAAAAACAGATTCTACAACGGATAGACTCATAGTGCGGAAGAGCAAAGCGGACCCTTTTAAATCCTCTAGAGAAATTATGAAGGAAATTAATGATGAATGTGGTACGAATGTGTCCAGAAGGCTAGTGGCTAGAAGACTGAACGAAGCTTCGCTCTTTGGACGCATCAGCAGGAAGAAGCCACTCCTGTCAAAACGAAACATCAAGCAAAGATTGAGTTTCGCACGGACCCACCGGGATGAGAGTCTAAATTTCTGGAAAAATGTGCTATGGAGCGATGAAACCAAAATAAATAAAGTAGGACCCGATGGCAAAACATTTGTTCGTCGTCCAAAAGGCGAAGCTCTTAACCCCAGGTACACTATGAAGACAGTGAAGCACGGTAGCGGAAATATTATGTGTTGGGGTGCATTTTCCTGGCATGGTGTGGGTCCTCTCTACCGAATCAATGGCATAATGGATCGTTTCATGTATGTGGACATTCTCAAAAATCAAATGGAACCATATACATTTGAGAATATGCCTGTTAAATGGATATTTCAACACGATAACGACCCAAAGCACACATCTCGCGTCGTTAAAAAGTGGTTGAAGGACGAATCCATCGAAGTTCTCGAGTGGCCGGCTCAAAGTCCTGACCTAAATCCAATAGAGAATCTATGGAATGATGTAAAGGTCATGATATCCAGAAGAAAATTTGCCAATCTTGACGATTTGTGGACAGGTGTTCAAGAAGCTTGGAACTCCATTCCGAAGGAGAGATGCCAGAAACTTGTGGAAAGTATGAGCCGGAGATGTAACGCCGTTATTGAAAACCATGGATATTCAACTAAATATTAAATTTGTTCTACAATTATTACTTTTAAGCTTCATTTTTATGAATTATTGGCACATTTTGAAATTGTGCTATTTCTGTGACCACCCATATTTCGTTATTTTTTAATTTTTTAATTTTTACTCTTTTGTTTTAAATTTTTTATAAATTTTTTTTTCATGATGAAGAGCTATGAAGAGCCAAAGTTGTTTGATTTTTAAAAAATATTTTTTAATTAAAAAAAGGATTCCAGAAGTTGAATATTTGTTTGTGCTATTTATATGACCATAGCTGTATGCGTATGTGTACGAAATTCGTATATTTTTTTAAGTGTATCTCCCCCGCATTGACATGATGTGACCCTGAACTTTGACTGACTGCAGAGGCAAACAAATTTCAGTGTTCCAATTGTTATTTAATATAGCTTAATACTCCCTCTCACTTTCAGTTTCTCTCTCTCCCTTTTAATTAATTATTTTTCTGCTTGTCTGACTCATCTACAATGTTACGGACATGTGTTTTGATTCAGAACCTGCTCATTTGCATATGTTTCGCTCAGAGCAAAACAAGTCTATTAAACTTAAATTTATGATCATTTGCAAAGCGTGAAATTGTCATCGACAGTCATCTCGGCTTTTTCTCTTCACATACGATTATATGTATTTTGTACATACATATATACAATTAATACTTAAATGCAGACAAATGCCCAATTAAATTGTGAATGCAACCTTTGCATAAGTTGCTTTGCGGCACAGTGGCGCATAAATATATACCTATAAAGTTTTTAGCGAATGCCAATTAGCAAATGCAAACTTTACCTTTGACTTCAAACATATTTGCCAAATAGATTTCGTAAGTTGAGCAGAAAAAAAATGGAACTTTAAACAAATAAATAAACAAATTGGAACGCTGCAGTCGAGAGTTAAGAGTTCTGAAACTCTATAGCCTTGAACTTTGCTCAACACTCATGCCGTTTCACGATCTTTATTCATCCTGAAAATTTCATTACGTTTGGATAATAAACACAAAAGTTATGCATACAACTTTTTTTGACTCTAGTGCGGAGCAGTGGAATGTAGTTGTGCTGGCGCCACCTAGCGTTAGTTGTTGCTGCTTAGATATGTGTTTAAATGTTTGCATGTGAGTGGGCATAGAGTGCTTTTAAGATGGGTGGGTACAGGATATCTTTTAGTCGATAAAAAGCTGGTAAATTATATAAAATTTGGCGCATTGTTTAATGAAAAACAAATAATTAGTTTTTCAATGTTTCGTCTGCTTTTGGTTACAGTTTTAAGTATTTAAGTGCACTTCTTCGAACTAAGTGAAGTTGGCTGCCGTTAAGAAACGTCCTAAAACAGTCGATCAAAGCTGCCACTCAACGATATGTGGTAAGCCGGGTTGGCACAAAAATACATTGACGCCATCTAGCTTGAATTTGCTTAGCATATCGAGTGGAATAGTATTTGAAAGCTGTGTACAGGGTATCTTGTAGTTCACGGTAACATTATTATTTATTTTGTGATTTTAAGAAAAACCCTCGGGGCGTATGCGTAATATGTATGTATATATGTATATTTCTTATGACCACAACTTCTGCCAGACACGCGTTAATGCAAAAAGACACAAATGCACGAACACACACACACACGCACAGACACAGACATATTCACTGGTATTGGCGTGTGCGTGATGACCTTGCAAATAGCCTTAAGACATCGAACATTGCCAGGTTGTCGTCTTGAGTCTACACACTTTACCTTTTGCTCAGAGCTTAAGTGTGCGACGTATCTTTTAATTGCTTTTTAATGGATATTGCCTGCGAGATGTGTCTACCAACTGGGAAATTGAACAATATCAGTTGACAGCATTAAAGCAGTGCAAACATAAATTACAACAAGAAGCCATCCTTATGTGCTTGAGTGTCTTTATTCTTTGAGCATATTTTATATATCTTTTGAGTATACTATATGCATATGTACATGTATAATATATATTTATGTCGTTGCATTTTTCTTAGCTCTGTTAAAGAAAAAAAGGGCAGCCGCATCGTAGCTTTCATTTGATTTGTTGCTATTGTTACTAGGACTCTCTTTTCCCTTGCCCTCACTTCTCCTCTGACTGCTCTTGGCTATGGCCACTTATGACCCAAGCGCTCAACGACGAGTTCAACAACCCACAAAAAAAAAAAAGAAAAAGAAATAATAGAGGAGGAGCGCAATGCAAAAAAATTGGCATCAAACAACAAAACTTACTTTAGATACATATGCGGAACGAGGGATACGAAAAGGCGAGGCACGAAACGGAATGGGAGACGGAGGCGGAGATGGGGGCCGTTGGAGGGCCGGAGGGTGTGGCAGGCAAACACACATGCAATGCGCATTAAAAATTGTAACTGTTACAGTTACCCTCTCTATCTCTCTCTCTCCTTCTCTTTCTCTCTTGCTCAGAGCTGCAGCTTCTACTCCAATCTGGCAAGTTAAGTGCCATTCATGTGATTCTCTTTTTTCCGATGCCGCTGGTGATGCTGCTGTATCCTAAACTTGTTATACCCTGTAAAAAGTGAAAGGGTATAACAACTGACTGCCACGGTCTGACAAAGCTGAGCCTTCTATTTCTACATATTCACTAATTAGGGTATCTCTAAGTTATATAAAGTGAATATACAGTAAATTACACAGACATTAGCAAAGATTGGATAATTTTTAATAATTCACCCAATAAATAAAATAATAAATAATTTAACTTAAATACCTGCTGACAGGGTAACTGTAAGTCGAGTAGACTTTTTTGCTTATTTGGCCATTCTCGCTGCTGACTTTTGTCTTTTTTGCTTTTGTTTCGACTTCTCTCAATTTTTTTTGGTCAGATTCATTTATTAACAAAAATACATAAGGCAATATTGTATGTATGTTTGTATTTATATATTTGTATACATCGGAATTCATGGCTGGTGCCATCATATACATACATATATATACATATATATTTGGCTAGTGTTATTGTTGTAGCTGCCATAGTACTCGTTATGGTCCTCAATTCCATTCCATGACATTCGTTGGCGTTAAAGTCAACCATCAATTGGGAAATTCAAATATTTCTGTGTTTGATTTGATTAATCCAATAACTTTTAACACTTTTAGCTAGGTGTTTCTTATTTGCTATAAATAATGGTACAATAAATATTAAGTACACACCAAAATCGTTTAATTTATTGGCATTTTGTTATCTCTTAAATTATAACGTCGAGTCAAAGACAATCTGATTAACTTTATTATATTAAGGATAGAATCTCACAAATCTCTTCAAACTCTATTCCAATAAATTCTTCCATCTTTTCATCAGTTCATCAATCATATTGACGACATTTCGTTGAAACGTTGTAGACAAATAAATTATTTTATTTCTTGTATTTATACATGTCAATCTATTTGTCTTATTTCTATTGCTTTGGTTAGAATATCTAAGAGCTAAAGGAACTAAATCTGTTCATTGACTTCGCAGCACGTGCAACCATAAAACTAAGGGACCAATTCGAGCTCGAAATTCTGTTTGCTTGTCCTTGATTATAAAAAATCTGTGCAAGTGTTAATTTGCCTAAGTAATTTGACCAAATCGCCGAACGGTTGTTGAAAGTGCTTGACTAAGAAATACCCTCTAAAGAAGTTTGAATCTTGAAGCTAAAACTGCTATTTTTTAAAATGTAAGTCAAGTCTTAACAATGCTTTCTTCTGCTAGTTTCATTAACTGACTCGACTGGATTATACCCTGTAATACATTTTTAATATAAATTTACTGATTACATATGAGCTGAGATTATGAGACTTCTTCTTCCATTTACTTAATCTGAACTTGTTTCCTTGCAATTTCGTGATATTCAATCTCGACTGAAACAAGTTGATTACACCCTGCCCATACTTTGCGTATACAGGGTATAAAAGGAACAATGTATGTAATCAAAGACAACCTTCGGCAGACTATTCAAATCATAGAAACGTCGTAACATCGCGTTTTATTCACATGCACTAACAACGAGTACTCATTTGTCATGCGAGTGTCGCTCGTAAAAAGCAATGAGTGTCTTGTGGGTTGACGAGCGAAGAAGAAGACACAAAACTCCACCACGGGCTAGACATTCTCTACGGTTTATAGACGATGGCCACGCCCACCAGCCCCTAAAGAGCCTAGTACATTGTCTATGTTATTTTGACATCATTAAACCAAAACAAAACCACAAAATGTCCCCAGGCCGTCATACTAATAATAATAACAATAATAATAGTGTTAATAATAGCACATAAATCCATATGTTGAAACCATCTAAAAATTTGGTTGAAAAATTTGTCACATGCTGTCTTCATGGTTGGATTCTCGCATATAAACTCGAGAATATTTTTGAGTTTGTGTTTTCCAGCGAATTTTCATGTTTTATTGGCACACATGCAAAACATAAACGAAAATTATTGGAAAACTAAATTAAACAAAATGATTTGGCTATTTGCAAAGAGCACATCTACACGGTCTTCCAAAGAAAACCGTGAGAAGACGTTATTATGGAGGCTGCACAGCTGAGAGATACTCTATAAGCAGAACTTATACACCGCAGAGTTCTTAAGAGATGGTAGCAGGGTATTTTACAGTCAAGCACTCTACATTTACTGACTGCATGTGAAACCGATCGAAATTAAAGCGAAGCAGATATTCGAATATGGAATTCGTATTTGAATAAATAAACTAGTTATTTCTCATCGTTTCATCATTTTATCCTCATTTTTTAGATATTATAAATATTATTTAAAGTTTATTTAAAGTGTTTACTTTGAAAAATATTTCTTAATTAAATTTTAAATTAAACAATTTTTTTGCCAACTGCTCTTAGCTAATGCTAAAAATATAAATAAATTAAATTAATAAATGTCTTTTTATGTTTTTTCTACTTTCAGGTAAGCAACAATCAAAGATTCTCGAAATTGCTCATACGCCTGGTAGCCTCAATTGTAAGTGCAAGTGACAACTTCCACGCTGTTTTCAATTAACGACAGCTGCTTAAAACTTTTGACTGCAATTTAGATATGGACGTCAGTGGAAATACATAGTTGAAATGGGAGTGGAGAAGAAGGTCAACTTTTTGCAGTTATGCAAGCATTTTAGGATGCGGATTCCCATGAATCTTGGCAAAGACACAGACGCCTTCTGCTCTCAACTTTTTATGGCCATGTGAAAACGCCTTGAGTTAAAGGAGGTCAGGGTGATGCCACTTCCTGGTCTGATAGTGGAGGAGGGAAGAGGTAGTTAAGAAGTTTCCACGAGCTGTCGAGATGATGTCATCAGTTGACATCTTGTTGAAATTACAGATGCATTCGCTTAACTGCAAATGAAACTCTTTGCAAATACTTTTGCACTTGTTGCCCGATAATCAAGAGCCAAATCTCGGCGACAATTCGACGTCTTTGCCAGGCTTTGACCAGTTTGACCGGCAACGCCCTGTCACTTGCAGGGTGTATTGCAAGCCAAATGACAGTCAAGTCACATGCAAAGAGTTTCAAGTTTTTTTCTCTCTTTTCTTCATTGTTTCTATGGCTGCTTAAATATCTGACACACTCAATTCATTTAAATTCAATTCGATTTAATTAAACAAGTGGCAATGCTACAGACAACAACGTGTTTAACTGAAAGATACCCTGTACTTAAATCTACAACAATAAGATCAATGTAAATTAATGAAAATAATAATAGTCCAAAATTCAATGCTATTCAATATCTATAAAGACATGTTTCCTATTTGTTAACTCGTAGATGAAAAAATTGGTAACTCGACTATCCATTAAATTTAACCAATGTTATGTCCGTGTTGTGCTGTTTTTCTTTTCAAAGTAATATTTTTATTATTTTATTTTTTCCTTAAATTTAATTACCTGCTTTGATTTGTAGTTTAATTTAAATTCACACACGCAAATCATAAAAGATAAAAATTTCATGGACAATTTTAAGGAAATAAGATAAATAATTTCAAGAATAATTTAATAGATAATGCTTCAGTTCTTTCGAAACCTAAATGAAGATTGGCTGATAAACCGAAGATTTATGCGAGAAACTCTACGCCACAGTGCGAAACGGTAAAAGATCTGCTGGCGCCATCTATCGTGGATATTTTACAACTTGGTATACACGTTATTTAAAAGGGTATATTGTATTCGTAGCAATGTATGTAACAGGGAGAAGGAACCATCTCCGACCCTATATATTCCGGATCAGCATCAATAGACGAGTCGATATAGTCATGTCTGTCTGTCCGTCCGTCCGTGTGAGGGCCTAGATCTCAGAGTCTATAAGAGCTAGAGCAACCAAATTTGTCACAGACTTCTATAAGCCCCAGGCAGATCAAGTTTATTTCAAATTTTAGCCAAATTTTTTCGCTTGCTTTTGATTGATTGAAAATGCATGCCAGTCTGTGATATGTGTGATAAGGTATCTCATGGCTGTGGCTACAGGGTATATTTCCAACTTAACTGCCTTCAAGTGCCGCCACGTACTAACAAGAAAGAAAGTGGTAGTCGCAGTGCAATTGCAATTGCCAATTGCCATTCTAACGGCAAGAGCACGCAAGCGAAATCAGTCAGTTAGCTGAATGGCCAACAAAAAAAGTCTTAGAGCGACAGAGAGCGAGAGGCAGACTGAGAGAGAGGGAAACTCGCAGCAAACGCAGACAGAATTCGGGTAACTGCATTGCCAGTCGACAGAGAAGTTGGCCATTTGGCATTTACCGTTACCGTTAGACGCTGGCAGTGGCACGGCAGTTGTTGCAAGGTATTTGGGTCAGATGACGCTAGGCTTAGTGCTTTAACTGCAGTCGATGCCTTCTTTATTGGCCATGACAAATAATGCAAACGCACTCGTATTTAGTTCTGTTACTTGTTTTCTGAATTATGCAAAAAAAAAAAGCAAAGAATTTCAAAATAAATAAATAAATATAATAGAAACTTTAGCTTGAGGTATTATCAAGTGAACTCGATTCGATTTGTACCCGCATACCACAAAGCTGCGACTCTTGACTAGGTTAATTTGAAAGTTTCAACTGCCCCCAATGTTCTAATTGGAGGAGACGGCACTCGACAATCTCGTATACACTTCCACTTCCCACACACACACACACACAATGATTGAGCGATTGAATACGTGTATTCATCTCTGTGTAACTCATCTCCGAGTGAATGACTCGCTCAGCTGCAGCTGCAATTTGTGGCATGCATTCCTTTAAGTGTCGTTAAGTGAACCATTGACTGACAATGCATGCCTCACGTTGACGCCCACACACACACTCACACACGCACACACACACTCGCAAATATATTGCTGCTGCTTTCCATTGTAAGATAAGATTTGAGACTAAACACTCATCACATATACCCTATAATCTATCTATAATTAGAATTCGCATTACATTTTTGAATTTAAATAACTAGATGACGATTTCGCTATTTATTTAAATTAACTATTTAATTAAGAATACTAAAATAATCAATATTTTTAAGCCCTGCTTTTCCAATTATTATTAAAGGTCTCAGTTAACTAACTGATGGATATTTTGACATGAAACGATTAAAATATAAAATAAAAATACTTAGAATAAAAACCATTAAAGAATTTGAAGGCTTTTCTCATAAAAAATTGTTCTCCTAGGAGAATACCCTTTTGCAAGATTATTAATAATTTTTGAATAATTTAATTTTTAAAACCAAATATCTATTTGTTACCCCTTCTATCCTGCCTTGCAATAAGTTTCAAATGGCTTGACAAAAGTAAAGTACTCGCTATAAGGGTATAAAAACCCCGGTTAATAATGAGAATGATATGCACGTTGATTAGGCAAATTGTTGTAATTTTACACAAAATGTTTAGTGCGCAATAGGTCAAATTCAGTAACAAAACAAATGTTCTAAACAGATTCCAAAACTTTAGAAGGGGCTTCGTGTAGTTTCATACTTTAAAAAGGGAGACTCTAGTATCTAGATAAAAGTAATGCATTTGTTGCCTCATTTATTTAAGTGAGACATTATGGGGAAGTCTCCAAGTTGCGGAAGAGTTGATAATTCCTTTGCAGATAAAGCAAACCTGCATAACTGGGAAGATAACAGAAGACTGAGGAATTCCTAGAAAATTAGCGCAACTGATGTCTTATCTTATTTATGTGCTAAAAATAGGAAATAATAATTTTATTAGTAACTTATATAAGAAAGCCTTCAAAATATGGAGGATTACATCATTAGCATCTTCTGCCTTATCTCTATTAGAATTATATTAAAATAGGAGAATGTTTTTTAAGGTATCTGTGTAGAAAATTCTAAATTTGTTCATCAAAAAAAGCCAGAGTAACTTTTGCCTTCATAAGCAGTCCTACCTTATGAATCATATTGTTGTGAGAGTCCCACAAAAACATAATGATAATAATAATAGTAATATAAACAATCCCTCTACTTAATTGTACTTATAAAATGTCTAAAAAGGCAATAGCCGTTTTGTCCGTCGTCTTAGACTGAGTCCAAAATGATTAATTAAGTTGCCTTGATTAATGTTCCAGAATCTGGCGCACAAATTAGCGCGAAAGAGAAGGAGAGCGTGTAGAAAATGAATCTTAGACAAAGGGTATCTGGTGTTTAAGCCAACTACATAAGTAAGTGACCCCAATGCGAACCAACACCTTTCGATGGGGTCATAGCACGTACAGCGGCTGCCAAAATATTGAGCACACTTGCTGAGAATCGAAATGCCATTTTTTTTTTTTGGGACACTACTTGGACGGTGGAAGAGTGTGGAGTGTGGCAGGTGGATTGTGAATTGTGGAGCTTAGCGCCTTTTGGGCTGTGTGACAGGTGCAAATTGTTGAATTTGGAATTTGCACGCTTGTCTAACACGCTTTCGTTGCACGTACATATCAGTTGTTGTTCCCACTATGGTTGTTGTTGTTGTTTCTAGTACGACATATATTCTGCTATTTATTGTTGCTGTTGTTGTTGTTGTTATTGTCGGCATTTTATTTGTCTATGTCTATGTCTGCGCGGCGTCTGTTGTTGTGTTTTGCTTGGCCTCGTTTTTGGGTCGAGTCGGTTCGAATTGAGCTGAGCTGAATTGAGTTGCGTTGAGTTTAGCTGTTTTGCTGTGTTGTTTTTTCCATTTTTTCTTTTTCCCTTTTGCGCTGTGTGTCCTTTTTCGTTTGTCCTTGAAGTATCCTTAACGATGCCGACAATGCTGCGGCCCTATAAATCTTTTGCCTCAAAATGGCGCAGTGTCGCCACATCGCACACGTGTTTATCGGGGGCCTTCTACACACACACAAACACACACACAAACACACTTATCTGTGTATACTCTGTAAGCAGCCAACAGTTTAGGAAACAAATATTTTTCTCTTTGATATCAGCAAAGTTCTTTGTGTTGTATTGTTTTTACACTATGACAACGGGTATATTCAATAATGTTGCGCATTTGTTTTGCGTTAGCTAAAATTATGAGTAAATTTCAGAAATTACGAATGGAAATTTTTTATAAACATCTTATATTAATCGAAAAATTTTTTTGTGATTTTGAAAACGGTCGTTTTTGTTTTTTTTAATAAATTCTCATTAAAATATCTAGAGATTATTGATACATATTGGTTTAACCTTTTTTATTATAGACATGTATTTTTCTGTTGATATTTGCAAATATTCTTTTGAATATATGAACTGTGAAAACCAAAAAAATTTGTGGTAGTAAAGGTAATGTATAGAAGGAGCAGACATCTTTGTCCTTATAACTGTCGTATACTTAATAAATGTCCAGCCTTTTCTATTTAACTATGCTGTTAACTTCATCTCATAAAAAATAATAATAATGAATAAAATATGATCACATATAGATCTGAAAGTTTATATACCCGATCATATATAATATAGTCACATAATCTGCAAAGACACCAAAATTATATTTAAATTATTTATACTTGAGTAATTATCGTTGGCAAGAGTACAGGAAAAATTTGTAAATTAAGTCTTGACTACAGGGTATCCGCCAGCTAAGCTGTCTTCTGTTTTTTAATTCTTTTAGTCGCCGTGATGGCAACTAATTGCGCGACCCTCTACTCCCTGCCCCCCTCTTCCAGCCCCCCTTGGCCATCTTGTGCATGTGCTAAAAAATTTATGAGCATTGCGACGGCGGATTAGAGAAAATAAATGGAGGAACGCACAAAATGTACCATCGCTTGTCGCGGCATAAATAAAATGAATAATTCAAGCAAACTTGAATAAGTTGCAATTTAAATAAAACAAAAAAAGTAAATAAAAGACTAGCAAATACGCTGCTAAAACAGAAAGACAGTATTGTGGCGCATACAAACTGTTTACAGAGCATTACCAAGTCAGGCCGAGCTACCTGTGTTTTTTGGGGCGTGTCCGGTGGGCAAGGTGTGACCTTGTAAAGCAGCAGACTGCATGACAGACTGAGTAATTGAAAGGTCGTCGTCTGTCGCAGTCAAAACAATAACAATAATAATAATAGAAACAAAAGCAATAATAACTTGCAATTAGACAGCGGCAAAGTTGTTGAGCATTAAATTCAAGATAATCAGTTTCACCTGAACAAAGCGAATTTAATATATTCGATATAAATAAATATACCTTAAAGTATCATTAATCAATAGACTGCTATTAAAAAGCAAATAAATTTAAAAAAAAAGTAAATACATTTTTAAATGATGGCAATATTAAAGCTAATTGTAATATTTGAATATCTAAATTAATATAATTTAAATTGCTTGTTATTGTTGCATGAAATATTGTGCAAGTTTTTTTTAGTTGTTAAAAAGTCGAGTTGTGAGAGGGTTGAGGTGTAGTTTTGATAGTGCGGGGTGGGTTTTTGGGGTGCTGTTTAAGCTGTTTAGCATTAATTAAGTTTGAGTTTAAGTGCTGACGCGTCGGGAGTTTTAGCCTTCCCCTCCAGACATTTAACTGTCTGGCCAAGTGATAATCTCGACCAATTTTCCCCTCCGCTCTACCTATGCTTAACTAATTGCTGTCTTTCAACACTTTGGTATCCCAGTTAGAAAGTTACTTGCACTTCTTTCTCTGTCTGTCTGTCTGTCTGTCTGTCTGTGGTGTCCATTTCGCCAGACATCGACGCTGATTAAATGCAAATGAGAATTGCAAAATGTGAAGTGCAAAATGCGAACTGCGAAAATACGAAATGTGAAATGAAAAATGCACTTTCAGCTGCTATTGTTGTTATCAACTATCGCCACCTGCTCTTTGCAACGTTATGCGTCAGCGCACTAAGCCAACATTTTTACACCTAAGTGCAGTTAACAGTTAACATGGAGCCAAAGTACGCCTGGCTAAGCACGGCTGCATTTTTTTGCCTGATTAGGCCATGTGCCCCTCCCCTCTTTCACTCCTTTTTTAGTCAACTTTATGACGAGTAATTAGTTTGTAAATGTAAATATACAGTTGGCCCGAGTTGTGGCGACATTCAGTCTGCCTGGTAACGAGATCTCGCAGGGCTAAGGCTTTTAAGCCGTAAGTTAAGTTATTAACTGCCTGTAGATTGATAAGCAGCTTAAGTTGATTGCAATGCATCGTCCAAAAGATACCTTGCGTTCAATTTATTTACTAAAAGTCAACTAATTATTAAATTTAAAAAAAATTTAAAGATTTTATTAACACAAATTTAAAGATTTTATTAACACAAATTTAAAGATTTCATAAACACAAATTGCAAAAAAAATTCGTTCTAAGTGATCAGGAGTATGACAAAATATGTAAATATACGTTCCAAATACATTCTCTAGACGAAGAACCAGACTTGCGGATACCCTGTGCTCTAAGGCCCTTTGCAAATTTCTGTACAATGGAGAAATTTACATTTATACAAATATTTACCCCATTTACAGGTTATTAAAAGACAGCCACACTATAAGATACCCTGTACAGAGAAATACAAGAAAAATACATTCCAAAATAAAGATAATTTAAGAAAACAAAAAAAATGAATAAAATATAATAAATACATATATGTCAGAAATATATATTTAATACCTACGAAATAAAATATAATATGTGTTTCAACCCAATTTAAAGCGGATGAAACACATTCCAAAATCGATATTACTACTGATGTACATCTAAAAGCCTCAACTACTTATATTTTATAAGGTCAGAGATCTGTGTCCTCATATTTTTTTTTAATTTTAAACTCCAAATACTTTTTTGAAATACATCCAAAGTGAACCAAAAGTAGTGAAAAATAAAAAAAATTGTCTTCTGTATTTAAAAAATATACAATTATATTAAACAATACTAATAGTAAGAAAACATAAAAAGTTAAATATTAAACACTACTCGAAACAATTAAAATGGTCACCTTAACTCACATTTAATATTAATATTACTTACGTTTTAGAAAAATTGAAATTTATTTCAATATTCTGCATTCACATTTTGGAAATAAGAAAATTCTTTGACCCTTGTTAAAGCCCAATGGAATACGAGTACATAGAATAGAAAAGCAATCTTGGCTAGACATCTGCTTATGAGATATAACAATATCTTTGTGTGGCAACGCAGCTTTTTGGCTTTAAGTTGTCGCAGTGCATCCACAAATTGAACAATGATAGAAATCCACAAATCAATGGAGCGGGTTTTCCTACAAGTACTTAGTGTACGAACAAGTGGAAAATGGGAGTGAATAGGAATACTTGCTCAACAGCAGAACATTGAGGCCGACAGTTTTCTTCCTTTTTTTTTTAGTTTTTTAGTTTTTTTTTTTTTTTGCTTGCCATTACATAAAAGCTTAGTTTCTTTTTGGCATTGCTGACTTTTATACTGAGGCAATGACATGCCACAATGTTGCAGCGCACACAGAGTGAAAGATGGAAATGAGGAAAATGACTGCTTTCAGCTAAAGATGGCCGCGTGTCACAATTTTAACGCTGTTTTTGGCACAAATTCAAATAATTTCGAGAATCTCGTGTGTCTCCAAAATTGCAAACTGATATTTGGATATGCAACGACAGGCGAATTCTTTGTTTTAAACATGCATTTTTTGACTTTCTTGGCAGGAAATAAATGGGCAACTATAATAATAACTAAGTAAGCGATTATTCAAGAATATTATTTAGTTTTATTAATTTATTTGACATCGACTAAGAAAAGTCGACCAACAAATTATTGGATTAAAGTTCAAATTTAAAATATAAATTCAGAATAAGCAATTCATTTAAAGCTTCTACATACTACTGGATTATGAAATCTATTTTTCTAGCTGAAGAAAAAAGATGTTCCACAAGTGAGGTTGAATTTTTCAAAAATTACAAAGTAGTTGTGCTTTCTTTTATATGAGCTATATTTTCTCAAATCTATTACATAAATTCTTCATTTATTTTAAAAGCAATACTGAATAATTGAGCATTTATTCTAGAACATTTAGCACTTGTCACGCGCTCAACTCTAGTTGGAATTCGGAGTGAAGTAAAGGGGGGGCAAACAATGAGAGAAGCACAGACCTTGAGCCCATCATAACTCTCTCCAACAATGGGAATAGCCGCCTATGATCTGTGCCAAGAAACTACCAGACATTTGAATTAGTTGTGCCCATGCACATGTGACAATTGACCAGCAAACTGCCAAAAGAAATCATCCCAACTGACCAATATGAGAAAAAAATTATTAAAGTCAAGCCGCTTCTGCACTTTTTAAGTTTTATCATTAATGGGAATAAGCCTTAATTGCGTGGAAAAAGTGTATGTGCATGAGGAGTTGGGTTTTTTTTCTCTTCTTTTGGGTCTTTATCTAGAGGAGTTTGTTGGAATATTTGGCAACATCTGTCACATGAGTTAAGCAACGGCCATATTTTGCTTGGCAGCAACACACATTACGACCCAAGCATGATTCTCTCTCCCTCTCTCCCTCTCTCTCTCAATGTGTGTGTAAAGCTATTAAGCTCTCGTATATACGTATATAGATACATATATAAAGCCGCGATGGCATCGTTGTCGCTGTCGCCTCGTTGGCGCCATGACTTGATGCTACATCCGCTTATATATATATATATATATATATATATATATTTATATGCATATTCAAGCCAACCCAAAATATGCATTATGAGTATAGCACAGAATTTCTCACAACTCAACTCAACTCTTTTCCTCGTTTCTCCCTTGTGTTTTATTTGCAGGTCCAACACCCGTTCAAATGGTTCCCCACAATCGCCCGCCGCCGACAATGACGGTGCCGGTTCAGGTACCGCCGTACGTCAACGAGAATGGAACACTAACCCACGTGGTGCTGCCACCGCAGCAATACCAGCAACTGCATCCCGGACAGGCTCATCTGCATCCAGCACCATTTGTAAGTACAAACAACATTTCCGAGCTTAAACTTGGGAAATCCTACAAAAACTGCTGCATTATTCTTTAAAGGGGCTTTGAACTACTTAATATTGGGAAAGTCAAGGCTTCTGTCAATCAATTCGCTTGTAAACAACAATCTGACTACGCTTACACCATAAAATTTTCATTATGGAGATGTTTTCTAAACACTGTAACCGTTAACCGGTATTAACCGATTGAAATTGGTAACCGTAATCGAAGAAACCAAGCCGAAACCAAAAATCCGAAATTTTTACAACCGAAAAACCGTTTTGAAACGGTTAATTTCACTTTAGTCAGGCATAAAATTTAATTAAATTGTTACGGGTTAATTATCGTGCTCTAAAACTAAATTGAATTTTTACTTAATTTTCATCACAATAAAAAGATCTTAATTTTTTAAATTGTTGAATATCTGTTCTGAAATTTACATATCGTTAAGATTTTTTAAAAATGTTTTGTTAATCGAAGTCATACCGGTATTTCGAAACCGAGACACACAAAAAAAACCGGTAACCGTTACGTAACCGATATATAACAATTTAGCGGGACCGAAAGCCTAAATGCGAATATAACCGAAAGCTGAAACCGGCATTCGTTTCGGTTTGATACCCTGTAATATGATGTTCCGTTAAAATATTCTAAAAGTTATTAGTAATTTGACCAATATTCGAATTATTTTGTATATTTGTATGACACCTTAGATCTAAAGTGTGATATTCAAGAATCGCAAAAAAAGAAATTCATTCTACAATTCAAAATTAATATACATATGTATCCGAACTAAACACGTATTTCTTTAAGTCTGTATATCGAATATAATTATTTAATTTATCTATTTAATGACATGACAATTTAAATTGGGCAGATATCCCTGAAATATTTAAGAAAATTGTAACACTTTTTTCATTTAAAGGTACTTAGCATCGGTCATAGGGTTTTGACACCATAAAATATATTTATTTGTTACATATTACAAGTGTTTACTCTTGAAGGTGAGAGTGCAGCAGCGTGTGCAGCATGTTGTAAAATTGACAGATAATTGAACGCCAATCAGCAACTGCAACTACAACAACAACACTGACAACAATGCTAATTACATTTCCAGTGAAATGGACAGTGGCATAAATAAAGTATATATACATACATATGTTATATATATATTCCAATTATTTATTGAAAGACGCAACACTTTCAGCAAACAAACAATCCAGATCCGCTTCATCTAAAGTTTTCCTGGAAACAGCTCAACGACTGGGTTTTTACCCAAGTACTCGTAGTTGTTAATTTTATTATATTTTACAATACAACTTGTTGTGTGTTTGTCGTCAATGCAACAACAACAACTTAAACTATTAAAAATGCAAATTTGCAAAGGCATTTTGCAAATGCAAATGCAAAAAATAACGTGCAAACTTTTACGAAAAGCAGTAAAACAATAGTAAATACGAGTAGTTATTAAACGAAAAGTTAAGACAAGCTGAAAGATTAAAATTACTTTGCAAATTGTTTGTTAATTTGTAATGTCTTCGAACATTTTGCATTTATAATTATTTTAATGAGTATTAACATAATTTTAATAAGGGATTAAATGAAATATAGTTTATGCAAATTTTGGAATAGACAAACTCAGAAAAAAATATTGACAGAGTAGTAATTTAAATGTGTGCAATTATAAAAAACAAAGTCTTTTTTGTTTTACAAAATATTTTGAATTCTAATATGGAAAACAAATACACACAATTTTTTTTTTAAATATATCCTTGTAAAAATCAATTCCACGTAAATTAAAAACAAAAGGTTATTCAAAAAAGTTTTCTTTTCGCCTCATAGCCTGACTGGCGCTGTGAATTAAGCTTTGTGTTTATTATAAGATCGTAAAGAAATTTTTAAGCTTAGATAAATAGTAAAGTAAAATTAATGATGACTTTTATATAACTGCCAAGGCTGCACTCGACTTCATGGCCAACAATTTCATCCTGAGCACAATGCAATACACAGATGTACTGTACATGTATGTACATACTCTAACGTACATATGTGTGTATGTATGTGTCAACGTCACGCTTTGTTGCTGAAATGAAAGTGGCAACGGTGGTGGCGTGGATAGTTTTTTCTTGACTAAGACTAAATTAACAACATGACTGACTGACTGTGTGGCAGCCACCATTTTAATGAGGCAAATTCTCGCTTCCGCTTGTACTTGTGTCGAAATGTGAATAAAATTTGATTGTATGCTAATTTGAATGGTCACAATCTTGTTGTACACTTTTATTATGTAACTCAAATAACAACAACAACAACTACAAGCTGCCACATCTAGTTGAAGACAGCTTTGTGCTTGCATCCAACCACCAACTATTTAAATTATGGCATTGTTTTCTTTTTCACCTCAAAAATCTCATTAGCTTTTACCCATCATATTTGGATGGGTATTAAATTACAGAAAACATTTTAAAGTTATTCAAAAAAAGCTGCAACTTTATAAAAATTCTAAAAAATTATCACATATTTATCAAGTTATTTGTGTTTAATTTTTTAGCCAAACTTGTTTTGCTTTTTCACTCATTGATCACCTAAAACTTGGGTAAAGTTTAGATAATTTCGTGGCATTGTAGTATATAATTAGTTGTTAAATGCTTTAAAGCCGTTGCCGCAATCGTTTCCAGAGACAACAATTTACCAAACTCGATTGCTCAGAAATGAGAAAAAAAAACCAACAATAAATTGCCACATAAAACATGATAATATCATTATTTTAGAACCTGTTTGTGCAATTCGTGAATGCTACAAGTGGGCGACAAAAATACAGATATCATTTTTGTCATAAATGCAGTTTTATATATATATATATGTTTGTTGTCATATAATCAAACAATTTTCGCAATTACATAGCGCAAAATTACTCCAATTCAAATTCAAATGCGCGCGCAGTGTTTAAAAGTCACTCAACTGTTACGCAGCTGTTGCGTAAAATTCGTAAAGTGTGACCAGGGCTAGAAATGGGCCAGAGTCGTTTGACAAAAAAATACTAAATTGTGTCTATCATTATGCTAATTACATTAACAAAGCAACTATTGTATGATACATTAAATACAATTAGGTAAATTATTCTAAATTACGCACATAACATATAAATAGAAACCAATATTTCAAATTGCAATTATTTCCAACAGTCGATTAACAGAACCAACTGAGCACAACAGCCGGCTAGCATTGTTTTAACATAAAACACTTGATTTTTACATTTTTACTATAATTTGTGAAACATTTTTCTAGTGTTCTCATTTAGGTGAACATGTTCACTTGTTCTTTTTATTCAGAAGAGTCAACTCAATCAGATTGCTCACTTGCTCAGTTGCTCACTTGTATTGCTCAGTAGCTCAGTTATTCACTGAGCTGTTCACTAAGCCCCTCACCCAACTAATCAAAAATATGATGTTACATTTCAATTTAAATCTGATGGTTGCCCGTGATCAACATTTCGCTACACTTTTTGATTAGCGACATTTCGAACTTTTAAAATGTGTATTGTGCTTTGGCGATAATCCAAGATTTGTGTGTTTTCAAAGAAAGAATCTACACACAATTCCCTAGAAGGAACAACAGAGCAATAATGAGCAAAACAGAACAACTGAATAAGACGGAACAAGTTGCAAAAAAGAGCAAAACAGAGCAACTAAACAAGACTGAGCAACTGAGCAAAAAAGAACAAGTGAGCAATAAAGAGCAATTTGCTCTTCAGGGAGCAACTCTTTTTTGTTCAGTCACTCATGAGCAACCCAACACTACATTTTTCTTTATTGCAACAAAATAAAAACATTAGAAATTTGAGCATGATTTGCGATGTGATATATGTATATAATTAACGGATGTGAAGCCATGTTGACTAAAAATAACCATCTGGCATAATGTGAATGGGCAACGCAATAGAAGATAAGATTTAGATGCTTTTTGAGCAATTGTTTGTTATCAGTTGAAAGACGTTTTTTGTCTTGGTTCCGCGTATTTAGAGTTATTTTCATTGACGTGGTAATATTGGCCATATAATGCCACAAGAAACTGAAGTAACGACGACCACGTCGACAACCAGAAAAGTTGTCATTAAAGTAGGAAATTTAAACAGTATATTTAAATGTCAATAATTATAATTGATTAACGTTTCTTTGGCTTACAGATAAGCGCCAATGGCACATCGCATTTTTATACGCCCATGCCTATGCCTGGTAATGGACCACCACATTATCATATGACACAACCGCCGCCGCCGCCAGGAGCGCAGCAACAGCAGCAGCAACAACAACAACAACAGCCCACTTCTGCAGGAAGCGTCGGAGGAGGAGGAGGAGGAAGTGCGTCAACGCAACTGCCGCTTATACATTCCCCGCACCCGCCATCGCCGCCCAACTACCGAGACGAGCGGAGTCAACGGCAGCACACGAAAATGCTACGGAAACTGGAAAAGCAGCGAGAGCTGAGTAAGTCCACAATCTTCTAGAGAAACAGAGCTGGGTATATTGAGTGGGAATCGAAACTTTAACTAAAAAAATTTAGAATTTGAATGTTAATGTATTGCTAATGTTAATGTTTCCGTATTAATGTTGTTGATTTTTATTTCTTATTTAAACAATCTCTATCTTTAGTTATTTATTTAATGTTCATTTCATTTAATTTTTCATCAGTACTATTTTATAGTTACCTAATTGTCACTTTCACCATTACTAAATATTTAGTTAAAACTTTAATCATCCGTAATTATTTTTTTGGAATTTTTCTCATATTATTTATTCATCAATTCAATCAATTCATTCAATAAAAATGACTTGCATAATTACAAAATATTTATTTCAATTCTTGATCATCAGAAAATATTTAATTTAATTTGAAATTAACACAAAATATTAAATATAAGTGTTGATCATCACAAACTACTTAAATAAAATCTTCATCAATACTAAATATTTATTTGTCAATTTTCAATTAATTTGTATGAATTTTATCAATTTTAAAAATGACTTTCATCATTACAAAATAATAAATTCAAATGTTGATCATCGCAAAATACTTAATTAAAATCTTGTTCATCACAAAATACTTAAATAAAATCTTCATCAATTCTCAATATTTAATTGTAAATTTTAAATTTTTTTATCAATTTTAAAAATGACCTTCATCATTACAAAATATTTCATTAAAATCTTTATTATCACAAAATACCTTACTAAATTCTAGAGCAACACAAAATATTTCATTAAAATCTTGATCAACTTAAAATAAAATATTTATAATTGAATATTTAATTGTATATTTTCACTACCGCTGAATATTCAATTATTTATATCAATTAATTATTAAAGTGTTTATCACTATTCCCAGCTCTGTCTTTTTATAACTTGGTATATTTAAATATTAATGAATTGTTCAAATCCTGCCCAGATTCTGCCATGTCCACGCCCACGCATTCGCCTTCACCGCGACGCAGCGACGTCAATGGACATCACAGCAACAACAACAACAACATTCCAATGGCACAGCATATGCACAACAACAACCACAACAACAATGGACGCCGTCTGCCGCAACAACAACAACAACAACAACAGCTGCAACAACAACGCAATGGCCACGTGCCAAACTCAATGGTTGGACAGCAACAGGTGCAGGTGGCCGGCGTCTCCTCCTCTTCCTCCTCGCACTCGCACTCGCAGCGCACCGGCGGCAGCGTCGGAGGCGCCAGTTCAGTGGGCACCTCGGAGGACGGCGAGGATAACTCCAGTTTGGCCGCCGAGGAGGAGGCGGTGGCGGATGGCGATGGCGATGACGAGGAGGATTATCAGGCGACAATTGTCGAGCAAATTTCGGCAATTGAGAAACCCGAAGTAATCGACATCAGTTCGCGGGCAGCCAAGATCATCTGGGTATCGCCGGCCATAACGGATGCTATGCTCGTGGATCTGCAGGAGCTGCGCTACCAAGTGCTGCTCAGCGACACGGGCAAACAGTGCAAGTACAAGAGTCTGTATCGTGGCGAGGCCTACGAGTGCATTGTCCAGGATCTGCAGCCCGGCCAGGAGTATCTGGTGCGCCTCCAGGTGCACTACAAGCAGCTCCAAGGCGGCGTCAGCGAACCGACGGAGTTCAAGACGCCGCCCTGTGAACCGGATCAGCCCTTGCCCCCGAAACTCGTCTCGCGCACCAAGAGCTCCATCAATTTGCGCTGGGCGGCGCCAGCCTTCAATGGCGCCTCCATTCAGCACTATCTGCTGGAGTACGACGAGGGGCGTGGCGGCAATGGGGGCAACGGGGGACTGCAGTTCGTGGAGCTGGCCAAGACGAAGGCCAAGCATTACGTGATCAGCAAGCTGCAGCCCACAACGGTTTACAGTTTTCGCCTGGCGGCGGTCAACGAGATTGGACAGTCGATGTACTCGCAGGTGATTAGCTACAGCACCGCAGGGAATCCACCCAGCTGCCCCAAGGCGCCGCAATTGCAGTCGTGCACGTCCAGCTCTTTGACACTCGTCTGGGATCGTCGCGGTCAGGATGGGGAGTTCCTGCTGCAGCTGCAGGATGTGGACTCGGGACATGGCTACATGAACAGCTACAAGGGCGGTGACACGCACTACGAGTGCCTCCAGCTGCGTCGGGCCACCAGCTATCAGTTCCGCCTGCGGGCGGAGAACGAGGCGGGCGTCTCACCCTGGTCCACGGAGGTCAGCTACTCCACGGCCTCGGAGCGTCCGGGGCGACCGGGAAAGCCGCACGCCAAGGGCAAAATCCATGGCACACACTTCAAGGCGCGCTGGGAGGCACCAGCGGATACGGGTGGCGCGGATATCCTGCGCTACCATCTGGAGCTGGGAGCCGGCGCCAACTTTGAGCGCATCTACTCGGGCCACGAGACGGAGGCGATGTGCGAGCGCCTCCAGCCGGGCACCACCTACCAGCTGCGTGCCTGCTGCGAGGGACCTGCCGGCCAGAGTCCCTTCTCCGACGTGGCCAGCGTGACGACGGAGGCAGTGCCGCCGGGCGCACCTCCGCCGCCCCACTGCGACGCCCCGGCCACGCCCTATGCCGCCCTGCTGCGGCTCAGCCAGCCGGAGTACAACGGCGGTGCCCAGGTGCTGGAGTTCGAGGCGCAGCTGCGCCAGCTGGACATGCCGGCGAGGAGCGTGTACCGCGGCAAGCAGGATTACTTTGTGGCCCAGCAGCTGGTGCCCGGCGGCATCTACGAGGTGCAGGCGCGTGCCATCAACCGCATCGGAGCCGGCAACTGGTCGCAGTGGCTGCGCTTCACGGCGGCCGCGGCACCACCCGGCTGCCCCGAGTCCCTGCAGGTCGTGGTCAAGTCCGCCACGCAGCTGAGTGTCTGTTGGCAGCCACCCGTGGAGTTGAATGGCTCCGCCGTCACCGGCTACAGTCTGCAGAGCGTCAGTCGGCCCTGTGAGGAGGAGGAGGAAGAGAAGGAGTTGGAAGTGGCGCCGCCGAGCACACAGTTCCATGCCTGCTACCAAGGAGCACAGACCAGTGTGGAGCTGCGCAATCTGTTGCCCTACACACGCTACTTTCTGCGCGTCCTGGCCAGCAATGCGGCGGGAGTGGGCAATCCCTCGGATGTGGTGAGTGTGGCGACGCCGGCAGCGGTGCCGGGTGCACCGCAGATGCAGGGATACGAGTTCACCGCCCAGGAGGTGACCCTCAACTGGACACAGCCGGCGTCGCATGGCGCCGACATAAGCCACTACAACATTGAGTATGGCGAGCGGACGATTGCCACTCCGGATGCGTGCACCCGTCACACGATCCTCGAGCTGACGCCGGAGACGAGCTACAAGTTCCGCGTGCAGGCGGTGAATGCCGTGGGAGCGGGAACATTTAGTGCCTATGCGAAGCTAACAACGCAGCCGGCACCACCAGCACCACCTCGACTGGAGTGCAGTGGTGCGGGACACAATTACATCAAATTGAAATGGAGCGATGGTAAAACAAATGCCACCAGGGAAGGAGCAGCTGCTGCGACGCCAGCTTCGTCCGACTTTACCAAGTACTTTGTGGAGATGTATGTGGCGCGGGCCAAGCAGTTCCAGAGCGTCTACTCCGGCACGAACACCATGTGCAAGGTGCACAAGCTGCAGGAGCGGAGCAGCTACACATTCCGCATCTATGCGCACACGGACCGAGCCGGCGACGGCGACTACTCCGAGGAGTATGTGTTCGAGACGAGCGCCACGTTGCCGGCGAACATCAAGGCGCCCCGGGTGATCCACGAGAGCAGCGTCTGTCTGCTGGACCAGGCCGGGCAGCTGGCGATGCAGCTGACTCTCGAGTGGCAGCACTCGAAGAACAATTTCCACGATCGCGTCGAGTATCAGCTGCAATACGCCGTCGACATGGAATCCTCCTCCTGCTCCTCCTCCACGGGCTCACCCAAGACGCGTGGACCGAGCGAAGCGACTCCAGTTGCCCTGAGCAATCAGGAGTATCGCCAGCTGTATCGCGGCCCGGAGACCAAGTTCACCATTGACAACCTGGCGGCGGGCAGCTGTTACCAGTTCCGGGTCTGTGCGGTGCGAGTGACCGCGAGCGGAGAGCTCTTTCCGGGCCAGCCGTCGACGGCACTGCGCTACAAGGTGCCCGCTGAGCTCAGTCCCAGCCGAGTCCCAACGACGACGATGGCGACGGCGACGGCCTGTCATCATCTGCACGGATCCGCCGCTGTGCCGAGCCAGCAACAGCAGCGCAGCAGTCGCAAGTTGTCGACTGGGGGCAACGGCGCCAGCAATGGCAACCACTTGCGATCCGTTAGTGCCTCGGCCATAACGGGCAGTGGCAGTGGCGTTGGCGCCGATCCTCAAGCGATTGGACGCTTGCAGCATGAGTTGTCCAGTTTGAATGCATGCGGAGATCCATTGCATCACCATCATCATCACCATCATCATCATCACCAGCAGCAGCAGCAGCATCCGTTTAATGTTGATATTGCATCCAACTCCAACTCCAACACATCCCCCTCATCCTCATCCGTCGCCGCCACCTCGACGCTGCTGCTGCGGGGCAGGGACAGCAGCAATGTGGTGGCAGCTGGTCATCACATGCACCACCAGCATCACATGCACCACTCACACCACATGCATCATGCGCACTACACGCACCCAACGGCAGCAGGAACGACAACCAATCCGGTTAGCAGCAGTCCAGGAAGTGGCATGCAACATGGAGGATCGGGAATTGCAAGGCGTGTCATCGCCAGGCTGACAACTTTGTATTGCAACCGCAAGCGTTTGACGGATCAGCAGAAGGCCGTCTTCTTTGTGGTGTCCTTTGTGTTTGTCACCTTTCTGGTTGCCATGTTGGTGCACATGCTCTGGGGCTAAAGTTACAAATCAAACTAAAAACAGAAAGATAAAGATAAAGATACAAAATACAAATCAAGTTAAAGATGCAGATAATTAATTAATTCAATGCACACTTGATGTTTCATGTCTCAAATAAGTGATTGTCGATTGCCTAGTAATTATTTGTATTTTTATATGCATATGTGCATATTATATGTATATGTATATGTATCTGTAACAACAACAATAACAACCTGTAACCTGTAAATTGCCTAAACAGACAGACAAACAACAAGAACTGTATTAAATGTACACACAAGAAACAAACAACAAACTATACTATGATTAACTTTGTGTCGATAAACAATTTAAAGAAAAGAAAAGAAAAGGAAAAAAAATTATTCATATACATACATACATACATATATACACTTAAAAAGCTATGCATAAATGTTTGTACATGATATGGTATTTATTAAAAATAATTGAACATAAATATGGTATATATATAACTGTTTGTTACTAATCGGAATCACAAACAAATGCTTCTATGTATAAATAGTTAAAACACACACACACACACAAATCTCTCCATATGTGCTATAGCATTTTGTGCAACAACAAATTCTCAATGTATGTGTACATATTAACAACAACAACAACAACAAAGAACAACAACAAATGTTAGCTTAATCAACAACTTTTTAAAAAATGCGCTTTTCCAAACTGTTTAACATAAACTTGTTGCATGTATATATGTATGTATGTGCCACATACACATATATGTATGTACATATGTATGTATGTGTGTGTGTGCATGTTACTAACAGCTAATGAATGAAAACTTGTTAAATTGCGAATCGAATTACGAAAAGTATGAATTTATTAGACTCTATTCCTAGTATAATATATATACTACTGATAACTAACAGTATACTACATATATATATTTATATATATCTGTGTATATTGTATCTGTATCTAAATGAAAAACACTATGCAAAATACGAGTACACAGCATTAACAAACAATTGTACAATTTGTTCTCTCGGATTTGCCAATCGCTAGAAATCTCATAATTCATTCCCCAAAAAAAAAAACAAAAAAAAAGAAAACTGTTTTCCACTTCCAGGCAATGTTAAACAGCGCAAACGCTTCTTCTTCCATTTTTCTCAAAACTTTTCATACAAAACTATATAATATTTATACCGACAAAGTTTATTATGATAAACAAAAGAAAAACAACAACAATTACCATTATTAAAAAATCAAAAAAAAAAAAAAAGGAAAAAGAAAGAGAAAGAGAAATCATTGAACTAACCAATTATTCCAGAGCTTACATGAATATGTTGTCGGTGTTAATGTCATGTAAATGCAAAATTGCGAAAAAAAAAAAAGAAAACAATATTATTGGTAAATTTTTGGCCACTCTCCAATCCCAACTAGACAAAAAAGCTCTCAAATTACAAACACATACACTATACAACAAAATACAAATACACATTTAAAGAGAAAATATTGTATATAATTCCAGATAATTATATATTCTATTTTCTTTTGCATGTTTATAAATATATTTTTTACACAAAACTCAAAACAAAACAAATTAAAGCAAAAAACAAAAAATAACAAAAAAACGATGAAAATATTTAGTATATATATATGAGAATATATTTGAAATTTATATATAGCCTAATGCAACGCAAAGTGATTTATATTCCAATTATTATTATTTTTCTAAATAAATAAATTAATGTAATCGTTTCTTTCCATAGTTTAATATATATAAAATCTAAAGAATAAATTTAAAACAAAACAAAACAAACAAAAAAAAATGAAAACAAAACACAACATGTATGTTTACAACGGTAAATGGTTACAATATATAAACGTATATATATATACAGATATATATTAGCAAATTACTGTACTCTTTGTCGATTTATTTGTTTATTATACATACATACATACATACTTACATATATGTAATACAATGCAACAAATTATACAATTTATTTGCAAAAGTATATACATGAATCATTTCAAATAAATGCGATATACAAATACCTTACCTTCGATTCGTTTTGACTTTACTTGAATTTCGATCTGGATCTATAACGTAAGTATCTGAAAATAGTTTTTTTGAAGATCACAGCAGTTTCCTTATTTTCCCTTCAATAAAATAATATTTCTTTAATAAACAAAACTCTTTTCAAATTAAAAACAAATATACAATTGTTCGTTTTATTTTCTGTGCAAATAACAATTTTTTTTTATTTCTTTTTATTTGTATGTAATTTCTATATACTTTCTGATACTTATTTACTTGACATCCCGATATTTCATCAAAATATTCTGTTATTTTATAAAATCGAATTAGAAAATGACTCGAATTGTATTGTTTTATATAATTTTATTTCATTGTTGATCTTTGTTTTGAAGCCAGGACACTAAACCATATTTAATTGATCAATAAGTCAGTGTGTACAGTTGCCTACAAGTTTCATGCGTGCTTTGTTGTGTACCATTTTCTTCTTATTATATGTAAGTAACAAGAATCCATATCCATTATACGATATTCAGATAAATCAATTCGGACCATTTACTGAATGAATATTTGCTGTAGGAATATGTCTTTTTGAAAAATTATGAAATGCTCTTTTAGCTGACACTGATCATTTTCAAATCGGACGTTGTCGTATTCGTTGATATGTTGATTAAAAAATGCTATGGCGCTGCTACCCCTTGAATCGAAGATAAATGATAATTTTAGTCAAAATTAAATTATCCTTGGACAATAGACACTATTTCGAATGACGTCAGCTAGCTGAAAATCATTTACAATAATCGAGTAATAGACATGGGAATACAAATACCGATCTTCAGTTAAAATTTGTTAATTTGATTTTTTATTTTTGTGACATAGCCTTTTCATTTGATATACTTGTTTATCGTATAGTTTTATGAGATACGAGGATTATGTTATTTGTTATTTGATAAGTGTTAAGTGATTCAGGTTATGTTTAGTAGATTATCTGTATTGTTTTATAGAAAACTAAAACTTGTATCTTACAACTTTCAAGTTTAAACTCATCTAAAATTTAATATGCATAAGCATTATTTATTCTACAGATACATATATGTACTAAATGTAATTATATAGTCGCTAAAAATCATTATCGATATTATTATTTAATTCGTTTGTTTTTTTTTGTTTGTGTTGTTGCTTAAAATCGGTGTATAAAATTTATGGTGTATGCTTTGCATTTGCTAGCCGCCTCGCCAATCAACTTCAAAAATCCTTGGCTCAAATCCATTTCAGAAATCAACAATACACAGCGTCCCCCTAAATACAAGTACAGCAATTCAATGTTCATCCAAAACTTATGCATGTCTATATATGTACTTATACCTTATATTCGACATACATATAAATTCATGTATTTATCAATCATTAGGTTTATAGTTGCATACAAAAAATATTTCTCATGCTAAGGCAACTTTCAACATCGATATGGGATTGTTTTATGTGTAGGTATTCGGTATTTGGTGTCGGATTTAAATCCAAGTATTTTTTACCCTTGCAGTGAATATTATGAGTCTGATTGGATATAAGTTAAGGCTCGTTTGAATTAGCTGCCATTAGAATAAACTGCAAGGGTATTAAATAGTCGGTTTAAATGCAATCACATGATATGTGGCTGGGATTGAAGCAATAACAAATTAGTTAAAGTTCTAAGAATTTGTAAGGATTTTGTTTTGATGATTATGACAACATCATGTTGCATCTATGCAGATACATCTGTATCTGTAAGTGTGTGTGTTGGTGCACTAGAGCTATTCCTATTCCTAAGTGTACGTTGTGACATCCCATCACCTTCATCATCAACTCCTTAGCCAATGGTGCCCATGGTGGAGACGCAGCTGCTGCTGATCAGAGGCTCCCGCGAATTCACAGACGTATTGGAGGGATCAATGGACAAGGTGAACTCCGTTGACGTCTCCACCGAATCGTGCTGGCTCTGCGTTTGCTCATGACGTCGCGGTCTAAGAACCTGGGCGGGATCCTTGTGCGGTACACCGCCCTCGGCTGTGGCTGCCGGATAACTGGAGACCCGTTTGAGAGTCTGTTGAGGAGGCAAACACGGAGAGAGAGGACATTAATTGGACTAAATTCTATGAGAAAGCAAATAGAGACCTTGTCGTTGAGTAACTCCGCCGCGTTGGCAGCTGCAATTGATTCGGTGACAGGACATATATTTTTGCTCGAGGAGAATTTCTTGCGCTTGCGCTTCAGTGCAGCAATTGCGGTCAATCCTGCCAAAAATGTATTAAGTACAATATTTTTAAAATATATGTAGTTCATGTTTTAAATTAAACTAAATGTGGTTAGAATAAAAAAAAATAATAACATAATTCAACAATGCCTAAAATAAAATGTAGCGAAATAAAGTTTAAAACTAAGTATAATAAATAAAAAACTTTATTGGTTTAAAAAAATAGATTAAAAACAAGTTTTAAAAAAAACTTAAAAAGATAAGTTAATTTTAAAGAAAAATTGAAAATTAAAACTAGTTTAATATATAATTTAAATTAAAAATACGAAATTTGTGCATTTAAAAAATATTTTAATTAAAAACAAAATACAATTCTTAAAAGAAAATATTTCGATTTAAGTTTTATTTAAATTAAATTTTAGGCCACAAGCGTTAAAACAAAGAGAAGAAATAAACAAACAGAATAAAAACATAAAATTAAAATTAATAAATTAAAGTAAATAAAGACGGAAAATAAATATGTAAAAACAAATCATGGAACGGAGTCTACACTGTTGAGCATAACACAAGATGAGGCAACAAACCGGTGGTAGTATGAAAGAAATGAGCTCCCACGCCCATGTGAGTGTGTGCTGTGGAGTTGGTGCTGCTCGGGGTCGAAGCCGGAACAGGAACAGGAACCGGAGCAGACGGAGGCGGATGCGGATACGAGGAAACAGCTGGGGAGTCGCCTGCGTAATAGCCATAACCATGCTGTGGTGAACTCTGCGCATACGTCACCAGCACCTGGCCGTGCACAGGTGTCGAGTTCTGCGAGGAGTTGCAGACGGAATCCTCGGACTTGGAGCGTCCCAGCATCTTGCTAACGTTGCCCACCTTGGCGGCCTCAATGAGCGTGCCTACAACCCAAAGAGAGAGAGAGAGAGAGAGATTCGATTTCATGGGTTGTTGTTGGGAAACTGGGAGAAATCGAGTGTTACCCCAGCGCTTCTTGTGGCCCGCAATGCGTTTGTTGTACTTCAACGTGGACTTGTTGTACTTGGTGGCAACTGGTGGGGCTGGAGTCGCCACCGAGCCGTGAGTGGGCGAGGTTGGAGACTCCTCCACGCCCACATTACTCTCGCACGTTGTGTGCTGACGTCGATGCATAAAGTTGGGCGTGAAGAGCGTGGAGAGGGTCGAGCTGAGAATCTCATGCTGATTATCGTAGTTGTCCAGCGATGTGGAGAATTCCGCCACGGGCGCCAGAGATCCAGTCGAGCCTGGAGGCGCAATATTGAAACCCTTCATGAGGCGTCGTTCCTTCTGCCGATTCTTCTTGCCACCGCCACCTAAAGATAATGAGATGGGATTGCGATTAAAGTGGATCAGCTGCTCCTGTTGTTCCCTCACTCACCTCCTCCTTGTCCTGCGGTGACATTCGTGTCCATGCCACTGTTCTTCAGTATCTCGACCAGCTCGCAACGAAAGGCGGAAATATCCTGCTTGATCTCATTCACATCGTCCTCGGTCACGCCCTGCGACTCCGCCTTCCGCTGTTCCACGGTCACATAGCGACGCACCAGATTTCTCATGATCTGCTGGTACTTGAAGTCCCGATCGCTGGCCTGCTGTGCTTTGCGCTGTGAAAATCGGCATTAGGTTCAGAGTTCAGCAAATAAGATCCATACAGTCGAGTGTGATCGACAGCGAAGATTCTCAGTAATGTAAAAATCTTATAAAAAAAACCTCTTTACGAGGTAAAAGTCTAGTGCCGAAAACATTTTCATGCCCCAAAATTTCTGATATCCAATTTTGTGACGAAAAATATTAAATTTTACACATGAATTATTAAAAAATAAAATTTTTGTCACTGGCACTTCGCAAAAAAGTACTATTTAATAGGTTTGAAAAATTTAGCGCAATGTGCCCAGTGACAAAAATTTTATTTTTTAATAATTCATGTGTAAAATTTAATATTTTTCGTCACAAAATTGGATATCAGAAATTTTGGGGCATGAAAATGTTTTCGGCACTAGACTTTTACCTCGTAAAGAGGTTTTTTTATAAGATATCAGAAATTTTTTAATAAGACATCGGAAATTTTGACAATTGCAATATTTTTTTAAACAATTCAATAATTATATAATTAAGAGAATTAAAAACACATTCAATCAGAGACGTTTCAATATTATATATATTTATAAATATATTTCGATCTTGCTGTAATTGGAATTACAAAATGTTTCATCTGCCGCAAAAAGAATTCACCACTAGCAAGCAGTATCTTTCCACATGCACTGCAAGCAGTGCAAGTAGTGTACATGCAGTAGTATACATGCAGTAGTGTAAAGGTAAAAGGTATATTCAATTAACAAGTAATATCTTGCCCAAACGAATTTTGAGAGATAGGTGTTATATGTCAAAAGACGCGGAATTGAATTGACTACAACATACTACATATTTAAAAGTGAT
Organism: Drosophila limbata; assembly: GCA_963924055.1. Classification (NCBI taxonomy): domain Eukaryota; kingdom Metazoa; phylum Arthropoda; class Insecta; order Diptera; family Drosophilidae; genus Drosophila; species Drosophila limbata. The sequence continues at coordinate 10,419,193 of OZ001353.1, forward strand.
TTCTTTTGTAGATTTTTCTTAAATGGAAAAATAAAAATTATTTCACCTGTAGCTGTTTACCTTTTTTCTTAAAAAAAAAACTTTGAAGGTATGCCTAAAAGCCCTTCAAAATACCTTTTAATCGATATTTTTTAACTTTAACTTTAACTTTAGCGGTTTTTAGCGATTTCCCGCTAAATTAGCTATTTTTCGAAAAAGTCGTAGAACAAACGTTTCTATATTTTTGAGCGGGAACAAGTCCTCATTCAAACATTTTAGCTAAATCATCGCTTTGATACTAACAAACAAACAAACAGACATACTGACTTTTCATCTCATTTTCGAAAGGCGACTAAAAATTTCAAAATTAATTTTTTTTTGAACCAGTAATTGGATTTCGATGATCGAGGTGTCATTCGACGCGTATTTTTGATTAGAATAGTAAAAAATTTAAAAAAAAATCAAAAAGGCCCCAACGGCCCCATTTGCCCCAATCATTTAAATTTTTTTCTTCCCACTTACACCTGTTTATCTCACGAATCAGGTGAGTTTCCAAAAGTCTTAGTATGCACATTTGTAAGTTAAATTGATACCTTTCGATCGGTATATAACTCGACCCGATCGGACGGTCATAGCAAATTTTCCATTCTTCCTGTGTATATATGCTAGTCGCCTTTCGCACCCTTCGTGCTGCTTTCGTCACTAGCGCGGACTGCCGTCCGCAGTGATATCAGTAGTACATTTAAAAAAAAAATAATAAATTAACATAAATATCGAAAGTACTGGATAATCACTGAAAAGGTTTTATTAGTTATATTCTGACGAGACTCTAACTTTTTTATGGTTCTTATTTATTATTCGGAAAGAGGCGTTGAAAATGTCTAAAATTGCCATTAAATTTGATAGTTATTGGTGACAATACTAAAGTTGTCCCAGAAAATAGTATCTGGATAAATGGAAAATTTATAAATATGCTTTGTTTGGTTGGGGTATTCTAGAAACAAATATCGGTCTCAGTTACGGTTATGTTCGCATTAACATTTTCGGTTATCGGTTTCTTAAAATTGTTGTGTATCGGTTACGTAACGGTTACCGGTTTTTTGTATGTTTCGCTTTTATTAAAAATGTTAAAGATGTGTAAATTTGAAAACAAATATTCGAAACTTTGTAAAATTTCGATCTTTTTATGGAGATAATTTTGTGTAAAATAAATTAACGCTCAAATCAAAATTATATTAAGTTTTAAAAAACGATTATTTGCACCTTAACAACATAAATAAATGTTATGCTTGACCAAACCGAAATTAACCGTTATGCAAGAATCGGTTTATTAACGGTTATTTCGGCTTAAAAATTTTTGGTTTTACGGTATCGGAATAATCGGTTTTAGTCCCTCTTGAAAACTTGAATTTTAGCTTTTATATAAACTATATCATAGAAATTAACTTCGTCTTTTATTCTAGACCTAAATAAATTAAAAAAAAAATTGAATTTAAAATTTAATGCACTTACCAATTTATAAAATGAAGAAATACTAAAAATGTCAAAAAACTAGCAAATGTAGATTCAATATACAATCTAATCTCTGAATTCTTTGTTGAATATTGAATAAAAATTAAATAATAACATTAAAGTAAGAATTGTTGTCGGATTTAAAAAAAAGGTAGCCTAATTTGTTATCCGTTATATATTTACTCAGATTCAAAAAAAGAATGATGTTTTAATTTTCTGATAAAAATCAACAACTCATCTTTATTTTATATTCTGTGCTTGATTGTCAAACAAAAATAAGTGAATGTTATTAACAAACATTGCCAAAAGCTATAATACTCTTCTACCCTTTGGGTACTGGGTATAAATAGGGATTTGGAGTGTGCTTAATTGACTTACGCGTATTGTCTTGAGATGCTCGCGACGGGCGGCGGAGGAGCCGCTGCAGAAGACGCGCCGCATCCACTTGCAGGCATACCAAATGGACTTGGGAGTGGGTATGATGTTGAAGGGAGGCGGGCAGGTGCCGCCCTCCTCGAAGTAGCTGATCCACAGCTTGGACCTGGCGAACTTCCACTCGACGTCCGCGCGTTCCTGAAAGCGTCAAGATAATAACCAAATCACTTGAATGTGAGAGGTGTTGATGGACCCACCGAAATGAGCTGATACGAGTGATTCATCATGGCAATCAGCAGATTGAGCAGCACCACAATGTTGATCACGGAGTAGGTGCCGAACATGAGCATGCCCCAGAAGCGAGTGAAGATCTTGATGCCATCCAGCTCGAAGCTGTCCAGATCGATTAGCCCGAAGACAGCCCAAAATAAAGTCTGTGTGGTCTCAAAGAGGCTAAAGGAACGTTTAAATAATTAGAGGAGAAAGTAATCCTGCCAAGAAATTGAGACTGACTTGGAGAAGCGTCGCCAGACAATGCAAGCATTGGGATCGTTGGTGCCATTCATGTTCAAGAGCAGACTGGGTGACACCTCCGGACAACGTTTCTTCTCCAGATCCGCGTAGTACCTGCCAAAGATTGATAGATGAGAGTCGCCAATGCGACTGGTTGGTTGCTTAACTAACCAGAGCAACTGATTGAGACCGCTGCCAAAGGCAAAGAGCACCAGGACATAGAGGAAGAAGAACTTCATAATGTCCATGACCATGCGGGACAGGGACACTTGCAGTGGACCCAAGTGTGGGTTCACCGAGAAGATGTACACCAGCTTGAGGCTACTGAAAATGTTTGCCGCACTAAAGAGGCCCTCGGAAATGAGCATTGGATCCCAGGTGTCCCAACGCTCACGAGGCAAGTCTGTTGCCTGCGAGTTGAAGATCATCTCCTTTTGCACCTGAACAGGAAGATGAACGGGAAGTTGAGATCAGGTTCAGTTACAGGTCAGATTCATCGGATCGCACCTGAAAAAAGGACACCACACGCAGTGCAACTGTTGCCACATACAGCGAGTTGGTCACGAAGTCAATCACGTTCCACATGTCGTTGAGATACTCCTGCAATCCCACGTCCCACAGCTGCTTCACCTCGCTCCAGATGAGACCACTCACCCAGGCGAGGATCAGCCACTCAATGCACGTCGGTTTCGCTCCCCGCTTCGTGGGCAGCTGCAGCTCATCCGCCTGCTGGTTGAGCATAGTGCTCGCATCCGTCCAGAACCAGCTGCCGATGAAGGTCTCGATGCGCTGGGAGGCCAACATGAGCAGGAACAGGAACGTGAAGTACGAGGCGCTGTGGCAAATGAACTTGATGAAGGGCTTCCTCATCGTCTGGCCAATGCTGGAGTACGGCGCCAGGATGTAGGCCCACGAGAAGATGGGAAACAGAATGCCAATCCGTATAATGTCCACGGCCTGCAGGGCCATGTTCTTCCGCCTGAATCCCGGCAAGCCCTCGTACCAAATGCTGGCCAGCAACTGCTGCACATTCGAGTGCGCCACAAACTAAGTGCAGTAAAAGTAATAATTGAATTTATTATAATAAAATATATTTAAAAAATCTTAATATTTAAGTCAACACTTTTTAATTTTAAGACTTTTTGAACTAGTGGGCCGTGCTACGGTCGAGCATACTCGACTGTCGTAGACCCCTTACTTACTATCAAAAAGCAAGCCCCGTTGTCGGGGAGGTGCGGCCATAGTCAAGTGTGCTCGACTGTAAGATACCCTGTATCCTGGCACTCCGATAGCCTAATACGTATGTGCACGCCATTAGGCACGCCGGAGGTTTGATGATGCCGCATTAAGTTTTCGACTAATTGTTTGAATTAGATCTGTATGATCTAGTAAACCGATTTGAACCAAATTCGCTCAAAATGTAAAAGACATGGAATATTCCCAATCTGTGATCCCAACCAGGATCTATGCGACCATCCCTTATTCATATTCTGTCAGTTTGATTCAGATATCTCAAAAAGATATCTCAAAACGTTCCTTTTAATTAAGATTTTCTAGTTGTTGGGCGCTTAAGGGGGCGTGGCCAAAGTGTAAAACAAACTCGATCAGCGTGCAATATAGACGAACCTACATACCGAGTTTGAAATCTCTAGCTTTTATAGTCTCTGAGATCTAGAATCAAGAATATGTATATACATTATGGGGTCTGCCACGCCCCCTTCTGCCTGTTACGCATTTTTTTTGTGACAAAGTTAATAGACCACATGTACTTCATTTTAAGTACGGGGTCTAAAATAGACTCGGGAACTCGAACTTTTTAAAGAGATAACATTTTAATTGCAAGACCATCTTTTTTTCAAAATTTGTGTTTTTTTTGTAGCATAGTTTATTCCCCGATCGTAATCTATTTTGTAGGATAAATGTTAGCTAACAATCTAGTCACAGTACAAATTTCGAATAAAGATATTTACAATGATTGTGAAAATACCAACTAATAATTAAATCATAAAAAATTGCGCACTACAAATTTTTCGTAGCAACAATAAGAAACTCGGAATTGAATAGTGAAATTCACAACATTTACAATTTTAAATTTGAAAGTTTCTCGCTTGTTAATGCTGATTAGGAAATTTAATTAAACATCTAATTAAGTAATTTATAACACCCATGAGTTAAGTTATATAAAGCCCTTTAATTGATTAATTTTAAATGTTGTGTGACTAATGCACTCATTGATAAGTTTGGTGTATAGTACTTTTAGTATTAGAATTATTTTAATTAAATAAATAAAGCAAACGGATTTAATAAGAAACGGATTTAATAAATTGGAACATAAGAGTGTCTACTTTATATTGTAGGAGGAGTTGCCATGCACTTCAGCTACTCACCTTCTTCTGGCGCAGCTTGATGGCCAGTTTGAGGCGATTCAAGTGCATCCGCTCGCCGTGCTCGTAGACGGGGCCAGTGGGATCGTGATTCAGCAGAATCTCCAGCTCGTGGGAGGTGCGAGTGTGATCCAGCAGGGCAGTGGCAAAGTCCTGACACTGCTTGCGCAGCTCCTGATACTCATTCTGCGGACAGAAGGACAATGTTTAGCCAAGGACCAGTTGGCGAAGTGTCCCCCAGAGCTCACCTTGAATTCGTGCTCCAGAAAACTCAAGCGCCGCAGTTCCCAGGACAGCTCGAAGGCCGTCAGAATGGGATCCTTGGAGGAGAGTGCAATGAGACTGGGACTGGCCAGGGCACGATAGGCGTTGATGCGGGACCGGGAGTGGCGCAGCGAATCCTCCTGCCTGGACTGGACGCACTCATCGCAGCCACAACGCACATCGTGGGGCATGGGGAGCACAGCTCCACGATCCAGCAGGATTTTAATGATCTCGTAGTTATCGCGGTGTGCGGCCAGGATCAGCGGCGTTATGTCCGGCGTAAAAGTCGAGGTCTCCTCCGAAGCACTCTCCCAGCTCTGGGGAGAATCACTTAAGAGGACTTTCTCCAAATGAGAACTGCAGTGGATGACTCACATGATTGCCCTCGCTCTGAAAGCTGACATTCTCGTGATCCAGCAGGACCTCAACAGCCTCGACAAACTCCTCGGATATGGAATGCAACAGCGCATCCTTGGTGTCTACATTGTAGTTAATGAGCAGCTCGACCATCTCCAGATTCTCATTGTCGATGGCCATGAGCAACGCGGTTCTGCCCAGGGGATCCACACAGTTCACATTGATGTAGTCCGTGTCCTGGGCCTTCTGCAGCATCCGACGTGTGCCCGCCATGTCACCTCGCTCCACCGCCAACAGGAACTTCTTCTCCTCCAGCGTCAGTTGCCGGATCTCCTGATGTGGCCGTATCGTGTTCTCCTCCTCCATCATGCCGTGTATGCTATGACGCTGCAGCAAATTCAAATATTGTACAGTTAGCTGAAGGAATCTTCCCTCAAGTGCAGTTCAGTTACCTTGACACGCCTGGCAGGCTCTATTTGGACGGCTATATGGCCACTCCCACTGCCGTCGCCGCCCAGTTTCTTCTCGGCAGCATCTGCGCCATCCGCACCATTCTTGATCTTATTCAGGATCGGGGCCAACACCGATTTTCGACGCGCCGGACTTATGAAATGCAGCTTTTTTCCTTCGTCTGCAAAGCGGAAAAAGAGGAATTAAAGAATGTATTAAAAAAGAGCTAGACGAACCAAAAGACTGTATCTAAATGTGATCTTCTTAAAATACGAGAGGAGTTTCAGAGGAATGTTTGAGTTTGCCAAGAAGAACCAAACGAGCTAGAGGAGTATATATAGAGTATATATAGAAAAATGTATAAAAATACATTCGAAAACTCTATAAATTTCATAGGAATTTCAGAGGGTGATTTAAAAAGTTGAAGTTTGCTTAATAAAGGAATTTTAAAAAGAGCCAAATGAACCAAAAAACTTTTTCTTTACATAAAATAACTCTTTGCAAATCTTAAGAATTTCAAAAGAGTTTATCAAATATTTAATATTGCCTTATAAAGGTATTTAGCAAAGAGCTAGACGAACCAACAGGCTGTGTTAAAAAATTATCTATTAAACATAAGAGCTCAACATATTTCGTTAAAATAGAGGAAGATGCGAAAAGCCTAAATTTGCCTATTAATGTTATTTAAAAAAGAGCTAAAAGAACCAAAAGGTTGCATACAAAAATTATATATTAAACAGTCGAGAGCTCTATAAATTTCTGAAGAATTTAAGAGGGTGATAGTCTAAGTTTGCTTAATAAAGTTAATTAAAAAAGAGCCAGAAGTACCTAAAGACTGTGCCAAAAAATAATCTACTTAGCATAAGAGAGCTCTATGCATTTCATAAGAATTAAAAGTTATGTAAAAAAGAGCTAGACGAACCAAAAATTTGTATTCAAAAATTAACTTTTTAACATGAGAGAGCTCTACAAAGCTCTTAAGAATTCCATTCAAATAGAGGAAGATGCGAAAAGTTTAAGTTTGTTTTAAAACTTATTTAAAAAAGAGCTAGACGAGCCAAAAAAAAAAACGGTGTAAAACGGATTCACTTAAAATTTATAGTAAATGCTCTTCAAATTTCTCCGAATTTCATTCAGATATAGGTTTAAGTTTAAGTTCAAGATCTTTTAAATATAAGACAAAAGCTAGACTTTCCAAAAAGTGTATTAAAATACATTCTTTTCATAAATATTTTATTCAAACTAATGAAAATTGCACAAGAAGCAGCTATTATCGAAGTGCTAAGCAATTAATTCTGGGAATGTGATTCAATTTTTTAATCAGCGCCTCTTAAATAAAAAAGAAAATCTATTTATTTACTAGAATTTTGCCAGCCGCCTAGCACAGATAACAAAGTTAATCAATTCCATTTCAGCCTTGAGCGGAAAGTGATTTTCCGCCGCGTTTTCAAAGGATTCAAGGTCGAAGATGTCCCTGATGTCCTTGCTTGCAATCAATGTGCCACAAATCAAATATGTATGTATACTATATGAAATCAGCATCAACATCAACTAAAAATTAAATTATAATTTCGAAATGCACAGCACAAACAATTTTATGGTCGCGTTTGGTTAGAGGATGAAAAGCTGGTTAAAAGCGCCATCAAAATGAAATCTGGGTCAATTGTTGCTTGTTTTTGCATACATTAAATGCACCTCACACACACACACACACACACACACCGACAGTGATACAAACAGATACAATCACACACACAACCAGACATACAAACTTATTTACCCCCTCAAAACCCCCTTTCGGGGTCACATTCTTTTGAAAGCCACAGAGATTTTCACCATTCCTGGTTGGGGGTAGGACTTCAAAGCTCTGGTTTATGCGACTTGATTTCCAACGTACTTTGCTTGGTTGCATCCACAATTCATGCATACACCCGATATCAAGAACTTTTCATCGTATCAACAAATCAGTGCATATCTATGTGCGTCTGTATGTTTGTGTGTAGGTAAAAAAAACACCTTCACACACACAGAGACACAGCTCTCACGCTTTTAAAAAAAAGCAATGTTTTTACATTTACTATTTACTCTTCCAATATGAATGTGAGTTCTTTGCAGAGCTTAAAATTAAAGTCATAGAAGTGGTTTTTTTTTTTTAATTTGATTACATTCAGGGACCGCAAACAATGATTATTGATATTATTTTCATCAAAAAATTAATGACTTGAATACATATTCAAAAAAAATTATGTGCTAATTTATTTTTATTTTTTTCGCTTAAAATAAAACTCACTCTGAATTCATGGCTTTTGAGTAGGTTTTGACCTTAATATCCCTTGAGAAGAAACCCAGGGGACCCATCCAAGACAAAAGCTGTATTTAAAATGTAATTTTAATCTTTTTTTTTCTAAAAGTGAGTTTCATTTTGAACGAAAAAAATAAAAAACAATAAATAATGATTATTTGTGAATTTAATTTTTTTTTGGGTCAAATGTTATGAATTTTTGAGAGCTTTATTTTTTTCGCTCTAAATTAATCATTTTCATTGAGGAAAATCCTTAAAAATCTATAAATAATCATTACTAATGTATGTAAGTATGTATGTAATTTTTATAATACAACTCATAATTATTACGGTCTCTGATTATATCCGATTATGACCATATATTCAGCATTATCTAAAATTTTTTAAAACATTTGTAATAAAACAATGATGCTTTGAAATTTGAGTTATTGTATTCTATAAATTCTTAAAAATAATTTATTTGATCTTTGAGAGCAACAATCATCAAAATATTTAAAAAGTAAATGAAAGCCATCATCATATTTCATAGGTAATTACACTGTGCCAAAAACTGAATGATTACTTAGCAATTCTCAATAATATATATGTAAAGTTGCAATATATTTTATATTAAATTTTTAGTAAAATTAAACAGTATATGGGTAATTCTCCCATGTCGAATGCGACATTCGTACGCATTCAACGTGTAATAAAACATATGCCAAAATATAATTTTGTTGTGACAAAATTGGAAACTCATATGTCTTACTTAGCACTATTATTGGTGCAAATTTTGATTTTGGGAAAGTGTTCGTTTTCAAGATAATTTAAAAAAACCAAGGCATTCGCACGCGACTCAAATAGAAGTCGTTTTTCGACGACCAGTTCTAACACTGATTCCGGCAAAACGTGAACGAATAGTTTGATGCAATTTAATTTAAAATGTAATGCATTTATTTATCTTAAAAATGCGTTTTGTTTGATTTAAAAATATTAAGTAGTTTTTTTTTAATTTAATTTGAATCACTTTCGCACGCTACATGTCGCTCGCGACATTTTGTTCCACAATATATTTATGTTGTTTATGTCTCTCTTTTTTTTATTATGTATCGAAACAGCTCGAAAAACTTGTTTTAAATTAAATTTCAATATATTTCTTTAGATTAAAATGGTTTATGTTACCATCTTACTATCTTACTTAGTGTAATCGATAGAATACAAACGGTCCATTTTGGAAGTCAATTTTTAAGAAAATGGGCAAAAATATGGAAAAAGTGAATTTACTCCAATGTTGAATCTATATGTTTATCCTAATGAATATTTTCTAGCGTATATTGCTTAAATAAATAACTTGAATACATTTTTTGAAGAAAATTTCACAAGATGTGAGTTTTTGATCAATTTTACGTTTTTGGCCTCGGTTGAAATTTCTGTGGAAATGCCCATATGCTATCTTAATAGGTATACTTGTTTGCAAGTAAGGGTATCTGATCTTTGCATTCATTTGCAAACTGCCAACAATTCATAAGACGGTCGAGTGTATCCAGTTAGCCCACATTTTTTGCTTTGTTACCTTTTCACGTTCACCGAGCGTTGAACTTTCATTGATTCCACACAGACGTAAGAGTATGAGTGTAGGTGTGAGTTTGAATGTGTGCTTATGTGAGTGTGAGTGTGTGTGTGCCGAGAATATGAGACTGCGCAGGACATAACCTAAGTGCAGTTTCTTTTGCTTGTCGTAGGTCAGGACACGCTAAGCAAAAACAAAATGGCTAAAATTCAACATCGAAGTCGTCGTTGCTGTTGCCGTTTTATGGCCAACAAAAAAGAATTCACACACACACACACAGATAGAAAGCAACATGCTACCTTTAGTTCTGGCTAATACTCGTAATCTCAATCCATTGAAATACTATTGATTGACCTGGAAAAAAAGCACACCCACACTCTCTAAATTTGTTCTACTTCGACACCCTTCCAATTAAAATTTCTCCAACTTGCAGTTCTCGTCAACTTGGCACAGTTCAATATACCTTTCATTAATAATAATTTTTGAAAATCTAAGAAGCTTGATTTTGTGTGATTTAATTAAAGTTGGCTTCAGAATATTAGCACATACACATATTAAAACAAGTGGGAAAGGCTATAGTCGAGCTCCCGACTATAGGATACCCGTTACTTACATAAACAAATTAAAATTTTTTTGTTGCACTTTAATTGCTTAAAAGCTTTAATCAGCCAGTACCACCTTTCTATTTGTCCGATCTTGTTGGGATTTAATAGGATGATAGGTAATAGCAGTAGCTAACGTTAACCGTTTAAAAAAACCTAATATCTTGAAAACTGTGCGTGTGGTGGATTTTCGCGATTTACGGAGGCGGAAAGGGGCGTGGCAAAATTTTGAAACAAACTTGACCTGCGTGGGGTTTATAGAAATCTGTGTGCCAAATTTGGTTGCTCTAGCTCTTATAGTCTCTGCGATCTAGGCGCTCACACAGACGGACAGACGGACATGGCTATATCGACTCGGCTGTTGATGCTGATCAAGAATATATATACTTTATAGGGTCAGAGATGCTTCCCTCTCCCTGTTACATACATTGCAACGAATACAATCTACCCTTTTACTTATTTTTAATAAGTAACGGGTATAAAAACTTATTCAGTTGTTGGCTTCTATTGTGTTAGGTACTTACCTTCTCCTTCCTCTCCGGTTTTTGCATCGGTCCATTTCGACAACTAGCAACAGACAAAGCAAAAGAGGTTAACATATTAGTTTAGTTAGTTTGATAAGCATTCAAAAGCCAATTATCAAAAGTATAAAGTTGCATGACATATTATGTACTTGATGCATTTCAAAATACAGACTAAAAGGCCAAAATGACAAAAGACAAAAAGGACTCATTTTAATGATTGTATTTATATAATTTGTCAATTTAGAAATCGGATTGAAATCGACACTCTTTTTGGTATAATTTAATATAAAAGAAATGTGTTTTTTTCTTATCATTTAATTATTTGATTAAGGCTTAAAAAATTTACGTTATTAACGTTTGCAATCAGCATAATTACAAAGTGAGATCAGTTACATAATTTGAATTTTTTTGTAATATAACTAGTTACTAGTATATCTTAATTTCATGATTCTCAAAAACTATAGCATACTTTTTAGCGTCTTGGCTTTTAAATATGTTAATTGAACAAGTTTTTTGAACGCTAAGAAGATAAATAGTATGCAATAAAATCATATAATAATAGAAAACAAAAAAAATAATTAATTAATTGTTCAATGAGAATCTACATAACGTCAGGTAGTGCATAAAACTGACAAGTTTTCAATTTGATAATTTGTTAAATGGAGAGACTGAGAGATTTCCTGTATAAAGCAAACGAGCGAAGCAACACTGCAAGCCTTGACATACACAGCAGCAACATCAAGAGCAGCAGCAACATATGTAACAACAACAACAACGGTTGGAGCAGCAGCAGAAAAGCAACAGCAGAGGCAGCAGATAATTAAATGTCAAGACTGCAGTAACAGTAACAGTTGCACTTGTTGTTGGTGTTTACTGCTGACCAAACACGCACATGCGTACTCTTTTACACACACACATGCACGCACAAAAACATATTCAGAGACATATACAGCCTCAGGTTCACGTCCGTTGTGCTTCACCTCCAGCGAAGGTTGTGCACATCCATCCGGTTCATGCAGAGATGCTGACGCTGAAGCTATTGATTATGCAGCAAGTGGAGAAAGGAGAATGTGTCCTTGTTGTTGCGATGCCTTGCCATTTTAAGCTTGTGGCATGCTGCACTAACGCGTCCTTGTAGCGCAGTAGAACTTGCATCTTGCGAGTCCCAGGCAAAAACAACGCCGAAGGACAAGCCGAAAAAAAGAAAACCGGACGAGCTTTGCACAAGTTGGCATCACTTGAGATGAGCCTGCTTTAAAATGAATGCAACCTGCATAGTTTTCTTCTCCTTCTTCTGTTTTGGGCAAGAAATTGAGGGCAAGTGCGTGAGTGTTTAAGATGTTTTTCTCTTTTCTTTGCTAAGTATAACTGTTCTGTCTTTGCTAGGCATTTGTTGTTGTGTTTATTTCGTGGAAGGTCAAACGCGCGCGTTTTGAGTGCACTTAGACTGCCAACCACAAACATAAATATTCTAACCGGCTGGTAACTCTGACTGTTTGCCCTTCACTAACACATGCATTGCATCACTCTCAATTTGTTATCTATCTCTTTTTGCCATTAGCATTGCTAACATTTAGCTTTGCTATTCCAGCTCGTAATAAATTCAATAGTTCAAATCATAAAATTCACATAAACAGGATGAAAAGAAAATTAAAATATAAGCTACAAACAGGTTTCATAACGTGTTCGCAAACTTAATTTGCAATTAATGGTAACTATGGGCACAGCCTTTGTTGTTTTTGTTGTTGCGATTTCCTTTGCTGCAGCTGTTGTCGCTGTCCTTGAGCGCCTTCTAATTGAGGGCACTGCACTCAGTCGGGATGACCGCACAGCCCCCAGCCAACCTCCCCTCTCCCTTGTCGTCAGGACAAAGCACTGCCCGCACCACTGCGACCCCGACCCCAAACACTGTGTGTGGTGGCTTTGTTGTCGTTCGCCTATGTTTTGTTTTTGCTTAAAGTTCTTTAAATGTCGTCCTCCTTGACACACGTCTGTGTGTTGTACGTTAGTATTGATATTTACATATTTATGCATGTGTATGTATGTAAATGTTGAGTGTGTGAGTAGCGCTTCCGTTCAACTGAAATCGTGCAAACTGCATGTTGAGCATGTTTGCGTGTGGGGAAGTGCAACCGCAGTGCAAGGGATGTGTGGGTATGACACACAAACACAGTTACTCAAAAACTAGGTTAACTTGTTTTCGCCGTTAAATTTCTTGTAAAGCAGGCTAGAGAAATATGAAAATATTTTAAGTATATAGTAAAATATTGATAATGTCAATGTAAATACATTTTAAGGAAATATGATAATTATTAATATGGTCTGTTAAGGTAAAAAAAATAATTATATTCGAGTTAATAACGTTAATAACGAGAAAATTGGAAACAATTAAAAAAAATTACATGATTGTTATTCACATGAAATTTAACCATAACTTTGGGTTAAGCGGTTCCCAAAACAGACATTTAAATCCTGGTCTAAATTCCAATTAGCCAATGGATTTCTGATTGGAGTGCCATTCCGCTTGACGAAACTTGACGAAATAGCAACACAACCTTTGGCCAAAAAAAGTGTTCCCTTGTTGTGCGCGAAAACTGGCACAAGTGGCCCCTTTATGCTGGACCAAAGTACACAGAAGGAGAACGAAAGGTGCAGCAAAAAAGTACAGTGAAAATGTGAAAAGTGTAAAGTGAATTCATAGATGCAAAGCTATCAGCGAGTCGTGTACAGTAGACCTATTGCTTCCCATAGTTACCTTGAGTTGAGATTTCCTCTTGAGTGCAGCAATCGAACGAGTTTGCTGCCGTAGCACCTCCAGTTCACTATCTGCGTCGACGCAGGCAGAGGCAGCGGCAGAGGCAGCGGTAGAGACAGCGGCAGAGTCAGCGGCAGAGTCAGCGGCAGAGACAACGTTATAGTGATAGAGTACGCAATTTCAAAAATTTAATTGAAGAACTACGCGAATTAATACAAATATCGTGTATACAACTCAAAGTTTCTATTTGTTTATGTTATTCGTTTGGATCGTGGGAAACGCTCAAAAACATCAGGCGATTTATTCGATTTGAATTATAAACAATTAAAAATAAATTTTTTTTTCATATTTGTTTTCGATATTTTCGATTGATTTTTTGTTTTGGTTTAATTGCACGTTCAATTTGTGGCTAAAAATACACATGGCAATTCACGCAAAGTATTTCGTGTGATTATTCAATAATTTAAATGTGATGATTTATTGCAATACATTTGTGATAAATGTTTAATTTGCACAATTTAAATTGGTTTTAAGCAAGCGTTTGAAATTTACAATTACTGCAACCGGAAGTACAGTGAACTCAATTACAGGCCGACATTTGACAAAGCTTAAAAGGGTGGTTGACCTAAAAATTAATCCGAATGATTACGTGTATAATAACAACCGCAAACTTCTAAGGAAAGGTTTTCTATGGAAATACATACATATATTTCGACTATTTTTATGATGACACACTTACAAGGAGAATCTGAATATTATCAGCTATAAAGATTTTTCCTTTAAATTCAATTTCACAGTTTCCAAATTTTGTTTCACTTTATTATTTATTTATTTGTAGTATTCAGACACATTCTGCGATTTTCCGAATTTCCGTGCTTCTTGACCAGCTGTCGATATGCAACTGGGAACTAGGCGAATGCAAGGACTCTTCGCAGCAGCGTAGGCGAAATCGCGAGCGGAGAACTTTGAGTTTTGGGGCGAAATATGTTGGATATTTATTAATGAAACCCATGACCGGCTGTTTTAGTTGCATCGCGCATGTGTGTTGTAGTAAAAGCGACGAGGACAATGAACCTTGTCTCCACAATAGTACACACCTATGTTTTGGCTTTAAAAAAAACATAATTTAAACAAAGGTTGCTCAGATAAATATTAAAGAACATTTCAAAATTTCAACTGATGTGTATGTGTTGGCTGCGTTAAAAATTTCTTTTTTAAAGGAGCCTTATTTGGAATTTTGCTTAAAATTTTGAATATTATTGTCGATTTTGTAACATTTTATTTAGAATTAAGATACCAACTTCCCCACACGAATAAACATTTTTATCTTAACTAACTTTTAATTATTTAGTTAATTGAAGTTGTACTTAATTGTTAAATTAACAAATAAAAATTCACATTTTGAATAAAATTCAGTTTTAATTATCGATTTTAGGTATTTTATTGCAAATATCGTTCCAACATCGCCTTTCAGTATTTGCATTTTTGAGATAGTCCGCGTTTTTCAGCTAAATACCTACGGTCACACTCATCCACGATAAGTTTGCCAAATGTACAATAGAGACGGCTGCTTCTGCCTAAATTTAATTTACGCTGATTGTTATAAATAAAATGTCCATTAGATAAGCGATTACAAATTGTGCTACCGAAGTTATTCGTTTATATTTTGTGCCTTCGAATTGTGTATCTCTTAAACTTAAAGCGTAAACCTAAGGGCGTGCAAAAAAAAGTCGCCGCTGGGTCAGCAAGTGGTGGGAATGCGGTAAGTCATACGTTTAATTTATGCATTGTTATTTGCATTCATTATTGCTTTCGGCTAGAGTGTGCAAATTATTCAGCAAACAAAGAAGCGTGCTGCCATCATCTTTCATGTTTTGCTAAATTTATTTGCTTTGTTTGACTTTTTGGCGCAATTCTTTCGGCGTTTTATTGCGTTCAGCATAAAATTACAAATGTTCGAGCGAGATGGATATATGTATGCGTACATGTTCGTGAATGGTAGGGCTGCCCAATAGTGTTGTCAAAGTATCGATGTTTTCTCTATTTGTTGCAATAATATTCTAGTATTGTAAAAATAATCGAATATTTTCGAGTTTTTTTTGTGAGGCTTGCAGATTTTTGTTTGGCTTCAATGCTAAAGCTTCTATGCTATTTGTGTGACAAAATACAAGTTAATTTATTGACTGCACAATTTTTGTATTAGAAGCAAACTGTTGATCGAGCCGTGAATTTCATAAAAGTACTAAATATTCCCGAACGACATTTTCAATAGCAAGTTGTTGAACAACCCTGTTCATACACAATTCAATTTAAAGACTTTGAATTTTGTGTTTTGAATATTTTAGTGTATAATCTATTAAGCAGTGTGAGAAAGGAATTGGGAATTGTAAAGGAATTGGGTGAGTAGATGATATTAAGTTGAAATTGTTTTGTTCTATGTATGCAAAGTCTTAATACCGCCGTGAGCAATAACTGTTATAGCTTTTGCCGGCAATGCATATGCACGCATACACATTTGTATATACATACATGCACATGCAATCTTATTTGCACATGAGTGTATGCGTGTGTAACTGCATGCAGAGATTTAGGTTATGTTGACGGCTGCATAAGATCGTAGACTGCAATCAGCAATAATGATATTTAGCGTCCCTACTAACAAAATACCCAAATTTAGCTCAATCGGATATTGACAGTTATGGCATGGGCTCCGTCTACCAACTTTGAGGATGATCTGGTTGAGTTGCAATCCGATTTCAATTTAATCCATGGACAATGGACATACGAGGCAAATCAAAACCGAAATCGGGATTTTACTCCACGTCCTAAGTCAACCTATGAGTATCTGGCCAGACGAGATAAACGCAATGAGGAAATCGAAAAAGACAATGTATCCAAGACGAAGGAAATAAGCTCCAGTTTGGCCATGATGGAACGCATCCAGGAAATTGCCGGAACAAAGCCGCTGGGCGAGCATGCCACCATGGCCGACTGGGATGATGAGAGCACCGTGGAGCGGGAGGCGGTGGCTATGATGCGACACTTTGGCATGATGTCCATGGCTGGCGGGTCGCTGGAACCACCAAAAACGGAGACTTTGCCCCAGGGCAAAATTCACGTTTTGCGTAATGGCAAGAAAAGTTTTCCAGTGCTATTGGATCCCAGTTACTTTGAGCCAGGTAGGCGACGCAGAACATCTAAACCAAATAACAACCAGGCGTCCGGTAGCTCCAGCTTTACCAATTCTAATCAGTTTGAATCGGCCGAATCGGAAAGCTTTAATAGCAGCTATTCCACAGCTAAAACCCACTTGGATGAAAGCATCAGCAGCAAGGATAGCTGCGTTGAGATTCCATATGAACTGCTTCAGACATCGACTGACGAACCAGAAACGGAGCCTCCGCAACCGTCATCGATGCCCAAGGAAACCAAAATGAAGAATTCTGGACGAGGTCGTCGTCGTCCTTCACAAAAACAGAGGAAGCTACAAGAAAAGCAAAACAAACCAGATCTGTATTAAGGGAGGATTAAAGAAGTCTGAATTGATGTGATTCTAGTTTTTTAATAAGATTACAATATAACTTCCCTAGCTCGAATCACCATTATCCAAAGAAAAGGTTCGAGTTATGGAGATATTCGACTAATAGAGTTCTTTTTCCTAAGTTTATTAATTTGACTGCCACTCATTTAGCTCGAGTTAGAGAGAAATTCGAGTTACAGAAGTTCGAGTTATGGAAGTTTAACTGTAGATATTTTGTTTAATATTAAACATTTTAATACCTATAATCCAGAAATCAGTTATTGAGAATAACCAATTTATGTCTTCTCATCTTGGGAGCCATTTTACACAAAACAAGATTTTGTTTAAAAATCATTAGAATTAAACGACAACAATGTTAAAAGTGAAGAAGTTGTTATCGCTCTAGTTCCGTATTCCGGAGTGCGCAACTTCCGAGGCAAATAATTATAAAAATACGCTCACTTTGTATCTTTGTATCTGTGTGCCAAGGAATTTGCTATTACAGTGTCAAATGCAAGTTTTCGGTATCCTTGGCAGCCGTGCTCTATTCGTTTCCTATAAAATAGCCTTACAGAGTATATTAAGAAGTTGTCATCAAACTAATTTTGTTAACTGAGACCTTATCTGATCTAAACTTTTTTAAAAAAGTTGCCTAACAAGTTCCCGAAAGGGTTATTGAACTTCGATAAGCTAAGGAAATCATATTTTATACCTTTTTTTTTTTTTTTAATTTTGTTGCCAATGATTTCAATTCAGATGTAACATACAAACAATAATATGTACTAAAAAAAGTATATTAAACAAAGAATATAACTTACTTATTAAGATTATGTTTTTGTAAAACAAATGTACATACTTTTAATTAGTTTAAGGAAAAATAACATGAGTGAAAACAAAGGAAACGGAATGGAATGTAATACTTTTGAACTTCCCTAACTCGAATCTCCATTATCCAAAGAAAAAGTTCGAATTAACAAATTCGTTTTTTAAGTTTAGTAAACGCTATTGCCACTCGATTTAGTTCGAGTTATAGAAGTTCGAGTTATGGAAGCTCGATTCTATATATTATTAAAACATAGTTTTAATTCATGAAAATGCATCTTGCATTAAAAAAAAAAATGTGCCTGTAGTGAGAAACAAACTAATAATCGTATGAAATAAATATTTATGCATATTAAAGTTGCAATTAATTATAATTTAAAAAGAATACCTTTAAACATTATAAGGTGTCAAAGCGTAATTTAAAGAAGAT
The DNA here is from genome assembly GCA_963924055.1 of Drosophila limbata. Classification (NCBI taxonomy): domain Eukaryota; kingdom Metazoa; phylum Arthropoda; class Insecta; order Diptera; family Drosophilidae; genus Drosophila; species Drosophila limbata. Next base: position 10,437,531 of record OZ001353.1, read on the forward strand.
GGGGACTGACTATTCATCTGCACAATAATACAATATATTTAATACAAGTATTATGTATGTATATGTTTTTATATATACTTGTTTGCTTGTATTAATATGAAGCAACAGCCCTTTGCTCAATGCTCTCAGTTCCTCGACTCGACTCGTTGATGTTGAAGTTGACGTTGACGTTGGCTGCTGTGCGGTGTCGTCGTCCCGCTGTCGGCGTCGCCGCAGCTGCCACATTGAACTTAAGAGCGGCAAGTTAAACTTGAAAGCTGTTTGGAGCGCAGACAGTGAGAGGCGACAGACAAAGAGACAAGAGACTTGCTGCAACCACCGAAAACGTGTTGAGGTCTGATGCATCCACCTTTTTGGCGCGCGCAAGCGCGTCTTTCCTTTCCTTCTCCACACACACACATTTACTTGCAAATAAATATATATATATATATTGTCAGATATATATATAAGCTATATATGTTGCTCTCTCCATCGCGCTCTTTGGCGCCGTTCTCTGGAAATTTCGAGTTGCCTGGTCTGGGCATCTATATGTATGTCTATGCATATGTATATTATACAATGGTCATGTATCGGTCGCATTTGCTGCTCACAGTTTCGTTTTAACGCTGGCCCAGGACGAACCGTCGCCAGGATTGCGTCCATTTCGGTTCATTATAATGGCAACTCTAGAAACTCTACTAGTTGAATCAACGACTAAACTAAAGAGGAAAAAAAAACAGTAGAAAAAAGAGTTTTCGCAGACAACGGACTTTAGATAAAAATACGTTTTGATTGAGATTTCTCATACCGGGTTTTTTCCTTTGTGTGTGTGTACTACGCATTCCCGAGTTGCCGAGTCTGTGAGACATTTTAGCTCATTATGACGACGACGACGACGGCTTTTCGGTTCGGCAAATGACGCGCGTTCGGTTCGCAAATAGAAAAAGGAAAAGAATGGAAGAAAAGGAGATGACCCCCAACCCCAACAAGCGACAGACAGACACCCAGGTCTGTGACGTTGCCAATACCACAGATATAATCATCATGTACATCACATAGGTAAAACCGCTAAATGCTAATGAAATAAACTTTTACTTGCTCACATGGCACCTTCCTTAAGCCCGCCATTCCAATAAAATATAAATAAAAAAAATACTGAATAAAGACTTGCCACTCTGGTCTTGCTGCCTCTGTCTGCGACAGCCTGATATGTCCCCCCCTCTTCACCCTGGTCACAGCCTCGTTACCCGCCTCTGGTTGCTGTCCTTGCCTTGCATCCACCAAAGAGAGTTGTGTGTACCCTGAATACCCTGTGAAAATGTGTATGCAAGCAGAGTATTCATCATTATTATTTATATACATTTCATGAGCTTAATTTGGAAATGTATTGAAATCTACTTTATTTTATAGCTATGGTACATTATGTCTGTTTACAGAGTATCCCCAATGCCATCACTCTCGTTAAGTGTATACAAGTTTTACTCCGAGTCTTTTTTTCTGTATTGGAGCATTAACGGCCAAGCTTATACCTAAACTTGTATTTGTTGAGCCTTATCGGAGGTAGTTAACCACGGGTGGTGAGGGAGGTGAGTTCAGTGTACAATCTACAGTCCCCGGAGTACTGACTGTTGCTGTTGCTAGGGGCCAAAGAAAACAATCTTGGCTTAATTGTACCCTGTACTTAGGGAAATTTACAAAAAAGTATGTTTAAAATTAGTGCATATCATGTCATTGGTTAAAAAATAAAATATTTTTATATTTTTTCCGAAAAACGATTAAAATCGATCTTTAATTTTGTTAGTTTTTTTTCTACAATATTAAAATTTCGATTTGATGACAAAATTTTAAAGGTATATCTCTGAACCTTGGCAATTCCACAAACCTAAAAGCTTTCTTACGATCAAAACTAAAGAATAGTTAGGGAGTATCTGATGGTCGGTTACTCCACTGTTTATTTATACCTTAATTACTGTTTATTGAATTTTTGATCGCACCATTACCATTATTTTGGATTTAATCTGAAGACGGCTAATAATACATCAAAGCCGGTTACAAGCCTACAAAAAACCTGCAAGATAGAAGTACCTAGTTTACATGTATCGATGCACAGTATCACTTATTCCTGTTCACTTTTAGCTCCTCCATTCGTCTTTCTTTGGCCACTAGCTCGTTGGCCATTAGTTTGGCCAGAAACTGCAACCAGTTCGCCCTCTAACCGCCAGACGATGTCTTTGGCCAGTTACTGTTGCCATGCCAGGTTGCACTTTTCATACCCTGTCTACCTACAAGAAAAACGGGTTAAAACGAAAAACCCAATGAAATATATCGTCATTAATTAATTTAATACTTTTAAAAAATGCATGTTAAACTCAATTCCTAGAGTGAAAATCTTTGGTTTTTGATTTGAATTAAGATCAAAGAAGTCTTTGTGATAAATTTAAAAATAATTAATAACTAATGACAAGTTTTCTCTAATACCTAGTTTTTTTAGTCGGACTTAACCTTATTTTCAGAGTTATTCCAATATCCTTGTCCCCATCTACAGACTCGTCTAAATTTCCCATTCATTTTTAGCGGATACCGATTGTAATTATTTAGCCAGGACATTTTACCCAAAGCTTTCTATGGTCTTCACCACTAGGAATGTTATGGAAATTCTATGTGACAGACAAGGACACAGCTATGACCCTTTAATACAAAAAAGTACATTGATCTGAGAGACTATAAAGGCAAGAAATACCCGATTTTAGGCTTGCTGTTCTTGACGATCAAGGTTTTGAGTTCGTCGACCCCATAGAATATTAACAGTGTAGAGTTTATTTTACATTTTGAATTAACTCATTTATGCATTGAAAATTTAAGGAGCATTTGCCAGTTGATCACTTTCGATAAGAAAACTCCAGCTAACTTATGCCATCTTTCTACCTAGCCTAAAAATAGCCAAGGAAGAGGAAGCTGCCATGAAAAACGTTAAAAAGGAGCGCAAAATAAAATAAAAGGAAAATAAGCGTGTGCCACACTCTTTGTGAGTGTATGTGTATGTGAAAGAGAGGTAAAAATTCCACTTTGAATGTAAATGGAGTACATACATACCTACATATACAAGGAGCATAAAAGAAATCGTAATAGTGGCCTGTTGAACAACGCAGCCAACAGAGCAACAGCAACAACAACAGCAAAAGAGAACAGCAGCTTCGACTACTACGTCGACGCCTGCCATGAGCTTTTTAGCACCGGCAAATAAGAAGTCGCTGTCAATGCCAACGTCGCCGTCTCCGTCGCTGTCAGCGTTTCGGCATCACGCAACGCTTGAGAGAGAGCAGCAGGAGAAGCTCCTCTTTGTTACTGTCTTTGTCTCTGCCTGTCGCGCTCCCTTGCTGTTGTTGCCCGACGATAAACTAGCCGAGACTTTGATAGAAAAGACGTCATGTTCGTCGTGAGCATAGAACAGCGCTTCGTCGGCAGAGCATAAAACGAGAGCTTTGCAGCGCAAGTTTATTGTACGCAATATTGTGAAAATAACGGATGGACAGCAGCAGGAATACATTTTTATGCGTCTGCGACTGCGACTGTTGATGCTGCTGTCGTCGTCGTCGCAGTTGCTGTTGTTGTTGCGTTTCTCTGCGCTTAATGGAAAAATATAAGTAGTAAACTGAGGTTAGGTTTAAAAAGTTTGAGTGAATTTTTATAGTTTCTTTTCCTATATTAAATTAAAAAAAGAATTTATTGAAAAAAACTGCCAAAGTTTTTAGCTTTATTTCCTGTGTGTATTACAAGTGCATATGTATGCATATTTATGCAGATTAAAATATGTTTGCCTGTGTGTATGTGTGAGTGTACAACAACGACAACTTCAATTGAGCGCGATTTGGGCAGCAAGAGAGCGCATGTTCTCTCAGCGCCATCTCGGAAAGTTTCTTTTTCATACTGTGTGATGCGAAGAGTGGGTGATGAAGGAGGGAGAAGGGGGCTGGTTTGATGTAGTTGTGGTTGCACGAGCGAATGAACCATGACCATGCCAAAGGATGAAATATTAAAACGGCATAAAAAATGTTTGCTTTTTGTGCTCTGATGTGTACACCAATAACAGCAGTTTCAACAGCCAACATCCCCAAAATGTGTATGTACATGTGTGTATATGCAAGTAAGTAGTATGCGTGTGTGTGGGTGTCAAGTGGTGTTGGGGAATTTTGAGGTTAAGCGTGAATCTCCACATGAATCACATCAGTAAAGTGAAATAGTTTTCAATTCTTTTGCCTAACTTCATGTTTGTTACTCATTTGCTTTTTACAGTTGCACGCAATGCTTTTGACGACAAATCCTTGAGGATACGGCACATGGCGACAGCAGTTGGATTAGGATACAGCAACAGGACATTAAACTGAAGCAAAGGATATGGCAGCCATCGCAGCATCAGGAGCAGCAACTCCAGCGACGCCGTCGACCCGTGAATTTGTCGAAGGCTGGACTCTGGCTCAGACCCTCGGCGAAGGTGCCTATGGCGAGTAAGTTGAAGTAGAGCAAAGAGCAGAAGAGGGAGCTAGAGAGAGAGAGAGAGAGAGAGAGAGGGGAACTCTTAAAAATCAACACTCGGCAATATGCAATGTGTCGCCGTGTGTGTGCGTGTAGTGTGTGTATGTGTGTGTGTATGTGTGTGTGTGTAAGTAGAGAAGTCAATAAACCGGAAATATGAAGCTAAAGAAAAACGCACATTTCCGGCGTATTTGCGGCATATTCCACTCTGCCTGCCGCCTTCTCTGTTATCTGGTCTGCCCTCTCTGTCTCCGCCCAAATTCATTCGTCGCAGCTTGTTGCTGTCGTGCGCATGTCCCAATTGTTGTTGGATTTGGTAACAGGAGCACTGCACTAAAACCACTCGATACACAGACAAAGAATCTCCATTTCCCCCCCTCCTTCTCCCTCCTCCCCCTGTTGTGGCATTTGCAACTAAACTCATTATCTTTATCTGTCGCAGAGTCAAATTGCTGATCAATCGCCAGACGGGAGAAGCGGTGGCCATGAAAATGGTGGATCTAAAGAAGCATCCCGATGCTGTGATCTCAGTGCGCAAGGAAGTATGCATCCAAAAGATGCTACAGGACACGCACATATTGCGCTTCTTTGGCAAACGCTCGCAGGGAAATGTGGAGTACATTTTCCTGGAATATGCAGCCGGCGGAGAGCTCTTTGATCGCATCGGTGAGTAACTGAACTTACTAAACATAACAATAGATGTATTACAAAGTTGGGAGTTTTTTAATTTAATTGGTTTAAATAAATATAAAGAACGAATTACGGTTTAACATCTTATAGTATGATTACGTTAAATTCAAATGGACAATATCTTTCATAATTTTGTAATAATCAAATAGATTCTTCAATCTGTTTCGCATTTAAAGTTTGTAGCCAAATCAATATGTGCACACAAAAAGTAAATCTGACATTGACGCAAACAACGTTGTTGTTGGTGTGAATGGGAGGACACTACAACCTGGAGGACAGCAAATTAAACAGCCTGGACATCTGACGACTATTTGAACTGACAAGATACAGATCTTGATTACGAAACGACAGACGTGCAAATGACAATTTGGCAAATGTGTCTGTCCGACAAAATGATGGGAGGGGGGAGTTGTTACTGGTGTGGCAGCAGAACTTGCAACTTGCTATTCCCATTTTCCTAATTTAAACTAGTCCGACGTGCACTGATTGCTTGTGGAGTAATCTAATAGGGACATGGCAGCTGTTTAGACGTGTTCTTCATACATTTGTCCGTCTGTCTGCCTAGACTCGAAGATGAAAGTCATAATTTAGTTGTATATAAATTTGGGTTTCTTTGTTATTACTACAGAATTTAGCTTATTATTTTATAAGTGTTATTACTTGATGTAATTAATTTAATAAATATATTATGTAATATTTTTCCAGAGCCCGACGTAGGCATGCCACAACATGAGGCACAGCGCTACTTCACACAACTGCTGTCCGGTCTGCACTATCTGCATCAACGAGGCATCGCACATCGTGACTTGAAACCGGAGAACTTACTGCTCGACGAGCACGATAATGTGAAGATCTCGGACTTTGGCATGGCCACAATGTTTAGGTATTAGGTACAAGCAAATATACTACGACAATCAATCGATAACTAAGTTAGAAAAATGTAAATTAAATTCATTTAGAAACAGGGTATCAAACCGAAATGAATATCGGTTTCAGTTACGGTATCGGTTATATTCTTTTTTCTGGTTTTCAGTTATCGGTTACGCGATATTTTTGTATAAGGGGTACGTAACGATTATCGGTTTTTCGTATTTTTTGGTTTTTAAATACTGGTATTTTTCCGATTCACAAAAAAAAAAATTTTTGTTTGTAAAAATGCTTAAAAAAATATGTCACTAAATATTTAGAAAACAAAAGATCTATAAATTATGATCAATATTTAAACTGATAATAAAAAGAGAAATTAGTTTGCAAACGATAGCCCCTCAATAAGTAAAGTGAATTTAAGGGCTGATCGATCAAAAACTAACGGTTGCTCTTGAATAGGTTAGTAAGCGGTTATGTCGATTTGAATAATTTCGGTATTTGGGTTTCGGTGCAATACAAAAATAAGGTTTCTGTTAAGGTTTTAGTTTCCAGTTTTAATCGGTTAATACCGGTTAGGGATAACGGTTTAAATCCTTGTTTTAAAATAATATAGATAAATATATAAGTGTAATAATACATATTATGCTATGCTAAAAAAGTTAAGTTTACTTATATTGAAATGTAGCAATTTAAATATATAGAGTTTTACTTAAGTTATTCGGTTAATCCTTTTATTAAGAATTCGCTTTCCCTTACTAATCTAAATGTTAGCATTAAATATGTATATATTTTTATTTTATTTATATATTACTATGAATATCAGTTATGTTTCGTCCCCCACATTAATTTGCTATTCCTTAATTGCCACAGATGCAAGGGAAAGGAGCGTCTGCTGGACAAGCGATGTGGCACGTTGCCCTATGTGGCGCCTGAGGTTTTATTGAAGCCCTACCACGCACAGCCAGCGGACATTTGGTCATGTGGCGTCATCCTGGTCACAATGCTAGCGGGAGGTAAGTCTGAAAAATTACTTAAGTGTGTTTGTGTTTTATATTGTTATTGATGTGTAAATACAAAACGAATATGTATTAAATAAACACTTTATTTTATGCACATTTTAACAAGTTTATTAAATTTACTACATATTAACAAACGCGATTTAAAATCATTCGCATTTTGTTTCCTCTCACTTTTCGCATCCACACGAAGGCACTGTTAATCATAATAAAAAAAAGGTTCATCGTACTTAAATGTTATTGTGTTTTGTGTTTTTGCCACATTGTTATTGTTTTAATATTTATACATATATATACTGCAACTCTTTGCCACTTTCATTTTTGCTGTTTCTTTGGTATTCTAGCTGTAGATTGTTTCTCTAATTTGTATCATCTAAAGCTTTTATACCAAAGCTCCAGCTTAAATTGCTTGCCAGCGCACCCGCCAAACAACAACAAAAAAAAAAAAAAAAAACAATCATAACATAAACTAGCAATAAATGTTAAACAAAATGACAAAGAAAAGAAAATCGCACATTATCCGTTCCAGTGCACGAATGTAAATAGCTTGTAAAATGCACGGATCTTTGACATCCTTTAAAGAAAACTATATTCACACCTAAATCGTCGGATTTTTTTATATCCTTAGAGCTGCCGTGGGATCAACCGTCGGCGACTTGCCGAGAGTTCATCAACTGGAAGGACAACGATCGTTGGCAGACGCAGACGCCGTGGAGCAAACTGGATACCTTGGCCATATCCTTGTTGCGCAAAGTGTTGGCCAGCAGTCCTGGGACGCGACTGACGCTCGAGAAGATACTCGATCACAAATGGTGCAACATGCAGTTTGCCGAGCATGGTAAGAGTTTGGTATCTAAGCCATGTTTAAAGGTGCCGTGTTAACTGAATCTCAGCACATGTTGCTGCTCAGGTACTTAGTGACTCTCAATCCACATTTGTGCTTTGCATATTTTGAGGGTCGCTCTGTGCCTGTGCCGCACGCGTTGCATGCAACAATCGAGTGTGTTTCTTAAGTGTCCCAAGTGCAAATCAAGTGATATATCTATATATATGTTCAATGCTGCATTTCCATTGCTTTGGCGCTTTAGCTGTATGATAGATTTAAATACTTCATAAAGCTAGATTACCAAAGCATTGGCGACTCTGCCAACCAACAAAATGCCATCAATTTGAAATCAAATCTCTAAATTATATTTGTTTTGTTATTTATTTGTTTCACCTTTTGTTTTGCATATTATTTGCTCTTTGGTGATTTTAGCTGTATGGTGTTGTGTGCATATTCCATAGAGCTTTATTACCAAAAACCAAATGGTTTTTGCATTTGCTTTCTTATATTTTTATCGTTTATTTGCGAATGCTTGCCTTTTGTTTACTTTAAATTTATTGTTTATTTATGTAAATTTATTTGAGTTTCCTTTCTCATCGTTAACCCTTTTTGCAGATCGTTCCTATGACTTGGTGGACTCGGCAGCCGCCCTGGAGATTTGCTCGCCCAAGGCCAAGCGGCAGCGTCTGCAGTCGAGCGCACATCTCAGCACGAATCTGGATGATTCCATATCCCGCAATTATTGTTCCCAACCGATGCCCACGTTGCGCAGCGACAGCGATTGTGGCCTTAACCCGGAGGATGGGGACGGGGATCGACAGGCTTTGGTTCAAGAGGCACGTCTGACCTATTGCTTCTCCCAGCCGGCGATGCTCGATGATTTGCTGCTGGCCACGCAAATGAATCAAACACAGAGCGCATCACAGAATTATTTCCAGCGTTTGGTGCGACGCATGACGCGATTCTTTGTGACAACGCGTTGGGATGACACCATCAAGCGTTTGGTGGGCAACATTGAGCGGTTGGGCGGTTACACCTGCAAGGTCAGCGAGGATGGAGTGGTCACCGTGTCCACCATTGACAGGCGTAAACTGCGTCTGGTTTTCAAGGCGCACATCATTGAAATGGATGGCAAAATACTCGTCGATTTCCGGCTGTCCAAGGGCTGCGGTCTGGAGTTCAAGCGTCGATTCATCAAGATTAAGAATGCTCTCGAGGACATTGTATTAAAGGGTCCAACAACTTGGCCAATTGCTATTGCTACCAATTCGGTGCCTTAGTTTGTAATCCTTCCCATTTAAGTTTTAGTTTTATGCATTTCCACATTTTAATTACTTGTTAAACTTCATTGAACAACAGTTTTCTTAACCTTCTTTTTTAACTGTGCTAAATTGTTAGTGGTCACATATTCACATCTTATTATTTTATGTCTTGGAACAAACTACACATCATCATAGTTTAAATACGATAAACTTTTAATATTGTTAAATGTTTACAATAAGTAGTAGTTTAGTTAGCTAAACGTTATCAAACAATAAATCGTCATCGGTTTTGATTATATTTATAAGCAATGATGTCTCAATTAATTTGAGAAGAATGTGTGTTGCAGTTTTGTGATACTTTTGCAATACATTTTTAAAAGATTTGATAGATATCCAGCCAAGCAATTTGTTAGCAGAAAAAGAGTGTTTACGTATCTTCTAGACAGCTACACATCCAATCGGCAAATCAACAATTTTTTGAAACAAACCCATACTTACATTTTTCAACCAATCAATAGAAGACTCTCTTTGAAAAGGTGGAACTTTAGGACCATCTTAAAAAAATCGGAGATACTTCAATATAGGGTATCAAACCGAAACATATATCGGTTATGTTTGTATTTAGATTATCGGTTTCGCAACATTTTTATATATCGGCCATGTATTTTTTTGTATGTTTAGATTTCGTAAAGACAATTTAAAAATATGTTTAAGATATGTAAATTTGAAAACAAATATTCAAAATTTCAGATCTTTTTATTGAGATCAATTGAATTAAATTAAGCCTGAGGTTGAATTGGTTTCTTAAGGGTTATTTCGGTTGAAATAATTTCTGTGTTGCTGTAAAATTAAAAGAACATTTTAATTTTTAGTTTTCCTCCTACGCGTTTCGATGGTCTTTCTGTTTTTGGGTTTCGGTATAAAAATAAATTTTTATTTCTTTTACGGTTACCAATTTCAATAGATTTACACCGGTTATTGGTTACGTCTATAGTTACGGTTTTAATCCCTGCTTTCAACCAATCAATCGCTTTGTTTCCAGAAGAGCTGGAATCTCAAGACCATCTAAAAAATTCAGAGATACTTCTGCACACTAACTTTATTTTTAAAACCTTTATAAGAAAAGCCCCCTCTTTATATTGTAATCCAAGCATGTATTTTGAAGCAAAAAAACTAATTTTGGAATTTTTTCAACCATATTTATTTGACATCTAGTAACACTTTGAATATGAGTATAACGGATTCGTCTTTTGTTTTGTGTTGTGTTGCGTTTGAACAAACAATTTATACTCGCACTACCTCATCAAGTTGAACATTTTGATGCTTAGAACAAATATTATATCTTTATTTAGGGAGTACTTTAATGTGAATCCAAACAATATTATGGCTTTACAATGATATTTGTGACTCTACGATTGATGGAGAATCTTCATGTAGAGCACCGTATAATATAATATATTTTTCCATACAATGAGAGTGGATCATACTAATCGTAATGTTAATAATAATGTCTAATAACGAAGCAAAACTGTGGGTATTATAGATCGCTAGATATTTAGATCGATTTGCTTTGTGCGCCAGTCACAAACCCAAAAGGTTGACGAGATTTGTACACCAAAAGCGACACCTGTTGTTGGTGGTGGTATTCTTTATTTCAATCTTTTTTTAGATACGGTGTGTAGTGCTTGGTGTGTTTGGAATTTAGAAGTGGCAATCGTTTACTGGGGTTTCCTGAAGCTCTTGCCGGCGAACTTGACGCCCGCACCGATCTCCTCCTCAATGCGCAGAATCTGGTTGTATTTGGCCAGACGCTCCGAGCGGCAGGGGGCGCCAGTCTTGATCTGACCGGTGGAGAGACCCACGACAAGGTCACCAATGAAGGAGTCCTCGGTCTCGCCGGAACGGTGAGAGACCATGGTGCCCCAGCCATTCTTCTTGGCCAACAGATGAGCCTGAATGGACTCTGTGACTGTGCCAATCTGGTTAACCTTCAGCAAGAGGCAGTTGCAGGCGCCCTTCTCCACAGCGGTGGCAATGCGCTTGGGGTTGGTCACGGTCAGATCGTCACCGACAATTTGGATCTTGGTGTTGGAGGTCAGGTTGGTCCAGGCATCCCAATGATCCTGATCGAAGGGATCCTCGATGGACACAATGGGGAAGTCCTTGATGAACTCCTGGTACAAGTTGGCCAGCTTCTCAGGCGACAGCCATTGGGCCTTATCGCTCTGTGGGTTCTTAAAGTCCAGATCGTACAGGCCATCCCTGAAGAACTCGGATGCGGCAACATCCATGCCGATTTCGATCTAGGAATTGGAAGTAACAATAAATAAGAATACAGCTCGTGGTAAGTGCTAGTGCAAATCTCTTTACCTTGCCGGTGTAGCCAGCCTTGGCGATGGCATCGCTGATCAGGCAGAGAGCCTCCTTGTTGGACTGAATGTTGGGGGCGAAGCCACCCTCGTCACCAACAGCGGTGGCATCCAGACCGAACTTGGCCTTGATGACGTTCTTCAAATGATGGTACACCTCGGAGCCCATTTTCATGGCCTCGGTGAAGCTGGTGGCACCAGTTGGCAGGATCATGAACTCCTGCATGGCCAATTTGTTGCCAGCATGGCTGCCACCGTTGATCACATTGAATGCGGGCACGGGCAAGATGATTTCCTTGTTGCCAGCGAGATCAGCAATGTGTTTGTACAATGGCACATTCTTCTTGGCAGCACCGGCCTTGGCAACAGCCAAAGACACACCCAGAATGGCATTGGCACCGAACTTGCTCTTGTTCTCAGTGCCGTCCAGCTTGATCATGAAGTTATCAATGGCCGACTGATCGGTCACATCCAGATTGGCCTTGATCAGCTCGGGTCCCAGAGTGTCGTTAACATGGCCAACAGCCTTCAGCACGGACTTGCCGTGATAGTTGGCCTTGTCGTTATCGCGCAGCTCCAAAGCCTCATGCACACCTGTCGACGCACCCGAGGGAACGGCGGCACGGAACAGACCCAAGTCCGTGGTCAGATCGACCTCGACGGTGGGATTGCCGCGGGAGTCGTAGATTTGACGGGCTTTGATTGCTTTGATGGTCATATTGTTTCCGTTAGTACTGCAACAAAAAAAAAAATATAAATATTTGTATATATTAAAATAAAGAATATGTATAAATAAATATATATAAATTAAATATAAAAAGAAAAGCTATACAAACTTCAGCTTTTATCAGTCATTTATTAACTGCTCAACTTTATTTGATAAATGTACCCACCTGTACCATAAACTAAGTCATTTTGGTACAAGCATTAGATACCTGGGGAATTGGGTACATCTGTTGATAATTGGTACATTCTAAACTTTCCAAGCTTTTGGTTTTAAGCAGTTTAAAATAAATAAAATTAATAATACTAAAATAGTTTTAAAAAAAAACGTGTTCTTAACTTTATATTTATTTTTTTATTATATGTATTTTGTTTTGGTTCCCAAGACACGTTATTAAAAAAATAAAATCCATTAGGTTGATATTTCAAAAATGAGGAAAAAAATTAACTTCTATATTTCTGTCAAAAATGTTCGTTTGTAAAAATAACTCTTTTCAAAAAACAGATTTGGTATAATTGATATACATTATTATATATAAATTCATATGAATGTATTCTGGAACCATCTCCGATTAAATTATATATATATCTATATAAAAGACTCAAATTAAACTAAAGTACTTTGATCTAATAAAATAAAATAAAGATATACGTATTTCAAATAGGAGAAAAGAGATTTCATCAGAGCCAGCAGCAAAAAACGTAGGTTCCACACACTTTATATTTGCAAAAAAATAAAAATTTGTTTCTCTCTATTTAAATTAATAAATATCAAAGTAATGAGTAGTAATCTGCAGTTGAAAAAAACACTTTTGCGTTGGTGGAACGCGGGAGAGCAGAAGCGGAAAACAGCAGCAGCAGTTGTGCCATTTGTATGTATGACCTCTACGCAGCACTTAAAGGTCACAGCAAATGTAATAAGCAAATATGCCGAAAAGCAAGCAAAATGCACTGCATAAAGAATAACAGAGCTGAATAGTTAACGAATATTAAACAAAAATTTTATTTATCCATAGAAATTCAAAAAAATGTTTAATTTGCGACATGAAGCGATATATATGTAAGTACCTATATATAGTATGTATGCATTCTAGTTTGTTAGATAATCGTTGATTTTATTTAACAATTTAATTCCTTATCAACGTCAACTAGCAGTTAAATTTGAGATGTTAAATATTTATTCATTTTGCAGAGGCTCACTCTCACTTTTATATATACTATGTACATATTAAATACATACCAAGAACTTTTATATTTCAGAAATTGAAATCCAGACGAGAGCGACTCTAACGAGCTTCCGGCTTGTCCGACTGATTTGCTACTGAACGCGACGACTGTCGACCAACTCGATGAGCATACGAACAGCTTTTTTCTTTGGCTTAGGTTGTGCGCTGTCGGTACCGATGAATGCAATGTTGGGTACACACGGAGAGCGCGCGATACAAATATGAGGGCCATTGTTGTTGTCGATTGTGGAACGTAAACTGCCGCTATGAGGTGAGAGTATTGCGTCCTCCAGGCGCGGTCTCTGTGTGCCGGCTTCTCACCAGCGCTCTATACGTTGGAATTGACCTTCGTACAAGGTTAAGCGTGATGGCATCCACAAGCGATACTAATTTACGGTGCGAACTGTAAACCAATTAGGAATTAGTACATCTGTCCAAGTCCAAGCTAAATTTAAAGAGAAATTAATTTTTGGTTTAAAAATATTTATAATTAATCGTTTTATATCTGCTGACGCTACACAGCACTGAAGCGCATTGAGCTGCACAGCAGAAACATCGATATCGATAAATTATCGACTATCTAAACAGCACGCGGCCGTAATTGTTTTGTTTATTTATTTATGTTGACTATGTCGACCACAATGAGCATTGTTATGCCTGGCGAGCGAGTTGCGGCCATCGAGGATGTGGCCAAAGGCAAGCGGATCATATTAGGACCAGGGCTGCGAAGAGTAAACGACACAGTTGTGGCCAGCAAAGCAGGTCCACTGCGCCACAAGGAACCAAACACTTTCTGGGTGGACAACTATCAGCGACGATACGTTCCGGCGCGAGGAGATCTCATCATTGGCATCATTAAGGCCAAATCGGGCGATGTGTATCGTGTGGACATTGGCGGAGCAGACACTGCTTCCATTTCATATCTGGCCTTTGAGTCGGCCACAAAAAAGAATCGCCCAGATTTGAACCCAGGTGATTTGCTTTACGCCCGCGTTCTCAACGCCAGTCCAGACATTGAGCCCGAGCTGGTGTGCGTCAACTCGAATGGCAAGCGTGGAAAGCTTGGCTTATTGCAGGATGGTTTCTTCTTCAAGTGCAGCCTAAATCTGGGACGACTTCTCTTGCGCGAGAATTGTCCCGCTCTAAAAGCCCTCACAGAAAAGCTGCCCTACGAGATTGCCGTCGGTGTGAATGGACGGATTTGGGTGAAGGCCCATTCAACAGTTGAGACTGTCGGTCTGGCCAATGCAATAATGACTCTGGAGCAGACGGGCTACTCGGAAATCGACAAAATTTGTGGAAATCTAAGCGATGTGCTGCAAGCATAATGAATAAACAACATTAAATAGTTACTTACATTCGTAAAACGGTCTAAAATTATTTTTCTTATTTTTTTCCAGTAAATTAAAATGATATTTTTTGTAACTTTGACAGCCTAGGCAGCTTGAAGTGATCAACATTAATAGCTAAGTGAACTTATAAATCTCACCATATCTGTCTGAGTGCAGGTGAATGGCGATAACAGTGGCTTAAGGATGTCTTCTGTTTTGGCACACTGCATGTGTATTCTGTTATCGATCAACATGTGCAAGATGCATTCTATTCTGCTTTCTCCTAATAACAAAAGAGAATTTATAACTTTGAGTCTGTGCGATAATTCGTTTTATCGCCGGCGTTTGCTCATCTCTTGCTTGTACTCTCTCTCACTCGCACCCCACACTCTGTGCCAAACAGCTGATCGGTGTTATCATCCACAGCAATTTTCTAGTCGGCTGTGTTACGGCAAAGTACAAAGTTCCAAATATGACTTTCCTAGAGTTTCTGCTCATTCTCCTGGTGCTCTACTATGTCGTCTATGTGCTGCTGTGGATCGTGCTCGACTGCAATGTGGCGCTGTGGTACAAATCCCGTTTCGGTGTCTCGCTGTCCACAATGCGCGGTCAGGTGGTTTGGATAACAGGTGCATCGAGTGGCATTGGACGCGCCTTGGCCGTCAGCCTGGCCCGGCAGGGTGTGCGGCTGGTGCTGAGCGCACGACGTGTTGACCAGCTGGAGCAGGTGCAGGAGGAATGCTTGGCGGTGGCTCGGGGTCTCCTGGCCACCAAGGATGTGCTGATCCTGCCAATGGACATGTTGGACCTGGACAAGCATCAATCCTGTCTCTACAAGGTGCTCAATCACTTTGATCGTCTGGATGTGCTGGTCAACAATGCCGGGCGGTCGCAGCGTGCCAACTGGACGGAGATTGAGATCCAAGTGGATCGGGATCTCTTCGAGCTGGACGTGTTCTCAGTGGTGCATCTGTCTCGTCTTGTGGTGCGCTACTTTATGGAACAGAATGGCGGACGTGGTCACATTGCCGCCACCTCGAGCATCGCTGGATTCAGTCCTGTTCCCTTCTCGGCCACATATTGTGCCGCCAAGCACGCCCTCAATGCGTATCTCATGGCTCTGAAGGCGGAGATTCGCAAACTGGATGTGACCATCTTTGCACCTGGTCCCATTGCCACCGACTTCCTCATGGAGGCATTTACGGGAGCGCAGGGCGGCAAAGTGGGACAGAGCACGGCAAACCAGAAGCGTCTCACGGCGGAGAGATGTGGAGAACTCTTTGCCGTTGCCTTGGCCAACAAAATGGATCTCACCTGGTGCGGCCTGTTTCCGGTTAACCTAATGGCCTATTGTGCCCGCAATGCGACACTCACCAAAATCCTTGGCCAATTCATGACTGAGAAGACCCTGAACAAAATCCGCGAGGGAAAACTGTAATGTTCCATTGTCCCTTTTGCACCTCATCGAACTAGAAAATTACCATTTACCATACAAGTGTACCCACTATACAAAAATGTACCTTATTGAAGAAATAAAACATGTACCATTTTATGTAAACTGCACCACACGCACATACGAAGCACCTTAGGTACAAATTTACCACGCCTGTCTCAGATCAGTACAAATCTACAACTATACAAAATGTGTACCATTTTGATGGAATGAAATGCATCATATGAACCACATTAGGTACAAATTTACTACACTAGTCTAAGAACTTAAGTTCTGACGGTCGTACAAAATTATATACTTGAAGACTCACACGCAGAAATTGTAGTACCAATTTAGTTAGAAATGTACCACATTTATAAATGTAACAGTTTCTTCTATAGAACAATCTTATACTTTGCCTTAATTTTTTTTTATTAACTAGTTGACTTAAAATGGGTTGATTTTAAGAATTTACTTGCTCCGCTCTAACGTGAGCTGAGATTTTAACGCGTTTTCTCTTCGCCTTGGCAATAGTTGGCTGTTGCACGCCATGAAGTTGCGGAATTTGCTTTTGTTTCTTGCTCTTCTTGCAGGAAAGCGGATTTGGATTCTTTGGCCCTTTTGCTTGTTTCTTTTTCACAGGCGCTTCAGTTGCCTTTAGGCCTTGTTTCTCCTTCATATACTCGATTTTGTCCACCTGCTTGCCGAGCATGAGGTTCTTGGCTCGTTTTTGTACCATTTTCTTGGATGCTTCTGAGGGAGCTTCCAGAACAGGCGTCGCCTTGTGCAGATAAAGCAGACAACGTCCAGGAATCTTGCGAAGACTCGCCTGCAACAGGCGATCCTGTGAAGCGACAATGTAGCGATTGTCCTTTGTCTGAAATCATCATAATATTAATTCATTGAACAGTTCAATTTGTACGTTTTTGGGGGAAATTAAGTCGGCTTCAGGAATACCCCTATTGCTTACCATTGATTTAATGCACTCCGCTGCCGCGACGGGTTTCCCCTCGTGTCCACATTTATGCACGTGGAATTGTTTGACGATTGTTGTGGCGCCTGTTAAAGGTGCTCCAAGTGCCTCAGCCTCCAGTATGATGCATTGTGTGGTCAGAAGTTTCACATTGCACTGGAAATATTTTCTAATTTGCTCCTCGATGCCAATTTTGTGCTGCAAATTAAATTGTTATAAATTTGCCTACAATTTTATAAGAATTTCTTTTTAAACACCTGTAGCGCAGCTTGGCAGAAGGTGGCATCAATTAGCACCTGGTAAGGCTCGCGATAATCAAAATTATTGGAAAAATACACTAGCGTTTTGTGGGACTTTTTAAAGCGTGAGATCTTCATCTTTCTTGTTTTTATTAATTTATTTATTTGCTGTTTATCGAATCGTTCGGAATAAGTTCGATAGAACTGCTCGCCAAAGTGAGCAAGCGAACTAGATCCCGGATTGTAGGACATTTAGTTCATAAAAACAAATTCAGCTCCCGAGGCGTATCATTTAATGTTGTTTCTTATTAAAATATTGTAAATAAACAAATAAATAAATTTAATTTAATAGATGTTTATTTGGCAATTAGCATTGCAGCACAATAAATATCGATAATTCAACAGTACAACATATCGATGTCACTATTGGCCCTGTCAATTCATTTGCAGTGCACCATTACACAGCACTGGCCAATTTGAATATTTCAATATTGGCGGTAAGAAATTCGTGTGTGTGTGTTTCCAACCACCTCGGAAGTTTTCACCCTCGACGATAGCATGTATTGTGCCTGCTGTTTTGTGTTTTCTTTTGTCAATGGTTTAGTTTTATTTTGTTTGCATTCGCAGGCGCATTGTACAATTTAAAAGCGCAAAAAAGTGAAGTATATAATTGAGAAGGAAGTTCTCTTTTCGGAAGCTATTTACTAAATGGTAAAATCACTTGTTGTTAAATGCAATTTATTTACGGTGTGAGTGCTTTTGATAGAGGTCATCACCCTTGCAGTTTCTGCTGTCGTTATATACACGCCAGACAATAATAGACAAATACATTTACATGCATTTATATACATGTATGTATATTTGTATGTGCATTTTAATGTAACATGTATGTACAATTACTTCTTGGTTTATTTACATTTGGTTTTTGATCGATTTGGATTGTTGTTGTATTTCTATTGTTTTTGTTCTGTGTGCAGTTTTAATGGCTAGACCGATGGTACCTCTATTTCCCCCCCTCTCACTCACACCAACGTCATCAGCACTATCGCCTGAGAGCGAACAAATGAGTCTAGCAAATAATTCAATATGTGAATTTTTGCAACTAATTCAATATGTGAATTTTTGCAACTGGCCGTCGGCTTAACGCTTATCATACTGATTAGCCTGTTGTCGTGGGACTCTCGTATTCATAATAGTTTTAGCTTCTCCTTTGTGGCGTACTTTTCTCAGTTGCCCCATATTGGTCAAGTTTAAGTCAGAGCTTTGTGTTCCGATAAAGCCGAGTTATGCACTTGTTCTTATTCCTTGAAGGTTGTGAACATGGAACTTTAGAATGCAGCTCTCTGATAGTTCATTAAGTTACTTGAGTTTTTTTTAGACCCTGTATTTAAAAAGTACAAAGGGTCCATTCAGGTTGTCAAAAAATAAAAATGTTTCTGTAATTTGTGTTTTTGCTGCTTAGCTGGGTTGATCTGGCCAGTGTGTCTCATTGAAAAATTAAATATTCATTTTAATTTTCAAGTTTCTTTCAAGATATTATTATTCAAATTGCTTCTAAATTTTTAATTACTAAATTATTTTATTCAATGTAAATATATTTTCTAATGCAAATATGGTAAAATTTATATTAAAAATTTTATTTATCAAAAAAGTTAACCTCAAGTGTTTTTTTTGCTAATGTATATACATAAATCTTTCAACGTTTTCTAGTAAATACAGGGTCTCTCTTAGACTGGTTCTTCTTTGAAGTCTTTTAAGAGAGACATCCCTCTGTATAGTATATCTCTCCCTATGGTATTTGTTGCTCATTCAACCGACTGGGATATGCACGTGGTTTGCATATGGAATTAACGGAATCTTACGTCAAAGCTGACTTGGTTTCCGGTGCGACGCGGCTAACGAATTGATGAGTTTTTGGCTTGAATGGGCCAGTGAAAGTCTCACAACTCGATTGCCATCAGTACTTTATAGAGAGGTTTCCAACCTCTGATTGATTCTATGTAAATGGCACTCCTATTTGGAGAGTTCTATAGTTCAAACTGATTAAAATTTCACTCAGGAGTTTGCCAGTCATCTGGGCTCATCAGGCACTCCCAGCAGGCACAGTTCAGGGTCCGATCGTACTGCCAAGTAATCCGATTGATATATGATATAAGAGAATGAATATTGCATTATGCATGGCAATTAATTCACTTTGTTACATATGTTTAATGGTTGGCCAAAATATATGCATTTGTTTTAACTTGTAAAGCGATTCATTAGAAAACAGTTGGCGTACTAAATACGATGTTTTTAGTACGATTTTAGTTTGTGACACATTTCAGTGCAAATAAAACAATTAAAGTTCGACCCAGACACTTTTTTTTAAATTTGTAATTACTTATTCCCAGAAGACTATTGAACTTAGTAACTTCAAAAAAAAAAAAATAAAATAAATATGATATCAAATTTTAGTTTAAACTTTCAGCAAAAATCCGAAAATAATTTTACTGAAAAAAATGTATCTTGTAAGTTTCGAAAACGAGTTCTAATCTGCACAAAAGACTAATGGGAATTTCGTAGAGAGTATCTCTTTAGGCGATTAGTTATTTTTATTAATAATTCTGCAAATCATTACTCTTACTGAGTCATTTTCTAGGTTTCTAGTTTCGGATTTTTACTTTGTACATGTAAATAACCATAATTAAATAATCATCAAATCAAAGTAGTAATGTGAATTTTTAGGTGGTTTTATTATATTATATAAACACACGTGCCTTGCATTGCCCAATTTACGTAGTTTTTATTACAATTTTCTTTGATCTAATCTAATGGTGAGTTAAACAATCCCCATAGATAAAGTGCATACTATATGTCGATTCAAGGTTAATTTCTTAAGCTTAATTCAAAAATTCTTTCATCATAGAACATATCTTAACATTTATTTAAAAATAAAAAAGATGATTAATATTACAATTCAAGTGTAAAACTACCCAGTTAAAATAAATTTCTTACCTTCGGGGAAAAATCTTGTGGTAAAGATACTGAGAACTTAAGCTGTGACGTTAATTGAACGCCCACAGTATAAAATGAGAGAAAAAAAAAACACGAAAGAGAATTACCCCATATATTCACTGAGTACTCACTTGTTTCTATGTATTTGTACGTGTATGGATAAGTAAGTAAGCCCACTTTAATGAGCATATAGCACTTGTATAATTATGCGTACACAATGTGTTTAAAGTTGAAACACATTAACGGGCAACATTAAAACATGTATGTGAAATGTGATTTGAAATAACGTTACGTGCGCAACGTAACGTAAAACGTTACAAGAGCCCGGCATGAGAGAGAACAATCAAGAGAGAGCGAGTAACGCAAAGAGACGGCTGAAGCCTGTGATCGTCGTAGCACAGTGGATACATTTATTAGATCTGCACACACAATTTAATTAGATTAATATTTCGTAGAGAAATGAATTACTTTATTGTTAAAATATCTTCTATATTTATTATAATAACATAGTAATTTTGACAATGAATTATGAATCTCTTTAAATATTTACACTATATCGCAGTAAAGTGATATGTGCATAATTTTCATTTACATTAATAATTAATTAATTGTTTCACTCCACTGTGTGCCGGCACAGCTGAGCGAGCATCTGACTCTTGACTTAGCGGACAGTGCTATAATAACGAGCCGTTGAGAGCGAGTTCTTTAGTTCAACGGCAGCCAGCGGCGCAAGTGGAACGCGCATCGGCATCGGGCATAGAAACGAGCAAGTGAAGACGCGTCAAAGTGAAAAGCAAAGAAGTAAATAATGTACAGTGTGTAGCAAACGAAACACAACACGACTCACAATTAAAATAAATTACGCGCTGTCGATCTGCATAAGTTCAATGAAGAAAGAGTCATAAAAGGTAGAAAGCGACAGCGGATGACAACAATAGAATCGGCTACGACAACTGCATTGTTTTTAAGAAGTTTTAGTTCAATGCGATTTTCAAAATAATACTCATGTGTATTTTTATACATCAACTTGCCTAATTTCGTGTGCAGCGGAAATTGCTAACAATAGAATTATCTATCAAAATTGCATTATTCTTTCCAAGTTCAATAACAAATTATTTTTAAAAAGCCTACGATCGCGTGTTTAGTGTAAAAAACTCAATGTTTATGTAAATAGCTCTGCAATTTGGGCTATACACACTTCGATATGCATACATACATATATGGAAATGCATTTCAAATGTTATATGTGTGCATTCATATGTAATGCGATTCATTCATGAATTACATTATATGCTGTTGTTGTTATTATTTTCTTTTTGTAAACTTTTGCATCACATCATTTTAGTTCACGTGCGCGCGCAAATTGCGACTCAATAAATAGTGTGTCACAACAACAACAGAAGCTCTACAAACACAACAAATACATAGACAAGAACTGCACCCAAAAACTTAGCAGGCGGCCCAACAAAGGTGAGTGACAGAGTCAACGGCACCGTTATGGTAACAGCTTTGACACTGACTCTGGCATGCAGTTCACGTGCAAGTGCGCAAGAGAGAGATAGAGAAAGAGTGAAGTTGTATTTGGGTGGGTGGGTGATTCTCATGATAGTTGTCGAAGAGAGGCGAAGACAACAGACAAAAGGGAATGTGCATAACAGCCGCTGCACATGTCGAATTTGTTTGAAAATTGTTGTTGCTTGTGTGATGTTTTCGATTCTCTTGCTGTTTATCATCGGGCATGGTTCTGACGCAGCATCTGCGGCACAAACTTAAAAGTAGGCCACTGGCGTCTCTCCGCCTATTTATCTATTTGTCTCTCTGTCTGTCAGCCTCTTTGATTATGCGATGTGGCACTTCCAGCCGTACTTTTATTCGTCATGATCGTCTTGTCTTTCCCTATCTCTGCACATTTTACAAATATACAAAGTATGTACAAACATAAGTATGGAAAATCAAAACAACTGGAAAAGCTTTTTTCAAATAAAATTTATTTGAGTCTTGAACGATAGGTCATAATAAATACGATACTCCATTGGATTTTATTCATATGATTGCCATAATTACGAATGTTCGAAATATGAGATTTTGTTTGAAAATATTTAAATATTTAATTTCAGTTCTTAGAGGAAAAAGTGTAAATCGCAAAAAATAAATACTTATGTGCACAGTCTTGCACTTTGCCCTATTGCATAATGTGTATTTTTGATCAGTCAATTTGTGTTATCAGAAAATGGATCAGGATTTACTTTTATTTGTATTCTTTTTGTATTCTTGTGACACATAAATTCAATCAAGATGTGTCTGTTAGAAGCAGAAAATGATTATTTCAATTTAATTGCAATCAAATTTAAAAAAAAAATGGAAAAAACAAACAACGGTTTGCGTGATCAAATTTAAAAAATAAGCAGAATATTAATTACGACAGGTAATATGGTTCCTAATCAAGGATATAACCAGGAACTAAAACCGTAACCATAACCGTAACCGGTTTCTAATTTGTATTTTTGATCTCAATAAAAAGATCTTAATTTTTGAAAGTTTTGAATATTTGTTTTCAAATTAACATGTCTTCAATAATTTTAATAATTTTTTTCGTGAAACATACAAAGAACCGGTAACCGTAACATAACCTTTATATACATTTTTTGAGACCTATAACCGAAACCTAAATTCGAACATCGAAACTGTAATTGAAAACGATATTTGTTTCGGTTTTAATGTACATAAATAACTATTTACTGTTAAACATTTTATTATCGTAACTATAAATATTTGATTTTTCTTAAGGATTCGATATTTAAGGACAACGTTAGTAAGATTTTTGAGATTTTTGAGATATAACTAAAATACAGTTGAATTTCCATAGTTCGAACTTCTATAACTCGAATTTCTCTCGAACTCGAGTGGCAGTAAAGTTAATAAACTTAAAAAAAATAACTCTATAAGTCGAATATCTCCATAACTCGAACCTTTTCCTTGGATGTTGTTGTTTCGAATTAGGGAAGTTAGACAATAATTTAATTTTAAATTGTTAGTTTAATTTCTAGCATGTTAGCCAACCGACGAACCGAAAAATGATTATTTGTATGAAAATTAATACAAAGTTATACTTAGGTTTACATTATGTGCATATTTCCCCCATGACCGTGTCCCTGATCTCGCACAAAGCGCTCATATTCAGTAGATTTTTAAGTCGATCGCCACGTGCTGACCTTGTCGATGGCACTTTTCTTTATCGCAAATGTGATTCTAAGGGTCGAGTACATAATGTTTCTCATGCTCAGTTTTTTCTACTTTTTTTTTCGGTATTTATTTTGTTTGTTTTTGTTTTGCTGTCAACTATTAGGCGAGTACGGAGTACTTTCAATCTCTCTAATTGTAGTTATGATTATTTTTCTCTCTCGCATTTTATGTGCTCACGCTTGCGATTATAAAAATGACAAAATCGTGACTGTAATTGAAATCGACTTTAAAGATTGCTTGCATCCATTCATTACTCATTCTAAATGGCTTTATTCTCAAAATTGATACACTTTTAAGATTCCCATTAACAAATACTGAATAACACTCATTTTCTGTTCGAATTCTTCAATCGTATTAAATATTTCCCGCACATCATTGACGCGATGCAAAGTAAGTCATTCAGTTCTGTAGTTTATTCCACTCTCAAGCATATTATATTATATATGCGCATATTTAAGCGATTAGGTAACAAGAATTAATTAAAAACATATGATATTTAACCACTGTTACTTTAAATTCGATTTATTGTTTTATAATAATGCTCGTAGATTTCATTATAAAGTCTGTAATTAGCACAATCGCCGAGTGCTAATTGGGGGCGGTGCACAAATTTATTATATTAACTCAACTCTTTATATCGCATTACTCATTCACGTTTTAGCTGCTATCTTTCAATTAATATTTGCAAATTCGTGAATGTCAATCATATGTACAGCTGTATGTTATTATTAAGTCAAACATATGATAAGCTCAAGAAGAAATATTCCTAGAAAAACCACAACGCAAATACTCGTATGTAAACAGAGATTGGGGTCATTTCAGCTTATGGGGTTAACACGGGGCTTAAACATTTCGCAAAAAAGTGCAAGTTTATAGGTGTGTGCGGTAAACATATTTAAAACTTAAACGTACATTTTACTTACAGAATATTGTCATGGGTCAGTTCATAAGACTTGATTCTTAGTTTTGTAAATTCTTAGAAATTAAATGCAATTAGTTTAAACAATTTTTTGTGCGATGAGTTCCGCCCTTCAGCATGCAAACACTTTAATTGATCAACTGCTTCAAGTTTGAGAGCATTTTGTCTAAATAGTCGACAATTGAATCAATTTGTTGATTCAATCAATTAAGCTTATTGTTTTCGTAGGTGCATATGTATGTACTTATGTGTATATACATACATACTAATTATAAAAATACAATTACATTATTATACAGTTATTCACAGATATGCGCAACAAAGTTGCTCAAAAAATGTCCTCATATTGGAATGAATTCCTGAATTTGACGATTAGATTGGAAATCGAATTTAATTTTTACAGAACAAATTTCTTAATAAATGTAACTAAATCTTTACTTAATAGCTATCGTGGTTTCATTTTGGAAAGAGTTCTTTGGTGAATAAATTTTCCACACCTTGGGGTGAAAGTACTTGTATTTGTACAAAAAGCTTAACTGACAGTAAATGTGGGAAATTTAACAATAAAAAAATACAATTATTACTTAATCTGTCTGTCAGGTAGTGTGTCAAACTGTAATTTAATCAGTCAGTCAGTCTGTAAGAAAAGAGTGTTTTCGTGTAAAGATGTGCTACAAAGTTAAAGTTCACAATTAATTACGCCATTTAATGTACTATTATATTTTTAATTCTCGTCTAGAATATTGTTTATTATTTTTGTTTCTATTCAATTCATATTTATTTTTCAACTTGTTTACTTGCAGAAGCAAACTACAGGCATAACAAAATTGGATGCGTAACGCGATATTGTTAATCGATACGCTTTCGCAATGACACTCTTGCCAGATATAAAAGCCAAGGATGCCGCCTGTTGCGTTGGCGGTGGCGACTCCAGCAGCAACAGTGGGGCAAGCACAAGTGGCAGCCACAAGGATCATCATCGGGGGGGACACAGTAAAGGCGATTGCCTCGGCATGAATTGTTGCACCTCGGCAGCCAGTTCCGAGTTGTCAATTGATGAGAAGTCATCGACTTCGTCCGCCGCCAAGGTGAATAATAATATCAGCGAATATCGGACATTCAATTACCACGAGACTGTGGCACATGCGAACTTCGCTCCGTGTGAAAATGTCGACATCGCGTTCGCCAATGTCCGTTATGCGGTACGCAAGTTTTCCTTTCCAGAACGAAAGTTTGGTAAGTCTTTGAATTTATAATGTAAATGACGAGAAGTGAGTCACAGATGAAGTTATCCTGCAGTTACCAAGGAGATTCTGCATGGTCTTAATGGTAACTTTCGATCCGGCGAGCTTACAGCTATAATGGGTCCGTCGGGGGCGGGCAAGAGCACACTGCTGAATGTCATGTCAGGATTTTGGTAAGTTTCATAAATAGTAATAAATAAACAAACTTAAAAATTCATAGAAAACAAACACTCAATCTCAAGCGAGCTTTCAAAAACAAAATTCAAGCAGTGTTGTCGTCACCCAAGCGCACCTGAAAATTGTTGCAAAATCTAAAGACGGCGACTTTTTTATTTATTGCTCGGACATTTGAATTGACCCATGACTCTAACGGTAGTTTTTGTTGTAGATGTTGCTAAAGCGCTTCTGAGAGATTTCATAATACAGATTATCGGAAAGTGGCCCATGTGTATAAACTTTAGATTATATTTATTGATTTTATAACGAACACTCATTAATGTGTGTGAATGTTTTCAAATATTTAATATGTTGTTGAGTATTTTTTGTGTTTCCATGATTAAATTTAAATTTGGATAAGTGAGAGCAAAGTCCTACTTCGACTTGGTCATACGATATAGCTCTAACTAAATATATGCGACTTACATATATGCAAGTCTGAACATAAGTACAGAGAATAAGCATTTATTGCATAAGTAGAACTAAAGGCGATAACAACGACAACGACAGAGACGTCGTCGCCTGAGTCATAATTGCAATGACGTGCATTTCTCAATTAGCATTTGCATAAATGCAACTATAGACGGGACGAAATACAGCTGGAATAATCGAAATGCAATTGATAACTAGCTGTTAACAGCAGAAATATAATCTATGTCGGAACTGTCAGTGTAGAGTGAAAACACAAATGTTATCAACATACTTATTGGCGTGTGTAGACAAACAAGAGCTGAGAGAGACCCTGGCAAAGTCCACGATCCTAACTCTAGTCTGTAACTTATGGCAAAGCCATTTTATTCTGCTGTCAAGGCGCTACGAGTATTCCTGATGATGACGTTGATTATGTAGAAGCTGTCATATTTAAAAATTATCTAATTAATTAAACGTTATAATTATTGTTTCTATTACTATTACTATTTCAATGCATAATGGAACAGTGAAACACGATTTTTTATCCGGAAAAATAAAACACCTTTCGAGGTATGTGATTTCAATATGTTAGAGGTGGCGAATATGCGATTTGATAAGTAGCAAGTGTTTAATAGTAATAAATGATATTAAAATATTTAAGTTAAACTCTTGATTTCTTTAAGGTACTTGTTAAAAAATTCTTCTATTTTATAATTATCATGGGAAAAACTCAAGATTTCCTATAAAGACTATTTTATATTTATTTTATTTATTTATTTATTTCTAAACATTTCTAGCGCTACAGCATTTCTGCTTTAACATTGACGGTTTTTTCAAGTAATTTTAAAAAGTTTCATTATTTTTCAATTAAAGCATCAATTACAAGGTGTCTTTTATTTATTTTCTTGACATAATATAATGTTTTAATTTATTTTAAAAGCATTAAGTACAGGGTTACTGATGCTCGATCTCGGTGAAATATAGTTTAAAAATTGTTACACATGTCGCCATTTTTGCTTATCGGTCATTAAACTACGAACTTGAAACATATACGCTTACTCAGATTCAGATTGAGATTCAGACTCGGCAGTCGTAGCCCGTATCAATTATAGTTGACTTTACTTATATTTATATACATACATAAATTTATTACATGTTGTTTCCTACTGTTTTTTTGTTTTGTTTGTATTTTTTTGTAGCGCTTCTGGAGTCACTGGCAGCATTCGCGTCAATGGCAAACCCATGGCCACAAGCTCGGAGCGATTTCGCCGACTCTCGTGCTACATTCACCAGGATGATCTATTGCGTCCCCAGCTGATGGTTGGCGAGATAATGCTGATGGCGGCGCATTTGAAACTGGGCTTCAAAGTGACCAAAGCCCACAAGCTCAATTTGGTAAGTTCGACTTTAATATACAGTCGAACTTCCCTTATTCGAATCACCATTGTCCAAACAAATAGTTTGAATTATGGAGACTTCAACTTATTAACACTCGACTGAGTTCGAGGTATAGAAATTCAAGTTATAGAAGTTCGAGTTATGGATATTCGACTGCATTCCTATTTACATTTACATTCATTATATTCTAAGTAATTATAAGCTAATAATATTCTGATTACTTTGCACAGATTAAACACATCTTATCGCTGTTGGGTCTGGAGCATCGCTACAATGTCCACTCGGGAAAACTCTCTGGCGGACAGAAGAAGCGACTCGCCATTGCCCTGGAGCTGATAAGTAACCCGCCGGTTCTCTATCTGGACGAGCCAACGACGTGAGTACAAAGAATCTTATAAGACCTAAGCAACCTACGCATGTCTATCTATTATTCGATTTATAAACAATGGAAATACTAAGCATAAAAATAGTACAGCTTCTGCTGAAAGAATCCTAAAAAGTAAGCTAAGATATTCAAGCACAATCATAATATAATACGTAGTAAAATTGTTTTGATTAATAAATTACAGCTACTGCTGAAAGAATCCTAAAAAGTAAGCTAAGATATTCAAGCACAATCATAATATAATACGTAGTAAAATTGTTTTGATTAATAAATTACCAAGTGTTTTTAGCCCACATATTGGTAGAAAGACGTCAAGTCAAGTTCATTGAGTTTCATTTAATATTTGTATACTTCCATGCTTCGTATTATAATCAAATTTATTCTTTACTCATTCTTAACTATTCATCTTTTGTTTACTTTATTGTTTATCATATAATCTTTTTGAAATATTAATTTATTTAAAAAAATACAGAATATAGATTTTTAATTTGTCAGGCAGAAAATTTCTGTCAACAACTTTAGAAAATTGTTAATGGAGAATTTGCTACTTTAGCTTTAAGCCATTAAGAATAATGACTTGCAATTTTGAGTGCTCATAAGCTAGAGTCTATTGACCCTCTCTAGACAAACTACAAACAATGTATTCATTAACTGCGAGTCTACAAAAAGGCACTTTCTTTTTGAATTGTGTAGTAAAATGTAACGATAATTTGTTCTTTTATATTTCGGGTTTTTTCGAGCTGTGTACAAAGAATTATAAAGTGTAATAATGGCACAGAGGACTAACTTAAAGTTCGAATCTCCGAAACGAATAAACATGAACGTTTTTTTAAGTGTCTGTCGGATTACGATCGCTTTGTGATGATGTGAGTTATTTTGGGAACTTGTGTGGATCACAACATGTGTAGGGTATATGTCGAGTTCAGAATATAATAATATGAGTTGATATTTAGTTTTATAATAATGAAAATTAAATTTATTAAATTTATTCTAAGGTCTGGATAGACCATCCAGAAATAATATATCTAAGATTTTTCCATCTGTCCAGATTATTTTTATTGTTTGTTTTTTAGCTTAAAATTCTTATTTGCGATCTATGGTATTTAATTTGACCCCAGTTTATTACACATGATTTATAAAGCGATCATTTCAACCGATTATGTACGTTTAGATTATACGACAGATTTGCAATGCGGAAGTGACTTTTGGGTGACTTTCCACTGTTTTCAACAATGATTGTGAGCACACACTGATTAGGAATGCAACTGGATTGATTACCATGACTTGTATTCATAGTGCTGTGTTAATCTGTTGCCACTATCATAATTGGAATCGCCTTTTCCTTAACCTTTCAGTGGCCTCGACAGCTCCTCGTGCAGCTCATGTGTTGCGCTGCTGAAGAAACTTGCTTCCCAGGGGCATACGATTGTCTGCACCATTCATCAGCCGAGTGCACTGATCTTTGAGATGTTCGACAAGCTGTATACGGTGGTCGATGGACACTGCATGTACCAGGGCAGGGTGAAGGAGCTGGTGCCGTTCTTAGCCGATCAGCAGCTGGTCTGTCCCAGCTATCACAACCCAGCTGACTACTGTAAGTACCTTTGAATTTACATAAATATCTATAGGTAAGTAAGTATAACTAACAACATTTGTATCTTTATCTACAGTGTTGGAGGTGGCCGTTGGAGAGCATCAACGTGATATCAACGATCTGATAGCAGCTGCCAATAAGAAGTATTACGAGGATGCCAGTCATTATCCATACATGGGCAGTGACGATATGTCGCAGATCATATCATCGATACAAGGTAAGCATAATGATTCTTTTTGAAAATATTAATATCAGGGGAACAGGAAACGGAATAACAGAATTTTTGGGTAGACTTGGATTATTTTTGACAATAAAAATGTAAATGAAGAGAGCAAGTAAACAGCTTTTAAATGCTCAATGCATTTAAAAGCAGCTGATCTGATAATAATATTTGCAATTAGTTAGTTTTGGCTTTTCGTTGCTTTTTGACGCTGCCTCTGAGCAAACGAACTGCGAGCCGAAGAAGAAGGAAACCTCCCAGGGCGATAGCGATAAGAGAGGCAATGATATCCAGCAGATAGAACTGATACCAAGCGAGTTCCAAGCCAGCGGATCGCATGTGTGGAGCCCCCTTGTGACGAATAACATACTCTATCCAATAGATGGCGCTCTTGCGTGGCTCTAGCGGACGATCGCGAAAGATGCGCGAGACACGCTGTATATTATGTTTGTAGGTGACATTGTGGATCAACTGTTGCAGGGAGTGGGTCAACAGCTCCTCAGTAATCGACTGGAAGTGCAAACTGATGGCATAACCATCAACCACGGCCTTGTTTATATTGAGATGCTGAGAAAGAGAAAAAGAAAGAGAGGAAGAGACAGAGAAGCAAAATTTATATAAAAATGTTGATGGAAAAAAAGTAATTGTATTTCCCCAATTGTTTTAATTTTTTGATTATTAAAAATTTATGAATACAAAATTGTAAATTTAAGATTATGTCATATTATTTTATGACTTTTTAGTCAAAGTGATTATTAGTTGTTGCTGTCTTATTAGTTGTTATTAGTTGATTAATTTATTTGTTAAGCTTGTTATTTACCTGATCACAAAAGAAGGGTATTCCCAGCATGGGCACCGCATACTGTACAGCCTCCTGAGTGCCAAAAAGACCACCGTGTGTGATAAAGACCCTAACATTGGGATGTGCCAAGATATCCGCTTGTGGCAACCACTTTTGGATCATAATATTCTCCGGCAGTTTTCCAATAGATTCATCCTCAAATTTCCAAAGCACATGCTGCTTCAGGGAGCCAAAGACCTTAAGAAACAAACGTAGCTTCTGTTCTGGCATTTCTTTGCTCTGCACATTGCTGCCTGAATAAGAAGAAGAAAAGATTTAGGGTCTGAAAGAGACTATAAGTACTGTCTGCAAACTTGCCTAGGCTAAAGTAGATGGCGCCATCTGTTGCCCCGTCGAGGAAAGTTTGTATATCGTGGGGCAACTGCTTGGCTGGATAGATATGCATGCCACCCACTGGTACCATTGAATCCACCGTGGGACGTGACGTTGTCAGTGGTGCGTGACTGTTCAGCAGCATTACGGAGATTTGCGTTTCCATGAACTTGACCCTTGGCACCTCAGCTGCAATTAAATCCCAAAACACTCAGTGTGACTCAGCTTATTCATCCTATATTCATTAAGACTCACCAAGCACATTGCCAAAATACTGTTTGGTTATCTTGTCGACTTTGGGAAAATAGTTCCAATAACGATCAAGGTCCTCGTAGAGAGATTCGTAGCTGTTGCTTAACCGTTCCAAGAAGGACATGCGATCGGTGAAGGGCTTGAAGCCATGGGGCACAAAGGACCAGGGTGTTATAAAGCCCATCATTTGACTCATGTAATTCTGATAGTCCTGTGTGCTGGTGGTAACAATGGGTATTTTGTACTTATAGGCCAGGGCCAAGAAGACCTCCTGATAGAACTGCTCGGCCAGCAGGAGATCAAATACACCCTTCGTCTGGTTGGCATGGATCAGGGACTGCACCTTCGGCTGACGTAGAGCATATTCTGTTGACTTTAGTCCATAACTTTCCACCATTTTCACAAAATCATGGTTCTTCATGCGCGTCAGATCAAACAGATGCTGTATGCCAAAGTCCAGCTTTACTGTAGCCACAGTT
This sequence comes from Drosophila limbata, assembly GCA_963924055.1. Classification (NCBI taxonomy): domain Eukaryota; kingdom Metazoa; phylum Arthropoda; class Insecta; order Diptera; family Drosophilidae; genus Drosophila; species Drosophila limbata. The sequence continues at coordinate 10,469,526 of OZ001353.1, forward strand.
TAAATTGTATTTTCAATACATGCATTAAATTAACAGATTCAAAGATCTACTGCTTACCATCATGCCAGAAATCGTAGACCGGTTCTATGAGCAATTCCGTATAGTTGCTTCCCAATTGCAGCGATTCGAGGGAAAAGGCAGCGATCATTGTCACTTGATGGCCATTTTCAATGAGTTCCCTTATCAAGGCCGTGTGCATCATGTAGTGGCTTTTACCTACATTTGTCATGCAATTTATAATTATGAAATTACAGTAAACACTGCTCACCTGGAAACGCATAGACAGCAAGTATTTTGGCACTAGACACGGGTCTGATCTGTGTCAGAGCGGCGATCGCAAAACAAAGCAAACAAACACTCAACTGAGACAATTTCACTGCGATTCTCAAATGCAACAGAGTATGTGAATAAATTAAATTTTCTCTTGTCTCAAAGTATTAGTTGCATAAGCAATTATAATTAAAAAGCAGTCGATTTGATTGAAGCTTGAAGTTATGTAAAATGAGCACTTTATTTTAGATTTCGACTGACAATTTAGCATTTAGTTATATAATTTTTTTAATTCTCGGGTTATTTTCTGGACTTCCTCTTGCAGCTTCTAATCTAATACTGACTACAGCTCGAACTGAACTTCTGAGCAAATAGAAGAGAGAATAGATTATAAATAGTGTTTAGACACGTTTGCTATTTGAATTTTTTTCGATTTTTATACACACTGGCTAAAATACATAATTAATTTGCAAATTTATTCTTTATTGATTCGCTTGCGGTTTCTTTGTTTGCTTGTTTGGGATATTAGAATTTCGTATCTTGATTCTGCTTAAAGAAATTAGTATCTAATGGCGCAACGTGTTCCCTAAATGAACCAAAGAATTGCACCATTTTTAGAAAGCGAATGTGAAGTCATACACAAAAGTGAAATAGAAGAAAGACCACATAGAGTACAATAACAGGTACTCAAACTCATACTCATACACATACTCGTAATTTCATACACATACTCGTAGTTTCATGGGTGAAAGCATTGCATGGCGTGTTTAACATAACTTGAAGTAACCTTGCATTACAACATTTCAGAGAACATTGGAGCCAAGAAGCTGAACACCTCAAGCCAAGAACTGTCCACAGCAGCTCTGGCGCAATTCTCGGGCTGTAATTATGCGAAACCGGGCTACCAGGAGCTGCCGCTAAAGGAGATCAATGTGTCAGTAGAGGAGTCGGCGCTGGATGAATCACTTGCCAATGAACGAACCACAGAGCTTGCCAAGCAAATGGAAACGGAGCCATCCGAAGTCATCGCTTCAGCCTCGTTCCTCATGCAATATTTAATCCTGATGCAACGCATTTTGATCTGCGCCAAGCGCAACTATGTGAGTAACATAATGTACTATATAATGATAAGATATTCGTACACTTGTTAATGCCGTTGACAAGGTCAAGCCGGTTTAGGGCAGTGCAACTGACAATTCGAAATTCGCAGTTCGAAAAACTCGCAACTCTCCGCTTGACAACTTGACTTTGATTGCCAGTCAACGTTGATTTGGTAATTCGCTGCAATATACGATGCTTTATCCATTAACTGAAGCAAGCTAAGTATTTATTTATTTATATTCAGGTTTTTTTTATTTTACATTGCTTCTCTTGGTAATTTAAAAAAAAAAAAAAATAAAAAAATTATGTGACCCGTTTAACTTACTTATACTATATATCAGATGAAACAACTCTTTTGTTCATTTCAAGTTATTTGTATACCCGTTACATAACAATAAGTAAAAGGGTATATTGTATTCGTAACAGGGAGAAGGAAGCATCTCCGACTCTTAAAGTTTATATATTCTTGATCAAGTTTGTTTCAAATTTTTGAAAACAAACTCATAATTTTTAAGATATTAAGTTTTTTAAGATAATAGTCGTTATCTACTAGCTTTAGCACTCATGCTACTCAATTGCATTAAGACCAGATAAATAGAACGGGAGTAATGGCTGATTTAAGTTTTTCTTGCAAGTTAAGCGCCCAAAAGTATGCAATAATTTGTATATCGTTGGTGCTTGAAGCTGAACTGTGCTTTTTCTAAATGCTTGCAATAAATAAGTAACGGGTATCCTATAGTCGGGAGCTCGACTGTCGCCTTTCCCGCTTGGTTTTTTATACCCGTTACTTATTAAAAATAAGTAAAAGGGGATATTGTATTCGTTGCAATGTATGTAACAGGGAGAAGGAAGCATCTCCGACCCTATAAAGTATATATATTCTTGATCAGCATCAACAGCCGAGTCGATATAGCCATGTCCGTCTGTCCGTCTGCCCGTCCGTCCGTCCGTCCGTCTGTCCGTCCGTGTGAGCGCCTAGATCTCAGAGACTATAAGAGCTAGAGCAACCAAATTTGGCACACAGATTTCTATAAACCCCACGCAGGTCAAGTTTGTTTCAAAATTTAGCCACGCCCCTTTCCGCCTCCGTAAATCGCGAAAATCCACCACACGCACAGTTTTCAAGATATTATGTTTTTTTTAAACGGTGAACGTTAGCTATTGTTTTTACCTATCATTCTACTAAATACCAACAAGATCGGACAAACAGAAAGGTGGTACTGGCTGATTAAAGCTTTTAAGCAATAAAAGTGCCTAAAAGCATGCAATAAAAAAAAAGTTAAATTTATTTAGGTAAGTAACGGGTATCCTATAGTCGGGAGCTCGACTATAGCCTTTCCCACTTGTTTTTTTTGTTTTCATCATACATGTTATTATTTTTGTTCGACTTTTATGGTCCAGTAATTCTGAGTTAAACTTGAGTGCGTCGCTTTATGATATGTTTAATATCTAAGCCAGCCTTTTTTTGTTTAATTGCCATGTGAGTACCTATAATTATATCCAGCATAGTTCATGTTTTTCTCTTTTGCTGGTTACGCTTTCTGCTTTGACACATTTGCGAAACGTATGAGATTTAATAAATGACCTTTTAGTTATTAAATTCGTGTACTTATGTACTTATACGCAATATGTTTTTAAAGCAATTTCAACAGTGATAATGATTTTTAAATGTTCATTGTAATTATTGCATTGTTATGTCATTGAACGTAACGCACTCTTGAATCCAATATTCTTTTATTATTTAGATAAAATAAAGTAATTGCATTGCAATCTTTGTTACTTGCAAAAATGATTTAAAATCATGTGCATTAAAAGTGCTTTTTTAAGTATATAAGAGTACTTAAGCACTCTCAAATATATGTGAAGTTTTATCCTAAGGTCAGTCAACTTTGTTATAAAAATTTAAAATGGAAGTTTTGCTTTTTATTGATATCCCATTTAATTTACGTATTCGAAAATGTGCATACTTTGTAATCTTTTGTACTTGAAGACTTGTCTACATTTAATGTTCTGTTCGAAGTGCATGAACGTACTTAAGCTGCACTTTAATTTATTTTCAATTTAGAGCCACTCGGAAACATTCTTGCAATTTTTCAAGGTATTAACCTAAGGTCAACATTCTTAACTTTGACAAATGTGAAGTGCCGAAGTGTACATAAACATTTGTGTAATTGTAGAACATGATTAATTTAAATGTTTTCCATATGATCTCAATGAATATTTACCATAATAATACGGATATTTAAATAATTTAAGTATGTTAATTATTAGTGCTTAAAATTATTGTTGTAAAATACTCATACTAAATGACCGTCATAGTTTTATAATTAAAAAACCTACTAATTTTTAAATCATCAATATTCTTGGTTTTATGCAAATTTGTGATTGATTCTATATTTATGCATACAATTAGCTTAACATTTTCGCTTTAGTTACGTCTGAAAAATATTTGTCTTTGTTTGTTCGTTTGTTTAATGCTTTACATAGCTTACATGAATGTTTGTATTTGTTTTTGCTTGCCATTGACTGCGAGTGAATTTTAGCGTCTTGCAAATTGATTTGTTGTTCTACTTGCGTCCACACATCGATACGTAGATGGATGTAGTATAGTATAGTATGTGGGTACTCGTGTGAGAAAACCACTCAACTGTAGATATACAGTAGATATAACTCAAAAAAGCCAATCGACGCGACGCGACGGTAACCTTCACACAGATAATGCATCCATGCGCTTGGCAATGTCTGGCCAGCTGTTATTGGGATCCAATCTCATAGATACATCGATACATCGATCGTTAGATACATAATCTTTCTTTCATTTAATTATATTTTTGCAGTTTCTGTTCTTGGCCCGCATCGTATCGCACATAATAATTGGCGTTATTTTCGGATATCTCTATATGAATGTCGGCAACAGTGCCAACTCTGTGCTGGGCAACTACGTCTATTTTTATGGCTCCACACTCCTCCTGGTCTACACCGGCAAAATGGCTGTGGTATTGACATGTAAGTAAAGTAACTTAAAACGCAATTGTTACTCAAAAGATACAAGTTTACAAAAATTTATATAAAAAAAAAAAACGAAAACAAAACGGAAAAACTGCTTACGTCCTAAGTATGCTTGTATTTGTGTTTATGCAAAGCTGACCTCAACATTTGTGAATATTTGCTAAATACACTCACATACACTAAACATTCATACTTGTAAAATGCAGGCACTGTGGGAGTTTTTGCAGCTGTTGCACTTTAAGTTGACAATTGGTAAATGATTTGCCGTTCTTGACTTTACTTTAACTCTTCTACACGAAAGTAGTTAATTCTTTTGATTTTCAAGATTTACAGTAAAAGATTGTTTTTGTTATAAATTTGAGAAATTTAGTAAATACTTAATTGCCTAGTTACGCTTCACAAAAGTCAATAAACTTTCAGTTCAAGCAACTCAACTGTCATTTAACTATTGTTGACAACATTTTTAGCCATTCCTAAAACCAGTTAATCAGGAATATACTTATCTAGTGTATTCATCATATTAAACTTATATTAATTATCATATGTTAAATAAACTTGACACAATCCTTAGCCTGGCTTCAAGACTTTCTCAATCAGTTTGTGAACCTTTTTTGAAACAGGTTTTAGGATCATAAAACTGTCGTTTTCAGTTCAGTGAACTGAACTGACCTACATACATATACATATAAGAACATGTTGTCGAGCTCATTAATTAGCGTTTTATTGTTTTTGTTTAATAATTATTAATGCAGTTCCCTTGGAGATCGATATGCTGACAAGGGAGCACTTTAATCGTTGGTATAAGCTGGGACCATACTTTCTGTCGCTGATCTCCTTCGAGGTGCCCTTTCAAGTAAGTGCAATTAAATAAGTGAATTTAATTTAAAACTTTAATATAAATTATTTAATTACAGAGTTTATGTGCCGTTCTGTACATTGTTATCAGCGTAAGGCTCACGGATAATGACAGTGTGGACTCCTTCCGGATCTATTACTTTATGATCTTGGCCATAATGGTCACGCTCAGTGCACAGGCTTGGGGTTTCTTTGTGGGTGCCACGTTGCCAACGAAGGTACAACATTTGTGCATCTTTAAATATGTCAATTATCTCTAATTGAAATATATGTTGTTTTTTTTTTCAGCTGGCCGTCTTTTTGGGTCCCATATTGGCCGTACTCTTCTCAGTTTTTGGCTTCTGCACACGTTACATTGACATAACGCCGATGTTCCGTTGGATGTGGCATCTGAGTTACTTCCGTGCTGGATTTCACGGTGCTCTCAATGCATTTTACGGCATGGATCGATCGATATTGGAGTGTCCAGACAATGTCATGTACTGCCATTTTCGCAGTCCCAAAGTGTTTCTCAAGTACATGATGATCTCCGACGTGCACATGTCCGATTGTGTCCTACTGATGGCCATTGTGATCGGTGTGATGCATCTGTTGACGGTGATCACACTCTGGCGCAAGCTAAACAAACGATAGATCATAGTTATAGACTTAGTATGTGTCTTAATTAAGTTTATTACCTTATTGTACATACGTTTTAAGTGTCTACTTTTTTGTTTTTATATTTTTTATTATTGCATTTTGTTTTGTTTCGTTTCAAATACTTCAATTGATTTACTATTTAATTTTATTATTTATTTATAAATAAGTTAAACACAATTAATCGATTTTGTTGCTTAACTTTAACCAAATTGTACACAAAAAAGGCTTTAGGGTAAAAATCTAAACATTTATTCGTATCCAGTTTGTAAAGTTAGTCTTATGTTAGTTTTATGCTGATATACCAAAAAAGGAACACAATCATTTGTACATTTAATTAATTAATTAACATTCTCAAATTACACATAGCCGAATGAAGTACTTGCCAATATTATGTATATCTTTGGAATCAAAGTGTACACACCTTTCATATGAACATCCAGGTTTCATTTTATGGCCAGCAACAAGAATACTTTGTGATCAACATATTTGCTTTTTTCATGTTTTTGCATTTAGTTTTAATGGATTATAATATTTGTGGCTTTTAATTTTATTAAATAAAATGGTAAAATTGTAGATCTATGTATATTATTCTTATCAAAATGTTTTCTTTAAATCAAAATGGATTAACATATCTATAAAAATGCACTTGGGAATCTACGATCAATGAGATATGGCAAAACAGATTTAAGAATAGTATAAATTTTATAGTCGGAGAACAGTTTAAAAAACTGAAGCTGTATTTATAATTTACACAATTGCAGTTTTCATTGCACAGTTTAATGCAATTTACACAATTATATGGGACAATGTACAAGTGAAATATATTTATATCGATTTTGGATACTTATATCCAGTTCTTATACAACATTTTTTAAACTTACGAACTAAAATCAAATGTGTGTTGATTAGTGCACAATATAAATGCTAATACAATAAGTTAAATACATTAATGGTTATTATTAAATCAGCTAATGCGTTCCAAACTTAACTAATCAGATATAATTATTATATCAGAAGAAGATTCACATGGTGGGCATGCGTGCATAGCCGTATCTAATAATCTGGTCATGATTGAGGGGCGTGTCTGTTGTGAGCTGGACACGCTGCCACTGACGCGTCTCGTTTGATTTTCGTATCGCCTCAACAACGGCCTGAACGTAGAGACCATCCTCAAAGGTAGCGGCTGTCGAGACGGGCGCCTTTATCCAACTGGACTCCCTGCTGCCAAAGGCTTCCTTAAGAGCGCCAACCATTTTGCATAAACCCTTAATATAGGGACGTGGAAGCAATGAATTAGTAGTGGAGAAATGTAAATCCTGAACATCCACATAGACAGCCTCTTCCTTTGGCTGTCCCTCCTTGAGTACAAAGAGGTCTCCGCCTCGAACCACCAGATGCCCTTTGCTGCCATAGACGAGAACCTCTTGGGAGAACGACTTGGCGGGCACTGTGTGACTATGTAGAGCCACCGTGACTAGCGTTCCACTGGATAGCTCCATTTGGAAATTACAAAAATCCGGCGCTGTTATCTGCCGAATGCCATTGATGGCAGCTGTAGTTTTGGTGTAAGATCTCAGTACTCCGTGCACTCGCACCGCCTGCTGTTGCAACAAAAAGGTGACCAGATCCACAACACTGCCCACCAGATTCAGGGCTCCGCCGCCCATCTGTGCATCGCACATCCAGTTGTACTTCTCCGGAAAGAGTGTGCCCATCTGGACGCGCACATCCATGAGAGCGACGGCCGCCAGCGGTCCGATGAGCTCATCTTGCAGGCAGCGACGCATTTGCGTGAATGCGGGCAGAAACCTCAGCGGATGATTCACCAACGATATGAGCGTCGGATAATACTGCGAGGCACGCACCATTTTCATGGCATCCATCTGGTGCAGTCCCGCCGGCTTGTCGCACACCACATGCTTGCCAATGCCCAGCGCCTTCACCGAGATCTCGGCGTGCAGGAACGGCTGGCAGACAATAAAAACCAGATCGACGTCTTTCCTCAGCAGCACCTCGTCAATGACGTTCGTGTGAAATGCCACATTCTGTGCGTTCGCCGTCTCCTTGGCCTCCTTCAGCGTGCGTCCCCAGATGGCGCGCACCTCGAAGCCCTTCTCTCTAAGCAGTGGCACCAGGACATTGGCAATTTCGCCTGTTCCAAATACGCCAACGCCAGGTAGCATTTTTTTTACGTTTATGTTTATATGTACATATGTAACAGAGCTGTGTCGTTTCGTACTGAACAAGTTCAAATGAACGAATCATTAAGATGAACTAATGAACTTATTCAGTAAATCGTTCATTTCGCAGTTGGTCAATTTAAAATTTCTTAAAGAAATACAATTATATATACATATTGTATATTGGTATTCCGCGATTGTATTCGCTTTCTTCTTTATTTATGTAAAAAGATTTGTTGCATTTTACTAGAATTTTTGAGATTTTGTTTAGAATTTCTTACTAAACTTCACCACGCAATGAGTCTTATCTCTCTCATCAAACCAATTTCAAAATGAACTTAATTATTTTAGAAAATTTTGAATTCTTTAATAAATTTTTTTGAAAATAATTAACCTTATTAGAGAAATGACATGGAACCAAAATTTCTATCGATGTTTTGAGAGAGCGAGAAACAAAGAAAAGAAAGAAACAAAAGAGCGAGAGAGCGGACTAACATACATGATGTTAAATTTAACACCAAATGTTAAATGTTGGCAGTGGCCAGAACAGTTGTTCACTATTCACATCGCTTATCGATTTACAGATATATCGATATATTGAAAAGAATTCGGAATGGCGGTCAATTTAAATAAAATTTAAACAATTTTTCGATTAATGGAAAAATTACATGTACTCATTTTGTTATTTTGGAAATACAATTTATGTTTTTACTTAGAGGCAAACAAAATGAGAGTCAGCTTTTACAGTAGTTTAAAGAAATGTGTATTTACTATTAGTAAATACACCTTGGTTTAAAGGTTCAACATTGCCTTGGTGACATGTTTTCCCATGTACAGCTGATGCTAGCATTTGCTTTTAACAAGGATCATTGTAAGTTTAAGCAATTTTAATTTCAAATTAGGTTCAGGTGATTCCAAAATGAGTTATTGGTGCAACTATGACCAATAGAGTTTTTCTCGACCAAGCGGTTGTCAAAATCGTAATCTACGACTAAGGAGCTTCCGATTATTAACGAGAAACTTTTCGTATTTTGTGTGATTTTAAACATGCTTAGATACCTAAGCGAGTGCATAACAAATATTTTGTTGCACTTAACATTTTTTCAAGGTTTCTTGGGCAAACGTTCTTAGAATTCGTCGTGGTGCATTTTTTAGTCCATACAAATGCACCCACTTTTATGACCAATTACACCTTCGCGAGTAACATTTTGATTAATCTAATTGAAAACATACATAAGCAAATTCAAAATTATAATTAATATCAACAAAAATGCTTGTTAAATTTATTGTATTATTGACATAATATTAACTTACACTGAATTGATATAGAATGTCAAAAATTATATTATATTAAACATCTTCAATATATTTTGTTGAATATATACACTAGAGTGCATCGATTTTTTTCACAAAAAATGGTAACCCATTTTCGTAATCTATGGTCAATTCTAAGATGTTTTCACCAAGAAACCATAGTTCTAAAATGAATTCCTGGTCCGCGCTTTTTGAGTTGAAAATTCATTTTTTTGAACATTAATATCTTGGGTGTTTATAGACCGATACTGACAAACTTGGTGTCAATACTCTTCTTAGGACCAGGACTTTTAAAGTAAATTAGAATCAAAGGACAAATTGTCCTTTACACAGGATTTTCGTCCATGGAAGGACGATTTCGCGGTTCGATTGTGTCAAGATATATCCTAAAATATTAGCCAGAATTTAATATAATTTTGGCCCAAAGGACATTTTTATCGTCCTTGAACTTGTATTTTTTATCAACAGAAAATTTACAAAGATTTTAATACAATTTTAATATAATATTTTGTAAATTTTCTGTTGATAAAAAATACAAGTTCAAGGACGATAAAAATGTCCTTTGGGCCAAAATTATATTAAATTCTGGCTAATATTTTAGGATATATCTTGACACAATCGAACCGCGAAATCGTCCTTCCATGGACGAAAATCCTGTGTAAAGGACAATTTGTCCTTTGATTCTAATTTACTTTAAAAGTCCTGGTCCTAAGAAGAGTATTGACACCAAGTTTGTCAGTATCGGTCTATAAACACCCAAGATATTAATGTTCAAAAAAATGAATTTTCAACTCAAAAAGCGCGGACCAGGAATTCATTTTAAAACTATGGTTTCTTGGTGAAAACATCTTAGAATTGACCATAGATTACGAAAATGGGTTACCATTTTTTCATTTTTTCGGGCCCATACAAATCGATGCACTCTAATATACACACATTTGAATTTTACTTTTATGAATTCCAAATTCTGAATCAATGAATCCGTTGGTCCAATGGCTTTGCAGCCTAAGTGCTGGTCTCTTAATGGGCACACAAACTACGCGCTTGCTCAAGGTGGCCAATGAGGAAAACGAATCCTATTTTGCACATATCATGGACTCATCGGCGATTCGTCCAGACGATTCAGATTTACCGTACATTATGGGATCCGAGCAGATAAGCGCAGCATTGCAGCAAATTCTAAGCAGCGATGAGAATAATTTGGAAAGTAGTTTGGTAATCAGGAACGATATGTTTAACACCATTCAGCCGGATTGCGCACTCGGCTCAGAATCATTGAATCGCATGCTGGAGGAGATGATGTCAAGTTCCGAAGATATTAACTTTGAGCCCGCCATTCAGATTTGAGTACACAGTGTTTTCAGATGGTAAATAAATTAAAGTTCCCTCAAAAGCTGTTGTGATGGGTTAAATCATGTTTAGTTGACACTCAGCATACAAGGGATATTTGGAAAGCCAACAAACTTGCCTTGTCATATGATAACCCAATTAGTCTAATTGAGTTGTCAGGCATCTCTTTTTGCCCTTAGCCAAGTCAAGCCAACTAAGCTTTCGCTGCTTTAATTAAGGCATACAAAGTGCGTAATTGTCAACAACAAGCTTGTAGGTTGCACCAGTAAACAGCTGTTTGAACCCATTAAAGGCCTTTAACAGCTTTATTGATTTCAGTCTGTAACAAAGCTATGACAACTGAATATACTCTTTCACAGTCCTTATGTGCTCCCAAAAATGCCCTATGTTTTCATATATTTCTCTTTAATTTTTGTTTAATCTCTTTTTGATCATCACTTCATTTTAATTTGATTTTGCAAATATCTTTTCTTCAGATGCAAAAATCTATTTTTTTCAAAAACGTTATTTATTTTAAAATTTAATTATCAATAAATCTTTTTTTTCGAAATCTTCCAGCTCTTAAAATTTGGTCAAAAATAACATACAGTCGAACTTCCATAACTCGAACGTCTATAACTCAAATTTTCTATAACTGGAACTTAATCGAGTGGCAATAAACTTAAAAAAGAGTTCAATAATTCGAAGTCTCCATTATTCGAACTTTTCCTTGGATAATTCGATAGTTGTTTGTTGTTCACACAATTATCTTCCTGTTATTTTTTAAGTGTATACTTATACTTAAAAAAAACGAAAATTAGTTGAATAATTGACAAAAAAAACTTCTTAGAATTTGAAATAAAACTTTTTAATTAAAATGTGAAATCAACAACTATATTATATTATATTTTCATTCATGTCTAAAAATAAAAAAACAATTCTCTTACTTCTGCATTCCATATTGTAAAAGTCATTAAAAATATTTTGAAGTATGTTCCACAAATGTATAAAGATGTGGAGGACATTACACTTTAAAATATCTTAACAAAGTTTTGATAATTCTGAAATTTCTTTTAGGCCCATATTTTCGGAGTCACAAAAATAGGCTGTCATTAATACATATATAGTATGACAACTTTAAACAAAGTTATTAATCGTGTATTTATTTTATTTATTTTTATCTTTTGACTCGATTTAAAAAAACAAATTTGTATTATTTATTTTAATTTAATTTAATAATCTATGGAAAATGTTATTAAATCTCTTAACAAATAGTTTGATATTTGCTAGAAATGAATAAATTTGCTGCGCTGTTTTGTATCTCATTTGAATTCCATATTTTTTTTAATCATGTCTAACAGGCCTGACGCCATGTGAAAGGTTATACCCTATTAGTATAACTAGCATCGCATCCGAGAGAGAAAAGAGAGAGAGAGAAAGAGAGAGTGAGAGAGAGCATTCAAATAACCCAATAACCTGCACTTGCACATCTTCTTAATGAGCCATTTTATTTGCTTCGCGGCTGCACTTGCTCACGTTCTGATATCCTGGCATCCTGTCGTCCTATCGTCCTTGCATCCTGAAATCCCGGCGCAGTAGCATCTAGGCAAACTTGGGCAACAGCGCCGCTTCCGACTGCTAAAAGTTGCATTTAATGATGCATTTAAGCCAGTCATCCAGACATCCTGTAGAGAAAGAAATTTTTTAGCTTGTTAGCTTAAATTTCGCATGTCGCGCAATTAGGCGAAAGTTAAATTGCTTGCCATAAATATCAAATTTTTACGAAAATTGAGTCAAGTGAGCGGAATTTATGCGCTCACTTAAAAAATGTTTTAAGCGGCTTTGAATTTAAATTGCACATTTAAGTGTCGACATCGGTTCGCTCAACTCCTTGAGCTGTAAAAACGCTGAACCATAAAGATTATAAAAACTCGTAAAACGCAAAAGTATGGAATATGATAGTCGGCTCTGCAAACTGCAGACTTATGCGAAACGCGCGACATTTTCCGCTGTCGCTAAGGGAAGAAACATCCCCATACCCATCCCTTTCCACCATTAAGTCAAGCCAACAACAACCAACTTTTTGACCCGGGAAGGCTCAAAAAGTGCGCCGCCAGCGCAACATTTTGTCATTTTTTGGCGCTTAGCCGCAACAACAAGAAACTCGCTTCATTATACAGCAGTTTGGCAATCCGCCATTCTTACCCCGTTCTGTTTGTTTCCGTCTTCCACAAATTATAGTTAAGCAAAGTCGACTTAAAGTTAAGCAGTAACCAGTGCACTGCTTGCTTTGTCAGGCAAATGCAAGAAGCAGTGTTCAACATTAGACTGCTGCACTGCAGTTATATTACTGCTTGCTCATTTACAGCATATACTATAGTCATCTCTTTTTAACTGCCAAGTTGACGATCTCGCTTTGAACTTTATCTTTTCGGTACCGAATTAAAATACCCACTGTTTGTGCATAAGAATGGCAACTGAAAGTGGCTTAAAAGTCTTCTCTTTCCCTGTAACTGGCAAAAGTTGACTTGTGAGTCTCCAGAGAGTAGAGTAATATGTATGTAGTTCAGGGCAATGTTTGTGGAATATCTTTGCAGCTGAAGACACACCTGCTTACATTTTATTTAGTAAAAAATCTTATATTTATTTATAAATTTAAAATTTAATAGTTTCAAAAATAATGATAAAATTTAAAAGTCTGTATGAATTGTTAAAATATATTCATTGGCGATATTAGTAATAAAAATGCAAGCTCAAAGTTAAAAAAAATACCAGAGTTTAGTTGTTTTCAATCAAATGGGACCCCATACGTACAAGATTTGATGTCGAATTTGGCTGTTGCATACTGTAATTAAATATAGATTTTCTACATAAAGTCCCAGCTATTTTTAACCTTTATTTTTTAAGCCAATGAGAGTAGATATTATAGATTAAATCGAACTTTGATCTTTTGAACTTTTTTCCTTTTATAAATTGTATACATCAAAAACCTTTGAAAAGAATATGTATATCACTTGAAAGGAATGGGTGAGCTAAACACTCTCTCTCTCTCTCTCTATATATAAAACATATATCCTGACGCAGCCCATTCTATTCGCTGTGTGCCTTTTTTTTGGTCCCAAATTCCGCGCCATTTCCATTTGCAGAGACGTGACTGAATTTTTCCCGTCGTGAGCTACGAGCATAAAAAAAATTGTATTTCGGCACTTAGAGCCCGAACAGCAAAGCCAGCTCCCGAAACAGAACTTTATCTGCATTAAGTACATAAATAATCGCAGGGAATCTCTTCGACCCGAAAAGCTTTTAGCTGCAGTGCAGCAAAGGATTTTGGCCAGCTTTGTGTATGGTCAAGGGAAAGAGTATCTGTAGGGGTAAGGGAAAGAAAATAGATTTCCATTTAAAAGAAGTTTACTGTTTTTTAAGACAGCTGCTAATTTTGAACAAATTGATGTGCATTTGAATTTTAAGTGCTTAAGTTCATTTTCCGATTGATAGACTCATCAATTCAGATGCTAAATGAACACAAAGTTCTACTTTTAAGTCAGTTTCAACTGTCAACAGTCGCTGTCCCATCAATCGGCCAAAGGTGAAGTTGGCAATTTCCTTCCCACTTCAGTTTCAACTCAATACTGACGGCAAACATGACGGCATCTTATGTGTATCGCACACACATTCACATTTGCCCCAACTTCTGTGATTGATAGCCACAACGCGTTGCTTTTCACATGGCAGTTATGACAGATAGTGCGTTTTGTTGTAGTCGAGTCGAGTTGTTGAAAGGACAGCTGAGAAGCCTACTTTATTTGCATATCACATCCACATTGTCCGAGGCAGGCAACAACACTGCCTTCTCAAACTATGTGAGTGTGTGTGAGTTTCCTTAAACCATAGCCAGATAACATTTTTAAATTCTTCGTTTTTTTCCGAAAAAAAGAAAGTCTTGAAATTTTAAATGCATATATTTATTAGCATTTGTTATCAAGCATGTAACAAGAAGTTATTAAAGAAAATAAATTCAGTCGAACTTCCCCAACTCGAATCACCATTATCCAAAGAAAAAGTTCGACTTATGGAGACTTCGACTTATCGAATTATTTTTTTAAGTTCATTAAAAGAAAGAACAATTTCTTTTATTCATTTAAAATTGCAACTTTTGCTGTTATTTTCAACAAAAACATATTCCAGTTAGTTCAAGGCCTGTCGATATGTTCAAAATTTGGTTTTTTAGTTATTTTGTTGCATCCAGAAGAAGTTCCCGATTCGAATGACTAATTAATCATGAATTAATTCTCTTTTATATAATGGAAACCGTACTCCCTGGGTAACCATATTTCTCAGGCACTTTTTTTAGATCCACTTTCGAGTTCTTTAATCAATTTGAAATTTTTCTCAAGCGATAAACATTTTGATACACGTGACTAGTGTGTTAATTAATAAGCTTTAGCTTGTAGCACTAGGAAACGTAATAAAGAACTTAATACAAGTTGTGGTGCAATGGTAAATAATCCTGCGCTGACTAAGAAGTGCATAAAGTACGTCTTTCCTAAAGCTTATTCACAAGCCTACGTAATTGTTGATGCAATATTCTATTATATTGCTTCACCATATGTTATTTACATTATTATAACAGAAGCGTGAAACAGAAAGGAAATAAATTCTAACTAATTGGGGATTTCCCCGAAAAATTCTAGTTATGGAGAAATTCGACTTATAGAAGTTCGAGTTACGGATGTAGAAATGTATGCAATTTTCCCAGTAAACGCTATTGTCACTAGAGAAAATTCGAATTATAGAACTTCGGGTTATAAAAGATCGACTGTAAATTTTAGAAAAAACATAATGGAAATTAGCTTTATTTAATAGCGGCAAGTTGTAGAAATTTCATTTTGCATATTGAATCAGTTATATTTCGTGAAATTTTGTTGCTGGTACAAGGTATTTTGCTGTCGATCACACTCAGCTCTAGCGTTCTTCCTTCATTTATATGGGATAAACTTGGCTCAAGTAGATGTTATTTTTTTATGTGATGGCAAATCCTATGAGCAAGCTTGACTAGTAGAAATATGAATTTGTGAACACACACCCCACTTACACACACACGCACACACACACACACATGTACATTTTGTACACTAATGAAGCGTATGTTCTACTATCTGCATGCGGACATAGGAAACAACCCGAGTTACAGGCAGCATAGGCTCAAAGGATACAGGATGTGTTATGTAAACTTGTAGAAGGATGCTCTCATTCATGACCATAGACAATAGATTGTTAACTAGCAACAAACAAGGGAATTGTGCAGCAAATTAAACCTAAACATACTCCAAAATTGAGATACACTAGAATTGATTGGCCCAAGGTGATATAACTTATTTTAAAGAAGCCTAACTTAAAGTTGGATTCATTTTCTGTCATTTTTAAATAATCTTTCTTGTTTGTGTCTATATAATAGGTAGCTAATTGAGTAAATAAATAAGACAAATATGTTTTTTAAGTAAACATTTAAAGTGATGTTTTTATTCTTTCAGTGTTAAATTTAAATGACATTATATTTAAAACTATTCATTTTAAAATCGCATTGAATTTTATACACGTAAACAATATAAATTCAAATGTATTGTGTTTGTGTTGATATGTTTAACCAAGTATCTTTTATTTGTAAACAACAGCTAAGCAGATGTGAGACAATCTGTGGCTTTGTTGCCTTCATTAGTCCGATGAATGTCCAGGTGGCTGGTCAAGAGAAAACATTTTGGGAAACATTAATCACATTTAAGCAGAATTAATACTTAATACAAGGCTGAATACAGGGACAAAGCAAACGCAGCGGCAGTTGAATCAACAAATAACAGCAACTAACATTTAATAAGCCAAAGAAGGGAACGTTGACACGATTTTGTACGTGACCTCATCTATGATGTGTTGGCCATCTTCAAGGATGTGGATGTGAATGTCACAGCAGAGACTCGAATAAAGCAGACCGCACATAGATCTATGTCAGAGGCATTAGCATTAGCATCAGCATCTATGGGGAGCAGCAGCATAGATAGTTCATCAAAACTGACAAGCCCATTTTGGCCAAAGAAGACAGACTGAAAGGGAAGACAGAAGGGAATGAAGCAACAACGCGTCGAGACAAAATCCACGCTTTAACAGAACTGCATGCGACTTTCCTCAGCACCACAGCACCACAGCACCACAGCATCACAGCACCACAGCACCACACATAACAGATGAGAAATATTCATCAGCATTTACGTCACGCAGCGAGGAGTACAGCAAAAGTCTGAGGATGAGGATGAGTCTGAGAATGAGAATGATGCTGAAGCCGAAGCCAAAACCGAAGCTCAAGCCATAGAGATGGGCGATATGGGATTACGAACGGTGGAAACGGAATAAGGGGATACGGGGGTTGGCTTTGGGGACAGGCTGTCAGTAGATTTATGTTGACATTTCAATGACAGTTGTTAAAATGCTTTCGGCTGCCATTTTGTGCTGTGTTGTGGTTTCCACTTCCAACTTGTACGCTCTTTTTGTTAAATTTTGTGCTATTTGATTATCACGCGCAAAGCAAAGCTAATTTAAATGTGCTGCATATCCCATCGGATCATATATAGTAAACTAGTTACCAAACGATACATTCAACTAGTCACGTTTCCCATTTCGCATTTCACAGCTCGCATTTCAAATGTCACGTACTCGGATAGATCCATATTCGCGGTCTATCTCTCTAAATAGTCCCCTCTAATAATCTGACTAATTGCATATGACATATTGTCACACATTTAACTTCAACTAACGAACCATTAATAATAGAATATTAAATATGATATACGAGAGTTATGTTTGCTGTTTGTAGTTTATTCATGAATGGCTTTATGAACTCCTTTTAGCTGGCATGCAGAAAATGCCCCAATGTGTTATTGTCTAAGATTTCAAATTAAGTTATTCAAATTGAAGGCTGTTCTGAGCTAAGGTCTGTGTTCTGTGAGATTGTATAGTAAATTGGGCCGACTGATGCTTAAATAATTTCTAGCTGAATGAAAAATTAATTATATAATGCAAATAATTTGAATAATGTGTTTATTGTTCAATTATAAATATACTTATATGCTTTTTTATGTAATTAAAAATGATTAACAATATCATCCTTCAAT
Organism: Drosophila limbata; assembly: GCA_963924055.1. Classification (NCBI taxonomy): domain Eukaryota; kingdom Metazoa; phylum Arthropoda; class Insecta; order Diptera; family Drosophilidae; genus Drosophila; species Drosophila limbata. Next base: position 10,487,383 of record OZ001353.1, read on the forward strand.
GCCCAATTAAACGCAGGCTTCAGCTCCGTACTGCGCCAATCGCCAATCGGCGAACGCAGCTGTATTTACACTCTCTGTCTTGTGGATTCTGTTCTGATCACAGAGAGAGAGAGAGAGAGAGCTCTGAGCTCTGCACTGCACTCTTCGCCCACGCTTACTCTCTATGGCTGCAGCTGCTTACACAAACACACCCACACGTATAAGTGTGAACTGCAGAGAGCTCGCTCAACTGATCACACACATGCATAAATACCAGTGTGGATGTTAAGAGCAGCAGGCTTGTTCAATTGGTCACTCGCACACTCACAGAGATGGCTCGTGCGAGGGATTACAAAAACATATAGGCTCTTTGAAGTGCATTGTCTCTCTCACTCCTCTACATTAAAATAAAAGTGGACACTTGGTATTAAAATGATTATTTTGTTTGTAACTGTCCAACTTGCCTCTCTTCTCCTTATCAATTGAAGTTATTTTGATTAGGGAATAATAAAAATAAATTTTTGTTAATTTGTTTAAGATTTCAAAAAACTTCTTTTATTAATTTATGTATTTAATGTCTACGAATTAATATATTTTATACTGTGAAATAGCTACAATAAATCTAATAAAAGAAAGACAGTGATTAATAGAAGTAGTATGGCCATTTCCACAGAAATGTCAACCGAGGCCAAAAACGTAATATTGATCAAAAATCCATATCTTGTGAAATGTTCTTCCAGAAATGTACTCAAGTTATATATTCAAGCAATATACGCTAGAAGAAATTCACTACGATGATCATATCGATTCTACATTTGCATTCTACATATATTTGAGCATTTTCTTAATAATTGTCTTCCAAAATGGACCGTTTTTATTCCATCGATTACACTAAGGAAGATCAGAAGATTATATATATATCATAGAAATATATTGAAAGTTTGATGTTAAACAAGTTTTTCATGCTGTTTTCGATATACTATATGTTCGATATACTATATGTACGATGTACTATATGTATAATTTAAAAAAGAGAGAGAAACAATATAAATATATTGTGAAACAAAATGTCGCGTGCAACAGTGATTCAAATTAAATTAAAATGAAAACTACTTAATATTTTTAAATCAAACAAAATAAATTATTAAGATAAATAAATGATTTACATTTAAAAATTGGTCGCATTGAACTATACCTGCAGGTTTTGCCGAAATCAGTGCTAGAACTGGTCGCCGAAAAAAGTAGTTCTGATTTTTAAATTCTCTTGAGTACGAACACTTGCCCAAAATCAACCTTAGCACCAGTTATAGTGCTAATCAAGACCTATAAGTTACCTATTAAAGTCTTGGCACATGTTTTATATCACTTTGAATGCGTACGAATGTCGCATTCGACATTAGAGAATTACCCATATGTAAGTGACTTTAAAATAGTAATATTTAACCCATTATCAGACCAATAACAATGTTGACGTGATGTGTAAATAACATGGGCGACATTAATGGCCAAATAGAATTGTGCTGGCAAAAGTCGCACACAATGAATTGTGTTACACGGGGATCAATGGAAACAATTCCGAGCAATAAGTTGCAGTTTACTGCTCTCAATTCAAAAGGAAGCCAACTTGGCCAGACATCCCGCCTTTCCCCACTTGGCTAAGCCAAAAGCGTTGAGGTTCTTTTGGCCATTTTACTTTTGCTGACATTCCTTTGTCGAGCTGAAATGGCCAAAGGAGGCGTATCAGATCTTTAGGCAATGCCAGAAAGTAGAAAAGAGCCAAAGCCATTTTCTATTACGGTTATGCTCTTGAGGCGTTAAAATAAATGAGCAGCGTTTAAGTCGAAATCCCAGTGGCCAATGTGGAATCCAAATCAAAGTGGCAGTCGGGCAGACATGTGAACACCTTGTTGAGGGGCGGGAGAAAATCCAAAGTGACAGACGACGGGTTTAGTTGCCAACATTTGTGTGTGTGTGTGTGTGAGCAAATTAATTGCCGGCATTTGTCAAATTATCATTGCAAAGATGGCAAATTAAATAAATAATTCTGCATCAATTTCCTGATACATTGGGGCAAGTTTTATGGGCCTAAATCACGAACGGAACGCAGCGGGACGAGGGCAGGTCGGAATGGTCGGAAATGGAGGTGATAAGGGTATACCGCTACAATACATAAATCTTGACTATGGGCCAACACCAAAAACGTGTCCGAGTGGCGGCTTCCTCGTCCTCGTTTGGCGGCATCGCTTTCTGGGCCGTTGCAAAAAGAAATCGGGTCACCGCTTTTTTTTCCTTTCCTTTCTCCCATTTTGCGCTGGAGTGTTCTTTGTGTGAGAGTTGCCTGTACTTGTGTGTGTGAGTGTGTTTGTGCTTGTGATGGCAAAGTTGTGGAGCCTTTCACTTGACCTGGTTGCCAAATGGAAGCAAGCAAAGCAACCTGGACGGACGGACAGACGACAGACGCTTGACGCTAAAGCTCAAACATTTGCATTATGTGTCAAGGCACAAATTGAAAGTTAAAGTGCAAATCGATGCGGATTAATATACCCTGATACCTGATTACCCTTAATGTGATCAAGCTATCAGTTGCCTTTAAAATGGGATTAGCGTAGATTTCCCAGCTCCAATTTGACATCTTCGCAAAAAAGTGCCAATATACTTATCACATTTATGAAAAATTGAGTTGGGTCGATTTACGGCTTTCAAATATTTGACAGCATATTTGACTATTTAAATTTATCCAATTCACTTGCTGGTGATATGAGAGCTGTGTGATTTAAATTTTCGCCTTTCGCTTTCAACTGCAGCTGAGAAATTCCAAATGGAATACTTTTAGACCAACGGCCAGCAGAGAAAGTTGACCAAGTGACAGCTGAAAAAATTACTCAAATTCATAATTATCGTGAAAGTGCACAGAGGGTCCTTGCACACACACACACTGACACACAGAGTCCTTGCTCACAGCTCAGCTGCGACATTTTTATTAATTTCTCGGCCCTCATACTCCTGGGCCTCCCTCTGTGTGGACAACAATTTATCGTTTGGGTTTTGCTTTTTAATTAAAAAAAAATATTGTCTTCAAACTTGCAATTTATTTCACTTAATTTCTGTTCATTTTTTAGTCAAAAAAGGTCTGCTGATTTGTGGTTTAGGAATTATTATAGAAAAGTCAACTAAATGTTTTATTATTATAAATTATTATTCATAAATTTTATTCTTTTAATTTTAAAAAAGATAGGACTAATCAATCTTTTATTTGCAATTTCATTATTTATGAATTTTAATTTTATACCCTTTACTTAAATATTAAGTAAAAGGGTATATTGTATTCGTTGTAATGAATGTAACAGAGAGAAGGAAGCATTTCCGACCTTATAAATTATATATATTCTGAGCGCTTGGATCTCAGAGACTATTAGAGACTCCGTCTGTTTGAACGCGTCGATCTCAGAAACTATAATAGCTAGAGACTTCAAACTTGGATACCGGACGCAGATCAAGTTTGTTTTTAAATTTGGATCGGACTACTATATCATGTAGCTGCCATAGGAACGATCAGTCAAAAATCAAGTCTCAGTATGAAAAACTTTTTTGTTGTTTGAGATATCTGAACCAAACTGACAGAATATGCATATGGGATGGTCCCAACCAATATTCTATTTTATGAAGACTGGCACAGGGTATCCTCCAGTCGAGCAAACTCGACTGTAGCTGTGCCCCCTTGTTTTAAAATCCGTATCTGGGTGTTTTGGAGATTTGCGGTCAATTAGAAGTAATAAAGTTACCTGCTAGTATGAAGAAATCAAACGCTAGCATAAACAGAATTATTATTGTCTTGTAGATCATTTCATAAATCTTTGCCGCAATTTATTGCGGATTCTCATTTAGTTCAGTTAATATGTTAAACACTAATTGTCTTCAGCTCATAAAATTTGCATAATTCGTTGCCCAATTTGCGGACAACAAGTCATAAAATGTTTTGAATGGTCTTCAATGGATTCAAGTGTTGAAATTATTCATGGGTGTGTGGTAAATTTAAAAGATTGGACAAGTGTTTTTATGGCAAGGAAAGAGGAGACATCTTACATACATTAAGCTGACAAAAGTTTGAAAACTTTTAAGCCAGTAAATAAGTTACACAAACTTTTATTGTGTTTTTAAGGCTACAATCTTTGGGTCTGTTTATCCAATGTCTTCCATCTATATTTATGTAAAGAGTCTGGCAGGGTATTAAGTCTTCGAGAACCCAACTTTAAATGTTCTGTTCTGTTTGCTTAATTCTTGATTTTTGTTCATCGCGTTGGCAAACAAACAAATAATTGGAAATGTTTCACATCAATTTGTGAACAAAAGCGAAGAAAGCTGCGCAAATTAATTGAAACTTTTTCATGTTTGACATACTTTTCTCCCTCAGAAGAACTTAGCGAAAATGTCATCAAAATTATCAAAGCGTATTTATTTAATTAACTGGTTAAAATGTCCTAATATTCACTTGATAAAAAGTAGCGAATAATTCACTAACAAATTATCTACTTAAACATCCGATACCTTGATTAACTCCGAGCCAAGCATATCATGAGACTTACTTCCAAAAATCAGTTTAAACTGTTTCTGATTATCGTGATTTTCAGAGACGCAATACGAATTTATGGCAACTGAAAATAGACCAATATTGAGAGCCATTCGAAGTTGGCTAACTTTGTTTGCTCAACTTTATCTGAGAGCAAGAGAAATTGAAATGTTGCTGCTGGCTGTGCTCACTTCGAGTATGTTGCCAACTTGCAATGTTGCCACAGCATCTGCCACGTGGCCAAAATTACGAGGTCCTCTTATTGATTTCTCGCTTCACTTGTTTTTGCTTATATTGGAAGACTTTTTTTTGGAAGGAACAGTCTTTGAAGCTTCAAAAATTGCATATGAACTTGGCACATTCTTTGTATACTCTATCAAAAGGTAACTACTTCAAAGAGTAATCAAATATGAAATATCGAACAACTATTTATCATAAATAGCTACTAAAAGAAAATGTTTGTCAAAGGCCTTGCAAAAGTTTTGAGCCATTTATTGAGCTCTTTAATCGAGTCAAGGACCACGTTTTTTGTGCTTTCCCTAATCGATGAAATCGTTTCTGTAAATATTTTACGAAAATTCTGTGGCAACTAAAAATTGATGAACAGCAGCAGTTTGAAACTGTTATGGACGATTACCAGACCCCTTTCCCCGTATTCCCGGCCCCCTCTCTGTGGAACGAAAGATGACTTGCCCGGTTTTGTCAGGCATTTTAAATTCCGTGCACGCAGGCATCTGCCTGGCTCCAAACTTCAGACCTCGGGCTTGCATCAGGTTGCAACGAGACTGGGAACGCAGTCAAGTGGCCAGGATTGGGGATTGTTTGCTGTACAAAGCAATTTGCAGTCCGCATTTCTGGCCGGGTCTTGGCTTGGCAGTTGATTAGCACATTTCTCCGCATAGCTGCCAAAAATTTGACCATAAATACATGAAGCAAGCTGAACAAAAATAAAAAATTGTTGCATACACCTATTTGCAGCTTGCAGCTTTATATCTTTTAGATGCTTAGCTTATTTTCAAGTAGATTAAAGGTGTACTAATTTTATTGAATTAAAGTTAGATTACTTTCTACCATCGATCTAAAATTCTCGACAGTTGCTATCAATGAATATATTTGTATACCAATATCCTTATCAATACTTACGATATTTGCATTCAATTGAATTGGCATTTATGTGCATTTTTGTTACAAAATTTTTATTTTGAAATAAAAATATACATCAAACATTTAGGAAAAATCTAAATTTTGCCTGGGGAAATTCGACAAACAGAATTAAATGAAAGCACAGTAAAACACACATCATGAATTGATTTTATTTTCGCTTATTTTTTCATTTAAGCAACGCATTTCAAACAATAGCAACACCCTTCAAAAACACTGGTAAAAAAGAGATAAAATGTTATCATTTCTGTCGGAAATGGTAGAAAATTTGTGTAGATTTGCTATGTTTGCTCTTAAAGTTGTATTTTAAATCTAAATAAAATGTAGGGTGTTTATTTGTGTTTTTTTTTTAGCAGTGTAGGAATGCTGCATATTCCCAAAGCTTTAAATTATGCAAATGGCAACACACACACTTACAGAGACAGATACATGTGTGTGAAAGAAACTACTTCTATGTTGGGTGACAACTTCCAACGCATTACACGAAACATGTAAAACCTTGCGAGGACCTTCGCCCCCTCTTGGGATGTTTTCTATTCTATTTTTTCGGTCTTTCCCCTGCCTTGTATTTTGCATGCTTAAGTCTTTCCTTTGGCTTGGCTCGTTCGTGATCCAAATGCATGACAAGTTTAAACTTGTTTATCTGCGTCTCCTTCAATTGTAGTCCTGTGGTCGCATCTATTTGAATGTTTCGCCTTATTTGAAATGCTAATGCTGTAGCTTGTAGACAAAATGTACTGCTTAATATTGTATTGTAGGTCAAAGGAATATCTAACTGAGCTTCTAACGCAGTCACATTGCCAAAAGCCACAAAGTCACGACCGAACTTTGGCGAAATTCAGAACGAGTCGAAGGTTAACAAGGGACTGTCTGGGGTGCAACATGCATTGCATTTTAAGGTCAATGAAAATGGGAATTAATGCAGGTGTAGTGTTACCCTCAAAGTGGGATTTTAAATTTGCATAGCTTGAATCACACTTGTGTTGCTTTTCTATGTTGTTTTCTTGAGTAAGTTGCGAAGTGAGGCACACATAAAAATGTTAATAAACATAATAAATGTACTGGGGGTCATATTCCTGCTCTTTTCAGCGTAACTCTAATTGAATAAAGTCTGTGCAGACTTTGCTAGTTGTTCTCTTTCACCGACCACCTTGATAAATAGAGAAAATTTAAAGCCCAAACACATATATCAAAACGAGGAAACGCCATCCTTTGGGGAGGTGAAAAGGCAGCCAAGTTCTCTGCAATGTTTTATAATTTAATTTTCATCTGAGCCATGATAGATGGTTGAAAATAAAAGCAGAACGTATCCGGAGTCGGAACCATAAAAGAAGAATCATTTCAAGAGCAGAGCTCCTGTGGAAGTTTATAATAACTATTGAGGTTTACAGCTCTCTCGCTGGCACTTTAAACTTGAGCGAAGTCGTCATTTATTTGATTCTTAATTAATTCGCTATTATATTTGAATAGTTTCAGGTTTAAGTTATGTTCAGCATGGTGTAATAATACAATTCAGGTTACTTATTTAAATACGCTATAGCAAACAAATTGAACTGCGCCAAAAAGTATGCAGCAAATTTTTATTTCATAAATAATTTTCTAAAAATGTTGTATAAATTAAAATAATTACAAATTAATTTAAATTATTATTGAATTATTATGTCCTGCTAAGACATTTTTTTAATACAAAATTCAATCAAATATAATCAGCATTAAACTTAATTACATTTTTAAAGATTTATCATCATATTTTTCATTGTTTTTATAGAAAATTATCAGATAAGTAATATTTCTATATTTTATGTTCTGTTTATGCATAACAACAGCTGTAATCAACAACGACAAACATTTAAAGGAAGGTTGTAAAAGAAAGTTCCCGATGTCAATAGACAGTGACAAGTTCTTTTTCTCTGCCTCGCTCATTGTGGAAACTAAAGAAGCTTTATTCATCTTTCTCTTTTCCATCAGAATAAATTCGCTTTATTTTATTATAAGTTGTTGCAAGCATCTTTGACGCTATCAGCATTGACAAATAAATCGTTGAGTTGAGTTAGAGATGGCATGATTCTGTTAGGGTTTCTCATTCTGACTTGATTTTCAGTGAATTCCATTATCACCTACACATATTTTAGGTGTCATACTTTTGTTGCTATTGGAAGGTATTATATGTACCTTTAATAGAGCTTCTTGTGTCAAAGTGCTCACAAGAATCTTTAAGGCAAACAAAAACTATATTCGCTGTTTGCTCCATTGAGCAGCATCAGAGCAATGTGAGGGCATAAAACTTAGTGTACTCGCACCATCTAATACACTTACTATCTGCCTTCTCTGCTCCTTCAACACATAAAAGTTTACAGCCCACGATTATTTTATGAATCCTTTCATTTTATATTTAACCAAGAGAGGGATGGAAAGGAGCCAGGATGAAAGTGGGACTGTGCCACAGAAGAAAAACAAGTTTAGCAGAACTGAGAAAGAAAAGCGAAATGGGAGACAGAACTGAAAGGAAAGGAAGAACTCAATATTTGCTGACTTGACTGCAATTATGGCAAATATTTTTATGGACTTGATGTCAACACGCTCGAATAGTTAAATACAGATAGAACATCTACTAAATAGCATCCAGACATAACAGTTTTTATACACTTATCCCATTAAAAATGGGATAAAAATTTGAAGTAGCTTTGTGCAATTGTGTGTAACAGATTAAAATGTTTCTTGAATAAATTAATTTACTGATTAAATTAATTGAGATTGTTATTTAACTTTTTCAGCAAACACTAAATTTCTTAAAATTTGTATTGATCATCTGCTTTTTAAATCAATTGCAATTTAAATGGGTTTTCTTCAGAGGTTGATGTCTTCCCTTCCCTACGTGATCTCTCGGCTTTCGAAAAGAGAGAGAGAGAGAGAGAGAGACGATGGCAGTACTCTCAAAGTTATACTGTCAAAATGGCTAAGGTCAGCAGTGTTATTGACGTCACATCTGGGTGTGGATTCCAGCAGCAGTAAAATATTTGTTTATTTATTTACCTACCAGCACAAATTGATTTAGGATATTTCCAACAATCAAAACATTTGAAGTAAATTTTTATTTGGGATTTTTCATTTCTAGTAACTATTTAGTTGCCATTTTTTATATCCAGCTTTTATTTAGTTGTGATTTTTCACCACCAGCGTATACTTAGTTTAGAATTCACTATCACCTAACATATCATATAAATATTTCCATGTGCTGCAATCGATGCCAGAACCACTAACAATTTACTAAAAGCTTGCTTTTCAAGCATATCTAAATTCTAGTGGAATAAATCAACTAAAATTGTTCAATCCGAAGTACCTGAAGTTGTGATGAATAAATATCTTAGCTGTGATAATAGATCTACCTGTGATAATAGTTTTAGCTTTGAATGTGTGTCTCAATGTGATGTCTTAGAATCAATATTAAAAATTAAATCTAATGCAATAGGCCTTGACGAAGTTGACCCAAAATTTTTAAAAATAGTATTACCAGAACTTCTGATTTACATTACTCATATTATAAATACTGCGTTAATGACGTCAACTTTTCCTGAAAGATGGAAAACTGCAAAGATCTTGCCAATTATTAAACCCAATAACGAATATAGGCCCATTTCCATTTTGCCATTTTTGGGCAAAGCGTTTGAACACATTATTGCTAAACAAATTAATAAATACTTGACAATTTATAACCTGTCAAGCGAGAAGCAATCCGGATTTAAAAAGCACAGAAGTTGTACTACTGCGATCCTTAAAATCACAGAGGATATTCGCAAAAATTCAGACGATGGACAAGTAACTTTTCTAACACTTCTTGACTACAGTAAGGCATTCGACACAGTCAATCACGAAGTCTTGTGCACAAAACTAGAAAAACTCTTTGGATTCTCTAACACGGCAGTCAGACTAATAAACTCCTACTTGACCAATAGAAGTCAGGTCGTAGCTACGAAGTATGGTTTCTCGACATTTTTGTACTCCACACGTGGTGTCCCACAAGGGTCTGTCCTTGGTCCGTTGCTGTTTTCTGTTTATGTTAATGACCTACCAAGTGTGTTGTCAGAGTGTGAAGTTCATATGTATGCTGATGATGTCCAAATGTATGTGAGTCGTCCTTTATGTAATATTAATGAATGTATAGACATCACCAACCGAGAACTAGCAAATATTGACGAGTGGGCAAAAAATAACGGTTTGGCTTTAAATCCTTTGAAATCTAAATGTTTGGTCATATATAAAAAACAAATTAACACGGACGGACTTGAGGAAATAAAATTAAATAATGACTTAATAGAATATGTTAAACACATTAGCAACCTGGGATTCACCCTTAATAACACCTTGACATGGAATGACCACATAACAAAAATAGTTGGCAGGACGTATGGACTACTTAGAATTTTATATATGACCCAAAGATTTGTCTCTGAGAGACTACGACTTCTAGTTGCTAAGAGTTACCTCATACCAACCCTCTTTTATGGAGTGGAACTATTTGCAAACTGTGATACTAGGTGTAAGCAAAAACTGAACGTGGTCTTTAATAATATTGCAAGATATGTTTTTAACATAAGAAGGAGAGAACATATAACAAGCTACTCGAACAAAATATTTGAACTTAGTCTAGAAAACTGGACAAACTTGAGAGCACTAATATTACTACATAAAATAATCAACAATAAGGAACCAAAGTATCTTTTTGACAAAATACAATTTACAAACTCCAGACGAATAAATAATGTTGTTTGCTTAAGGCATAAGCTGGCCAGTTCTGAAAGGCACTTTTTTATTCATGCTGTTCGCCTATGGAACCAATTACCGCATTATTTAAAAACAGTTAAAGGCGCATCGCATTTTAGGGCAAAACTCACTACACACCTTAGAAACTAAACTAAATAATATTATAAAAAAAAAAAAAAAAAAATAAATAAATAAATAAAAAATAAAAATAAAAAAAAAATAGTAATAATAAAAATAAAAAACAAAAAAGAATAGAAAATAGAAAATAAAAATTAAAATTAACAAGGTCCTCATGTATACCAAACAATAGAATTATAATAACAGTAATAATAATAATAATAGCAGTAATAATAATAATAAGAATTATAAGAACTGTTTTATCGTTTAAATTGTTTAACCTAAGTTATTTTCTTTAGAATTTAAACTTGAATGTATTCGTAAACTTAATTATGACTAGCGCCATAAATTATAAGACTTGTCTTGTAGCGCTGGGAATCAAATCAAATAAATAAAAAAAAAAAAAAAAAAAAAATTACAATTGATTCAAAAAGTAGTTGAGATAAAACCAAAAAATTTTAAACTAGTTTAGTGTTTACTGCAATACTTGACTAACTTTATCACAAACAAATATCTGACGAATATAGTTTTCAATTAGGTAGATTAAATTCAAGCAAATAAATAATTATAAATGCAATTATTCCTATTATCTTTCTAAATGCAGAATATCAGTTAATTTAGAATTAATTTTATACTTGGAAAACAGCTAATTATTAATGAACAAATTTTGGCAAATTATTATTAATCATATTTGGGAATTTCCATATCACGGGAGTAGAACCTGTCTATTGACTAAAATCATTGTGGGTTAAACCCATCTACCACTATTTAAGCGACTGAATTCAATGCGAAATTATTCAGTTGAGCAGAATATTTGCCTTAGAATGAAGTGCTTCTCATTGTGGGTATTGCTTGTTGCACTATTCAGCGTTGTGACGGTTCAAGGAATTAAGTTCGGGCCCTGTAAGTTTCAAATATTTTAAATAATTTTTATAAATTTTACACACTTTAACAATATTAAGCTAACAAATTTTTATAAATTTTTTATTATAGGTGTTAATGGTTTCATAAATATTAAGGTGCTCAAAAATGAAAATTTTGATATGTCACAATGTGAGCGTTGCATAAATATTACATTTAAAACTTACGATCTAGTGAGAATGCCCTGCTAAGCAACCGGGATGAAAATGGAACTGTGCCACATAAACAAATAATATTAAAGTCAAACATATGTACCACATATTAATGCACATCAATAAAATTGCATGAACAACGTATTTGAATTCATATCTACATACATGGAAAATTAAATGACATAAAAGTTAATTAATAAAAATAGAACATTTTTAAATAAATTGAATATCTCTAGAATTTACAGTTAAAGGAAATTTAGACTTAAGTGGACATATTTGGGATTTTAGTATTAAATCATTATTTCGAAATTCCCTTAACACGGAATCATATGGGTAGGTTAGGGTTTGGATAAATCTCAATTTAATGCGTAGTTTTAGTTTCAGACATATTTTTATATTTCTGCTGAGACTTAAAGGTATTTGATCGACTAGTTTAATTATTTAAACACAACATTTCAATCGGACTGAGGTTAATTGAAATCAGACAGAATTTCCATTAATGTTTATGTACATCTTTATAAAATTGAAGAAGCACTTAATAGTATTGTTAAATTCTTTCTTAGCTCAACTGTTGTTGATTGGATGTACTTATTATCATGCTCAGCGCCAACATTTGAACTTAAGTTTACTTTGAGAATTATCAGATATGCCAGATACTCAATAGACGTATATAAATTAAAGTAATTAAGCTTTTTTTAAATTCATTACAAATATTCATCAATATAAATAAAATTGTTTTAAGTTTTAATCTAATTGCGTAATTGAAAAATACGCTGAATTTAATAAATAATTTTGGCGAATTATTAATAAATCATATTTGGGAATTACCACTCCAAGCACTTATAAGGTTAATTAAGGTTATTGATTAGAATAAATAAAATAAATTGTAGGTTTTTCCCATTAATGGGCAAGCCCCAATCACAGCTCATAATTTCTTCTATGAATTTGATGGTAAGGAAAAAAGTATTTAAACGACTAAATTCAATGTGAAATTATTCAGTTTAACAGAATATTTCCATCAGAATGAAGTGGTTCTCATTGTGTGTCTTGCTAATTGCACTGTTCAGCGCTGTGACGGTTCAAGGAATTGAGTATGGAGAGTGTAAGATTTCAAATGTTTTCTATATTCTTTAAATTGTAAATTTTAACAATATTAAGCTAACAAATGCTTATAACTGTTTCCTTATAGGTGAAGATGGTTTCATGGATATTAAGGTGTTCAAATCGGAAGAATTCGATATGTCGAAATGTGTGGGCTGCGTAAAATATGAATTTGTAACTTTCGATATGGTGAGAAAGCCCTGCTAATCAACCAGGATGAGATTGGAATTGTGCCGCATAAAAAATTAATGTTGAAATCAAATATAACACATATTAATGCACATTAATAAAATTGAATGAACATCGTATTTGAATATATGCATGGGAATTTAATGATATACAAGTGAATTAGTAAAAATAGATCATTTTTAAATAAATTAAATATATCTCTAGAATTTACAATTCAAGGAAAATTATAATTAAATGGATATATTTAGGAAAATAATATTAAATCATTATTGCGAAATTCCCTTAGCGCGGAATTTTTTAGGTTTTGAAAAAATCGTAATTTAATGCGGATTTTTAGATTCAGACATATATTTATATATTTCTGTTGAGACTCAAAGGTATTTAAACGACTAATTTAATCATTTAAGCAGAATATTTCAGTCGGACTGAAGTGGATTGAAATCAGACATAATTCCCATTAATGTTTATGTACATTAGGGTGTCCCTTATTTTGGAAAAGCTGTTATTTTTAAAGCATACGCGCTAGATCTATTCATTTGGTTCTAAAGCATTTGAAAAAAAAGTTTTACCTCAATCGGAGTATGATAATCCGTGCCGACTTGGATCGCAAAATTTACAAATTATATGGGTGAAAAAAATTTTTTTTGTTTTGTTCATTTGGTACTAAATAACTAGGCAATGAATTTTCAGCTCGATCGGAGTATGATTACCCATGCAAACTTGCATCGAAACATGAATAAACGGTGTTTAAACAATTTTTATACATGTTTTGATACTCCGATTGAGGTAAAACTCTTTTTCCAAGTGCTTTAGGACCAAATGAACAGATCTAGCCCGTATTCGTTCAAAAATAACAAACTTTTCCAAAATAAGGGACACCCTAATGTACATCTTTATAAAATTGATAGAAGCACTTAATTAAATTGTTAAATTCTTTCTTAGCTCAATTTTTGTTGATGGGATGTACTTATTATCATGCTCAGCGCTGACATTTGACCTTATATTTACTTTGAGCATTATCAGATATGCCAGATACTCAATAGAATCTTGAGGTGTTTGATACCAAAGTAATTTTTCAAACAGATTGTTGCACAACTAGTAACTTATCATGGAAAATATTTTCCTTTTTGTTGTTTTAATGTGTTTGATTCACTGTGTGTGTGTGTGGGAGTGTAAATACGTGATAAAGTATCTAGGAGCCTAGAAACAGGGTGTGTTGTAGTCTTGCACTCTCCGCAGACTTGACTGAAATTATTGCAAATATTTGATGTCAACACGCTCGAATAGTTAAATACAGATAGAATAGAATAGATACTGAATAGCATCCAGACATTACAGTATTTATAGACTGACTCCATTTAAGCTGGGATAAAAAGGTATTATGGCCTTGTAAAAATGTGTGTAACAGGCATATGGAAATATTCCTGACATCAAATAAATTACATTTATTTATTAAAATAAATAAAATTGTTTTAAATTTTAATCTAATTGCGAAATTGAAAAAACGCTGAATTTAATAAATAATTTTGGCAAATTATTAATAAATCATATTTGGGAATTACCACTCCACGCACTTATAAGGTTAATTAAGGTTATTGATTATAATAAATAAAATAAATTGTAGGTTTTTCCCATCAACGGGCAAGCCTCATTAACAGCTCATAATTTCATTTCTTCTATATAGTATATTTGATGGTAAGGAAAAAAGTATTTAAACAACTGAATTCAATGCGAAATTATTCAGTTAAGCAGAATATTTCCATCAGAATGAAGTGGTTCTCATTGTGTGTCTTGCTAATTGCACTGTTCAGCGCTGTGACGGTTCAAGGAATTGAGTATGGAGAGTGTAAGATACTTTAAATTATTTTCTATTATAGTAATGCTGAACATTTTAATAATATTAAGCTAACAAACTTTTTAAATATTTCATTCTAGGTATTAATAACTTCAGAGATGTTAAGGTCCTGAAAACGGAAGTGTTTGATATCAGAAGATGTTACGGTTGCATAAATCATTCTTATAGAACATACGATATAGTGATGATACCCTGCTAGAATTGATGTTGAAGTCAAATATGTTATATCTCATATTAATGCACATCAATAAAATTGAATGAACAACGTATATATAAATCGAAAATTTAATGATATAGAAATTAGAAAAAAACTAGTGGACGGTGCTACAGTCGAGCATACTCGACTGTCGGAGACCCCGTACTTACTATGGAAAAAAATGTTTTCATACTAAGACTTGATTTTTGACTGATCGTTCCTATGGTAGCTATATGATATAGTGGTCCGATTCCAATCAAATTTGGTCAGGATGTATATGATCATCCCATATGCATATACTGTCAGTTTGGTTGAGATATCTCAAACAACAAATATGTTTTTCATACTAAGACTTGATTTTCTACTGATCCTTCCTATGGCTGCTATATGATATAGTAGCCCGATTCCAACCAAAATGGTCAGGATGTATGAGACCATTATACATGCATATTCTGTCAGTTTGGTTGAGATATCTCAAAACACAAAAAAGTTTTTCATACTAAGACTTGATTTTCAACTGATTGTTCCTATGGGAGCTATATGATATAGTGGTCCGATC